>JAHLJT010002630.1:8835590-9488779 GCA_031308135.1 Acheta domesticus
GTTTTCGTTTATTTTAGAGCGTTACGAAAATTAATTTAATTTTTGCTTTAACTGTTTTTGTGAAAATTTTCAAATTTTCGAGCTCTTCTTGATTTTACGAGAAAGAAAAAGAGTGATTGCTGGTAAAACGTCGAACACTTTTATCATTAATTATAATCGATTCATCTCCTAAATATTGAGTGTGCTCATTCTGTTTGCTAGATTTGTTTGCTAAACCTTCCATGATATTAGATTTTTGTGTATCGATTTTTGCACTGCACGAATTTAAACTATTTTGGGACGGTGTACGCAGTAAGCTGTATCATATTAGAGAATCGTTGATTATTTCCACAAACTTTGCCCCACACTATAACATTACCCTATCACAGTGCTCTCTTTCTCAGGACACACTTTCACCGCACAGACGCGAAACGTGCGACATATCTCACCATACTTCGTTGCACCTTCAACTTATGACAGTTGTTCAGAAATCAGCTCATGCTGAAGGGGAAAGAAATCGCTAGAGCTTAAAAAATGAATTTAGACTCCGCATTAAAATATTGAATTTTTATTTTGGATTGAATGGTATAAGGGAGAGACAATGATTATATGAAACTGAATGAAATGATGGAGTAATGTTTGAATGAGAGGAAATGGGAAAACAACCCAGACAACCAGCCGAGAATCTGCCGTGAACTTGGGGGCAGGGGGCCAACCCCCCTCCCACCCCCTGGTTAAAGTGATGCGAAACTTGAACTACGCATGAGCAGAAGATCGATAAGTAGAGACCGGAAAATATGTAGTATTAAACGTGAAAATATGTAATGAAAACAGTAAGAATATGTAATAAATATGTAAAATCCTATAAAATATGTAATATTGAAATTCTCTAATTAAAAACCATTTGCATAGCAAGAAATTGCATTTAGAAAAACTGCTCCCTTTACATCTTACAACTTTCTGGTCAGTGGTAAAAGCTTCATCTATTGTAATCGAGAACCATAGTTTAGCAACTGGACTAATCGCAATAGAAGCCATCGCACAAACTGGCGAGATTTACGAAAGATACACTGCAGCATCTTCATCGAAGTTTTACATGTCGGCGATCGCAATTTTGTTTTCCCCCGGAAATTAAAGTCGAGTAAGGATCACAAAACGCAATGTCAATGATATTTTGGACACCTAGATTTCCTCAACAATGTAGGAAAAATGCTGATTAAAAAAATACATTTCCCCCCCCCCCAAAATATGGAATTAAATTGAAGAAAATTGATAAAATAAGAAAATATATAGTGAAATCAGCAAAATATGTAATACAGTGCTAAATATGTAAAAAAAAATGTAAGGAAAAAATTGGAAATTGTGTTAGGAGGGCTATGATTCGCCAAGATTGCAATTTTGAGAGCGGTAAGTAGAAAGACAAAACATATGTCATTACATAAAAATCCGGTCTCTATCGATAAGCTTACCGTTCGGGGTGGCAAAAACTCCCTACTTTAGTGCACTTGCGCATGCGCAGAAGATCGATAGTGCTGTCGGCTACGGCGTGCACAAACTCTCCCTGTCAGCAGCGGAGAAGTGTGTTTCGCGCCGCGTCGCCTCCCTCTTTGCGGCGCCGACCGCTCGATGTCGTCACCTGTCACGCGTGCGCACGCATTCCGCCTCCGTGGGCGTGGGCGAGTGGGTGGGGCGCGTGCAGGCCACCGCACGTGCGCGCGCGGGGGCGAGCGTCCGACGCCGTCGCTCAGCCAAGGCCGCGGCTTCGTGACCCGACGGCGGCGCACAGTGGGGTGAAACGGTCTGAAACGCGCGCGTTGGATTTCACGTGTAATTCTCTTCAAACAACGCGTTCAAACTGTTGTTGCGGGCTACAGGTATTTGATATAACATCTAAAATAACTGATTTTTATAAAACAAATATAAAACTCAGATGGTAATTGTCTTCAAACAACGCGTTCAAACTGTTGTTGCGGGCTACAGATATTTGATATAACATCTAAAATAACTAATTTTTATAAAAAAATATTTAAAAATGAGATGGCGCCACTCTAATTTTTAATAATTATTAAAAATTCGCGGATTCGCGAGGCTATCGTGGCTATGCTTCGATTTTTTTTAGTGGCCGATGGCATGAGGTAATTGTTACACCTCCTGCCTTATAGCCGCTGCTCCTGCCACTGTCTGGAGGAGTATTCTAGCGACCGGCTGCTCTGATCGGTAGGTTTCTGTTGTCCGCGATAAAAAACATGCACTTCACTTATGGGACTAATGAACAGAGCAGTTGCTGCGTCCGAAATCACTAATCACTCAACCAATCTATCTAGTTGGAACTTAAACAGTCACGTACCCATTTTTCCGGCAATATTCTCCATTTTGGTCTTTCCACATTTTTTTACCCAGTTTCTCCTTTTTGGTGTCTCGACGAGTATTCTTTTCTTTCTTGTATTTTCCCTTTGAAAACTTTATCTCTGTTCTCGCATCTTCTGGCCTTCCTTCTCCTTCGCTGTCTTGCCTTTGTCCGGGTGTCCTTCGCCATTTCGTTGCAACCCGTGGGCGTCGTTGAAGACTCGGAGTTTCACAATTGGCGCAGCAAAAAAGAAAGGACTGTTTCCAGATACGACGCGCCGACCAATCGCCACGCAGCTCGCTGGAACGTCGACGCTCATCTCTGAAATTTCCAGTCGTAAAGTGTTCGTTGGAGACATTAGTGCTGTGTGTGTGTGTGTGACAGAGAGAGAGAGAGAGAGAGAGAGAGAGAGAGAGAGAGAGAGAGACGGAGAGGGAGAGGGGGGGAAGGAGACAGGCTTTTGTATTTGTGGTTTGATTGAATTTTTTATACAATTTGTTTATATCATCTGGAAATTTACTTAGTCTTACAGGTGTATGACGTTTTACTAAATTTGATTTTTATAATGTTGATATTTCTTTATATTTTTTGTCTATGAAGAATGCCGATGAATAGTATCAAAATAATACTTTGTATAGTCTGACTTTTTTTAATGGTTCAATGTTTCCTGTATGCATTATTCTTTGTTTTCACATGTTTTGCTCTCAATGGCGTAGTTTGAATTTGAGCTATGTGCACATTGGTCACTTGTTTTTTACCTAAATGTAAATATGTTTAAAGACGAGCAGAGGAAATGATTCTTTTAGTACACCTAGGTGAGAGTGGATATCATAGAAATAAAGTGGTGTGCCGCAAGGGTCAAATGTAATCCCAATTTATCTGATCGTGGGTTTGGTTTACAGTAGTTACGACGAGAATCTGCAAATATGTTATAGGTATTGAGGGAGATTGTGAACCAGGTCGAATGGTAGTCGGGGAAATGAACCCAGGAAACAAAAATGCAAATGTGACGTGAAGGTAAAGGGACGCATTGTAAGAAGACAGAGAAGAGGAAGTGAAAGAAAGGCGATAGGTGCAAACATGATTTGTGATCAAGTTGTTCTTTGGTGTGGAAGGTATAACGAAGTCGTTCACGACAAATTTAAAAGGCGGTTTTGACTGTTCATCCTTCGGATGTGTCCACAACTCATGAATTACTGCAGACTCATTCTGAATGAAACTTCAATATGCGATTCTGCCTTTTAATAGGGTTCCCAGTTTCAATGGGCTTATACGAATTTAAATCGTTACGTGTAAATGTGGCTCCACACATTCGACATTCGACTAATAGCGAGCGACCACATGCTCCACTCCCAGTAGCCGTGGCGGTGGACGAATGTTCGGTTCCTTTGATATGTCCCAAAACCCCATACGCTGCGGGTAGGTTATTCAACCGCATGTTTTGCGCTCCATAAATAGCAAGCAAGTCTTCCTCACTTCCCACAATGTATGTATGAGTGAGTGAATGTGTTGAAAATACACCTTAAGAATGAATGAGAGTGAGCATGATTTCAAAGAAAAGAACAAGATGAACATTAGAGAGAACTTTTAAATTGAACTTAAAAAAGAAAGTTTATTAAACAGCACCGCCCAAAGTGGCATTGTAAATAGTTTTAATTTAGATTTAAGTTAGAGTTTTTAAGATATGCTCTTCCATCGCTGCACAAGCCAAACCGGCTGCAGCTAAACTGTGTCCGTACTGTAAATAAATTCCCGCCTCTCCAGGGTAACTGGAGGGGGGGAAAAAGAAAAAAAAATCCCCACTACTCGGGAATCGCTCACTACTCGCCGAATGCCCAATGTGTGGAGGAGCCGCCTTTAGACATCACTAGTCGCATTACCCATAAAGCACTGATTTATAGGGACTTATCGGCACCGTCCTCCCCTTCCTACTTCGACAACGCACTCAAGATTCCTCTCCTTTTCCGCCGTTTTTTCCCCATCTCTCAACGCTCCCTTTTATCTCTCCCGCCTTTCCTCCACACGCTACTTCCCCCACGTTCCTCCCGCCCTCCCCTCACCGTCTCCATGGCCTCCCTCATCTGCAGCAATCGTCGCCGCCGCCGCCTTCTCCTCTTGCCTTCATCCTCGGGAATACGAGCGGTGGCAAAAACGTCGGAATTGGAGCTGCGAAAAAACGTAACGAAGGCGCAGGATTATGGGCCGTCGGCCAATAGGGGAAGAGCGCCGTCCCTCGCCGCCGTCTCTGCGTACCACGCCACGCTTCGCGCACACGATAAGTCGAATTTTTGGGTTTCTGTTCGGCGAAGTGATCCCCTCCACCGCGGACACTTCCTTTTTTTTTAGTTTCTATCAGGGTGGGCTGGAAAACCGAAAATAAAAAACCGGAATTTTGTTGAAGAATCTTTAGGAACCAGGGAAGTTTTTGAGAAAGTTATTAAAATTATGTGCTCTCAGACGTCAGATAATGTGTTATTTTTTGGAACGAATTTTATTTGTTAAGCAAATAGGTAAAAACCCCCTTTGTTGCCTGAGTTAACATTTTCGTAGTTTTGCGTTTCTGTTCATAGCAGCTGACTAATATTCAACCAAGTCTTGCTTTTGTTTGAATGTTTTTATAAATATTGCGAAATAGTCAACAAACGTGTGAGGGAAAATAAAGTTCTGAAAAACTGGGGAAAAGTGAGAAATTTTTATTCCAGGGAAGTTGTGTCTATTAAGGCAGTGGGAAATAGAATAGTGTGAGGCGTGCTACCGTAATAACTGAGCTAAAACTCGGCATGTTTGGATTTTGATGGAAGGGACGGCCAGGAAGAGTAGACTTAGCATGGGCGCCGAAACTTGAGTCCTGCGATAAAATGATTAAAAATAATTACGTTTCAGTTGTCGGGTTTTCAGAAAAAAATTACGTCTGGGTACCGTACCTCCCCCTCCCCAAAATACAGAATTTGAGAATTACGAAATATTTATTAAATATTTTATTTTTATTATTATGCTGCTGAGTGCCCTTTTTCCATAGGCGTATGAATATTTAACTTTTCACTCAATGAACGCTGCACGGATGTAATTGTTCCCTTGCATGAGACACTAAAAAATAATAGCCATTACTTTTTATTCACAAATGTAGAATGCTGAATGCCTATTTGTTAGTAGCGCCCATGACCCACGCCATACATGTCATACCCTAGAAATGCCACTGCATTAGAAAAAGCCTTGCAATAGTTGGCGGTCTCTGCTTTTGAAGTCGCCGTGCGCATTGCAACCCCCTTCCCTCGTGCACAAGGAGTCATTGTGTCAAAGATGTTCTGCAGATGCTGCACTCCATGCCGCACTTTGGAGTTATCTTTGCCGTGGACTGGTGGCGCTTGTGGTTGCGGGTGGAATGGCCTCCTATTGGATTGCAGATTGGATTGAGATTGGTGAATTGGTGTTATTCTGTGTTTTCATCCACACGTTTTGGCAGGATTTGAAGTTTTTAAGATTCCATTGACACGTGTCTTCAATGCACACATTGAAGGGAGCTACTTTTAATTGAAGTAATCGTAAAAGGATGTGATCATTCATTAATTCATTATCGTAGTTCTCGATATACTGCGATTTTCGTAACTTTGCCCATGACAGAAATCAGCTGTTTCGCTACTATCTAATCGGAAGCTTATATTTCGCGATAGTGACGTCACTATGGTGACGTTCAAGCTCCCGATTGGATGAAACCGTCAACAGGTGATTCCTGTCAGGGACAAAGTTACGAAAATCGCAGTATAGTTATGTTCTTCTTTATTATGATACCGATACCCTAAGACTCTACGGCCATACCTAGAAATGATGTTGGGTTGATGAACGAATAATTGTTGGGTAGATGAAGGTACGATGCGAATTACGATGGAGCAATGGTGGAATGAGAAACAGCGGAAAAGGGTTAACCACCAAAATCGTGCCACGAACCAACTTTGCCCACCTCAAATTCCACATGGACCGCCCAGAAGTTGAACTCCGGTCCCTGCGGTCGAAGGCAAGCAGTCCGACCACTACATCACGGGACATTCCACTAGGTGTCCAATGTCGAAAATCGGGAACGTCGGAAGTTGAACCTAGGGCCTCTAGATCTACGAAGCTGCACGTTCCGTCTTGCTAGAGTAAACTAGCCGACCAGTAAACTAGCCGGACTCGTGCGAATGCATTGCAAAAAAGGAAGAACTATCGAAAAATTACAACAGGAAAGTACGGCGTATGCATTCTCCAAGACTAATTAAATGTGGAAGGTTTATAAATTCTGCAACATTACAAACACTATTCATTATGAATACGTATTTAAACTTCATTCTGGACTCGCGCATTGTAGTTGACTGTAGCAGGAAATCCTGCTGTTCGCCTTAATTTAAAAACGCATTGAAACACTTATAATAAAATCACCGACTTTTTTGAAAAAAACAAACAAACAAAAAACACGTTTCAAATCCAATACATTCACTAATCTTTCTAGTTGGAAATCACTCCATCTTCGATGTTTTTTAATTAAAAAAATTGCTATCTTTGCTTCGCTAACTGGTGTTTTAAATATGAAGAATTTCAGGGGGGAAACAAACCACCCATGGCCTTGCTTTATACTCCGATTTAAACTCCGCGGCACTTCAAGGTCACGAGCGGGATGGAGAGGGAACGGTGTCATCCAGTCGGGAGCTTCCTTAGGACTTTTTATTGCGATTTTCTTAACTTTGCCCCTGGCAAGCATCAACTATTGACGCTTTCATCCAATCGGGAGCTTAAACGCCACCATGGTGACGTCACAGTAGCGATATATAAGCTCCCGATTGGATAGCAGTGAAACATCTGATTCCTGTCAGGGGCAAAGTTAAAAAAAAAACGCAGTATAAATTTTGGTATTGGAGCTCCCAATTGGATGACAACGTCCCCCTCTCCTTCCAGCTCGTGACCTTGAAGTGCCGATGTGTTTTAATTGAAGTACAGACAAGACGCTTTCGCAAGCCCCTCCCTTTAATTCGCGGATCAGTGCACAAGACGCTTCCCGGTCTCGCCAAACTACAACATCGCCGCCAGGAAAAAAAAAACAACAACTACAACAGCAACCGCAAGGGCCCCGTGCAGGAGACCGCAATGCATGTTCCATTAGCCCCACGGCGTGTCGGGCGTGTCGGCAAGCACGTCGCCTGCTTTACCGGCGTGGACCACACACCGCGAGGGCTGTTTGCGATGCACCGCGCGTGGTGCCACCGGGTCGGCTGTGGCGCTGGCGGTTACCGTGGTGGAAAGAGATGGGTGAGCTACTCCGGCGCACCGATTTTTGCTCGTTCTACGCAGCACCAGTTTGTATCATGAACCACGTGACCACAATACGGGCATTTCATTTGAAAATCCAGACCAGACGCTGGGCGCCATGTTGCGTGGAGAACGAGGAATGTTGAGAAACATTTTGAAAGTTGCACCCCCGCCTCCCTCCCCCAAGACTTTGCAGTCTCGATCCGGCAACACTGACGGGATATAGCAACACTGGCGAGTAGCTTGGTTCTCCCTCTCCCAATTCCAACCCCCGCGAACTATCTGCGAAATTCAGTCTTGGCTGAGCATATTGGTTTAGTGGTGAAATGTCGTTGGCATTTAAAATTGAATGATCACCGGTGTTGTCATGACACCGTGCATCACCGTTGTTGGCAATGACAACACCGGTGATCATTCACTTGGCTGAGCAGCCGTTAGAGATTGAGCTCTCGCTTGCTTCGCCCTCCAGGTGCGAATTATACTGCGATTTTTCTAAGAGCGACCCTCAAGGCCACTCAAATCCCATCTTCGCGATGGAATATGTCACGTCATTTCGCGTCTTTCTCAGTCGTTCCGCTAGATTTCGCACGATCGCGACCGTATGAAGCAGTGCTTGCGATCATGCGACTCCTACCGGCAAGACCGAGAAAAGACGCGAAATACCGTGACATATTCCATCGCTAAGATGGGATTTGAGTGGCCTTGAGGGTCGCTCTTATATAAATCGCAGTATACGCTCTGTAATTGGTTTTTGTGTGCAAAAAGCACTGCGCACGGGGACATTCATTCCCAATTGTGTGAAGTCTATGAAGAAAAGTGTCTGAGCATACAATATATCGTATAGTGGCTAAATACAATGCCACATTTGTTCCGACCCTTGTTTCTTGAATCCTTACTGTTTTTTTTCTTTTTATATTTACTTCAATTTATTCCCCCCCCCCCCCCCACCGGTCGGTGAAGGTTACTTGGTTGTCGCAAGGTATATATCTCGACATATATCAGCAAAGTCGCTGGCGGCAAGTGGATGGCGACAGCGGTGGCGAAGGAGGTGGGGGGAGGGGGTACGCGTGGACAGGGGGCATCCGGCGTCTGAGACAGGCAGCTTCCGGTGCGGAGGCGTCACATCCGGCGGATAAACATTTACGCTTCTTCTGTAATCAGTCGCTCTCCGATTATTGGCAGCACGTCAGCATTATACTCGCAGATCTGGCAATTCGTTTTGTTTGGAGGAAGGACACTCGTTGGACGTGAGGCGTGTTTTGAGACCGTCTGGAAACTTAGATATTTGAAAATTAAACACCCCTGCAAAGAAGTTATACGATGCTTATTAGTAACGTCTTAAGAGAGAATTAAACCATTTTATGCATTTTGAGGGAAAAATTACTGACGTGGATCAATATGATTGTCTTTTTTTCAATTGCTGTTGTTATTCCTCAGAAACAAGTATGTAAAATTGGGGATTTCGTTGTATTGTCGCGAGATATCAGTATTAACGTCATGTGGTCGACGTAAAGCAAATTACCGGGTATTCTAGCGGTCTGTTGGTTATGAGTGGTGTGTGTCATTCACTTGTTCGTAAATTACCCCCACTACTTGCAAAAGACGTCGGATACCAACCGTGGAATTCACTGTTTCGCCACATTAGTGTACAATTCGTGTGCATTATTTTTCTTCTTGTACTTTTCGGTTCGTTCATATTTGAGTTCTGAAGATGCCGAGGTTCAAGTTAAAGTAGCCTATTGGCAATTGTCTCGATGGTACAGCCTGATGTTGGCTGGGCAGCGATACTAAATCTTGTTCCAACTGAAATGTAGTACCCCGTCTATGCCACGAGACTCACTGCTCGAACTGCAAATTATTCTTTTGGAATATTTTCATGCCATAAAACCGAAAGTCATGGAGGGAGACTGGCCGCCACGCTGAAAGCTATTGGTTTTTATTATTGCGTATCTTGCTGTGCGCAATATTTAGTACCGTTTTCATTAAAATAACTACATTTACGTGGTAATGAACCATTCCCTTCACTTCGTGGAGCCTGTAATGGGGTTCACATAAACATTATTGGATTGTGTGCAACTTCTGTAATGAATAGGGAGAGGAATTTTATGCCCTAAAAAATCTTGAAATATACGTTTAAAAATATGCATTTATGACCTACAAATTCTCAAATACGCACTTTAACATGCAATTAAAATTAACAATATTTCATTTCCTGCATTAACCTTTCTTGATTAAATTCAGGAAAAGCATGCTTGGAATGAAATAGTACATTATGAAACGATCATGTAATGATGGGTATTAATACACGAGTGTAATATTGCGAGTATCGTAAACTTCACACGAGTGTATTAATACCCATTGCATCGAGTTTCATGCGGTACTTTCTCTATGACTTATGGTAACTTTTATAAGTTAAACTTTTACATTGAATCGTTTCGTGGCAATTGGCATGCAGGATTCAGCCAACACCACTTGATTCACTTCCTTCCTTACAATCTTTGTCGCCTTTTCGCTTCTTGTTAGGTTGGTAACGCTGTGTGAAGTGGGGTCTAAAAACAAGTGAACATCATGATCCGCTCAAATTACCAACCAAATCCGTGATTTCTGATACCGACCGCGTGTCGTTCAATTTATTTCGTAATACCACATTTTTACGACAACAAATATATAAATAAGAAATACATTTTCTTGGAGTAGGAATTCTCATCCATGTTGGATGCAACTTATTAGTTTAGATTATTGTTAACGGATGAGCGAATTATAAAATACTTCACGGACGATGGTCATTAAGACTGACTTTGCGTTACTGGGTGAAGTCGATATAAGAGATTAGTACTGCGAAAAGTAACATTCCTTCCGTAGACCATATACAATTAGTTCATTCCGAAACGTTTTTACCGAAAAGGATTATTAGAGAAAAGAACACTTACAAAGAACACTCCATTAATTAAGCGTCTTGGAAAATGAATGAATTCTAATTAATAATGTTCTATAATAGATTTTAATTACTTCTTTCGACAAATTGTTCTTGAAAATAATATTTCGTTTGTAACGTGACTCACAAATTTGTATTTTCATTATTTCTCCCCTTATTTTTTCTTCTAGCTATAAAGATAATTTACAACATAAAAGAGGTCTTGAATTGAACGTGAGATCCATACAAAATTTTCAAATGGCCTCTTATACATTTAAAAAATAATATAGTACAAAATTTCTCCTTTAATTCCCTCGCTGTATTGGCATTTCATGACAGCAAATTATGTGTCTAATTTATAGATCTATAAATTCGCTGGATTTCATAGAAAGAAATGAGTTCTTTCTTTCAAAGCACTGCAGAATAATTGTACTTCTCTCCGGCGAAACTGTCCAATATATTTGGCCGGACGACCGTAGAGCAGAGAGTCCGACACTCTTAATGTCACAATGTTTCATTCTTTTTATGAATAGGGCGATTTTTGTCAACCCTAAATAGCTCGAAACGCCAACGTAACAATAAATAATACACAAAAGGTTCCCATACATCGTGTGCCCGGAGAGTATGCTAAGTTGATCCTGGACCTCTGGGACCGGCGGGCGATAATGAACGTGTGGGGCTGTTCTCCGAGAAAATTAATGTTGCTCTATTGTACGAGTTGTTCACGCCCGTGGGGTTTGGCGTGTTTCGTTCTATGTTTTCTAGTGTACACCTGTAAATTGAGTCTCGTGGCAGCACTTGGCGTGCTCGCTTTCCACTACGCGTCCCCGGGTTCGATTCCCGGTTGAGGCAAGACTATAGTGTGCGTTTTCCTTGCAATGTCCCAGTATGTGTTGCTGTGTGACGATGAGAATATTCACTTCTCAGGTTGAGAAGTCCGGGATACAGCGTGGGGATATCTATGTGCTAACCACACGTACCCCCTTAACCCATGACCGCGAGGCAGGGACGTCGCCGGTAGGCCTGAGCCCGTTCACGGGCTGTCGCGCTAAATACATACGCCTGTGAATTAAGGCTGGCGATTTAAAATAAAACGTGAGTGTGTTGATTGATGCGCGGTAAAATATTGAATTTTTTAAACATCTCGTAATGTCGTGAAATTTTGTAATGTTTTTGGGTCACCTGTAAAAGCATGATCACCCGATTAATTTGATTTGTAATCTCCCATCCTTTCTGTTTGTATTTTGTGTGTGTCATTCTAGGTTATTAGTTTCCTCTGTTCATTTTTACGAGACATAACTAAGTTCATTTTAATGTGCTAAATTACAATATTTCTAATAATTGAATTTTCTTTTGCAGGTATGGTGCGAGTTCATTTTCTGATAAAACACTGATTGATGCGTAAGTAAATTGAATATTAAGTGATGAACTTTGCCATTGAATATTAAATGTTACTTTGGAAATGCTCTGCCTGTCACTCACATGGTTCTTGATCTTACCTAGGCATATACTCTTGATAGAGTAAAGATGATGTTATTCTTTCAACCTAATACGAGAGTATAGTAATTGTGGTGTATGAACTCATCAGATTGGTTGGATTTGTTGAGATTGGCAAATTCTTGAGATTTAGTGTATCACGTCTAGCAATTTGACAAACTCTAAACTCTTTCACCATGCTTGAAAGTTTTACACACCTGTGTACCTTGAGCAGGTAATAATAGATTAAAATTTTATACTTACTGATTTCTGTAATTTCTGTATTAAATGCTGGTCATAAACAGAGAAAGACAAGAGTAATTTTCGCAATAACTTTTCTCCATTCTTTCATTTTTCAACGGTCATTTACATTTTAATAAAACATTCTCATCACTGTAATATAAAATGAAATATTCACCACTCATCTAGTAATATATCAAATATATATAAAAATGTTGGAGAAAGAATTTAACAATAAAAATGCATGTATTTTCAATGTGATGAGAATATTTTATTTTATTTTTATTGTGATGTGAATATTTTATTAAAATATAAATGACTGCTGAAAATGAAAGAATGGACATGAAAAATAAAATAATACTACAGTCAGAAATATAAAAATGACAGGAAGTAATTGTCATTTGCGACTCATCAACTGTCTTTACTTACTGCGTTTGTTTCAATTGCGTGTTCCATTCGCACCTGGCCTGATGTCACGATAATGTCAGACTTCATTACCTCCCGTTTATGTCAGGTTTTTTATGTAAAAATGAATCAACGTTCCCTTGCCGTTTTGAACATTGCGCTTACCGCCGGTATCGACCGAAAGATATCGATAGGTCAGCTACCGTAAGTATCGAATTACCCCTTCACAGAACCATAATTTTACGTCGTGGTCTGTTCAGATTCCATGGGCATAACACCTGTTTCGTACCGTCACTCTCCTTTAAAAGCCGCACTTAAGTCCCTTTTTATTACAAATCTTGTTGGATTGATCTGAAAGATCGGCTTTTAAAAACTTAGTATATACCTGCAACGTGTGCCAATGCGGAGAAATTTAAGGAACGTGAATGTCGGAAAACGTTTATAAAGTTATAGTGGGAAAATTTAGTCTTTTTTATCGATTAAGTCATAATAACTGTAACAATCTTTATTATTATTATTATTATTATTATTATTATTATTAATATAATTATTGTTGTTAAAATTATTATTGTAACTCCAATAACGCTAATCACCATTAAATCCGGTGCTTTGGCATTCCCGATAACAAAGAATATTTTTGTATATTAACCTCTTCAAGCAGCCATTTCTACACCGTTAATCATTCTTAAAGTTGAGGTATTTTGGACTAGATAAAAAAAATTCGTAATATTTCGGTAAAAATGCGTAAATGTTATGAATATTTTGCAACTATCGATCGCTTGCGACAAATGAACACGACAACAATGATTCAAAAACAACACTACAACAAAAATCAAAACAAACACACAATTTATTTCATGTGCATTTCGATGGCTTAGACATCATCATCAGTTTCTGCTGTCGGAAAGCCACAAAACAACTACAAGACGACTACGGGGCGAGGGCGTCTACTTGGCGCCGTAGATACACTAATAACTATTGTATTACTTGTAAGGTACTGTTTACATTCAAAATTCTTAATTGTATAAAAACTGGGAGTACTATTGTATTATAAATATTGTTTATTTTTATTATCTTATTTTACTATTGTATTAAATTTTGAATATTGTCTAAGATTATTGTATTCGTAACTTGCCAACAGTCCATTTGCAAGATAATAAACCTATTATTATTATTATTATTATTATTATTATTATTATTATTATAAGATACAAAATCTCAACAATGTTGGACATGACATAATACGTCGGAATTAGGATTCAAGACGTATTATATAACAGTCAGAACACAAATGAAAATCAAATTTACATATAAGAGCAATATAAGAACACAGGTCCACTTAAATTTGAATAATATAGGAACACAAGTCAAATTAAATGTAGATACATGTAAAAACATGAGTCAAATCAAATTTAAAAGCATATTAGAACACACGTCAAATTAAGTTAAAATTCACTTAAGAACACAAGTCAAATTAAATATACCTACATAAAGAACACAAGTCAGGTTAAATTTAAATATATTTATTATTATTATTATTATTATTATTATTATTATTATTATTTCGCCACAAAACCAATAGCCTGAAATTCTGCCACCTTTGGGCCTCGAACCCTAGGACCTGCCGCTCATGGGCAGTGCCTTCAGCTGACGGCCCGAGCCTCCTAAGCAGCGGGGAAGGACGGCGCAGAGGATGCGTGTTGTAGTGGGCGGAGGCGCGTCCAATTGCCCCGCGTGGGCGGGGCGGGGCGGGGCGGGGAGGCGGCACAAATTGGCCCAATTACCGCTAGGCGGGCACCCACGCCCCTGCTGGAATCAGGGGGGAACTATACTACGTCGCGGCACCGGCGGCAAAATGGATGAGCCTCGTGTTGCTTGTGTCTTGTGCTGCGCTACGCCCCGAATCGATCTTCGGTCTAATTTCCGCACGCGCTCCATTAGGGATGCGGCATCCATTTCCACGTTTTGAAACTAGACCGCTGGGTCGCATGCAGCCGCAGTCTGCGGGAAAATTCTAGTGGCCGACTGCTCGTATCGGCAGTTTTCCGCGGTTACTCCCGTCAACACCAGGGTAATACCGGAGCGGTACACTAAGAAACTGGCCACAGACCCCATGTAATCAGTTGAGAAAGACGTTCGCGAGTTAATTAAAAGTATTCATTTTATACGGCAGGAGGTGTAATAATGATCTAATGACGTCGGCCACTATAAAAAATATCGAAGTATAATGTTGATATCAGCCGCACGGCGTCCGCTGAAGCAAGAAAATTGTGCAAGTGTGAGACGTCATGGGAGTTAGCAGGAAGCATTTCGAAAAGAAAATGCGTTGGAGTTAATGTGTTGCACAGACTCAAGATTGTTTCATGTAAAAGCGTAGCGCCTCGTCATCTGAAGTGTAGTGAGGTTAGGTTTCATGGAATCGTGTAAATAGATATGTTTGACTGACACTGACGAACACAAAAACACACACCTTGACTCTCATCACGAAACCTCCTCACCAGCCATGAGATTTGTATTTATCACACGGTATCAGCTATTCATGGTCAACGTACCGTAGTTCACCTACGCTAACCACCTCGTGTTGTATAATGTCAACTACATCCGCCACAAGTCTGACGTAACCTTTGAAGTTCATCCTACTTTGATGAGCCCCCGCCTCAAAATACGTAAACACTCCAGCAGCATAGTGTTATGTTGGGACATCGATGTTAAAAAATAAAATCATTCACGTTCAAAGTACATCGATCGAAAATCGTCGATGTTTTGAAGTTGGTTTAGTAACCTCTGACATTACATTAGGCGCAACAAAATGTAGTTTGAGTGTCGCTGTATTTTTTAATTTATATTTAAGATTGAACAAAAACACGGTAAAAAAATAATAAGACATACAAACGCTCAATGAAGACAGTAGAAACAGCGATCGTTGGGTTCCAACACATTTACTGGCAGTCGTACCAACAGTTATTACTTAATTTTTAACTTTAACGCAAATGGATTTATGGACATTTTTCAATCACGAACAGAACATCGAAAACAAACAAAAAATCGAGTACAAAACAGGGATATAAAGAAACATCGACGTTAATACACCGACATTTAAAACAATGGTGTTTGTATAAAAACATGAATGTTTTAAGACATCGACATGGTGGATGTTTTGGAACATGCATTGATTGATTAGCGATTCCGGGTGTGTCTACTGCTAAGGTCAACATCTCCGTAAGTGTAGTGCATGTTTCTTTTAATCGCGGGAGGTGGTGGTGACCTCCCGCTAGCTGGCGAGATCTGGCACTGATCTACGGGTCGGCTTGCGGGGATTGTCCCCAACCAGGTATCTCCCACCAGCGGGGCACCATCCCAACCGGGACCAACCCTAAGCTTCCGACTGGCTTCCCGACAAGTGTGATAGTGTAATATGAGTGTAAGTGTGTGTAATTAGTGGGTGAGAAAAGGAGAAGGAAGACGATTGGGAATTAATTTGATGATATTAACATTATACTTCGATTGTTACACCTCTTGCCTTATAAAATGAATATTTTTAATTAATTCGCGAACGTCTTTCTCAACGGATTACATGGGGTCTGTGGCCAGTTTCTTAGGGTACCGCTCCGGCATTAGCCTGATGTTGATTGGAGTAACCACGGAAAACTGTGGACTCGTGTCCTCAGAAATGTGCTTACCACTGTTAAAAATATCGCTTTGTAAGGCAGGAGATGTAACAATGACCTAATGTCATCGGCCACTGTAGAAAAATCGAATTGAGCTGAATGAAGTCCGAAATAATCCGTTCATCGCTAGTCAAGCAGCTTTATCGTCACCGCCTGGCTAATGTGCGATTGAAGTGGATGATATTAGCCAGACTTCGATGACTCTACATAACTTACAGATATATTATTATTATTATTATTATTATTATTATTATTATTATTATTAATTACAATAAAATCATTCACCATTATCTTTCAATTTTTTTCCTCCCAAGGCATGAACTCTTGATGATAGAATTCTCCTCCAGACAGCGATTCAACTCGACCTACCTATATAGCTATTGTCGAAAATCCTTCCACCGTCGGTACTCGAACCTAGAACCTCCCGGTCAGAGGCGCTACAGTGACAGTTGAATGATGTTCGTTAAATGGTGGAGTTAGCGGCCATTGAGAAGAGGAAACCCAATGGGAAGCCGCTTCGTCCACCACAAAGTCACAGGCGTAGAGCAGGATTTGAACTCTGGCACCCCGTATTGATGCGACATCCATAACAAAACATCGAAGATTCCAAGCGTCGATGTTCAAAATTGTAACATCGATATTAATAATACATCGACAAAAACATCGATGTTTTTAAACGTGATGTTTTGGAGCTCTTAGAGAAATCTCCAACATTAAATTTGTGTGCAACAAAATTTAATTTGACAGTGGCCGTTTATATGAATCTATAAATAAATTTTAACTGAAAAAAAAATTAAGGTGTCTCCATGTTCGCAATACGAGGACAGACTAAAGAAGTGCCAGGTCGTCAGGATCGTCTCGAGCGAAGGATAGTCTGTTCGAAGAAAGTAGAACAAACGACATTCGTTTGATTTGCATACAAACTGACAGTGGTACCATCAGATTTTATTTCATATTTTAATTTTTTAAAATTGTGATTATGGGAATTATCATCCACAAACAAAACATTGAAAACGTAAACATCGATCAGAAAACGTCAGTAAAATTGTATCGGTGTCAATACGTCGATGTTTAAAAAATCGATGTTTTTGTAGAAACATCGATGTTTTGGAAACATCGTCATCGATGTCACATTGCTAGTACCCAGATGAGGAAGGCGACAGGTCTGACAGCTTGATGGCAGAACGGCTACATTTTCAAATGCAATGCCACTGTTAAAACTCCCCATTTGTTAGTGCCTTGGGCACGGTGAACTCCCACGTCTTGAAAGGGACGGCCAATGCCAACCCTCGTGCCCTTGAAGGGCCCCTAGTCACGCGCCCTACGGGTCTCTGGGAGGATCCTGCGCCGCTAACGACGTGCCCTTTGTCTCAGTTCCTCTCCTTTCCAACCCCTCGTCTATCAATTTCTCCATTGTTTCTGTGTTCTTCAACTATTGCAATTATGGGTAAGCCACACAAGACTGGACGGGACGAAAGCAATAAGACGGACACACCCAACGAAAACAAGCAAAATCTGTATAATGTCCAAAAAAATTCCTTTCTTGCTGTTATGCAGACCTGCATTTAACAAAACTACAGCGTTCCGTGAGGAACGAAATTAATGCTTCTGAACTGAAGTTTGCGGGTTCAAAGCCGATTGAAGCCGTGGATTTTAAGGGCGAAGAAATCCTTCATACGACGTCGGAGGGGAAGTAAAGCTAAATGATCTATGTTGTAGATTTACTGCAAGCAAAAGATCCTCAAGCCTAAAGAAAAGCCTCTGAGCTAAATTGAAATCGCCTCTTTCGTCGCCCGAGTCAGGACATTCTGCGCTAGATGGTGAAAAGAGCACAGCGAAATGTGCATGGTCAGGCGGAAGAACGGGCCTGATGGCCCGAGTCTCGTCTCGTGGAATAAGGCATCATTGAATTAAATGTTATTCTGTAGTAGTGGTGTATTATATAAACTAAATATTTACATCAAATACAACCCGGAACACATTCGGTAGGCTTTTGAATCTATATCGTTAAATAACTTCTAAACGAAGCGTTCTATAGCCTTTAAAGCTAAAATATTGAGGCCGGATGCCTCAAAGAAACGTTTTTCACACATGTTTGCTCTTCCGGTGCTTCTCGATATTTCACCTGCTCAGAGATGTGCAGAATCTGCAACTAAATATGAATGCGAAGGACAGAGACAGACAGGGACAGGGTGAGGGAGGGAGGGAGAGACAGTGAGAGGGTGATGGGAGGAGAGGGAGATGAAGGGCAGAACAACGTGTGCCGGGTTTTCCTAGTGTAATAATAGATCTATTGTAGTTGTGTGTATCCACGGTGACCGTTGCTTCCACCAACGCTACGGGTGCTGGCAAACTGCCTGTTCGTGCCCTCTGCACCACGAACCCCCCACGTCTCGGTCGTCACGCCCCGCGCCAACCTCCCTTTGGGCCATTGAAGGGCCCCGCGCCCCCTTCGGCTCCCGCTGAGGGCCTCGCACACGGGCCGCTAACGACCCCGTCCTTTTTCTCAGCCCTCCCCCCCCCCCCGCCCGCCTCCCTCCGCGGCGGCGGCGCGCCCTTCGCCAAGACGCCCTCTGGCGGGCGTGTAGGGCGGGCCGCGCCTCGCCCCGCCGCGCGCTCTCGGGGCGGCCGGGGGCGGCGGCGGCGGCGCCAAGGTCGGCGGACGTCTCGCCACTGTGCAGACGCCGGGGGGCCGTCGGGGCAGGTGGTGCCGCCCCGCCCCCCAACCCCGCCCGGGCGCCCCCACCCTCGCCGCGCGCGCCGGTCCCGGCCCGGCGCGGCCGCCCGCGCCGCCATCGACCCGACGCCTCCGCCGCCGCCGGGCGGAGCCACACCCCCGTCGGCGGTGGCCACGTCACCCGCCCTTGACGTCACAAGCGGAGGGGCGGGGAGGGGGAAGGGGCGCGGGGTTATGCAAGGCGGGAGGCGCGGCCGCGCGCAGTGGGTGGGAACGGTGGGCGTGGCGGACGAATGCTCCGTTTTTGAAGTAGCGTCATCCAGCGAGAGCGTACGTTTCCGCGCACGGAATGAGAAACTACTTGGCTGTCCGGGAGACGCACCGACTTAAGGCGGCTCCACACATTCGCTATTCGGCGAACAGCGAGCAACCGCTCGCCGAATCCCGAGTAGTGTGGCTGGGTCGCTTGGTATTTGCTGAATGACGAACATTCGGCGCTCGCCCTACCCGCCGCGAGTCTGTCTTTTGGACGCATCAAAGGAAGCGAACATTCGCCGAACACATCAGCTGGTCGGGATCGGGCGAGCAGTAGCTCGCTGCTCGGCGATTGCCGAATGAGTGGAGGCACCTTTAGGCACAGATGCCAAAGATTCGGCTGCCGTTCTGCTACATTCCTTCACATTTCACCCTGAAGAAGGTCGCCTCGTGCTGGGATAAACGTAGTAAAAGTGTTTTATTTAACACTGGCATCTGCCTAGTGACAGTAACGGAACACTGGCATCTGCCTGGTAAACGGAATGGAACGTATTTTGTGTTTGATACCTTCCCTGGCGGCTTAGGGGTTTGCTGCAGGGGTTCAAATATACAGAGTTGAAGGGTGCAGGCTCGAATCCTAGATAAGGCATTGGGGTTGATTAGTAAATTGATAAGTGTTTCCGGGCGCCTCTACGGCAAAGGTCATTAGTCTTGTAAGGGTAGAGCATGTTTTTATCCAGGGAGGTGGCGATGGTACCCCCTGCATAGCGAGATTCGGCGTCGACCTACATGTTGGCTAGCGTGGTTTTCCACCAACCAGTGTTGGTGTAGTCGGAGAAACCACGGAAAACTACCGATCAGAACAGACGGCCTCTGGAATTCTCCAGACCGGGGCTGAATTCGACCTGTAGGTAGCTGTGTAGGTGGTGTCTAAAATCTTGCCACTCTCGGGACTGTCGGAAAATCTTGCCACCGTCGAACCCTGGGACCTCTCGGTCAGAAGCACTGTAGTGACGTCAATTAATGCCCTGAGCCAACTAAGCCAGTTTCTCATGCCTCCACCGTATCATAACTGAATTGTCTTTATCATAATCATTAATATTTCATCATCAGTCATCCATAAGGTTATCCTCTACATCCTTCATGCTCTGGAAGGCACCACGGTGAAAGCGTAGACATCCGCGACCGGAGACAATAGGGTTTGGCAGTCCGAGAGACGCCGCGTCCAAGACATTGATAACAAATTTTCGGCTGTCGATCAGCGTATTTCCTCAGGGCGAAATCCATCTGTGTGCTCGCAACTGTGCCTAGTAGGCGGTATCTTGCGGGCAGCCGAGTATCCATCACCATTGTCATCTTCCATTGAATGGGGAGAGCAAAACGACATATGCTTAAGAATCCTCCCTCGCTGAAGCTGGGGAACGGAGTGTAGGGGGGTTTTCATTACATTTTTGTTCAAGTCATCTAACGTGATGCTTGTATCTTATGTCGAAAATGGAAGGCTTTGTGCTTTATGTCAATTATATTAAAAATCCAGAGGTTCGTGCGTATTTCTCCATCATTGCACGACAAACTGAAATTCTGTAAATCTGACTGCCTCGTGTTCAGGATCAATTTGATAACTGCTTGCTCCTAAAATGTCTAAAATAAATCTTCGAAATACTTGCCGAAAGAAGAGCCAAGACATCGGCATTTGAAAATTTTCTTCTTCATACAACTCGTGAACTCGTGAAAATTTAGTGATTGAATGGGGGGGGGAAACAAAACATTTTTGGTGCAGAATATGTGCGACAAGCGTGTGGCTATTGGGATTCGACGCTAAAGAACCACTAGAAATCAATCAATCCATTATGCTTCCGTGGCGAGGCTCAGGTCACGTGGCCTGCTCTTCCGCCTGACCACCCAAATTTCGCTACGCTCTTTTCACCGTCTGGTAGAGAAAGGAGGAATCACTTGGGCAATGAAACAGGTGTTTTGAATTTTGCTCAGAGACTTCATTTGGAGACTTGAGGCTCTTTAACATGCAGTGAATCTACAACATTGGACACCCGGCTTTATTTCCACTCCGAAGGAAAGCGTGCGAAGGATTTTTTCGTCTCTAAAAATCCACAGCTTCGATCGGGTTTGAACCCGAAACGAACTTGGGTATAATATACGCTAATGCGGTCTAATATTGTTCGATTAACTCGTAGTTCTGTTAGTTCACAACTACAAATGTTAAATGAATGAACGTAATAAGTTATATGGTCATTTTTTAAACTTCTTATTGTAGATAAACAGTTTTCAAGGCTGATTTTCTACGTGTAACGTTGTGACCAGAAGTCACCCTTTTATTACACACGTTTCTTTTAGTAAAACAGTTTCAGAGCCCTTAACGGTCAGTGCAATAATATCGTTGTTTTTCTACAGCCTGACAGCGCCATGAAACCCTTTATTTTGCTGCCCAGTTGGTCCTGACGTGAACAAAAATAATGTCCATTATCACTGACTTCATACGGAGGTTGGAATGGATAAAGAACCCTGCACCACGTCGGTGTGGCAGGCTATTAAGTTAAAATAACAGGGAAAGAAACGAAATGACGAGTGAAAAAAAGAGAGAAAGGAAACGAAGCGGTAGAGGGAGATTACGAACCGATTTATGTACTACGAATCCCGGAGATTCGAGGAGAGGGGAACGGGAATCGGTTCACTGCAGCGTGTCACAAGGGGACGATTCGGTCGCGGATCCCGACAGTAAATGGAATTGCTAACCTTGACATGTTTATGTACCCAGGATAAGGAAACTCAAGCTAAAGGGGGTGCAATCCGCAAATGAAATCTTCCCCACACGCCACTCCTCTCCCGTTGTTTATAGTGTAATGCTGCATGCGAGTATGAGCTGATTGTGACTCCATTTTTTTCGCTGATACTTTCAGTGTTTACCGACTGACAACATTCTGTTAGCTACGCGCTGTTAATGTTCAAATTATTTTCACTTGTTAAAAAAAACGAATGTTAATGAAATTAATGAGATTTAGGGTGAGATAGGGAACATTTTTGTTAATAACAATTTTCATGTCGGCCTGATAATTTGTAATTTATGTTATGTTTATTTTTATAAATAATTTAAAAAGAAATCTTTTGAGCAGATTTTTTATTACACTATTTTGATTTATAGTACTACTTTTTCTATTAGAAATGTAAACTCTGTGGGAAGATTTAAAATATTTTATTCTAAAAATTGTTGTTAATATTAAACTAATTACGTAGTAGGAGAAAGTTTTGTAATGCAGCGGCGGAAGACTTTGTGTTTTCGACACAAAATCTATCATTGAGGGTAACTGATAACTAAAAAATGGATAATTCTTGTGTGTAGTAAATTACTTCCTCTAACACATTGTGAAGACAGAATCTACAGACTGTGGGACCTTGATACCGAAAAATTGGTTTCCGACGAAATATCCGTCCGTGAACTTCGCTAACGGCTATATCAAAATTGATATCTTGATATTCGTCATTCGAACTTGCCGATGTTGCGGCACCTTGAATTTGAAAAGGATACCGTGAGTTTTGGAGGTAGTGTATATGAAACAACAACCACCTTTTCAAAATTTTCTCAAAAACGATTCCAAATTTGTTCAGTAAATTGTTGTCTGGAATAGAACAAAGTACGCCTGAAAAATGATGCATACCCTACTTTCTTTGAATTCGCTTAATTTACGAAAGTTTCAAACGTTTTCGGCATCTTCGTATATAGAGACATTTTTCGTAATTTGTTATTTGTCGATGTTTTCATCGCCATCGAATCCTTTTTAATGATGCATCAAAATATCGATGTATCGAAATATCGATGTTCCGAAATATCGATGTACCGAAATATCGATGTATCGAAATATCGTATCGAAATATCGATGTATCAATGTTTTGATGAAATTTGTCATCACTAGTCACAAACAGACTATCCCTGTGTATAGAATCGTCCCGCACTGTTGGCGCCCACTGCGCCGGGTCGGGCGGCCTGCCGGCCGTGCGGGAGGGCGGGGCCGCCGCATCGACCCGCGCCCGCCAGGGGCGCCACCGGCGGCGGGGGCGGGGACGGCGGCGCGTGCGTGGGACCGGGAGCGGCATGGCGCCCGCGGGCATCGAACCCCGCGCCTCCCTCGCCCGCCGCTTGGAGGCCGTTCGCGACGCGGCCTCGAAGATGGGCGACGTCGACGACCCTCGATTCGGCGTGTTTCTCGAGTCGTGGATCGTTGTTTTTTTTTCGATTAGTTGACCGAGGTTTTTTTTTCTCGATTGGCGGATTGTCGTGTTTCTTGATTTGTAGACTGACAATTTCTTCCTCGAGACGTGAACCAGTATTTTCTCTCGATTCGTAGATACACGTTTCTCTCGATTCGTAGACGGAGAGGTTTTTTTTCGATTAGTTAACCGAGGTTTTTTTTTCTCGATTGGCGGAATGTCATGTTTCTTGATTCGTAGACTGACAATTTATTCCTCGAGACGTAAAACAGCGTTTTTCCTCGATTCGTAGATGCACGTTTCTCTGGATTCGTAGACTGAGATGTTTTTTTCGATTAGTTAACCGAGAGTTGTTTTTTTTCTCGATTGGCGGAATGTCGTGTTTCTTGATTCGTAGACTGACAATTTCTTCCTCGATCAGTAAACCAACATTTTTTCTCGATTCGTAGATAGACGTTTCTCTCGATTCGCCGGCGGAGACGTTTCTCAATTAATTGGCATACTGTTGTTTTTCTTTCTTTTTTTTCAATTGACGAAGGGTTATATTTCTCGATCGTGTTTTTCTCTATTCGTAGACCGGCAGTTTTTCTCGATTCGTGGGCGAACGAGTTTCTCGAATAGTTGACTGTTGAGTTGTTTTAGGGAAATGTGTTTCTCGATTCGTAGACTGCCAATTTCTTCCTGGATTCCGTAAACTGGCAGTTTGTCTCGATTCGTGGCTAGACGTTTGTCTCGATTCGTGGAGGACTGTGTTTCACGATTAGTTGACCGATGGGGTTTTTCTCAATTAGCAGTGGGTCGTGTTTCTCGATTCGTAGACTGGCAGTTTTTCTCGATTCGTGCATGGACGTTTCTCTCTCTTCGTGAACGATCGTGTTTCTCGATTAGTTGGCCGGTGGGGTTTTTCTCGATAGGTGACCGGTCGTGTTTCTCAATTCATGGACTGACGATTTTTTCCTCGAATCGTAGATCGGCAGTTTTTCTCGATTTGTGGACACAGTTTTCTCGATTAATTGACCTATGGGATTTTCTCGATTGGCGGATGGTTAGCGTTCTCGCTTTGTGTGAGCAAAGGCTCGCTTTCAAGTTATTTTTTTCTCTCCGGTTGATTTCTGCCACATTTCCATACATTTTCCCCGTTTCACATTCACATTTACTATTGTTCCTGAGTTTCATCGCGGGTTTTTCGTCTTCCTATGTCGCACCAATATTTCTACCGGAATGTTTGACAACGGTATGTATAATTCTGAGAAAGGAAAAAAAAAACTTCCCTGTCGGAGCGTGATGAGGAATTAATTAAAAATTTGGTTTCATCTTTGTTTCTCTCCACCGAGTATTAAAATCCTTAGAGAGCGGAATAAACAAAAATGAACCAGTGGAACAAAACATCGCGAACCCAAGTTTGAAGAAAAACAAGGCGAACGCGCGTTTCACTAGGGAGTATATTTTCCAGCGCGTAACCCCGCGTTTCCGACACAGTTTAAACTCGTCCCGCCGACGCGCCAGGGCGTGCTATTCGCACGGCTGCGTTTATGCGTTGACGCACAGCGCGTGAACAGTGTGCGTGCCCGAGTCGCTCTTTGCGTTGCGGCTGTGCGTATCCCCGGAAGGGCGAGGGTGTGTTTTTTCTCTTCTTCTTTTTTTTTTTAATAACATGAGAAGGCCGATCTGATGGCCGAGATCGCTAAGACAGTAGTGCAGTGGCGATCTCGGACCGAAGGATTGCGGGTTCGAATTCAGCCTCAGGCATGTGTGTGTTGTGTGTGTCTTTATGTCTGTTTCATCATTCGCCATCATCGTAATTTCATCCCAACCCGCAGGGCTAACAACCCTGGGATATGAAAATGGAATCAGCATCAAAATGTTGATTCCCTCCTATGGGGGAATGTGCACCTATCCCGATAATCAAGTCTGAACCCTGGTGGCATGCACATATCGCTTGGCTTCATGATGGTCGATTCGCGAAAAAAAGAAAGAAGAAAAAGAAGAAAAAAAAGTTGATACCAAATATTTTGTGTGGAGGCATACGACCACAAGCGAAGCGTGAGGCGGATGACCTGTATGTGATATAATAACTAGTCATAATCGTTACTTACCTCCCATTGACTAATTGACAGATGCTGACCATAATTACTATCAATTCATTTGAATGCAAATAAAAACTCCAGCTACATACGTGGAGTACAAATATAATAAAATCGAAATAAAAATGAAGAAAATCTGGTGAACGGTTTAGGCGTAGAATTCATAATAGGTAGTAGATAAATAGAAGATTCTATGAAAAGATGAAACGTTTTAGAGATAAGTCTCTATATCAACGAAATATGCAAAAAATGCTCTTATAATTATGCGAATTTTCACCGTCAGGAAAAATCGGCCAAATATGCACAAATATTCACTAACATGTTAGTCTACACAGCATCCAATACCAACCAAATGTCAAGAAATTTCACTTAGCTGTGCTTTGAAGCAACGGACAAAATATGCAAAATCATAGAAATCTGCTCCCTTCTCATCTGTCACACAAGCTATCAGAAAAGTCGTCTACTTGCCTGAATACAGCACAGGAGCATTTTTTGCTGCTTCGAGCCGCTAGTATTTATTTTACGTTTGTTTTAAGGGGACACCTCGCCCCCGGGTAAAAGCTAAAACAGGGTGGCCACTTCCTGGAAAACACGGAAAATCAAGAAAAATGAGGGAATTTCATCGCTCTAGAAAAATGTCAGGGAATTTGTGAAAGAATGGTTAGAAGTCGGAGAAATGTTGAGATGGTTATAGTAGATATTATTCCTAAAATGTAGTACAGCGTTATTTTTACTCAATTTATATTCGTTGAGTTATTTTTTAAATTTTGTACTTTATCGCGGCGAAATCAGAAAGCTGACAAATTAGTTTCAGGCGTGCTTTAATATTTTTCTTTAAATATTACGAATTTCTCTACAAATCTTCTCTGTGGAAAATTTAAAAAAAAACTGTGGAAAACCGAGAAAAGTCAGAGAAATTTGTTTCAGAAAATGAATGGCCACCCTGTAGAAGGAGCTACCTCCCCCCCCGTTAAAACGGGACTTCCCCTTCTCTTTTAAACCGTCCCCGGTGCTTTATCGCTTTCCTCTCCGTTTTGTGGGATCGTGCGTCCGAATTGTCTCGGGGACCCTTACTTGTCCGTCCCAGTCACGACAGCGTTCGAAGGAAGTCGGGTTCGCTGGATAGCATCTAACGTCCCGAACCGGAAGTCGCGTCAGAGCGAGGCGGTGGTCCGTACTCGCCTCTCCGCCTCCTCCAGAGAGTTCGCTGGTGAGTTGGAGCGGAATTATTGCCTACGGGTTCAACGCACACTTTCTCGTATTATTTATGACGGCTCCGCCATGTTGTACTTCTACATGAACCTGCAAAGGTGTTTTCAAACAACAATGTTTTTTGTATATCTATTTTTATTCTATTTTATTTATTTTTTGTTACTTAAGATCGCATCAACATCTAGGACATTAGCGAACACTATTGGGTTTACCGTTATGTAACTGAAGATGACATGATATGGCAGTGGTGTCAAGGTCTTCTACTGGTGGCAGTGGCACGCGTTGTGGTATCGTGCCATGCCACGAGCTTCTCTGCGCAACTAGCGTCGGGAAAGGAAACTATCAGTAACCCCGCTGTTTTACAATAGGGATGGCGTTGTCTCTGGTGGCGGGGTAATGAACTGCGTAGAGCCGCGATTTCGTTGTGGCACTTGTGCGAGGTGTGGCACTTGTGCGAGTGAAAGGACGAACACAAATTCAACCACGCCTGAGGCGGGACTCGAACCCGCTATCCTTCCGTCCGAGATCGCTACGACACTACTGACGTAGCATTCTCGGCCACCGGGAATCGGCAGAAAAAAAAAATTGTACGCGCCGAGACTCGAACGAGCTAGCCGAAGTCGCCGCGCGTTTTACGGCTAAGTTCCTCTGCCGTACTCGTGAGTGCTGACGCTTAAAAATCTAATTGTCTTTTCAATTATTTCCAGCACGCAATTTTCGAAAATTATAAGAGTTGTACGAAAATGAGACCTACGCCATTCTTTTAAGCATCGCTTGTTTTATCCTCCGAAAAAATTTAAAGAAAATATTTGGAGTGTGTTTTTAATATTTTTGAAAACAATTTACTTTAATTTCAAGAAGAAATTACGCGAAAACTACTCTTCTTTTCTTTTCTTTTTTTTCAAAATCATGTGCGTGATGGGAGATGATATTTTAGAACAGATATTGTTGAAGGGAAAAATCTCTACCTTAAATTTTGTAGTTTTAAAATGTTAACTTTTTTGAAAATTGTACATGAGTAGTTAGGATCAATGGCTTAAGAAAGTGATCAAAGTTTACCATTCGTCTCTATTTCTCGATAGCGAAGTGTCTATTTGAGTCCTCAGGGATGCTTAAGTATATTAATATGACTTTTGGAATCGGGCGGCAGGGTAATGCATGGTTTACTGACTCCTTCGTTACAGCAATTCAAACATAAAACAATGCCTAAAACATTGAACAGAACGATGACCAACGATTAATTACGTCTCGGTGCTTGGTTTGCAAACTTTGGTCGAAAATCTCTACTGGAATGAAGCTTTCAAATTGAATATCATTTAAAACGAGCTGCAGCCATTTGACAAGAGTGCTATGCAATGTAAGTAGACAAAAATAGTATATTCCAACACACTGGTACAGCACATGGACATCTCACGAAGTTTGGCATTTTACACACACACTGCTCAAACTACACGATTCTGGACACGGCCCTATCTGCTAGGAAATTAATATTCGATAAACGCCCGATGGTAATGAAACGATAAAATATGACATGCTTTCCTGCTCATTATGGAAACGTTCTCGGAATCGAACCAACAACCCCCTGTGTCACTCTCTATCGTCGAAACCACCCGACGTACGGGGTGGGAGATGTCGCAATTAGATATGATTAATTTGAAACCGTTTCCCGGGACCCCGAAATTGTTCGCAGAAACCCCCAGTCAATGGGTCTTCCTGGAAATGCCATCAATGCGAAGCGCCCAATAGATCCGATGAAAATGGGTTATCCAACACTATATTCATGTATGGTCGAAAACAAAAAGATTCGCCGTGATTTCGCTGTGTTCTGCCAATATACGATGAGGAAAAACTGATTTCGGAACAGAATATTGAAATAACTAAAATTCAATACATGGAAATACGTACCACACTTCACTTTTTTTGCGGTCATGCGTGTATTCAAGCATGACCAACGCTCCGGCGTAATGTTTTGCTGTAAATACATTACGTAACATAGTTAATGGAAATGATAAATTTCCTTGTTTAATGCGAATTTGTGAAATAAAGTCAATATTCATAACGACATCGTCCAGACACAATGTTTTGATAGAGTTTTTTACCCTGGTTCCAACTTTTTTACTTTCTCGACAAGCATGTATGTACTTACTATGTGTAGAGATAGAGAAAGTATTGTAATGCTGCAGCGGAAAGAGGCGATTTTTCGGTAGAAAAACTCGTATTGAGGGCCCTGATGTCGAAAAGGTGGATAAATCTTGTTCCGTGATGTAATAAATTACTTCTAACACGTTGGGTAATCTAATCCACATTTTGTGAGTCCGTGATACCGAAAAATGTTTTTTTTTTCGCAAAACAACTATTACTATTATTATTATTATTATTGTTATTATTATTAATATTATTATTATTATTTAATGTTGGAAATTGTGACAGTTACAGTCCGCAATTGGGACCTTTCTATTCCAAATAGTCCCTTCCTTCTCCCTTCACTTTACCTTTCTTTTTTCTTTCCCACCTTGTCCTTCTCCGTCTTTTGTGCCTTACTATCTCCCTTAATTCGTATTCTACTTTCTTCCTTCCTTTTTCCTTCGCTCTCGTTCTTCTCCTTGTCTTTCCACACCGAGATTCGCCTTTCTCACGTGTGGTCTCCGGTGCTCTCCCTTTCTGTCTTCATTCGTTCTCCATTGCCATCTTCCATACTCTTTCCTATGCTCAGTCCTTTGCCCTTCACCATACGTTCTCCGTTTGTCTTCTAGATTTCTCTCTTGGCCTTTTGTCGCTCCCGTTGTTTTTCTTTTTTGCTCTTCCACTTTCTCACTCTCTCTCTTTCCCTCTATCTCTATCACTCTATATCCATCCTTATCTAACTCATCCATCCCTATTTCTCTATCATTATCTTCATCTCTATCTCTTATTTCCATCTCTCTCTGTCTCTGCCTCTAACTCTCTCTCTCTAGCTATCTCCATCTCTCTCTGTCTCTGCCTCTAACTCTCCCTACCTCTCTCTTTCTCTATCTCTATCTCCCTCTCTCTGTCTCCCTCTCTTTCTCTATCTCTATCTCCCTCTCTCTTTCTCTATCTCTATCTCCCTCTCTCTTTCTCTATCTCTATCTCCCTCTCTTTCTCTATCTCTATCTCCCTCTCTATCTCTCTCTTCTCTCCTCTCTCTCTCTCTCTCTCTCTCTCTCTCTCTCTCTCCGTTGTAGCGAGTCTTGTTCTCGTTAAACGCGGAGCGGATTCTGGGAACGCAGGAATGCTGTACATTTTTTTCCCCGATGCCCGGCGGGTGCCCGGTTAATGTACAAGTACTGTATCATGGCAGGAGGACCGCGCATGTGATGTTTTACCCCCGCATCGCAATGGCCAGCGCCAATTAATGCACCCTCCTCCTCCTCTTCCTCCTCCCCCTCGGAACAGCTGCGCCCCTTCCCCTCACCACCACTGGCCCATCGCCCACTGCACTCCGCCCCCCGCCTCGCCCCACCCCCGGCCGCCATTGCGGGTTCCTCGAATTCGCCGCATCTGGGATGTTCGTGGAAACGGGGCGCTTTTCACGGAACCGCTATTCTGAGAACCGATGCGTTCCGGGAACGGCCCGCGCGGTGCTACTGCGCTGTCTGCGAGGTGAAGCCATTTCGCTGATACAATGTGATGTAAGGGGGTGTATGATTCCGTGGAACCTGTAAAGAGCTCTTTGCTTTATGACTCTGGAAGGACTTTCTTTGGCGGGTGGGGTGAGGATACTGTGGAAAATCTCTAACAGACACCCAAAGAGCCGGTGCTCTTGGGTAGTGTGAGGCTTGCACCTACTAAAAATCACGAACCTCGTAATCCTCTTCTAGTTTCCGTCCCGGTACGCTTGTTCAGCATTTCTTCAGGGCGGATACCTTTGATTTGGCTGATTTTTTAAGCATTGTTCTAGCTTGACTGTTCATCAGTTCTTCGATTTATGGCTTCTGTTGTACGTAATTTGAGATCATGCGGTCATTACATCGTTTTCTTCTTTTTTCTTCTGTTTTAAGATTTCTCTTGCGTATGCCGCTACGGTGTCCCATGATTCTTTAGATCGTAGCATGGTGCTGGTTAAGTTGGAGGGATCGAGGGAGAAACTCGGACACTGCATGTGTCGTTGGTGAAGAGAGTGGTTTGTTGTTCAAATGTAGGGTTGCCAGATATGTCTTGGGAAACTAGTGAACCGGGGGGAGGGGGGAGAATGGATAATAAGATAAGACAGATATATTTTTGAACAATGATATTTTCATATATCAAGATAACAATAATCTGCTTTAATATTGTATGATCTTTGAATAAAGGTATAGTAGTCAAATTAAACGTATTAGCATTACAATTGCGTACTTGACTTCAATTATCATTGCATAACATCCTTTGGATTTGACTTATGGTTTAACTCAATTGATTAACTATTATCGACAATATTTTTTTGCTTTTACAACGTTATAAATCTTCTTGAATATTTTTTTAAACTTTTGTACACTTGTATGGAATGTTAAAAAAAGTACAGCTTGCTTCGAACTGACTCAACCTCTCTTCGGTTGCGTTTGCTGGCCCAAACATTTTTCATAATACTGAAAAGTCTTTCTGTGCTAACATTGGAGACCGGAACTGATGCACAGTATTGAAACAATTTCACTAGGTTTGGGGCCAAAACTAAGACAACTGTGTGGACGTGCGTGGTAGTCAGGATTCTCAAAAGAGGAATGTCAACTCTAAAAAGTTTAAAAAAAGATCTTTTTATGTATTCACTACTCTCATTTTCTAATTAGTGAATCAATAATTCAGATAGTGAACAGTTCACTCAAATAATGAACATCTGGCAACCCTATTGAAAGGACGACTTGAAATAAAAAAGGAAGTAAGTGCCATTTTTGTTAAATGAACGTGTTTACCAGAATGAATCAAGCCCTAAAACAGAAATAAGAATCAAAGTCCAGACGCGTTTGTTTATAGTGTTAAGGGATGATTATAAATGGCAGGAGTTGTATGTGCCTACAGGTTTAAGGTATATATAAACTCATTTTTCTCGAAAGTATGAAAATGGCACTTTCATCCTGTTTTATTTCAAACCTTCAAATATTGAAATTTTCTATTACGATGGTGACTTTGTTCTCACACAGAATGTTCTAGCAATCATAATTGAAAAACAATGCTTTTCGATATTCGATTCCGTTTTTTTCCTTCTTTTTTTTCTTTCTATAAAAGAATTTTTTCCCGGAAATTTTATTAAACCAATTTTTAACGTAATAAAATACCAATAAATTATTAATTGGCGATGATTGCACATTTCGATGTTACGTTACAAATACAGTGAATGCGACATTTTCCACGAAATATTTAATTTCTACGAATCTTTAATATTGTCGTAAATTAAACATTTAATTATGATGATAGAACATAATTTAACTGAGAGTGTATTCGAGTGTTCATCATTAATGATTCATTTACCGAACATGTTTTTCCCTTAATTTTTCTGCTGGGTACAAGAAGGAACATTCGTTTACACATACTTTGAATGACGCTTCATTTTTTCACTTAGAAGTGGTTTTCGACCAGTCTGAAGTTAATGCAGTTATTTAGAGTATTATTTTATTACAAATTCATATAAATTTAAAAAAAGCTTCAAAAGCATCTCTTATTCAATTACAACCCTTGGCGTTTGTGTTACAACGCGATCCGAATGAAAGAGTGTAGACTTCCCAAACAAGGTACACATTTCCCCTTGAAAATCCATAAAAACACACGGCAGCTGCATTTCGTCCAGCGCCCCCGTCGTGCATTAGCGCTACCTGCGATGGACGCCCTTTGATGTGCGAAATGCTCGCTTATTATGTACGCTCTTTGAAACGGGTGCGGGCGGACGCGCGCGGGCGCGCTCGTGTGGCGGTTGGAGATATTACGCATCGTGTGACGGGTGGCTTTGGGCAGAACCCGCGTCCATTGTATGGGTTGTATGAAGAATTGCGTACCCTGAAAATATCCGCGTGTGGAATTCCATGCACCAGAAAAAAAACGTTGTTTATTGTTTGAAATATAATGCCAAAAAGGGGTAGTTATTATATTTTAAAATTGTGAATGTTTTTGATTTGCGAGAAACACTCAGAACAGATTTATAGACTTGAAAACAGAGTATGTAGTAGAAAATAGTCGTAGATATTTTTCTGTAGTTCCATGTTTGAACTCATATTTGAGATCTCCTGTGCTTCAAAATGTCTAAATTCCTTAGTTCTTTCAAATGTTTAAAATATCCATCAAGATTCAGCAGAAGCATTAGGTATGAGTCATAAATGTAATTTACCTATAAAAAATCGTTTACATGCTTGATATTAGCAGTTAATAGTTTTCCATTAAAATTATTGGTTGGTTAACAAATATTAAAATTATTGTTGTTACACGTAGCGAAAATAAACATTAACCTGAAAAATCCGAGCTCTATTTAACATGCCCCTTCTTTGACACAGGGGCGGACACTCATTCGCAGTGCCGAAGCTAGATAATTTTGGACTCGGAGCAATAATAAAACGTACCACTTTCCCTGCCGGAAAAAATTGAAAATGTGGAAGTTGTATCAAGAAACTTTGAGCTTTTTTATTTCAACAAATAACAAAAGTTACAACAAATAAAAAAGTTTTTGGAAATATATATTTTAAATATTAGTTTTAAGTAAAATTAGTGATCAAATAACACAATTTCCACGATCGTAAAACTCTAAAAAATTGTGTTTATTTAGTGATTCATAAAATCAGGTGTTGTTGAACACATGAAATAATAATATGACTTCCAGTAGAACCTGTTTAATGTTAGTGTCATTTGATTCATTTCGTAGCGTTCTACCGTTAAAGTAATGATTCTAATGAAATAATTGAGGTAAAAAGTAATTGAAAATTTTAAGAAATATCAGACGTACAAAATTACGACTAAATTAGAATCGCGACTTACAAAATTACCTTAATTTTCTCAAATTTTCTTTTGTTTTTTCAGTTTATTAAATTTAAAATTCTCATTTATTTTATGTATAAAATTTTTTCCGTAAGTCCCATCATCGGGCTCCTTGTTTTGCGGCACCTCGGGCGGGCGCAGTGCCGAAGCAGCGTGTGTGTGTGTGTGTGTGTGATGGTTGGTGATATTAGGCACCGTGTGTCGAGTGGCTTTGTGCGATGCATCCATTAGGGACTCGTAAATGCTGAACTTGGAACACGGACGTGTTGCGAAGGTTGGTGGGGGGGTGGGGACGTGGCGTTGTCGTTCAGTGTGGGTCGAATGCGATGCGGACGAACCTTTCGGAAAAGCTTTGGCGTTCGAATATGCATATTTAATGGGTAGGACGTAGCGTGTGGGGCTGCTTCTTTCAAAGCTCCGGCTCGCCCTTTCATGTTGCTGTAGTTAAGCCTCTTCCCAGACCGCGAGGTAGAGTCTCTTTCCATCGAGAGGTTGTCGTATGGGAATTGTGATGAAGAGACTTTCGCTTGGTTTTGGGACTGGCATGAAGCTCGAAGGCTTCCAGTGCTTTAGCCGAAAGGATAGCTATGGTGTATCGATGTATTTTTAGTTTGGTAAATTTCAACGATGATTTTATTGGTAGTTTTGTAAATAGCCGCGTGAAATTATCAAATTGTATCTCGATTTAATAATGGATAGATGTTTAAATGGATAGATAAATGTAAAAATCATTGGCCATCATTTTTCTAACTCTTTTAATAATATATACGCAGGAGATTTTGCTTGATATTAGAATTGGCACGAAGCTTGTATAATACTTTAGCCGAAAGGATAGCTACGATGTATCGATGTTTGTCAGTTTGGTAAATTTAAACGATTTTATCGACAATATTGTAAATTTACGTGTGAAATTATGAAGTTGAATTTCGATTTGTTATTATGATCAATTACTAATAAATATAAAAATCATCCATCGTCATTTTTTAGAAGTGCTCTCAATATGGTTTCAGTGAGAAATATGCTATGTATACTAATCCGCCATGGTAAGGAAAAATTGAAACAGTTACTAGTATTACGAATTCTTATGAATTCTCTTTCATTGACTTCACGACTTGAAAATTATTTTGTGGTCTTAAAAGACGAAATTTTGTGAAGTGATGTACGCGGTTGAGAATGTGCGAATGGTACAAGTGGTTGAGGAAAGGGGAGCGAATGTGGTTGAGCGAGAAGTGGGTGGGAGGGTGCGGTGCGGGGAGGAGTAGAGCGTGGTAGATGCCGAGGAGGAAAGGGAGGAGGGTTGGAGCATGGCGAAGACGAGTAGGAGAGTAGTGCGGGGAAGAGTTGTAGATGGAGCAAGGACGGTGAGGTGTCGGGAATGAGCACAGGGGAGAGATGAAAGAAGAAAGAGGACGTAAAGAATAGGGCGGGGATGAGCGAGACGGGGAAATATGGTCGGTTAAGGACAGAGCAGAATGGATCAAGGTGCCAAGGAGAAGGGGGGAAGAGCAGGGTGAGGAGTAGGGCGGGGAAGAGCAGGGTGAGGAGTAGGACGGGGAAGATCAGGGTGAAAATGAGTAGGCTGGGGAAGAGCAGGGTGGGAAGGAATAGGGCGGGGAAGAGCAGGGTGGGAAGGAGTAGGGCGGGACTGATGTGGGCGGAGAAGGGCGGATCGGAGAAGAGTTGGGCGGGGCAAAGCGAAGCGGGGAGAAATAGGGGCGGGGGAAGAGCACAGACGGGTGGTTTTGAGCGGGGAATGATCAGACGAGAAGTGGGTACAGGTCAGAGAAAGTAAGAGCCGAGGAGAAGAGTAGAGGAGGGAAGGAGAGGGAGAGAAATTGTACTGGGGATGAACAGAAGAGCAAAGGGAATGAAGAAAAGCATGGTGAGAAGAAAATGGTCTGTAAAGGGTAGAACAGAGTAGATTAAGAAGACAAGGAATAGGGCGGAGAAGATCAAGGGAGGACGGGAGGGAGTAGGACAGGACGGATGTGGGCGGGGAAGAGCGGAACGGCGAAGAGGACCAGGCAAATTCGGGCGGGAAGGAATAAGGCGGAGGAAGGTACAGCTGGTTGGTACTGGGCGGGAAAGTGCAAGCTGTCTCAGGCGAGGCGTATGTGGAGGTCAGAGCGAATACGAACTGGGGCGAGGAGAAGGGAGGGAAGAACAGGGCGGGGAAGTTTTACTGAGGAGGAGCAGAAGAGGAAAGAGGGTGGAGAAGAGCATGGCGGAGAGGAGCAAGGTGTGGAGGAAATGGTCAGTTGAGGGCAGAGTAGTAGGGTGGATCTAGGTGTCAAAGCGTAGGGATGGGAAGAGAGTAAGGTAAGGTGTATGGCGGTATGGATGTCGGCGGAAATTGGCGGATCGGGGTAGAGAAGGACGAGACAAATTCGAGCGGGGGAAGGCGAAGAAAATAGAGCTGGTTGGTACTGGGCGGGAAAGTGCAAGCTGTCTGAGGCGAGGCGTGTGTGGAGGTCAGAGCGAGTACGAACCGGGGCGAGGAGTAGGGAGGGAAGAACAGGGCGGCGAATTGCGCAGAGGAGGAGCCGAAGAGCAAAGAGGATGGAGAAGAACATGGCGGGGAGGAGCAAGTTGGGGAGGACATGGTCAATTGAGGGCAGAGTAGTAGAGTGGGAGGTCAAAGTGTGAAAGGTGGTCAAGGTGTCAAAGCGTAGGGTGGGAAGAGAAAAAAAGTAAGGTGTAGGGCGAAAATGGGTGGATCGCAGAACAGAAGGGCGAGGAAAATTTGAGCGGGGGAGGGCGAGGAAAATAGAGCTGGTTGGTACTGGGCGGGAAAGTGCGAGATGTGTCAGGCGAGGCGTGTGTGGAGGTGAGAGCGTGTACGATCCGGGGCGAGGCACGGGAAGGACAGGGCGGGGACGTGCACAGGGGAGAAGCAGAAGAGCAAAGAGCATGGAGAAGAACATGGCGGGGAGGAACAAGGTGGGGAGAATATGGTCAATTGACGGCAGAGTAGTAGGGTGAATGAAGGTGTCAAAGCGTAGGGCTAGGAAGAGAAAAAAGGTAAGGTGTAGGGCGGGACGAATTTCGGCGGACATGGGCGGATCGGACAAACGCGAGGCAAAATCGAGCAGGGAGGACTAGGGCGGGGAATATAGAGCTGGTTGGTACTGGGCGGGAAAGTGCGCGAGCTGTGTCAGGCGAGGCGTGTGTGGAGGTGAGAGCGTGTACGACCCGGGGCGAGGAGTAGGCGAGTGCAGGGCGGGGCGGGGAAGTGCGAAGGGAGAGGAGCGCGGCGTGGCCGGGGCGCCGCGGGGCGGGGCCGGCAGGGGGCGGAGTTCGAGCCCCGAGGCTGCGCGCAGGTGCAGACTACGTCACTGGCAGAACGTACATTGATCGCGGCCCGGCGGAGTCCGCGGCGGGGCGGGGCGGGGCGCGGAACGGAGCGGGGCGGGGAGGCGGGGCGGGGCGGCGAAAGCGCTGATGCGGCGCTTCTCGTCTCTCGTTCAACCCCCCCCCCGCCTCCCCTCTCTTTTCACCCTCTCTCCCTCTCCCTCTCGATGTCTTTCGCCCACGAGCGGACGAGCCAAGGTAGAGCCGGGCTGGGAGCGACTCCATTGCCGGATGCCCGCCGCCTCGGATCCAGTTTCCCATTGGTAATTTACCGCGGCCCAGCAGCCGCCGTTGACGAAACGACCTGCTGGTGGAGCGTGGGTGGAACAGCGCAGATGGACGGTTCCAACGGGGCGAGGGGGGGGGGGCATGGGAACGGAGGCCTTCGTTGAAAATGTACGGCATTCATTTTTTAAATTATTTTTTTAAAAAATGCTTCAATTTTTCTTACTTTTTCATGATTGAAAGTGGATGTTAGATCTAGGTGGTGCGGGAGTGGCGCCAGCATACGTAAAGTTAACGTCTCCGACATTGCAATGGAGAGATCAGTCAGATTAGTACATTGCAACCATGCGTACAAATCTAAATGTCCAGGAACTGTACGTTTGAGTGGAATACCCAGAGCTTGATTTCTAGCGGAACGCAACGAAACGACATTCCGGCACCTCGGAAATTATTATTAAATTGTATTGTAAATACATAACTATTTCTATTACATTAATAATTAATTTGGTGGCGTTTCCGGGCCCTAAAATTTTATAAATTATGTACTGGCAATACCCATGTATATATTTCAGTATCAACGTCATAAGGTATGAATGTACAAATTGACCACCCATGGTAGTTTATTTATTCTCTTTGTATAGTTTGGGGGGGGGGGGGGTCATACTCATTTCTGACTGCAGACGGGTGAAGCGGGTGCCTGTGTAGCCTCACCTTTCGTTTGCACACATTCTGATCAAATCAGCGGCCTTTCCCAGTATGAAGGATTTGTAAGGTGATCACGTGTATATATTTCAGTATCAATCACGCATTGTTAGTAGGGTGACTGGTAAAGGTGAATTATGAATTATTTTGGTTTGATGAGAGATTTGATGAGATTTGATGAGATGAGATACAAGTACGTGGATGGTGTGAGAAGTCAATCCCACTGCATGGTGAAAACACGGATGCCGTGTGCGGGACTCAAAACCACAAAATTCGCACTTGGGTGTTTGGCATACAAGCTCCAGTTTTTGTTTGTTTTTTCACTTCCTTTTTTCTTCACTCCCTTCTAATTACCTTACCTCTCTATCTACCCGTACTCTCTATTGTATCGTACTCTCTATGTACCCGTACTCACTCTCTCACTGTCTCTCTCTCTCTCTCTGCCCGTACTCTCTACTCATATCCTCTACTTACTCATATGGCCTGACCCTATCTACCCATACTCTCTATCTACCCACACTCTCTGTCTACCCATGTCTCTATCTACCCATGTCTCTATCTACCCATGTCTCTATCTACCATGTATATATCTATCTACTCTATATCCATCTATTGTCTACATACCAATACATTTTTATCTATCGATCATTTGATTTTTTCTATCTGTTTCTATCCGGCTGGTTATTTACCTACCCATCTACATGACTGCCACTCACTTCTTTCCGACCCTCTGCACCTCTTAGTCCCTATCCCTCCTCCCCCTCTTTTCCTCCTACCCACACTCCACCGCAGCTTTCCTTTCGTACCCTCTCCCCTCTCCGCCCCGCCACGTCGCGCAACGCCTCCTTCTGGGCCGTGGCTGCCCGAATTGCCCCTCTCTTCCACCGTTGGCTCAAGTATCCTTCACCTCCACCGCCACCACCACCTCCTCTTCTTCCTCTCCTCGCAGCGGACGAGGGCGGCGCGCTAAGGGCTTACAGCTCCGTGCGAGGGGTAGCCAAATGGCACGAGCAGGCAAGTGCATCGTACGTTACACAAAGCCCCGGAGCTGTTAATACCGCTACGAGGCCACGGCTACCAAGTCGACTCCGCGTCCCCGGGGCCGAGCAAACGGCTTACGTGGGCTTTTCCCGAACGCGGTCGGACCGTTTCTGTATTTTATGTTATGACGATATTCTATTTCGAGCGCAACTGGACACTGGTAACCACCTTTACAGATACCTGAGGGCTGACTCGGGCATCCGTGGTTGTTTATTATTTTTTTTTTCATTAAAGAATTCTTTTGTGAGCTGAAATGTTGTTGGTGTTCCGTAGCATAAGCCTGTATACTGCCGAAGAAATAACGACCTCCGTTTCAGCATCGAAAATACTCACTTCGGAGAAACGTATACTAAATTTGAAACGATTCAGAAAACGATTGGTTTGGCGCCCGCGCAAGGATATCTGACAAAATCGTGAAGCGTTCCACATTCTTAGTTGACATTACCGGAGTGGTGGAGTACCGGAAAAAGAAGGAAGAACAAGAATAAAAATACGATAATTAGAAGATAATGGAGACAATAGTAGAAGTAGTTAAATGGAGGAGGAGGAGAAGCAAAAGAGAAAATGATGTGGGAAAGAGGACGGCGATTAATTAGGAGATGGAGAAGAAGAAGAAGAAGAAGAAAGGAGTAGGAGGCGAAAAAAGAACGACGAAGGAAAAGGAGGAGAATTACAGGTGACAGAATAAGGAAGAGATGGGATGTACACGAGCATAATGTTATGTAATGTTGAATATACTTTCTGCCAAATACATTGCACAATTCAAAAACATTTTAGCGCTCGATGTGGTTACACTGCATTCGCAGTACTTTTGGCCGTGATCGTATAGTATTAATGACACAGATTTAGCCTCAAAGACATTACTAGTGAGTCTAGGGCCGAGTCCCTTCTCCGTCCAGCTCGTAACCTTGAAGTGCCACTAATGTTTAAATCGGAGTATACACCACCACATAAGATGGGCGCAGACTAGTGATGGGACATCGATAACAAAACATCGATGTTAGCAAACATCGATCTCTGTTGCCACCACAAGATCTCTGCTGCCACCACAGAATTTATCAATGTCATTTTTAATAAGAGCTGATTCGGTTAATTGATGACAGTGATTGGTGATTGTCAGTGATACATGTCTCAACTGCTACGGTCATTAGTCCCGTCAGTGTAGTGCATGCTTTTTTCCTCGGGAGGTTGCGGTGATCATCCCCCGCTGGATCCTGCGACGACTGAACGTCGGCATGCGAGATTTTCCTCGACAAGGTATCTCTCACCAGCGGTGCACAGACCCAGCCGGGACAAGCTCTAAGCTTCCGACCGGTCGCGCAGCATGTGTTGTGCCGGTAGTGATTCCGGGGTGACACGTGTAAGTATGTATAAGGGGAGAGGATAGGACAAGGAATAGGAAGGAAAGATCGCGCGCGGTCTGTGGCCCGTTTGTTAGGGCACTCTCCGGCATTCGCCTGGTATTGTACGGTAATAAATCTACCGATCAGAACAACCGGACGCTGTAATTCTCCTCCAGACAGTGACAGAACTCGACGTACCCATTTGGCTAGCGTGGACATGCCACACCGTCCTGCCACACCGTCGGGAATCGAACCCAGGACCATCCGGTCCGAAATACTGCACTGACTCAGTTGATGTCACCTCTCCCGGTTTCTGATCCGGCTCGATGCGGCAAAACTGTCCTGGTGCACGTTACAATAGGGCAGTATTGTCAAGGTCGATGCCACGAACGGGAGTCCGTGGCACGAGTGCCACGACGAAATCGCCCCTCCATGTATTTCATTACCCCGCCACCAGAGACAATGCCATCCCTATTGTAAAACGGCGGGGTTACTAATAGTTCCCTTTCCCGACGCTAGTTGCGCAGAGAAGCTCGTGGCATGGCAGGATGCCACAACGCGTGTCACTGCCACCAGTAGCAGGCCTCGACACCACTGTGATTGAATTGAATTGCTTTATTTTACGTGGCGAGACTCAGGCCATGAGGCCTGCTCTTCCGTCTGATCACGCAAATTTCGCTACGCTCCTTTCACCTAGCGGAGAAAGAAGGTATTATCTCGGGCGACGAAAGAAGCGATTTTGAATTTTGCTCAGAGGCGTCATTTAGGCTTGAGGATCTTTTACACGCAGTAAATCTACCAACATGGGACAGCCGGCTTTACTTCCCCTCCGAAGGAAGGCGTACGAAGGATTTTTTCGCCCCTAAACATCCATGGTTTGAACCCGCGAACTAGGGTATAACAGTCCGAAATGCTAACCGTTACACCATCTCCGCCACAGAGATAGGGGCTTTCTTATAATACCCTTCGGTTTCGTAACGCAACGGCGGCATTTTTGTCAGGCAAAGTCGGGCGCTGTGAGCGAATGCGCGCGCGAGCGGTGGTGGTGGCGGCGGCGGCGGAAGTGCAGGCTCCGAATATAGACGTCGCGTCGGCGGGGTCGCCCGGGGCGGTGGGCGGGGGCGCGGGCGGCGGGGGAGGGATGCTGCGTATTGATCGGCGGGCGCAGACGCGCGCCAGACCAGCGCCGTGTTAGGGGCGCGCCGCCGCCCGGCGCCAGCGGGGCGGGGGCGGGGGCGGGGCCGTGGCCGCGGGGAGAGAGCGGCGCCCAGCGACCGGAAGGAAACGAGGCAGGGCAGGGACTGCGGCGCCGGTGACGGGGGCGGTGGAGGGGGGGTGGCGGATGCGGCGGCGGTGGTGACGGCGGTTGCTGTGGTGGCGAAGGATAGAGGTGGCTGGGATGGCGGGGTCGTTGATAACCGATGCGGCAGCGGTGGAGGTGGCGGTGGCGGCGGGGAGGGAAGCAGTGACAGCGGCGGTGACTGTGGGGATGGTGTTGGTGGTGACAGGGTGGCGTGGTGGTAGTGGTGGAGGCGATGACAGGATTGTTGTAGAAGAGGTGGCAGTGGCGGTGTTGGTGGTTATGTGGCGGATGCGGCGGCTGTGACGACGGTTGCTGTGGGGGCGAAGGATAGAGGTGGTTGTGATGGTGGGAGCGTTGTCGACCGATGTTGCAGCAGCGGAGGCGGTGGTGACGGAAGCAGTGGCAGTGGCGGTGACACGGGGTGGTGTTCGCGTAGGTGGTGGTGTTGGTGGTGCCAGGGAGGCGAGCAGGTAGTGGTGACGGCGATGACAGGAGGGTTGTAGAAGAGGTCAGTGGCGGTGTTGGTGGTTATGGTGGCGCATGCGGCGGCGATGACGATGGTTGCTGTGACGGCGAGGGGATGGCCAGTGGCGATAGAGATGGTTGTGATGGCGGAGGTGTTGACGACCGATGCGGCAGAGGTGGAGGCGGCGGTGACGAAAGCAGTGGCAGTGGCGGTAGCAGAGGGGGTAGTGTTGGTGGTGACAGGGAGGCGTGATGCTAGTGGTGGAGGCGATGACAGGGAGGGTTGTAGATGAGGTGGCAGTGGCGGTGTTGGTGGTTATGGTGGCGGATGAGGCGGCGGTGACGACGGTTGCTGTGGTGGCGGGGCGTTGTCGACCGATGCGGCAGTGGTGGAGGCGATGACAGGGAAGGTTGTAGAAGTAGTAGTGGTGGTGTTGGTGGTTATGGTGGCAGATGCGGCGGCGGTGACGACGGTTGCTGTGATGGCGGGGGCGTTGGTCGACCGATGCGGCAGCGGTGGAGCTGGCGGTGGCGGCGGTGACGGAAGCAGTGGCAGTGGTGATAGAGGGGGTAGTGTTTGTGGTGACAGGAGAGATGGCAGTGGCGGTGTTGGTGGCGGAAGGGACGGCGGTAATGATGACGGTGATGGTAATGCTGGCGGTTGCTGTGATGGCGTTTCAGAGGGCTGTGATGGCACAGGCGATGTCGATGGCCGATGCGGTGATGGCAGCGATGGAGGCGACGGTTGTGGAATCGGCGGTGATTATAATTATCACAGTGACCATCGCGCAGGAGGTAGCTGCACCGGTAGCGGAGTTAGCAATTTTTGGCGGTGATGTCGGTGTCGGTGGTGACTCGGAGGCGTGGTGGTAGCGATGGAGGCGATGACAGAAACAGAAGTAGAAGAAATGTCTGAGGAAGCGCCTGCGGTGATGATGACATAGCCACTGACGATGTTGGCGGTGGCGGTCACGGGGTTTTGAAACAGGCGTTAGTGTAATTTTGAATTGAATTGAATTGATGCCTTATTTTACGTGGCGAGACTCAGGCCATGAGGCCCGCTCTTCCGTCTGACCACGCAAATTTCGCTACACCCCTTTCACCAACTAGCGGAGAAAAAAAGGTATTATCTCGGGCGACGAAACAGGCGATTTGAATTTAGCTCAGAGGCTTCATTTAGGCTTGAGGATCTTTTACATGCATGTAAATCTACTAACATGGGACAGCCGACTTTACTTCCCCTCCGAAGGAAGGCGTAAGAAGGATTGTTTCGCTCTTAAAAATCCAGGCTTCGATCGGGTTTGGGTACAGCAGTCCCGCGAACTTGGGTACAGCAGTCCGTTACGCTAACCGCTACACCATCGCAAACCGCAATTTTGTTTGAGGTTCGAGCTGAGGTAGACAAAACTCCTTTGGTCAGGTTTCGAATCTGCCAGTATGTATTTACGCCACACTTTCTGGGTGGTTGAGGAAATTATCGTAAATACAACCCAAGCGAACGTACTTCATGGAAACCCAATATTATTCATAAAACAATGTCGGGAGATTGTTGCTCTCTTTCCATAAAAAATAAGCATTTCTGAAAAATAGTTTCAAACAAATTGTACAAATGAAGACTTATTCGCACGCTCATGACTCGTTCAGTTATTTATTAATGAATTAGTTTCGATTGATCCCAATTGTTGAGAAATGATACTTGGTGGATTGTGAAGACCACACCACAACCACTTCGTGAAACAACCCTTTCTTACGTGGAACTTGCACCCGTAGCAGACGACTTTGCGACCTAGACACTGCTCCAAGCGTTGCACCTTCGGTGCAGCCACATGGTATAACGTATGTGTTTTTTTTTTTGAAATCTTTTCCTTGTCTAATTTCTAAAACCCACATCCCCCTGTCGTCTGAGATGGGCTAGTCCTCCAGTTGCGTTCATTTTGATTCCTACCGAATTCCCCCCTTTCTAGCATACGAAATGGCCCTTTGGCCCTTGTTCTCAGTGTGTCCTTGGTGTATCTAAAAACGGATTTCGTGGGCCATCATCGGCTTTGTTTGACGTTAGGGACATTTTGGAGCAATCCATTGCGATCTCGATGTTCTGCGCATTTGTAGATCGAGATGCACATGTGCAGATATTAAAAAACTGCGTAGAATGGTCGAGAGGTTGCTGTAAACTACGCCGTGCAAATAAATAGCGAAACAGTAGGACACGTGGCTACTTCCAGAGCACGAGATCTTTCCCGGAGACCCGTACGTAGCATAACCAGGGGGCATCGGTCCCACAATATTACTGACTGTGGAGGAAAAAGTTAAGAGAGAGAGAGAGACATGCATAAGAGAATGCACTGTACAGGTAAGCGTGTACCTCTTCACCGGATTGGCCAATAAAGAAGGGAAAAGGTTGGGTAGGTGATGTAGGGAGGTTGGGAATGCACGACATGCCATGACACGACGGTAAACATCCACGGCCAAGCGGGATTCAAGCCCACAGCCATTCTCTTTGAGTTTGTCATCGCTCTACCGTGTTCGCCATACCAACCACCCAGGGTGCTCAGTATGGTGTAGTAGTGCACGATCACTGGAAAAAAATGTGTGATATTGGTCTTAAGTACACATATTGAATTGAAGATTATTACCTTCTTAATGAATCTGCGGCTTTTAGAACGACGTGGGCTAAATGTAATCGCTTCTTCTCCCCATGAACTTTACTCTTCATTTAGACGCACAACAAAAGAAAACTCGATATTCGGGATAGATATAAGAGTAAATCGCAAAAAAATCTTTGTACACTTGGTGTTGTGCGTTGTTTTCCCTGAAATTCCTTCGTGGCCTTCTTCAATCTACTCAGCCTTTGAACAACGGCTCAGATTCATATTAAGGGTAGCATAACAGAGTATAATAGAAACTTATGGCAACAGTACGTTCCGATAATTAGATTTTGTGTTGAACTCTTTCATTAAATTTGAAACAACTGATTTTCAAGCTAATCTCGGGAATCCAAACTGGCGACCGTCCCCCCTCCTTTTCTCCCTCTATTCTCCCTCTTTCCACCCCCATATCCCTCTCCCAGATTTGGTCTCGCAGAGTAGTTAAGGGACCCTGTAAGGGCCTTGGTGTTTCGCTCAGTTAGTCCCTGGCCATTGAAACTTTCGGGCAATTTTGATAATTTATTGCAAGAGTGGGATCATGCTCCGAGCTATATTGGCGCCTGGGTTGCTCGCCATTGCAGCACGCCTGACTACACACAGCCCTTGTACATTGGAGCTCTTTTGAAGATATCACAAAGCTTCGTGCTTTTCAGGCGAAACGCTGGTTTTTTTCTGTAATCGCGTTGGTCGGCATAAAATGAATTACCGGCTAATTTACTGCTGTCGTTATAAATTCTGTGTTCCACATGAGGGGAAAATACGTTACCATGTACTTTTAAGCTCGGGAAATGGGTGGGTTAGCGTTAAGATCGTAAGAATTATGGAGATATTGGTAGGAAAAGTGGTCCATTATTCGTGGACAGTATTACGGTAATGACAGTCGAGATATTCGCGATTATGAACGGGAGATCAAAGCGTTTATATTCAGTAGATCTGTATTAATAATACGAAATGAACGAGAAGAATTTATGTACTAGAATACGATATATCGAGGAAATAATTTTTTGGAGTAATTGAAATGTGACCTTTTTAGTAACTTTTAAATAAATCGTCATACAACTATGGGCTGTTTAACAACTATAGATTGTTTCGTAAAACGAACACTATTATGAGAAACATTAATGGATGTGCTAAGCTACGTTTGTTTATTTGCTCACTATATTGGCCTATTCAACCCATAAAGTTCACGAACAAGTCAAGAAGGAAGACAAGTTTTATGGACAAATCGTGGAGTATTTGGAAGACATTATAAATTTATATAGTTACAAAACATTCAATTTCCAATACTTGTCATTGATGTTATTAATTGTTTACGTTATCTCTGTTAACTGTAATACTATGTAATTTAATAGCAAACGTTCGTCTGTTTTGATCCATTATTATTCAATAATAATACATTTCGATTCCTAGATTCTAGATAGTCCTCCGATTTCATTACGTAAGATGAATTTATTTGCAAAAATGTATTAGAGTCAGCTATTGAATCAAACGTGCACAACATCTGATTATGCATGCGTTCCCATGCAGTCGTCAAGCGCCAAGTTGTCTAACGTCATCGGGGTCAAGCCACTACTTCCGACAGCGCGCAAGCATTTCCCGTTGTAGCCGCTGCTCAGCGAGTGGCGCCATCCTCCGCGTGTTGGCCAGTGATGCGACGTCGAAAACAAAACATCGATGTCAGCAAACATCGAAGTTCAAAACTAAAACATCGATGATTGCAAACATCGAAGTTCAAAATTAAAACATCGATGTTAGCAAACATCGAAGTTCAAAATTAAAACATCGATGTTAGCAAACATCGAAGTTCAAAATTAAAACATCGATGTTAGCAAACATCGAAGTTCAAAATTAAAACATCGATGTTAGCAAACATCGAAGTTCAAAATTAAAACATCGATGTTAGCAAACATCGAAGTTCAAAATTAAAACATCGATGTTGGCAAACATCGAAATTCAAAGTTTGATGTCGATGTTAACAATCGTCGAAGTTCAAAATTAAAACATCGATGTTAAAAATACATCGACTAAAACCATCGATGTTTTTCGGGTTTGGTAACTTCGATCATTACATTCGTGTGCATTAAAATGTAATTGGCAGTGTTCGTCTTTATCAATTCGCCGAATAAGGGTACGAGGAGAAGAGGCAGATCCTGCCTTCTTCACTTCACCCCACAGTACCACACTTCACCACCACCACCACCACCACCACCACCACCACCATCACCATCACCACCATGACCACCGCCGCCGCCGCCGCCGCCGCCACCACCGCACTTCCCCACCACAACCACCTCCGTTGCCGCCTCTCCGTACTCCTTCAAAGTTCTGTCAATCGGGTGTGTATTAGGATTAGTTTTCAAATGACAACGAAGTGCCTTTGGTTTGTGTCCTCCATTCTACAAATTGCGAAAACATTCATTCTTTCGTGTCTTCTTGAGAATAGTAAAAGAATTCCAGTACACATTGTTACGAATGTTCAATGATTCATCATAAGGAAATTAATTGTAAATGTATTGTCTCCTAATGATTCAGTTGGTTGATGTAAGAATTTTTATGTTTTGGCATTTAATTTAAATTTGAAATTGGCAAGACCTGACATTTCATTAGAATGAAAATGTCACAGAAGTAAAAAAATGCGATGAACGTTTCCATACAATGCGTTTCCGTTTGAGAATCGCTGAGTTAGAATGCCCGCCTGACCTGCCTCAATAAATGTCTTGTTACCCAGTCTCCTGTAGTGTTGAATGAATAAATATTTAATTGTGTAGAGGATATATTCTAAGAAGGGACACGCCGTGAACAAATGAATGTCATGAAGGGTGATTGCATGAGATAGTGATGAAGAAATTAGAAGTTTGAATTTGAAAATGAGCCAACTGTAAACGAATGGTTTAACAAAATGAGTGCGTGGACATAACTTGTTGTTATGTTGTCAGCAGTGGCCGAGCAGGAACTGTCAGAACGGTCCCTTCTTATAGTAATCTCTCTGTATCAAAGTAGGCATATACATTTTCTGTGCAGGAATTTAACCCAGGTCTTATGTAATGTAATGATTTTCGAGGTTCAAGCCCTCATTTTCTGACGAAATATATAAATGAAATCTCATATTCGATATAAATGGTATTCTTTACAAGGTTGATTTTCTTTGTGTAAGTCATAACATGGGACTCCTAGCCGTATGTCGTTGACAAGCAGTGCCAGTTTTAATAATCTTTCGTCCGTCTTCTAGCGTGGTTTAAACCGCCGGCAGGGTGCTAAGAACTTACATTTACTATCAGACTGGGCATTAAGGTAGTTTGGAAACAGTAATGCTTTTCCAGTATAGCTTCCATAAGCATACATTTGATCCACTTAGAAACAAGATTTTTTTAAGCAGTAATTTTTTGATCTCCCTCCTGGTTATCACTGGACCACCTAGACGCGGATTAGGTATCCAATAAAAGCGGTTTGAAAACATGGGAACTAAACAAGAGTTAAGATGTTGAAAATCGATTTCCTTTGTAAAATTTACACGCCCAAAATCTCTTACCTTAACGTACGCGAAAGTTTGCTTTTCGTGAATTATTATCATTGCAGTAAAAAGCGTCTTATGTTTGAGACTCGGAATACTTAAGGTGATTTGAGGGTAGTATAACTAAAAGTCATTGTGTAATCATGAAATTTCGTTGTCGGAATGATAAATCACATATATGACGTTGATGCTTTACTCAGTGTAGAGGTTCAGAGTTCTGTAAGATGGCAACCGCTCGCAACCGGAGTATATAGAAAGTACATCTCACTCTTGTAAATTTACTACGGACATAAAGCCGCGTCATACCATATAGAGCCGGTAAGTGCGTGGCCTTGACAGCGTAAACTTGGAGCCTCTCAGAGTATTCAGGCGCTGTGTGGTGTGTCTGCGGGGGGGCCGGCACTCAAGACGGCTGTTGGCGGGATTTAACGACGACAGTAACTGCCGCGGCTGCCGTTTCCGAGATCACTGCAGTCACGCGTGCTCCCAGCGCCGTCCCTGTCGCTGGTGTCACCCAGGGCAGTTGCGTATGCAGGGGAGGGCTTTGGGGGCCATGCCCAATGTGGGGGGGGCTTTGGGGGCCATGCCCAACAAAAGGCCTAATGTTTTCATTAAGTTTTTATTGATTGTCTATTCTTCATTGCATAAAGAAAGGTTCCATTAATTATAGACAATCAGAACAGATGATAATAAAATATGATGGTGATGATGGAGATAAATGATCTCTGAAACGTTCTAAAACTCCAACCTGTAAAACTACAACTTTGTTTTTCTTCAACATTGTATGAAATATATTTTATTATCACCTGATCTGATTGTCTATAATTAATGGAACCTTTCTTTATGCAATCTAATGTTTTCATGTATATCAATCAGTTGGTCCATCATTCCATTCTTTTTACTTTCTCGCCTTATTAATATATAAACTGTTATTTGAAACATTTTCTGTCTTTTAAATGATGGACCAACATATTGATATATTTTAAAATTTAGACAGAAACGAACAATATTAATTACAGCCTAAAGTTTTTATCTGTTTCCTTCCTTTATTTGGAAAAAGTGATTCAAATGTCTATTTATATTAGAGTTATGTAATTATTTGAACAATAATATTGTACACGATCATATTTACGCTACAAAAACAATATACAGTATAACAATTATAAAATTTTGTCAAGGATAAAGAGGTATGAACCACAATAGTAGACATAAATTTTCTACAAAGTAAAAAATGTTATGTCTACTATTGTGGTTGATACCTCTTTATCCTTGAAATTTTATCATGGAGTACCACAAGATCTCTGCTGCCACCACGGAATTTATATCAAATATGTTTATTATTTAGCAAATATCTTTGATGCCCCCCCCCCAATAATCGGTAGGATCCGCCCCTGACCCTGAGGAACATGGCCTTTTACTAGCGATTACTTCATTCACTCAGTAGAGTGCAGGCGTTGTCCTACTGCAGGGATCCTCAAACTACGGCCCGCGGGCCACATGCGGCCCGCCGAGGACATTTATACGGCCCGCCGGGTTTTATGGTTTAAAGAATTTTTTCTTAAAATCCGCACATTATTTTTTATTATGTGTTAGGGTGTCTAGGGATAGCAAAAAAATCGATGGTTTTAAAACAACGATGTTTTCCACCAGAAACAGCGACATTTTGCTTTCGATGTTTTCTTCACATCGATATTTTGTTGCCAAAACATCGTGTTTTTTTTTGTTTTTTTTTAATTGAAGCAATATCGATGATTTGCGTTATCCTCTTTACCAAGCTGTACATTTCGCCAGCGCAGTCTGAGGAAGTTTGGGATCTGCTCGCGTTATGGCTGTATGCTATCGGTAGGCCTGTCATTGCCTGAGCTCTGCCTCTCAAGGCCTGTCTTCACGATGGAATATGTCACGGTTCCTCGAGACTTTCTCAGTCATGCCGCTAGATATCGCATGATCGCGACCGTAGCAAGCAGTGCTTGCGACCATGCGACATCTAGCGGCAGGACCGAGAAAGACGCGAATTGCCGTATGATCGGCCAAAGGGGCTTGAGAGGCAGAGTTAGAAAAATCGCACTATATAATCCGGCCCTCCGGCAGCGTGAGGGACAGTGAACTGGCCCCCCATTTAAAAAGTTTGAGGACCCCTGTCCTACTGTGTTCGATGCGTTCTGACGAATACCGCCTTTCCCACTGATTACTTCCTAGACACACTAGGGTGCAATCCCTGTCCTTCTGTGTTTGACGCGTTCTGGCGAACACGGCCGAACCTCTCGTGTTGAGTGAAGAGTAGCAAATTAACTTGAATTATTCGGACGAACTGAGCCATTCGACATGGGCGTAAAAGAACTTCTTTCGTTGGTTTGTGAAAGAGAAGCCTGTGGAATATCTCTGATTCAATGCTCCAAAATTATGGCAGGGCATTTTAGAGGAAAAGGATTAAATGATATGCGTGGGCTTCTTCTCTCAATTCCGAGTGAATGCCTAAGTATTTCCACTCTTATTTTTAGATTTGAATATCACTTTTCTGTCTTCTTCCTTGAATTTCGTTTAATTTTCTTTACCATAAGGAATATTAATCTATTTTTCTCTTCCTCCATGATATTTTATTCCACTTTTTCACTTCTTTCTACATTTTCTCTATCACACTCCCGTGCTTTTCTTTTTGTTTCATCTCACTTCTTGCCTCTTCCCCTTCCTAACAGCATCTCTTGTTCTTCCTCTCCCAGATTGTGTTTCTCGTCCTCGGCTTCACCCTTCGTCTATCTTCCTTTCCCCTCTATCTCGGGCTTCCACTACCCTCACTCATCCCCTCTACCTCTTCTTCACCTTCCCCTGTTTCCTCTTTCACACAAACAGCTTATTTCTGCGTCGTTCCCATTCATCGCCCTGCCAAGTTCTTTTGTCTTCTCTCTCCTGCATTCCATTTCTCGCCCTCATCCTCTCACCATCACAACTCCCTCGTTCTTTTCGTTTCTCATTGCTACTCTCTTCTTTCCTTTTCTCATCACCACTCCCTCTTTCCCTCCCTTTCTCAACATTACTCCATATTTCTCTTCCATTCTCATCACTACTCCCCTTTCTCGCTTTTTGTTATCACTACTCTTCTTTCCCTCCCTTTATCATCACTATTCCATCTTTCCTTTCGTTTCTTATTACTATTCCTTCTCTCGCTCACTTTCTCCCCTACTTCCTCTCTTAACTCTCCCCTCCATCGTTTCTCTCTCTTTTCTCTCGCTCTCTTTCTTCTCTGTCTCTCACTCTTGGTCTATTTCTCTCCACCACAACTTCCCTTCTCTCACTTCTCTCTCTTCCTGCTCTCCCACACCTACGCCCTCCCCCTCTCATTTTTTATCGCGTCTGTGCTCCGGGTCGGCGGCGGCTGCGTCGGCGGCGGCGGCGGTGGTGGAGGCGGCTAGCGGAGCGAACGATTCTCTGGGATCGCAAGCCGGTGAACAGTCGACCGCTTTACAAACAACCCCGCCTCATTCCCCTCCAACCCCCTTTCAACCCTTATTCAACCCTCTCTCGCAGCGCTGCCTACCGCCACGCTGCGGCCGACAGTGGTTCAGTTCGAACGGAAAGCCAGAAAAGTGTAACGGTGAAGGGGCTGTCACTAGGTTACAATTTGAGTGACTAATGTCATCAAGAGGTGAATGCATTCAGTTCTGTTTTAGATCAAGTGCACTATACAATCTGGTTGCATCAAATTCATGTGCAACTCTCTAAAACGAAACTCAAGGGACCTGGGACTGCCTTTTGTTTCAGAAACATTTCTTTTAGAGAGTATGTGAGTGAGTGGTGAATATTTCGAATTTTCGAGCGCGTCAGCTACTTCAGTCATCAGACCCGTAAGTGTAGTTCATATTACGACCGGCAAGTGGTGGAGTTCCTCAACATTTAAAACGTGAGTTCCGACGCCTACACACAAGTCGTCTGGCGGGATTCCCTCCTCTAGGTATTTATCCTCTCCTCAGCTTGGCACTGCTCAGATGTGATGCTCCCGAATACCATATACTGTGTGTGGTAATATTTCAATCATTTACTCATTCTCGGAGCCTGTACTCTCTCATTCACCGCCAATACACTCGCTTAACGCGCCTCGCGTTTTTCTAAACCAAAAGTAACCGTTGCGTTATAAAATCGAAAAATTTCTCATTAAGTAATTTCATTTGGGAACCAACGAAAAACATCCACGATGGTAACGAACGAACTAGTAGGCGTTTTATTTTTGTTGAGTTCGTGATCGCCCGGGAGTCGTGGTGTCGTACATATTGGTTTCGATTGATTGATTGTTAGTGATTCCGGGGGCGGCAACTACTAGGATCATCGTTCCCGTAAATGTAGTGCATGCTTTTCATCAGAATTTGGCGGTGATCTTCACCCGCTGGATAGCGATAACCGGCGCCGACCATCCGTCGACTAGCGGGGTTTTCCCAAACCAGGTATCTCCACAAGCGGAGCACTGCCCCAACCGGGACAAGCTCTAAGCCCCCGACTGGTCTTCCTTCATGTGTGGTAGTGTAGTGCATGTTATTGTGTGTCTAAGGGGTGAGAATAGGAAAAGGAAGAAGAAGGGAAGATCGCACGCTGTCTGTGGCCCGTTTGTTAGGGTTCTGCTCCGGCTTCTTCTGGTGTTGATCGGAGAAACCTACCAATCGGAGCAGCCGGCCGCTAGGCTTCTCCTACTGATAGCGACTGAATTCGACCTAGCTGACAAGCTAGTGTCGAAAATCCTGCTGCCGTCGGGACTCGAACCTAGGACCTCCCGGTCAGAGGAACTACAGTGAAATCGGTTGATACCCTGTGCTACCTCACCCGGTATAGAGGTTCCGACATTTCGACTCGCTCCCTCGCTCTCTGATTGCGAGCCACTGTGCTGCGCCAGGGGTGGGTAAGGGCGGCGTGGCCTAAAAAAAGGCTTGGTCTGTGTTCGTGCTCGGGCGAGCGCACCGCCACGCCAGCGCCAACGCCCGCGCCCCGCGCCCCGCCCCACACCACCGCGCGCCGCCGCGCCCCGCGCCGCCGCACCCCGCCCAACGCCGCCGCGCCCCGCCCCACGCCGCCGCGCCCCGCGCCCCGAGTCGACCGACCGACCGGCTGCCGGCCGGCCGGCCGCGTCCGTTTTTGCGTACGCGCGCCCGCGCTCTCGGGGTGCGCGCGCGTACGGTGGGAAGTCACCCGTGCAAACGCGGCTGCAGCCATTCCACCCCGCCCCACGCCTCCGCGCCCCCAACCCCCCTCTGCCCCGGCACCCTAGCCACTCCTGTTACCCCGATCCGTTGATAGATTGTGGTTTGTCGTGCCGGATGAAGTCATCTCAGATGATCGTTTTGTGTGTTATAATGCAGAGCGTAGCAACGACAACAGTATCACTTGGTATTGTGATACTGATACATTAAAAAAGTAATGACGCTCGTTGCTCTGTTAATTGTATATCGTGGGATATTGATTGATGTGTGTACGAATTCATGTTGTAATAAAATATATTTGTTCGCTGTTACTAGAAAGTTCATTAGTTGATGTATCTAACACCCGTCTCCCCCACTACCGTTACCCCCGTTGCACTCGTCATTCCCGTAAACCCTGGTGTTTTCGTCATTCCTCTCTAGCTTGTCCCTGCCAACGCACCCGTCACCTCTTCACTTCCAATATCCTCGTCACTTCTAAAACCCCGTTGCCCTTGTCACTCCCATTTATCACTCCCTTGTCACTCCCATTATCCCCGTCGTACTCATCATCCCCATAACCACCGTTGCCCTCGTCAACCCCGTTCTTCTCGTCACCTCCAGCGCATCTGCCTGCCACTCTCAATATCCTCGTCACTTCAGTCACCTCCGTCACTTCAGTTTCTTCCGTCGTTCTCGCCACTCCCATTAGCCCTGACGTATTCGTCTTCCCCGTAAACCCTGCGGTCCGCGTCATTCCCGCCCCGTCGTTGCCTTCATTTAACCCGTCTCTCCGTCACTCTCAGTACCCTCGTCACTTCAAGTCTCCTGTGTCATCCCCGTCGCTTTGAATGCTTCATCGATCTCGACACTCACATTACTCCCGTCATACTCGTCATCCCCATAAACACTGTTGTTCTCGTCATTCCTGTCGCCGCCAACGCATCCATCTCCCCGCCACTGCCAATATCCCCGTCATACTGTTCATCACCACAACCTCCATTATCCTCGTTATTCCCGTCCCCCCCCCCCGTTGCTTTCATGGCTCCCCCTCACCCTGCCTCTCCTGTCGCCCTCGTCACCTCCGTCACCTGCGACTCCCCCGTCGCCCGCCGTTCTCTGTTACCCTTCCCCTGGGGACATGTGGCGTAATGAATAGAGCATACGTCTTCCACTGCTGGGGCCCATATACTATCTCCGACCGATTAATGTGCAATTTGCGGTGGGCTGCGAGAGCTCTCTGCAGGTTTTCTCATGGTTTCCCCTTCTCCTCCAACGTGTTTTCCATCATCATTCACTTCATCATCATCATCATCATCATTGGTGGTATCGCTCATGAGTAGGGCCTGGATTTTTATGACATGTCATATATTTTTCTTTTCGTTATTTCCATAGATGATTTTATGTATAATGTCTAAAATTATGCAATTTCAACAGATGCCCTATTTCACTCTTTGTATGCGTAAATAAATAAATAAAATCGTGCAATTGCTATGGTAGTCATCCAAATCACAATAATTTCTGCGAGGATACTGGATTATTGACTTATAAATGGGCGAAACCCTAATCAAGAAGTGTAGCTTGGATTGATTCGAGCATTAGAATAACATCGTTTAGGGTTTGGTTGGCTTAATTTTCTCCAAATCCTCGTGGAATTAAATGGCAAACATTCGTATATCTTGATTTTGCTGGGCGATTATAGGTATTAAGTACAGATATTCATAAATGAATTGGAAAATCTTCCAAACATAACTTCAAATACTATAAGCAGCGTTATTAGTAAGTTATGAGCAACAGCGAAGCTAGTTCTGTTGCCCTTGAAGATTATAAGATCATTGCTCTACTTGCTATGCTACCAAGCTGGTTTTAAAGCGTACGACAAAAGCAGTGTATACAACAGACTTTTTTGAGATCGGATTAATAAATTATTTTTTTCTCTTCTGCGAGTGGGAGGTGGCATTGACGACAAAATCTGCACAAGATCGCAACCATCTTTTGCCATTATAGTAGACTAGCGTACCCGTGCGAGAAATCTCGAATGCTGTCGGCCAATTCCATTCTCGAATGGACTATCCCATTAATTGAGAAAACTGTCAGCTGTTTTGTACGGCAACTACACACACGTGCCGAAAAATTCTGAAACACACCAGATACGGGAAAGTACAACTTTTCAATCAATAAACTGTAAACTGAAGTGTCCTTAAGTATCGACATCCTCATTTCGTTGGATGTTTTGTTTTAAGTATGCCAAGGAAGAGCACGTAGTTGGAATACTTAAAATTACCTTTTGAATTACCGAGTGTGTGGAAGAAATGTCAACATTTCTAGAGTAACAGAATCAGTACTTGGAATTTTCACGAATCAAAGCAACGACAGAACCCGAGACTGGTATTATAAATTGAGGATGCCAAATTAGTTTCATACGAGTTGCGTACATTTTTAGAACGAATTTTTGGAAACTAACAAGTATATACTTTAGTAAAAACTCACAATAAGCAAGACGAGAAGCGTGATTAGTTGAATTACAAGGTCACCACTTTGCGATTCGCTGAAGGTGTAACTTTTCAATTAATAATCAGTAGACATCGGATATTTAAGGAAATGTCTATTTTTTCTACGAACTTATTTAAAGGCTGATAATATATGTGCACGAATCATGACCAATGATGACCTATGACAAACTTTTATAATGCTTATTTTTACATATTTGAGCATGAATCCTTTTTTTGCATAAAAGTCTTTTCTTTAGAATTATTGCACGTTTTTGCCTTTTATGTGTTCTTTTTATATACGATGCTAAGATATCAGAAAATCGACCATGGGCCAACCTGACCATTCATTAATGAAACCTTCAATTCATGTATTTGTATTTTGAAATACGAGAGAGTACCTGAAAGTGTACCAACATATTTTTCTGCATTTCCCTATTTCATAAATACTAGCCATGTTCTTAGAAAATGGTCTATTGACAATACACCGAGGGCACCTTTTGAGCGGAAATAAATTTTAATTCCCAGAAGGTTTCAGTGTTGCTAATTTTGGACTTCTAAAATGTCAGACACATCAGTAGATGCTCAGAAATCCTTCTCTGTATTCAAATTGATTTTGTCTCCCAATCGTTGCAGATTTGAAATTTGATCCTTAAAAAGTTACTGGTCATATATTGCAATGGAAATTATTAAGAATAAAATGTAGAAGAGTTGTAAATATGTATGGAGTTTTACAAATAATTTTTAATTTTATTGTGAATGCAATTTATGACAGTGCCTTTTTTCTCCTTATTCTTGACATTTTCAGTGCCTTTTTAGGCGCCTAAAAGGCGGTTTTTTAGTGTCTAAACATCCGATGTTCAATAATCAGTAAACGGAAAAGAGTAGTTTCCATCTTAGGGTCCCGAAAACAACGTTTCCTTTGTTGTGTTCTTAGTGTATGAAGGAAGAGGTGGTATGAACATTACCTTCGCGGAACCCCATTTCGTGCTCTTTAAGCTTTCGCCGCACGTGCCTTACTCCACTCCCCCTTCGCCATTTCGCCGAAACCCGCAATCCGTTCCGATTTTTGACTCCGTTTAAAACCCGCACGCGGGCGTCGAAAAACAGCCCCCTAATGGCAACGTGCACCTGGTAGTTCCACCGCGCACACCGTGCTTTTTGGTGGGCGTATTTCAATTTCATGCTCCAGTAAAGAGGAAAAATTAATTATACCCCCGCCCATCTCTTCGAATTTACAGGCGATCGTCTATTAAAAAAGTGCGTGTGCGCCATGTTGCAGGGCGGCACAAGACACAACAAAATTACGACCCGCCCGGCCATCGCGGCAGATAAGCGATTCTTATTGGCGTGATTAGGAGGCTGTACAATGGCCAAAGCCCCCTCCATTATTATGCATTAGTCGGTTTCCAATGCGTGGCCTTCTCCCCCCCCCGTCGGCCGCAAAAGCCTACACAGACGCAAAGACCCAGTACATGTAATTCGTATGCATGTGCCCTATCACCCGGAGGTTGTAACGATGCCTAATTATTGTGTAAGTAATGTAATTGCTTGTAACGGTCACGTGGGGCAATATTAAAACCCCATTATTTCCAGGCCATGCGGCAGGATGCCCGCTCGGCATGGCCTGGCACGGTACGGCGTGTATGTGGTGGGATAGTGGGATTTGTTGTTATTGCCGACGCTGGGCGCCATGTAACATGTGGGTGGGTGGGTTTGTGCATCTCGAACGTAAATGATTAGTGGCGTAGATAAAAAAAAATGAATGGGTGGTTGAAGTTCTGTATTACGGGGCCATGTGCGCTCTTTTTCTCTATTATGTGGGTGTGTTCGAAAATCTAATTTCCGCCCTGAGTTGTAACGTTCGTTAATGAACGTTTTCTTGCCGCACTTTCACTTTTTCGTTATAGGAGAGCTGTCGACGTGAATACGTCGCATGTAAATTGCTTCATGAGAAGTGAATGCGTGTGTGTGTGTGTGTGTGTGTAGAACGTATGTGACGGGAATTATAATCTATATTGTTCATCTCATAATATGCGAATTTCAACTCGCAATTTTCACATTGTAATACAATTCATTTCAGAAATACTTTACGCGCTGGTTTGTCCTTTTATTTTCATGAAAGTTACATTTGTTAAGCGGACGTGTGAATATGTAAATGAAAATGTTGACACTAGCAACCTCACCGGTATTTAATATTTTGTTATTGAACTTTGGGGATTGATCGAAACTGTGAAATTGTTCTTGAAATTGTTTCTCGGATGTTGTTTTCGATTTTACAGTATACTTATAACAACAATTACGTGAATCCCTCTTCAGTTGTGAAATTTTCAAGTTGATGCGGTAAGGAGGGGACATACTTTACCAATATTAATTTTAATGTGCCTTTGGTATACGAATGCGTCTTGTAATCGAATGTACGGTAATATAGAGAGCTCCTCTGTTTGCAGCAGTAATCGTATAGTTCGAAGAGCTCGGTGCCTGAAATCCCACTTCTGGCTCCAGACACCAATCATGTTTTGCATTATTTGAATGTGTTTTGAATGGCAATGCCTGACCACCACATTCCGTTGTTTCATTAGAATCAGTTCCACTGTGCCACGATGCATGTATATTAGCACTGTCCCGTGCGGTGATAATGACTGTGAACCTTTCATGACATGATTATTCCTTTTTACGAGCCAATTGAATAGAGAGGCAGGCACATTACCTACGTAGAGTTTAAGCTAGTCTTTCGAATAATTTCTATCATCCGTAAATGTTCAATGCACTGTAACTGTTTTATTAAAAAACACAAAAAACAAAAACAACTTGTATGTCCGTGCATGATACAATAATACCCCCTCATCCTCCTTCGTATCCAGTCTGACCCACAAGATATGGAAACAAAATCATAGGTATTGGAAAAAATTAAAGATTATTCACGAAATTGGGAAACGCGACGATTATAAAAGAACTTTATTGATGTAGTGAATCTTGGATTGTTAAACAAGTGTTTGAAACAAAATAGCTTGCTGTGGTTTGTTTTTGTTTGTAAATATATTTGAAGCGAAATTGAAAAAAAGTGTTAATTTTTCTTTAATGATTTTGAGTTTACGGACTGAATTTTGCACTTTTCGTTACTTATTTTTGTAATGAATCAATAAAATAACAATTATTAACTATTGTACGATTTGAACATATTCAGGAAAAATAGAAATGATTACAGACCGGAAAAATATGTAGTATGAAATGGCAGTATATTTTCATAAATTAATGCCTGCAGACAAAAGCATTGTAACCCTCAAAATGCAAATTTAGCCACACACTACTTCCCTCCTCCATTGTTACAACGTTTATACACCCGTGCGACTCATGACGCAATTAAAACAAAAAAAGGCGCTTAATGTTCATGATTACCAACATAGTTTCCTGACTAGAAAACTGCCATCCTCCTCCCCTACTACATCTTCCGAATCAAGCACAGAACTCCAAAGAGACCGCCGCCTCAGGAATTAGCTGAAGTCAATCAGCTCCGAAGGTGGTACTTCACAACTTTCACACCCAAAGTTAAAACTCTCAGCGCTCTTGTCGCAACAAATATGCTGCGTCGATGGTGTAGCGGTTAGCGTAACGGACTATAATACCCAAGTTCGAGAGTATAATACCCGATCGAAGCCGTGGATTTTTAAGGACAAAAAAATCCTTCGTGCGCCTTCCTTCGGAGGGGAAGTAAAGCCGGCTGTCCCATGTTAGTAGATTTGCTGCATGTAAAAGATCCTCAAGCCTAAATGACGCTGAGCAAAATTCAAAATCGCCTGTTTCGTCGCCCATGGAATACTTTCTTTCTCCGCTAGTTGGTGAAAGGAGCGTAACAAAATTTGCGTGGTCAGGCGGAAGAGCAGGCAGGCCTCGTGGCCTGTGTCTCGCCACGAAAAAAAAAGACTTCAATTCAATTCAATTCCATTCCATTCAAATATGCAGTGCAGTCGGAGATTAAGCCAGAACGCTTGCATCTGACCGCGTCTTCATAAGGGAAACCTCGCTCGCCAGCGGTCAATTCTCAATGTGCGCCAGAGAAAATGCCGATTTTTTGAAGTTAAAACAATTTTTGTAAGTTCATTATTTTTTTGCGAAATAAATTTTAAGAAAATTGGTAGAATAAGACGAATTTTGCAAAATATGTAAAATCAAAATATGTAATATAGCACAAAATATGTAAAAAAAATTGTAACGAAAAATATGCATGTTGGATTAGGATTGCCCTGATTCGTCAAGAGAAGATTTGAGAACTGAACATAAAAAGATAAAAATATGTAATTGACATCGGATGTTTAGGGAATGCGTATTTTTTTCTAGCGAATTTATTTAAAGACTGATAATATATGTCCACGATGTCAATATATGTTTATTATGCTTATTTTTGCTTATTTTAGCATAAATACCTTTTTTTGCATAATTGTTTTTTCTTTAGAATTATTGCACGTTTTTGCCTTTTATGTATTATTTTTATATACAATGCTAAGAAATCAGAAAATCGGCCATGGTTCAACCTGACCATTCACTACGAAACCTTCAATTCACGTATTTATATTTTGAAATACGAGAGAATTCCTGAAAGTATACCAACCAATTTTTCTCCATTTCCCTATTTCATAAATATTAGCCATGTTCTGATAAAATGGTCGATTGACAATACACTGAGGGCACCTTTTGAGTGGAAATGTAATTCCCAGGTTTCAGTATTGCTAATTTTGGACTTCTAAAATATATGCCTGACACATCAGTAGATGTTCAGAAACCCTTCTCTGTATTCAAACTGATTTTGTTTCCCAATCGTTGCAGATTTAAAATTGCGATCCTTGAAAGGTTACTGGTAATATATTGCAATGGAAACTATTAAGAATAAAGTATAGACGAGTTGTAAATACCTATGGAGTCTTACAAATAATTTTTAATTTTATTGTGAATGTACTTAATGACGGTGCTTTTCTTCTCCGTATTCTTGACATTTTCAGTGCCTTTTTAGGCGCCTAAAAGGCGATTTTATAGTGCCTAAACATCCGATGTCTAGTAATTACTTAAGAATCCGGCATCTAGAGATATTCATATCAATTAGCAAGTTTTTAACATCCTTAGTTTTTTTTCGGTAGTTTATTTGCTGTTTCCTGTGAAAGTCCTATGACGCTCCAGAACCCCAAAGTTCCCTTCACTGCCCATCGGTCCCATCATCTTGTTTATCACCGCTCGCCCCCCCCCCCAGAGGACCGCGTGCTTGGAGTGGAAACGCGAGTCCGGCTGGTAACGCGATCACGCAACGGTCGAGTGTGAAATTAAAACACGGTCTGTCTCTCTCCCTGTTGCAGGTAAACACCCACGGAGGCCCCGCAGCGAACTCTCCCGCCTCCTCTCCACGCGTCAGCGCGGTGAGCGGTGAGCGATAGGTGGAGACGACCTCATCCCGCACGCAACCGTGATGGATTTCCATTTTCCGCCACCCATGAACGCTGATCGCGTTAGGCAGCCGGCGTGGTGGTGGTGGGGTCGCGCTGGGCTGCTCGTAGGCGGGTGGAGGCTGCTGGGAGTTCACGGCCTCCGTTCACGCGCGGGTTGTGGCTGTTTTAGCCGTGCGTTTTTGTGTTTTCACCTTGCCGTGAAGACACACAGTTGACCCGTGACGTGTTAAAGCTTCCTCATAAGACGCTCGGTTGAAACAGTCCGTATTGCAGCCCGTCGCTGGCTGCTCGTAAGCGGTGGATGCTGCTGGAAGTTACAGCGGTAGCTGCGGATGAGAGATCATGGCCTTCGTACACGTTGCGTGTACTCGTCTGACCTCGTGATGAATCATATGCTCATCGTATGAACCTCGTATGCACCCATTTGTTGCTCAGTTTTACCCGTCCGGGCTTGAGCGTCTCTTATTTAATTTTAATCAGAAGAAGGGGTTTTGACCGTCTTGTTTTGCGCAGTGTTTAAACTGATGCAGATGACGCGGTTTTTCCCGTCCGGTTTGGTGCGAGTCGTCAGTAACTTTACCCATGAGATGTCCAGTTTTACTCATTCAGGCTTGTGTAATTCATGTTTAACTTTTTGTTTAAGATGGTTAGTTTTTCCGATCTGGTTTGCGTTTTTCGTGTTTTAACTTTACCAGGAAGATGCACAGTTGACCCGTGACGTGTTAAACCTTCCTCATAAGACGCTCGATTGGAACCGTCCGTATTGCACCCCGTCGTTGGCTGCTCGTAAGCGGTGGATGCTGCTGGAAATTGCAGCGGTAGCGGCGGATGAGAGTTCACGGCCTTCGTACACGTTGCGGGTTCTGTTATACTCGTCTGACCTCGTGATGAATCATACCCATATGTTGCTCAGTTTTACCCGTCTGGGCTTGAACGTCTCTTATTTCAACCAGAAGAAGCAGTTTGACCGTCTGGTTTTGCGCATTCAATGTTTGAACTGGTGCAGATGACGTGGTTTTGCCCGTCCGAGTTGGTGCGAATTGTCAGTACCTTTACCCATGAGATGTCCAGTTTTACGTATTTAGGCTTGTGTATTTCATGTTTAACTTTTTGTTTAAGATGGTTAGTTTTATCCGATCGGGTTTGCGCGTTTCGTATTTTAACTTTACCATGAAGATGCACAGTTGACCCGTGTCGTATTTAACCTTCCTGATAAGAAGGTCAGTTGCACTCGTCCGTATTCCGTGTCTCACGATTAACCGAACTCAGTCTCACACCGTGCCATTTCTACTATTTCTCAACAGAAATGGATTTCTGTTTTCCGGGAACCATGTACGCTGATCGCGTTAGGCAGCTAGAGCGGAGTCGCTTGCTAGTCGGCGGTATGGGATGCTGAAGGAAGTTGCTGCTGTAGCGATGCACGGGAGTTCACAGCCTCCGTACACGTTGCATACCTTCCGTACACGCTCTACGTACACGTTGTTCTTCCTTGGTTTACCTGACTGGTCTCGTGATGAACCCTAATGTGTCCAGTTTTACTCGCCTGTAGAAAAAACCCTGTCTACTTCGCTACTCTAACCTAGGTCCTCTCGATGTATTAATCTACTATCACAAAGCCAGTTTTCACTTCTACATTCTGACTCCTACAACAACTCCTTCCTCGGGATATATGGGATGAATTGATGAGCGGGCGTTCATGAAATGAAGAATGACCATGGAGCAATGCTAGAATGAGAGGTAGAGTAAACGAGAGACTCGCGAGAAAACCTGCCCCCAACCCGCTTTGCCTGCGACAAATTCCACGTGGTTTTGCGTGAAATAGAACCCAAATCCAATAGCGGAAGGAGAGTGGTCTTACCATTGCACCATACGTCACCCGTATCTATCATTATGATACCAGCGCGGAACCTTTATGATCATACTTAGATGTGGGCTAATGATTTTGATACGATTTGATGATGGGACAACGATTGACTATGTGGCTGCAGAACCCGGAGAACCCAAAAAATCCAATCGCAAATCCGTTTGTTCACCTCAAGTTCGACATGGATTGACCGAGATCTGCAATGATCTGTCAATCTGATGAGACAACGATTGAATGTGTGATTGAGAAACAGAAGAACCCAGAAAGCTCCAAGCGCAAACCCGTATGTTCACCACATGATATGGATTGATCGGGATATGAATTGATCTGTCGATTTGATGATGGGACAACGAGTGACTGCGCGACTGTAGAAACGGGGGAACCCAGAAAAATCCAACCTCAAACCCGTTTGTTCACCTTAAATTCGATATGGATTGCCCAAGATCTGGATTGATCTGTCGATTTGATGACGGGACAACGATTAACTGTATGATTTAGAAATGGAAGAATCCAAACGCAAACCCGTATGTTCACCTCAAGTTCGACCTGGGATATGAATTGATCTGTCGATTTGATGATGGGACAACGAATGACTGCGCAATTGCGGAAACGGGAGAACCCAGAAAAATCCAACCACAAACCCGGTTGATCACCTCAAGTTCGACGTGGATTGACCGGGAACCAATCCCTAACCTCTAGCTGCGGAACGTGATCGGTTTGAGTGTTTCACTACAGGCCTGGCCAGATCGCGTAGTGTATTAGCGTGTAATGAAGCAGGTGAGGGAGTGCGTAGTAGAACGCGGGTCGGCGGCTTCCTCTGTGAAGTTGCGAGTTGCCAAGCGAAGCCGGGCGGCGGCGGCGGCGCGCACCCAGGCGGCGTGGGTCGATACTCGTCTGCGGCCCCCGCTCCACCCCCGCCCCCCCGTCACCCGCGCCTGCCCTCGCCACAGCACACGGACACGCTGCAGACGTCACCGCAGCTATTGCCGGTGTTGTAGCTGAGGTGAAGGCGTAAACCGTAAAGGGCGTTTGCCCCCGGTTGTCATCAACATTTCCCACTAGATGGCGCTGCGGAAACCACCAAAACGACCAAAAAAGACATAAAATTCACGTAATGATTATTTATTCTTTAACATATATGGGGATGTATGGAAATTAAAGAAATACGAAGAATATTATTAATTTATATTGTGATTTTTATATTTTACAGTAAACACTAATACAAACTTTTACATATTAAAAATATAACTATTAATGATACATAATAATGTACGTTATATACACACATTTTATAAGTTTTGTTTTAATGAGTTTCGCTCTGTACGAGTTACGAAACGTAAGAAATATCTTCGTCTCTCCCAGTCTAATAAGTACTAAGTAATTCTTTCAAATGATCTTTCAAACCTGTGTTTTTACTGTGCTTAGTTACATTGGAATAAATATATCTGCAGTTATTATAGGGAATTATTTTTGTGTTTTGTGATACACAAGACATATTTTTTAAGAAATTTAACATTTAAAAAACTCTACGACCCCCCCCAACAATACCCCCAAATAAAGTTGTCCCCTAAAACTTCCACCAAAAATATTCCTTAATGTTGGGGGAAAACTCTTCACTTAGCAACACCGGGTGATATTATGTACGTAATATTGTGCTGTTGATATCTCAACGTAATCAAATAGATGAGTGAAAAGCTTCTGTTAATGGCCGGCGTCCGTTAAGAAATTAACAGTCCGCTCTTCGTTAAGAACAATCGAAAGAAATGAGTTGTACCTAAAGCGTGTTAGTATATTTACGAGAGTACCGTATAAATACACTTTTTCGAAGAAACGGTATTTTAGAAACGTCACCCGCCACAGTTATGTTCTGTTTATCTGCCTCATGACGTTAAAAATGCTGATCAAAATGTCTCATGTTCAATAAACGAATTCTGAATATAAAATGCGTAAATTCGAAAAATGTTGTCGACCTTGTCGGGTACATTAGATTCATCTTAAATATTCGTCTCTCCATTAGAAATTTAAATTATTATTTATCACTGTTTCGATCTTCTTGGGCCAAAATGGATTTACGTTCTTAAAGGCATTTCATCCTCAAAATATCTCGACATTCAATTATAATTTTTGCGTAGATTGAAGACGAAATTGTAGATAGTACGGTATTACATATTGCGATGTAAAATGTTGGCATTCATAGTGAACATTTATTTGTGAAAGGGAAGGATGGATGGATTAGGGAAGGATGTTGTCTAGATCGCGTAGTTTATCCAGAAAATAAGCATTTTACTTCTTCCACTCCTACGATTGTAAGGACTTCTTTTACCATGAAAAGTGAAGTTTCACATCAAGCATTCGCTATTTATCGACAAATTCTTCGCCTGAATGTTATTTCAGTGTAATTTATTTATACAATTCGTTACACAATTTATTTACACGTTTTCGTAATCAACAATAAAATTTCTATTTAAAAATCGATAGGCTCTTTTTTTCATTTAGTTTCCATCGAAAGGGTTAGACAAACGCGAATGTAAGTTTCGTATATAAATGTATCCTAAATGTGGTAGTATATTTGGAACTTTGAGATGAATTCAGAAGAAAGTTATTTCATATTATATATTTGAATATCATGTACGTGGGCATTGTTCTCTCGAACAAGAATAGTCCGTAGTAGATTTGTTTCTAGATGCTGCCATGTTGTATCAGATATTCCACCCTTAAAATTCACCCAATGATATCATCATACCCCACATCATTCAAGTAGCTATGTTCTGGCAAATCACACTCCCTCACATTTCCATAATGCATAATCCCGCAACTTCTCTATGCTCGGTCGTGTAGAGTATATGTCACATATTATAACAAGCCGGGCATTAAATAATTAACCTGCAGTAAATAATGAATGTGTACGCATGCATTATTATGGACATTTTGAATACGGAACGTAATTTGTGTCCATCTCGTGCGTCGTCATAGAGATCACCTCAGCTACCGACCTCAATTGCAGACCGCAATAAATCTAATTCTGAATGATTGATCGACAGTGTGTGATCAGTATATGACACTATGGCACGTTTTTCAAAATCTCTGCTACGTATCGTGGCAAAACTCTTAATGAGTATCTGCATTGTCCGAAATCGATATTTGTCCATTGCACAATAGCTTACACCATTTAGGAAGTATACATTTATTAAATAGCTAAAATTTGTAAAAAATATATTTTTCACTATTTTTACGAAAGACTTTTCATTAAATAGATCACACTCTTTATTACACTAATATCAATTATCAAAAGTAAGAATTTACTAAGAAAAACTCCTAATATAACGCATTTTGAACGGTTATTTTCTTTACATGACAGACGTTTAATACGATTTATTCGGTAATTTGGAATATAAAACAAAATATTTCTAATAGAGTGAAAACAATATGGTCAAATAACTGCGCTAATCGCTCAACAAATAATCACTAAAAAAATCAGTAATGACAGTTTCGTGGAACTCTTTTACTGTCATTTTTCTCGCATCAATTCACCGGCAGTTGATGTCAGATCAATACCAGGCGAATGCCCGAACAGTACCTTAACAAACGGGTTACGAACAGCATTCGATCTTTCCTTCCTCTTCCTTTTCCTATCCTCACCCCTTATATACACTTATACTGCGATTTTCGAAACTTTGTCCCTGACAGGAATCAGCTGTTTCGCTACCATCCAATAAGGAGCTTATATTTCGCGACCGTGACGTCTCTATGGTGGCGTTCAAGCTCCCGAATGGATGAAACCGTGAATAGCTGATTTCTGTCTGGGACAAAGGTACGAAAATCGCAGTATACATGTACGTGCACTACACTAACACATATGTCGGGAAACCAGTAGGAAGCTTAGAACGTGTCTCGGCTAGGGCAGTGCCCCGTTGGTAGGAGATACCTGGTTGGGGCAAACCCCACAAGCTGAAGAGCAACTGGGTCGACGCCGGATTTCGCCAACCAGCGGAGTAAGGCTATCGCCACCTCCCGCGACAGAAACATGCCCTACACTTACGGAACTAATGACCTTAGTAGTTGTCCACTCGATTGGAACCACTCGATCAATCGGATCAGTTTCAACTTTTGCCGTTTTGTACCAAACACTGAATGTACTAGAATACGGAAAACCGGGAAACAGGGAAAACATGAATCGAGAAAGGCGGGAATCCCGGATGTAGAGAATCGAGGATGACTAGACATGGGAGTTGCCAGGCATCGGGGAATCGGAAGCCAGGGGGAACGAGAATCGGGGAAGGCGGGAATTGGGAAGACTAGAATCCGGAAAGCCTGGAAACGGGGAAAACGTGAATCGGGAAAGTCGGGAATCCGGGATGTCGAGAATCGAGGATGCCGAGTCACGGGGGTTGTCCAGAATCGGTGAATCGGAAGCCAGTGCTGTACCAAACACTGAATTTTCAGTGTTATGTACACTGCCTGCCAGCTTCCAGTCCAAACCTGGCTGCGGCCCCGAATGCCGGAACACCGAGTGTTGAAATGCGTTTCGTCTGTGCAAGAGAGTGAGCTGTGTGATCAAAGGCAAAAATAAATTGCATTCTTTAGAGTCCTCTCGGTCTCCTCAGAGGATCTCTCTGCAGTCTCTGCGAACTTCGTTGTCATTCCCGCTCACAACGTTCACGCATTCAAAGAACTTTTTTTTTTATTCAATGGAATGAAAGGAGCGCGGACCTTAAAAGCAGACTACTGTTCGCAGCACACACTCGAATTTTTGCAAGAGCAATTTTTGTGAAATTGTTTACGAGTTGGGGTGGCGTCCTTCCAACTTACGCTTCTAGTTATTTGAGTTGTGAGTAATGAAGACATGAAGAGCCAAGAACAGAGAATAATGAAAGTAGAAGGTGGGTTAAAATGCTATTCTTTCAGTGAAATGAAAAATACTGCGTTGATAAGACATGTGATGACATAGTAGTTTTAGTAGAAATGTTAAAGGAACAATGAATGCTGTAAAAATGTAATAACCATTAATCTAGCGACCAAGATTTTATATCAGTTGACAAATTTCCCTCTAGTTTAAGTTCAATGGTAAGAAGTGGGTGTTTTTCTTTGATTCGTTAACTCTCTGATTGCGTTTTCCCTCTTTTCCGGCTTCACCGATTCTTGGTTCCAAATCCCGACATCCCGGCTTCCTCGCTTCCCCGATTCCCGGCTTTCCCATTTTCCGTCTTCCCCGCTTCTCGGCTTCCCCGCTTCCCGGCTTTCCCGCTTCCCGGCTTCCCCACTTCCCGGCTTTCCCGCTTCCCGGGTTCCCCACTTCTCGGCTTTCCCGCTTCCCGGGTTCCCCGTTTCATGACTTCCCCACTTCCTGGCTTCCCCACTTCTCGGCTTCCCCGCTTCCCCACTTCCCGGCTTCCCCGCTTCCCGGCTTCCCCGCTTCCCGGCTTTCCCGCTTCCCGGGTTCCCCGCTTCTCGGCTTCCCCACTTCCCGGCCTCCCCGCTTCCCGGCTTCCCCACTTCCCGGCTTTCCCGCTTCCCGGCTTCCCCGTTTCATGACTTCCCCACTTCCTGGCTTCCCCACTTCTCGGCTTCCCCGCTTCCCGGCTTTCCCGCTTCCCCGCTTCCCGGCTTCCCCGCTTCCCGGGTTCCCCGCTTCTCGGCTTCCCCACTTCCCGGCCTCCCCGCTTCCCGGCTTCCCCACTTCCCGGCTTTCCCGCTTCCCGGGTTCCCCGTTTCATGACTTCCCCACTTCCTGGCTTCCCCACTTCTCGGCTTCCCGGCTTCCCCGCTTCCCGGCTTCCCCGCTTTCCGGCTTCCCCGCTTCCCGGCTTCCCCGCTTCCCGGCTTTCCCGCTTCACGGGTTCCCCGCTTCACGGCTCCCCCACTTTCTGACTTCCCCGCTTTCTCGATTCCCGGCTTCTCTGACTCCCGTCTTCTTCATTCCTTCCACCTTCGCCCATTCCCGGTTCTCGGTGTCTCGGCATCCCCAGTTCTCGACATCCCCGATTCCTCTCTTCCCAGATTCCCTTCTTCTCCGTTTCGCCAATTCCCGCCTTCTCCGATTCTTGTCTTCCCCGATTCTCGGCCCCCCTGGCTTCCGATTCCCCGATTCGTGGCAACCCCGCGTCTCGGCATCCTCGATTGTCGACATGCCGGATTCCCGACTTTCCCGATTTACGTTTTCCCCGTTTCCCGGCTTTCCGGGTTCTAGTCTTCCCGATTCCCGGCTTCTCTAATTTTCGGCTTCCTCGATTCTCGCCTTCCCTGTTTTCCAACAACTCCGAAACCCGTGTTTTGGATTCCCGATTCCTTAGTTCTTGGCGAAGGATCACTGCGAGCCACGCGCCGTCCCTCTATCTTCTCGTCGTGCTCTTTACCTGTTCCCGCTGCAGTTCCCGCTCCTCCCCCTTCCCCTTCCCCCTCGCTGGTTTACTGCCGCCCTGACCTTCGCGCGCGGGGAGTGAGTGCAGGGTGACGTCAGTGGCCAGGGGTGGCCAACGCTTTGTTGTGCAGTGGTTCTCCCTTTTGTGCCTTCTGGCTGGCGCTGTTTCGGACACCTCTCCTGCCCTCCGCCGGGGATGAGGTGACCCGTGTGGTAGCCGTCAGATCGCTCTCCTAACGGTGGGACTGAGGGAAAAAATCCCGTCCGATTCGTGTGGAATTAGTTGTGGAGAAAGTGGGAGAGGTCAATACGAGCAAATTCTCCCACATGCGGTCCGCGATCTGTCGTTCAATTTTCGATCTATTGATTGGTGGTTTCGGGTGCACCAACTGATAAGGTCATTAGTCCTGTAAGTGAGATGCATTTTTTTTGGTGTCGCGGGAGCTGGCGATGATCTTCCCCCGCTGGATGGCGAGATCCGATGCCGACATACTTGTGGGGTTTTCCCCAGCCAGGTATCTCCCATCAGCGGGGACCGTCCCAGCCGAGAGGGACAAGCCCTGAGCTCTCCAAGGGTCTCCCGTCATGTGTGATAGTGTAGTGCTTGTAAATGGTGTGTAAGTAAGGGGCGAGGATGGGACAAGGAAGAGGAAGGAAAGATCACGCGCAGTCCGTGGCCCGTTTGTCAGGGCACTGTTCTGGGATGCGTCTTGGGTTGATCCGAAAAACCACGGAAAACTACCGATCAGAGTAGTTTGCCGCTAGAAGTGTCCTCCAGACAGCGGTTGTATCCCACCTTGCTGAAAGCTAGTGTCGAAAATTCTGCCACCGCGTCTTGAATCCTAGGACCTCCCGGTCAGAGGCACTGCAGTGACATCAGTTCGTTCGGAAATCGTCAGACTTGCATGCCAAACAAGACATTCGCAACATTTTATTATTTTTTATAAGTTGAATATTACATTCATAAACTCAACAAACGAAAGTGAATTTGCACTACCATTCGTACTACCTTCTGTTTGTACACTTATACCACCTTCTGTTTGTACATATCTACATTACACAGACTGAATTCGAATACATGTACTCTAATTCCGATTATCCTGAGGCGATGCAGAGAGGATTGTTGTAACATTTACGTTTCCTGAATACAGGAGTAATTTATTCTCTGTGACGCATGTTTGTTTGTGTTGTAGTTATTGTTATTGATAGTTATTTGTATATCTGATTGTGATAATAAGAAGTGGTTACAAAAAGTTAATACAAATGTTATTGTGAACATTCCCATTGTGGTCTCTCTTCAGAGGTGGCCAAATTATCAGAGTAAATATTTTTTCCGTGACTTAACGGATTACAATGAGTTCTGGGGGGTATCTGAAAAAGGTAATGGTTTAAAGTATAACATCTTTTAATGCTACTGGAAAGTTATGCACCAGTTAATGGTGTAATGAGGCACGACCAATGCCTACAAGACGTAAAGAACCAATGATCACCTCAAACAAATGAGTAGTTTGGAAAAACTCTGTGCATTTTCATGCACGACTGCGATTCATGCTACTCGTACAATAAGAAAGAAATTGGAAAATATAAAACATTGATTACTCTGTCCTTTAATGGGCTGTAAATAGCCCTGACATGAATCTCATAGAAAATATTCAATCTATAGTTGAACTGAAGAAAAGAAGGCCTTACAAACTAGTTCATAAAAAAACTCATTTACCTTTTGTCAAAATACTTAGAAATTGAAAGAATGGATTAGATATTAACTTTCATCATATTTACAACAAACACGTTAATTACGAACAAGATTATGTGAAAACATCATATACTTGTACTTGTATTGTCAAGATGTATGGTTAGAAACACTTTGTCTCATTCAACAACTAATAATTTGGCCATCTCTTCTCTCTCATTTGTCTAGCGGGTTGCCTACACTGACCTTGCTACTGGAACATCAGATTGACTCGTAAAGCATAAGGGAGTGAAAAAAAATTGACGATCAAGACGATTGAGTTCGGCTTAAATTTTTGAGGTTGTTTTTTTAATTATTATTTATTGAAGTTAGAGTTGTCTATTTTGAATTATGGTGGTTCGAATAGTTCATTTTCGCATGATAGATGTTCGAGTCGTCGAATTTTCGAAGTTCCAGTAAATTTCACTGCTTATTGGAAAAATAAATAGCACTAAATTTGTAGGTACTTTGAGTAAATCATCATCGGTGTAATTAACGATCCAAGACAGCAGTTCCCATTTGCGTGTTCTTTATCCCCCATTACTTCCAAAGAGCTGAAGAGAATAGATAAATGGAACTCGTGTGGTTTATGCTTATTTAATAAGTAGAAATACTTTCGTAGTAGGTACACCAGTGAAATCGCCTTTGTATTTTGGAGTAAAATGCATTGCAAATTTTCCGTTAGCTGATGTCAAATGCTTTTATGTTAATCTTGGAGCTTGAAAGCCGGACCCTTTCAGTCCACTTGGAAATGGACGAACAAAGCGAAGCAAATTGTGATTGTTGTGCGAAGCAACTTAACCCAGCTACCTTATCACGTACTACTTTACTTCATGAATCAGTTATACATCGTCCGATCCATTACTCATCATTTTTCACGAATTTATCACCGCGAATTTCCGAATCGTTGGCAAACAACTATGGTTATTAATTAGCACTTACATTGCCTTGTCTAAACCCCATTGCATTCTGCCTGAATTATTGCATTTATGAATTGAATTTTGCATAAAAATGTATTTTTATTGTTTCACTCCATTATACTGCGCATTTAATTGCTTGTGAATGAATAATTTCCATTATCACAAATTTGTAAAAGTTGGAACATGAAATGAATAACTGATGGTACCAAACGAACGCTACTCTAGAAATAAAAAACAACAACAAAAAAACGATGTTTCTAAAAAAATATCAATGCTTTGTAAACATGGACGACGACATCGCATCCCTAGTTAGAGCCAAAAGAATCCTCTTGGTACTATCTTCATCGAGTGATCATTTGTCTTATTATTAATGTCTTCATTTTCAGTAATGTCATAATTATAAATTAATAAATACAACCACCATCAAATTAAATTTTGTTGCGTTCGAATTTAATGTTAGAGTGTTACTAAATCACTTTCAAAAAGGGAAAATTTCTACAAACTGTCGATGTTTTGGTTACAACCAAACGAATGCTAATTGTTCTATATTTATCGAGCGAGGGCTTTTCATGTATTTTTTTAAATTTGTTTTATGTTAAATCTTAATAATCAATTAATAAATACGCAGACAGTCAAATTAAATTTTGTTGTGTTCGAATTTAATGTTAGAGGTTACTAAACCACCTTTAAAAAGTGAATATTTCTCCAAAAATATCGATATTTTAAAATCATCATCATCATCATCGTCGATGTCGTATCCATAGTTAGAGCCAAACGAATGCTGTTTGAACTAGCTTCATCGGGTGTCCATTTGATTAATTTAGAACTTTTTCAGTTAAATCTTAATTACAAATTAATAAATACGGGGCCGGTCAAAGTAAATTATGTTACGTTCGAATTTAATGTTAGAGGTTACTAAACCACCTTTAAAAAGTGAATGTTTCTGCAAAACAGTGAAGTGAAAGGTGCGATTATAGATAGTCTAATAAAAAGTATTGAACCATTAGTATTTAGGTAAGGTGTTACGAGGTGCAGTGAAGTGAAGTGCAGTGAAGTAATTTCATTTCGTTCTGTTTATTTCGCTAATTTAAAGCGTCTTTTATAGGCTACTCTGACAATAGTTGCTATTTATTGGTTTATGTTAACGAGTGTTTTACGTGTAGAAATATAAAAAACATTATAAGTATTGCATATTATTATGTTGTAGGTAAAAATATTTGTCTGAATATGATTGTGAGTGAATACGTGAAGGATGGTGTGTATGCGAGTGTTCCTATGTCTTTGTATGTATGTAAGCGTGTATGTTTGTATGTATGAATGTTGGTGTAATATGTAAGTTTATTTACTTAAATTTTAGTGTATATGTAGTTTCATTTGTTTTGTATGTATGTAAATGCATTTGCATATTCTAGGTAACGACGAAGATAATTTGTTATTTATATATTGTTTTTATTGTTAATTGTTTTGTAATTGTAAATGTACTTTTATGTTTCTGTATTCTGGCACCGGGCAACATCAGCCCAATTGTAGAATAAACCTTTATCTATCTATCTAAAATGATCGACGTTTTGAGTCCATCGCCGACGCATCCTTCCCGGCCGCTCGGCGGTGACCACCGTGCCGCGTGACGGGGCGGTGCGAGCGACGGCGACGTGGGCGTGCGAGCTGGCGTCGCGAGGTCACTGCACTTCCGGGCCGGGTGGGCGTGGGCGATCGGGCGGGGCGGGGAGGGAAGGGGCGGGTCTGCAGCGAGGCCGGGATCGCGACCCGGCGCCTCCCGCTGCGGCGCCGGCGTATTGATCCAGCGATGGCGGCGGGCGGGGCGGGGAGGGGAGGGGAGGGTGGAGAGGACGGCCCGACTCGCACAGTGCTGCGAGCGGAGCGTCGCTACACTGTCCCCGCCCCGCCCCCGTCCGTCGGCGCTTCCTAGGAATTTCTCACCGCGCGCCGGGTGGGGCAGTCAGCGAGGTCGAATTCAGGTGATGGCTGGAGGAGAGTTCTCGCGGTCGGCTCCTCTGATCGGTAGTTTTCTGGTGATGGCTGGAGGAGAGTTCTCGCGGTCGGCTCCTCTGGTCGGTAGTTTTCTGGTGATGGCTGGAGGAGAATTCTCGCGGTCGGCTCCTCTGATCCGTAGTTTTCTGGTGATGGCTGGAGGAGAGTTCTCGCGGTCGGCTCCTCTGATCGGTAGTTTTCTGGTGATGGCTGGGGGAGAGTTCTCGCGGTCGGCTCCTCTGATCGGTAGTTTTCTGGTGATGGCTGGAGGAGAATTCTCGCGGTCGGCTCCTCTGATCGGTAGTTTTCTGGTGATGGCTGGAGGAGAATTCTCGCGGTCGGCTCCTCTGATCGGTAGTTTTCTGGTGATGGCTGGAGGAGAGTTCTCGCGGTCGGCTCCTGTGATCGCTAGTTTTTCTGGTGATGGCTGGAGGAGAGTTCTCGCGGTCGGCTCCTCTGGTCGGTAGTTTTCTGGTGATGGCTGGAGGAGAGTTCTGGCGGTCGGCTCCTCTGATCGGTAGTTTTCTGGTGATGGCTGGGGGAGAGTTCTCGCGGTCGGCTCCCCTGATCGGTAGTTTTCTGGTGATGGCTAAAGGAGAGTTCTCGCGGTCGGCTCCTCTGGTCGGTAGTTTTCTGGTGATGGCTGGAGGAGAATTCTCGCGGTCGGCTCCTCTGATCGGTAGTTTTCTGGTGATGGCTGGAGGAGAGTTCTCGCGGTCGGTTCCTCTGATCGGTAGTTTTCTGGTGATGGCTGGAGGAGAGTTCTCGCGGTCGGCTCCTCTGGTCGGTAGTTTTCTGGTGATGGCTGGAGGAGAGTTCTCGCGGTCGGCTCCTCTGATCGGTAGTTTTCTGGTGATGGCTGGAGGAGAATTCTCGGGTCGGCCCCTCTGATCGGTAGTTTTCTGGTGATGGCTGGAGGAGAGTTCTCGCGGTCGGCTCCTCTGATCCGTAGTTTTCTGGTGATGGCTAGAGGAGAATTCTCGCGGTCGGCTCCTCTGATCGGTAGTTTTCTGGTGATGGCTGGAGGAGAGTTCTCGCGGTCAGCTCCTCTGATCGGTAGTTTTCTGTGGTTTCTCCGATCAACACCAGGCGAACGCCGGAGCAGTACCCTAACAAGTGGACCATGGGCCGTGCGCGATATTTCCTTCCTCTTCCTTGCCCTATCCTCACCCTTTACTTACAAACACACTTGGGGGTTATCCAGAAATTACGTAACGCTGAAGGAGGAGGGAGGGGGTCTGAGGCAGCGTTACGCTGCTTTATATAGAGATAGGGAAGTGCGTTACAAGGGGAGGGATGTATAGAAAATGCTCGAGATTTGCGTTACGTAATTAATGGACTCCCCCTATGTGTGTTACACCATCACACATGCCGGGAGACCGGTCGGGAGGTGAGAGCTTGTCCTGGCTGGGGCGGTACCCCGCTGATGGGTGATGCCTGGGTTGAGAAAACCCCGCTAGCTGACGGTAGGTCAGCACAGGATCTCACCATCCAGCAGGGGATGATCACTATCGCCTCCTGACGTATGCACTAAACTTACGGGACTAAACGCAGCCGTTGACGAGCCCTGGGATACCAAATCAATCGACGTCTTATGCCATCATAGTCACCCCTAACTTCTCCCTGTTTTTTTCACGTATCTGTCATTGTAGGCGAGTTTTAATATTTCCTTTTAATGGAATCTGGTTTGGTGTAATACATCGAGTCATGCTAATAAAGTTCCAAGGTTTTCCATTCCTCGGGAATAGATTCGCTTTTCCCAGAGTTCCTGCGTTTAAGAAGGTATAAAATGCAATAAGTCACAACTGTTTCTTTTCGATGAACCAATAAGTTGCTGTGAATTGGTGAGTGTGTTAAGAACGCGAAGCAAAGAATACGTTCCAAATACCAGAGATAGTAAGTTACTCTCACTAACGTGTGTCTTTTCGAAATTCGAAAAATTTCGGGTGGCTTCTTTCCAAAGATCGAAAATAGTGTACTGCGAATCGATGTGGCTGCGAAACGAAATGAAACTCATCCTTTGAGCATATGCTGAGATGGCTCCTTGTTTTTCTCCTGGGCATTAATGTAGCTTTACTGTGTACGTGTTCTTGAGCTCTTTCGGGAATGTAGATATTCCAAATATCGTTTTCCCTTTTATTGCGGCATTATATTGATTTCTTCACGAAAAGTACTAGGGATAATAGCCCAATCTCTAGCTAATTTGCCTTTTCTTATAGTTTTTATTTTTACGGGAGCAAACAGTGCCATATCAGAACTTGCCAAAAACGATCGTTGCTACATGTATTCATAATTCAACTTACGTATATGAGTTAGAGAAGACATCCCAGATCTCGAGAAACCATGCACATATTATTGCACTTTTCCCCGTAGTACACAGTTTTTATGTCTTTTTTGACGATAAATTCAAAATAACACATTTTCTGTCACAGAATTTTAACAGCTCCTGCAGGAGACATTGCCTGTGTTTGCAACCCAGGAGAGACCTGTACCTCCAGAGCCTGACAGGCATGCCTGATCTATCTTCTTCCATGGCTCGGACATGCACTGCGGAACACTTGTGGGCATTGGACTTAAACTGCATTCAAGATCGTTCGTACAAGAAGCAGTACGGTCATTGACAACCGTGGGGGATCAGCTATTGAGTCTACAGCATCGCTACTTACTACATGCCAGATCTCTTTTTTTACGAGACTCGAAGATCGTGTGCGACGAAACACCTGCTGTCACTCAGTTTAAACCGCTCTCGTGTCAGTTCTTCGCCCAGGAGACGATGCGGACTTTGGCAACCGTGGGGTATTGCGCACACGGGGAATTGCGCATGCCGGATCTCTTTTGTTCCAAGTGTCAAACATGATACTCCACCAAACACTTGCTGTCACAGAAATGTAACCATTCTTCCGTGCGAACACTTCGTTGATGTGATGTTGAAGTGATGAGGACGTTAATAACCCTGGGCCACTGGCCCCCGCACGCACCGCCCTACTGATGTACATGGTGGATCACTTCTTCCACGGCTCGAACATCATGCACTGCGAAACACTTGCTGCCACGTATTTAAACCGCTCCCGCATTGACCCTACGTGCAGCATACGGCGTGGTAGTTGGGTTGGTAATCTTGGAGAGCCACCTGAACCACCGTCACTAACGCACATGCCAGGTTTTTTCTTCGAACACCTTGAGCTGCGAAACACTTGCTGCCACCGAAATTTAAACCGCTCCCGCGCCACCCGTTAGAGGTGCGCGGACGTTGGCAGCCCTGGAGAACCGCCGCCGGTACCTCCCGCCCCCGCATGTGGGTCAGTGGCGGCGTCGGCGGCGGAGGCGGTCGATAGGAACCGGGGGCGGGGCAGGGTGCGGCGGGGGTGGGGCCGCGTCTGGGCCCGTGCCGCGTGCGCAGTCCTGGAGGCGGTGGAGGGGCGGGGCGGGGGTGGGAGCGGGGAAGGTGTACGCCCGGGCTGCACTGAACCCCACGGAGGCGACGGCGGCGGCGGCGCTGCAGTCCACGCGACGTCACCCACCCGCCTGAGGGAGCCTGCGCGAGCAAAGGCTGTACTACTCGCGCTGAAAACATTGATCCGCGAGTTTGCACGATTGGCGGATGGGGTGATGTAGGGAGTTACTCTAAGAAGGGACCATTTCTAAAGGTCTGGAAACGAATGAACGTCATACAGGACGATGACATTGTAAAAGATAGTGATGAAGCCGTTTACAAATGAGCTGGCTGTAAAGGATCGCACTGACAAAATGAGTGCATGGACGTAACTTAAAGTTATATTGCCAGCAGTGGTCGAGCAGAAGCTGTCGATGTGGTCCCTTCTTACAAAAATCTCTCTTTCCGTGCTTACTTAACTAGTAACACTAGTCACTAGTGTAGAACATCACGATCAGAAACCATTGCTCCACGTACGCGCAAGAAACGTTATTGCTCGTGATGAAAACATCTATCCGCGAATTTGTACGATTGGCGGATTGATGATAACTGCTTGCTACTGACGTTGAACATCATGATCAGGAACCATTGCTTTATGTACGGGCAAGACCTTTACTGCTAGCGACGAAACCCTTCGAATATGCTACTATCGTTGAATATCCTGATCAGAAAGTATTGCTTTTCGTACGCGCAGTAGCTCTAATGCTCATGACGAAAACATCGACCGGCGAGTTTCCACGATTGGGGAATGGTGATACCTGCTTAGTACTGTCGTTGAACATCATGATGAGAAACCACTGCTTTATGTACGCGTAAGAGCTTTACTGCTTGTGAAGAAAACATATCCCCAGTTTTCTCGACTGGGCGATGATTGGTATGCGCTTGTTAGTTTCCGAACATCATGTTGAGATGCAGAGCTCTACTGTTGGAGCCGAAAACGTCGATCCGCTAGTTTGATTCTTGCATTACATATACGGGACTAATGACCTAAGCAGTTGACGCGCCGGGAATCACTAATCAATCAGTAAAAAAGGTATTTCAACTCGCCGATCCGGCGACCCTCTTCCGCCGATCTAGCTTGTCAGCTAGATCGAATTCAGTCGGTGTCGGGAGGAGAATTTTAGCGGCCGTCTGCTCTGATCGGTAGTTTTCCGTGGTTTCTCCGATCAACACTAGGCGAATGCCGCAGCAGTGCCCTAACAAACGGGCCACGGACCGCACGCGATCTTTCCTTCCTCTTCCTTGTCCTATCCTCTTCCCTTACACACACACATACATTAACATGTACTACACATGCCGGGAGACCAGTCGGGAGCTTAGAGCTTGTCCCCGTTGGGGCGGTGCCCAGCTGGTGGGAGATACCTGGTTGAGGGGAAAACCCCGTTAGTCGACGGTAGGTCGGCGCCAGATCTCGCCATTCAGCGGGAAAAGATCATCGCCACCTCCCGTGAAAAAGCACGCATTACACTTACGGGACTAATGACCTAAGTAGTTGACGCGCCCGTAAACACGAATCAATCAATCAATAAAACGCAGATACCCGTGAATACAGACGAAAGGACCGTAACGTCTCAAGACGGCATCCCGTCGCCCGGACGAAAATCGCTCGACGTCTAGGTTCGGATACCGCGATCAGAGGTGAAAAGAAAGTGTCTCGTCTCGAAGCGGCATTCAGCTGTGAAGGATATAGAGAGTGGGGCTGTCGTGGCGAGCCGGGGGCGGGACGGCGGCGAGCGAGGGGTTTGCAGCGGAGCGAGGACGAAGAGGGGGAGGAGGAGGGTGGAGGGGAGGGGGTAGAGGAGGCTGCGGCGGCGCTATTGCCATGCCGCTCGCGCACGTCGCCCCGCCCCGCCCCGCCCCTCCTCGCCCCGCCTGCGGGTCGCTCCTCGCCCGCTCGCTCGCCGTACCCAGTAACCCAGTGCCAGCGCCGGTGGAGTATCGACCCGCCGCCGCGGGTGAGCCCGGTTCGAGGCCGGGCGCCGCCCGGAGCTCGTCCGCCCCGCCCTAGCTCTCCTGCCGCGCCTCCCCGCCCCGCCATGCTCCGAAACCGCACCGCCTCGAGTGAAAGCCCCGCTCCGCTGCAACGTTTTTTTTATTTGCATTCGTGATTGAATGTTAGTGATTCCGGGCGCAGCAACTACTGAGGTAATTTGTCCCTTAAGTGTAGTGCGTTTTAAACATCGGAGGTGGATATTCTCCCGCTGGATGCCAAGGTCCGGCGCCGATCTACTCTCGACTAGCTGGGTTTTCCTTATTCAGGTATCTCCCCGCTCCTCTCCCGCCCCGTTCCGATTCAGCCTCGCTTCGGCTTTACCCCGCCTTAGTCCAAACCGACCTCGCCTCGCCTCACCTCGCCTCGCCTTATCTCACCTCACCCCGCCTCTCTTCACCACACCACCACACCTCACCTCACCCACCTCACCACACCACACCTCACTTCACCACACCTCACCCACCTCACCACACCTCACGTCACCCACCTCACCTCACCACACCTCACCACGCCTCACTTCACCTCACTTCACCACACTCACCTCACCACACCACACCTCACCTTACCACACCTCACCTTACCACCCCTCACCTTACCACTCCTCACCTCACCTCACTACGCCTTCCATCACCGTACCTCGCCTCGCCTCACCTCACCTCCCCCACCTCACTTCACCGTACCTTCACCACCTCGCCCCACCTCACCTCGCACCGCCCCGCACCTCGCCTCCTGCCCCCCATCCCGATCTGCTTGTAACGCTTCGCCCGTTGGTACCACGTACGGAATTGTCACCGTCTGATCCCTGGGGGTACCTCGAGACCACGTTTTACGAGCCGGGTCGGAACACGGTTAGTGCCTGCCGCGCGTGTCCAACATTATATTTCTCGTGTTCACTGTTTTGTGCGCTGTCGTGTTCAACATCGTGTGCCCACCGTGTTGAACACAGTATCCGTCGCGCCTTTTCACCCCCCCCATCCCTTGTTCCTGTCTGGCAACCACTCGTCTCGACCGCCATCCCCATCTAACCCTCCTTGATCTAACTGGTTTTGATGTGTTCGTCATTCCTGACACACCGGTGGCTTTTGTACTTGCTTGTGAACGACACACTGAACTAATGATTTGTTCCTCTTTCAATTTCAACGATGACCATATACTAGTATGCCAATTTCATAGACGTACTTGAACCAATGTTGAAATTCTTTCTCTTTATTCTGAATGTCTGTTATTTTGCATCCTCCGTCTCTCCCCACCCCTTCTTTGTAACAATTTCCGCTCTCTCTTCCATTCGTATTGTAAGCGAATTCCCGAAGGCTTACATTCAATGTTCTTCGCTTGCTTTGTACTTCTTTCTATTTCCATTGGAATTTCTGTATTTTTGGGCTGCACGAGGCGGATACAAGCACTTCCTTGTCGGTTCAAGGCCAGGCGGTGACCTGACCGTCCGCCCTTTCTACGGTGTTCGCGCAGGCGCCATTCCTGCCAACCCTCTGCCCTTCAGTACCTGCAACTTTGATGTCAAGCAGTCTTCACTAATTCCCCGAACGGAAAGTATCCTTGATCAAGTGATATCATTGCGTTCACAATAGGACATCCACATCAGTGCCTCTTCCGCGAACAATCCACATCATTATCGCCCTTCTACTGTTCTCTATGTTGCGTTAGACTGAGATTAACTTAAACAAATTGCCAAGTTCCAAACACTAGGTAGAGTAACATCCTTATAGAACTGTGGTCCACCCATTGCGCAACGAAACCACTCTACATTATGCAGCTGAGCTGTCACTCAATTAGAACCCCATAACCAGCTAGTTGCGTAGTGCCATCTACGGTCAGTCAGGAAACCACCAAATCACACCACATCACACCCTATTTCATTTCATAGATACTGCCAAAAATTTCTCCCGCTAGTACCCATGACAATAAATTATCTAGCCTGCGACATTTACAATACCGCAGCCACATGGCCAGTCACTTGCAAGTTACTCAACTAGTAGGTGTTCGCGACCGGCCATAAATACAAATTCACGAATTCTAAATAGATTCCGCACAAAGAGAGACATACGGAACTCCAGATACGGATATTCCAACAAACTCAATGGCGAGATACCCTTTTTACACTCGTGACTCCGCAAGTAAACCGTCCGTATCCTCGCCATCAGCTTCACGCACCACATCAACGAAGCTATAATTCTTTTCCTCATGGGAGCCCGGTCACTCATCCCGTGCATCACCGCCAAGCGACCTCCCTGCAGGCGTGCCGTCAACAAAGCCGCATGGGGTTCGCTTTCAACTCGGCGGCGACCCGTGGCCTCACCCGCCGCTCCCCGCCCGCGTGCCACCCCTGCCCGCTGCCTACCCCCTCCGCGCCGGCGGCGGCGGCGGCGGCGGCGGCGGCGGCGGCGGCGGCGGCGGCGCCTGGCCTGCTGCCCCCCTTGCTGACGCCGCCCCCTCGCGCCAGCCAGCCGCTTCCCCCACCACCCGGCGCTCACGCCACCTCGACCGCCCGCCCCCGCTCCGCTCCGCCCTGCCGCACCCTGGCGCGGCGCGCTCCGCCAGACAGGAACGTCAAATCTCGCCCCGCCCCGACGTGTTTGGGCCCCCACCCACTGCCGCACGTCGCGCCCCGCCGCAGCCCCGTGGCCTATTAGTAGTAACCCCGCCTCGCCCCGCTCCGCCCCGCCCAGCTCCGCTCCTCTCCAGCCCACTCCGCCCCGCACCGCCCGCTCCGCTACGTTCCGCCGCGCACACTCCCGCCCCGCCCCTCTCCGCCCCGCCCCTCTCCCCCCGCCCCTCTCCGCCCCGCCCCTCTCCGCCTCGCCCCCCTCCGCCCCGCCCCTCTCCGCCCTGCTCCTCTCCGCCTCGCCCCGCTCCACTCTACTCCGATCCGCCCCGTTCCGCTCCGTCTCTCTGCGCCCCCTCTCCGCCCCGCTCCACTCCGCTCCGCCTCGCCCTGCCAAACCCGGCGCGGTACGCATTGTCTCACGTTGCTCCCCGCCACAACCCCGTTGCCTATTTGTCGCCCCGCCTCCCGGCCCTTTCCGCCCCTCCCCGCCCCGCTCCCCCCTCACTGCTCCACCACGCTCAGACCTTCAGCCCCGTCTTACCCCTCTCCGCCCCGATCTGCCTCTCTCCGCCCCGCTCCGCCCCGCTGCGCTCCGCCTTGCCGCACCCTACCGCGGCGCGGTGCGCTCCTCCAGAAAGCAACGCCGTGTCCCGTCCATTCCCGCCATGTCACGGCCCCCATCCACCACCTCACGTCTCAACCTGCCACAGCCCGTTTCCTATTCGCCCCCTCTGCACCACACCCCTGCCCACCCCGGCCAGATCCGCTTCATCCTGCCGCCCCGCGCCGTCTTACACTGTCCTGCCGCACACCACTGCCTCATGGCGCTTCCCGCCACAACCCCGTTGCTTTCTCGCCCCCCCCCCCCGCGCCCCACCACGGCCTGCCACCCTCCACCGCGGGGAAGCGCGCTCCGCCAGACAGCAACGCCGTGTCTCGGCATCCACCCACTACCGCTCGTCGCGCCCCGCCGTTACCCCGACGCCTATTCGCTCTCCCCGCCCCTCCCCGCTCCACCTTGCCGTACCCCGCCGCGGCACGGCGCGCTCCGTTGGACAGCAACGCCGTGTCCTGACACCCACTACTGCACGTCGCTCCCCGTCATAACCCCGCCCCGCCCCTCTGCGCCCCGCTCTTCCCCGCTCCTTCCCGCCACGTCCGCCCTGCCATGCACATCTCCGCCCTGCAAAACCCCACCGCGTCGCAGTACGCTCCTCTAGACAGCAACGCCGTGTCCCTCCCCTTGCCGCCACGTCTCGACCCGCATACACTGCCTCAATTCGCTCCCAACCGTACCCTATTCGCATCCCACCCCGCCTCGTCCCGTCCTGCCCCGCCACGCCCTCCTGCCCGCCCGTATCTGTTCCGAACCGCCGACACCCTCCTTCACCGTCTCTCATACGGCAGAGTCTGGCTTTAGGCCAGCGTTGGTGCTGTCTCTGCAGCGACTTTGATCGGGAGACTGTAGGGTTCGAGTCCCGAAGATAGCGCATTTGAGACATTGGCTATGAAGTCAGCCTCTTCGTAGGGAATTGTAACGTTCCCGCCCTACCCTATCCTCCGCTCCTCACACCGACCCGGTCGTGTCCTCTCCACCCTGCCACTGTCGGTACAGTTAGTCGCACTCAGAGGAGAATGAATTGAATGTGAGATATTGCTATTGAAGGTGGAGGAGGAGAATGAGTTGAATGTGAGGTGGTGTTGCTACTGAAGGTGGCGGAGGAGAATGAGTTGAATGTGAGGAGATGTTGCTATTGACGGCGGAGGAGAAGTTGAATGTGAGGTGGTGTTGCTATTGAAGGTGGAGGTGGAGAATGAATTGAATGTGAGGTGGTGTTGCTACTGAGGTGGAAGTGGAGAATGAATTGAATGTGAGATTGTATTGCTACTGAAGGTAGAGGTGGAGAATGAGTTGAATGTGAGGTGGTGTTCCTACTGAAGGTGGAAGTGGAGAATGAGTTGAATGTGAGGTGGTGTTGCTGGTGGAGGTGGAGAATGCGTTGAATGTGAGTAGGTGTTGCTACTGAAGGTGGCGGAGGAGAATGAGTTGAATGTGAGGAGATGTTGCTATTGACGGCGGAGGAGAAGTTGAATGTGAGGTGGTGTTGCTATTGAAGGTGGAGGTGGAGAATGAATTGAATGTGAGGTGGTGTTGCTACTGAGGTGGAAGTGGAGAATGAATTGAATGTGAGATTGTATTGCTACTGAAGGTAGAGGTGGAGAATGAGTTGAATGTGAGGTGGTGTTCCTACTGAAGGTGGAAGTGGAGAATGAGTTGAATGTGAGGTGGTGTTGCTGGTGGAGGTGGAGAATGCGTTGAATGTGAGTAGGTGTTGCTAGTGAAAGTGGAGGAGGAGAAGTTGAATGTGAGGTGGAGTTGCTACTGAAGGTGGAAGTGGTGAATGAATTGAATGTGAGATTGTATTGCTACTGAAGGTAGAGGTGGAGAATGAGTTGAATGTGAGGTGGTGTTGCTACTGAAGGCGAAATCAAGGATGAAGGCAGCAGCGGTGGATGTGGAGGTGGCGGTCTAGTCAACGGCGTTGGAACCAGAAGAGGTGGACAAGGAATGTGAGGTGGCGGTCTAGTCGACGGCGGTAGTGGCGGCGGATGGTTGGCTCTGTTGTGGGTGGAACCAGCGGAGATGGATGTGGCATAGATGGCGGCGGTGTTATAGTCAACGGCTTTGGGGTTTTCGGCGACGAGGGCAGCAGCGAGGTGGCTGCGGTGGGAAACGTAGTCACCGTCAGAGTACGAATAGGTGAATGTGGTCTTGGGCTAGGTTCTGAAGGTGGAGGTGCTGGAGACGGCAGGGGTAAAGGCAACAGCTGTCGATGTGACATTCTTGCCGTCGGTGATAGTATAGTCGACGGCGGTGGTGGCGGGCATCGGAGGGATGGCAGCGACGGGGTGGAGCAAGCGACGGATGTGGCGTAGTTGGTGGCGGCGGCGGCGTTCTGGGCAACGAAGTTGGGGTTGGCAGCGACGGGGGCGGATTGTCGCTGCAGTGACGGGAGGGGCCGGTGGCGACGGGAACGTAGGCTCCGTCACAGAAGAAAGATACGAAAGTGAAAGGTGGTGTTGGTTCTGAGGGTGGTGGTGGTGCTGGAGATGGCAGGGGTAAAGGAAGCAGCTATCGATGTGACATTGTTGCCGACGGCGGTGGTGGCATCGGAGGGTTGGCAGCGACGGGGGTGGAGTCAGCAGCGGTTGATGTGACATTGGTGGCGGCGGCGGCGGCGTTGTAGTCGACGGCGGTGGTGGCGACACGGGGGCGGAGTGAGTATAGTGAACGGTGCAGGTGGCGGCGGAGAATTGGCAGCGATGGGGATGGAGCAGGCAGCGTCGGTAGTGGCATAGATGGCAGCGGCGGCGGTAGCGTTGTATGGACGGCAATGGTGACGGGACGGGGACGGAGCCAACGGTGTGTGTGGAATTGGCGGCAGCGGTGGCGGCGGCATCGTACTCGACGGCGGAGGGGTTGTTGGTGGCGACGGCCGCGTTGTAGTCGACGGCGGTGGTGGCGACACGGGAGCGGAGTGAGTATAGTGGATTGTGGAGGTGGAGGCGGAGAATTGGCAGCGATGGGGATGAAGCAGGCAGCGGTGGATGTGGCATAGGTAGCAACGGCGGCGGTGGCGTTGTATGGACGGTGACGGGGGTGGAGCCAGCAGCAGTGGGTGTGGAATTGGTGGCAGTGGTGTCGGCGGCATCGTACTCGACGGCGGTGGGGTTGTCGGCGGCGGGGGCGGGGGCGCGGGGGCGGGGCGGCGTGACCCGCGGCGGCGAGGACAAGGTGAAGGCCGCGCGTTCGATACCTCTGCGCCGGCGCACCGCGCTCGGGAAGCCCCACGGCCCCGCCCCCCCTCCGCCCACCCCCTCCGCGCTGTGGGCCCGCACCCCCGCTCCGAGCGGCCGAAAATCCATACTCCCGCCGCAGCTACGCGGCGGCGTACGCCCGTAAAAACGAGGGTGGCCCTTTTTTTCGGCTTCGCGTTCGGCCGCCTAGGCCGGAAGAATGTGGTTATATTGGATGAATGATTAGTGTTTCCTAGCGCATCAACGATTAAGGTTATTAGTCCCTTAAGTGTAGTCCACACCCGCTCCATGCGGGTGAAAGTCCAAACTCCCTCCTCAACTGAGCGGCGGCGTTGGCCCGTAAAAACGAGGCTGGCCCCTTTTTTAGGTTTCGCGTTTGGCAGCCTAGACCGGAAGAATTTGGTTTTATTATTTGATTGATAAGTAATTCCGGGCGCGTCAACGGCTAAGGTCATTAGTCCCGTAAGTGTAGTGCACCCCCGCTCCGCGCGAGTGAAAATGCATATTCCTTCCGTAGCTACATGGCAGCGTTGGCCCATAGAAATGAGGCTGGCCTCTTTTTTGGGCTTCATGTTTGGCGGGCTAGAGCGAAAGAATGTGGTTTTACTAGTTGATTGATTAGTAACTCCGAGCGTGTCAGTGGCTAAGGTCATTAGTCCCGTAAGTGTAGTGCAACCCCGCTCCGCGCGGACGAAAATCCATACTTCCTCCGCAGCTACGCCACGGCGTTGGCCCGTAAAACGAGACTCGCTCTTTTTTCGGCTTCGGGTTTGGCGGACGAGGTCGGAAGGTCGGTCGTTTTATTGGGTGATTGAGTAGTGTTTCCAGGCGCGTCAACGCTGGGGCGGATTTGGCTAATCATTTTGGGGAGGTCCATCAAAGATTTTTGTTAAATAATACACATATTAATTATTATCTTTTGTAGCGTAAATATGCTAGTATACAATATTTGTACAATATTGTTTAAATAATTTCATAATTCTAATATAAAATAAACATTTAAATCAATTTTACCAAATAAAGGAAGGCAGCAAAAGAAAACACTAGGGCTTTGGGGGGGCATGACCCCCATGCCCCCCCTAAATTCGCCACTGCGTCAACTAGACTTAGTCCCTTAAGTCTAGTGCATCCCCGCTCTGCGGGGGATATATAAAATCCATACTCCAGCCGCAGTTAAGCGGCGGCGTTTGCCCGTAAAAGAATCAGGCTGTCCCCTTTTTTCGACTTCGTGTGTGGCGTAGGCCGGAAGAATTAGGTTTTATTGGTTGATTGACAGTGAATCGTGGCGCGACAACGGCTAAGGTTATTAGTCCCTTAAGTGTAGTCTACACCCGCTCCGCATGGGCGAAAATCCAGACAAGGCAGATATGAATTTGAAATGATACTTTTTTTTCTCAGTACTAGGTTTTGATGATTTTTTCTTTGCCGTACTTCCATAGTGTTGAATAGCCTACCGGTATTAGGACCCGGGATAGGGCTCCTAGGTTTGTGACATATACTCAATCTCCCGCAGGTTACACACACCCTTGAGACTGTCAGTTAGATTAACGATTCCTGTATGTTGGCATACAGAGTCCTCTACCCTACATACAGGCAGGTCGTGAAAAATTACCCAAATATGTACTATTCAGTTTGCTGTAGCAACGTGGATATTTGGTGCATAACTACACAGACATTCACATAATCAGGAACCAGTTCACTACAGTGTTTCACCTTTTTTATAGAATCACGCTCATTCCAATTATTTATATGTACTAATGTGTTTGTGCGTTGTAAATACTCTTTTTTCTGCGTGTGATCTTGTTTTTTCTTTGCGATACTGCCATAATATTCGATATTTCGGCGACCGTCACAGTTTGACTCCTCCCCTCGCGGAACCGCTGCACCTGATACTCGCCGACATCAATCATATTTTGCGTGATTAACTTCAATTGGAGCTGATTGTTTATTTATTTACAATCGTGCTCCTGTGACAACTGAGTGTCGCAGTGCGCCGGCTGTTGAAATGATCTCACTTCCTGCGACCGTTGCAATCACTCGAAGTCTGTAATTTGCTTCCGCGTGGTTGAATCCGCAACCGTTTGGCAAAAACAACCAGCGTTGTGTTGTTTTGTTGTCCGAGAGCGTAAATATTTGAAATTGTTTTCACTCAGTTGGTTTTTCGCACCTTTTTTTTATGACTGAAACAATCGCAGGAAGTGAAGATCAAATCGTAACCAGTACATGAATGGCAAATTAAAGAAGGGGCACGATCATTGTGTCAGATATTCTAAAGTTGAACTGTATATTTTTTTGCTAGATTTCTACTTTTGAGAGAACTGTTTAGGTTGTCGTGATGATTTTTCGACACCGTGTTGTTCCATTGGTGCGTTAAAATTGCAATATTTGCCAATATTTCAACCTGTTTGCTTTACTGTCAAAGTATTAAAATTCGTCGAAAATAATTATTTTCTTCCAAGTTATTTTGATAGATGTTATGAAGCATTTGATCTAAGATTTATACGATTTTTGTGTTAGGAATAAATACGAAACATTTATAAAAGTGTTTTCCATCATTAATAATACTATCACCCATATTTTTACGTCTTCGAAAATAATATCTTTCCGAAGAGATGTATACTGAGTCTTCTTCACTGTCATACCTTTTGGTCATTGCTTGGGTATGCTCGTAAGTGGGAAGTTTCAAGAACGTCATTATGTTTTCATATTCAGGTATCTTCGATGACAGCTCAGAAATTGTTTCTCTCTTGATGTATGCCATGCAATATTGTAGCTACTTTCATCATTTTGACAGATCTGATAGATACTTAGATATGCACTTGCGACATTAAATTTGATGAATTCCACGTACTATTAATTTAACGTGTGTCAATCCGAATAACAACACCATAAACATATCACTTTTATGGCCCTTATGATTTATCTGCTTCATCCATCAGTTTTTTTGTTGTTTTTTTTTAGCTTCCGCCTTCTACACTGCTTTTGATTTACGTGCGATGCACGGTCGTGCGTGTTTGACACAAAACTAATCGGTTAAAGTACTTTACGAAATTCTTCAGATATAAAAGTGTAGGTAAATTGTTTTGGTTAAAATTACTTCTCAAATGTTCTTTAGAATAAAAAACGTTCATTTGTCAATTCCAGAAAACCTTATTTATTTTACTTTTGGATATTGCTAATTCATATTCCATGTGTTTTGAAATGTATAAGATATATACATTAGTAGATTCATCATTAGTGGATTTTTAATAACTTCGTTTTAATGACCTTTACAATATTTGAAACACAACATATATGCAGTATACAGGAAGTAATAGTACATTTTCCCTTCTACCATTATAGTAAAATGAATAGAAAATATTTTAAGGTTATTTAGCACAATGAAGCGTTCCATATGTAGTAAAGAGTTATAGAAAGGAGACAAAAACATCTCGTTTTCGTAACAGAGTTTTCATTTCTTTGATGAGCAAACCTTTATTACGCGACAAACATCAACTGGCCGCCATTTTGCGGAATGAAACAGTCGAATGCAAATTTGATGGAAATAGCGTCAGCTGCTCCTTCTAACGGGCACGAAAGCTCAAACGTGACCCCCGGACGTCATTGCATTCATTAAGTATTACGAAGCGGTTCAGTTAAAGACCCCGGAGTCTTTATTTAGGCTGTAGAGGCACGTACAAAGTGCTTTTACATTTCAAGGGCCAAGTAGAACAAGGAATTATCTCAGATTTTTTGTAAAATTGAGTTATTTTAGGGTAATCTGTTATTTAAATTCAGTGTAAATTTATATGCAAGTGTGCTTTATTTAAAAGTTTTAAAATGTACTGAGTCATATTATGTAAGTTCTAGCAAAACTCTCAATATCTCAGAACTAGGTCAATGTGGGATACCCCCTTCTTTTACTGAGCCCTGAGCTGCTGTTGTTAGCAGTCCAGGAAATGGATCATCATTGCCACAGATCCCTGCTCAGTTCTCGCCCCGTTTGCAATATCGCGAGAAGAATAGAATTAGCTCTAGAATCTATTCAGGATGAAAACGTTTCCAGTGAGAAAATGAAGGGAACAATCAACAAGCACGAGCGTATTTACATGAAGATATGAACAGATGACTGATACATTTCCTCTTTACCTCTGTCTGACATTACGTCTGTCTTACTAGATGAAACTAATCTACTGGTTAGATGGCTATATTTCCATCCTTTATTGGGGTATTATCAATGCTGTAAATGTATCATTAGCATCTTAACACAGTTTTTACTCTTTCTCCCTCCTCACTCAAAACACAATTCACAATACATAACAATAATAATTTAATCGCATTAATCGATAATTGCTTAATCTAACCTTCTGTTCCTAATCTGTATTTATTGATTGTCTGTTACTACTCTGTATTTATTATATAGAAATTTTATATATTTATCAACGTCGATATACATATTATTTGATGGTACACACTTGTACAAGTACCATCATGATTTTACCTTAAAAACTCATACCAAGATTATGAATTGAAAATCTTGAAAAGATCTCTTCGGATCTGTCGGCAATTGAAGGTGGAGGCTATGGGAAAGAGCGATCAGTGCGTAATTATTGTAGTTATTATTGTAAATCAGAACCCTCTGTTACATCCGAAATGACTCACTTTGTTTACGTAAACGGCCTAGCTAGAACACCCCCACAGACCGCAAGTTGAGGATTGCGGATATCGAGATAAAGGACGAGGAGGAGGAAAACTGTTGTGGCGATAACACACAGATTCGTAAATGGCCTAGCTAGGGGACCAACAGAGAACGTGAGTTGAGGACTGTGGAAGACGAGATAAGAGGATCACGACACGTGCGTTGCCCCTGTGGCACATACACGTAAAAGAACTAGCCAGAAGACCAACAGAGAGCACGAGGTGAGGTCTGGGAAAGGATCGAGGGCGACGATAGGTTAAACCCGAAATGTTACCTGTGATCGTAAATAACATAGCTGGGTGACCGGTAGAGCGCACGTGATGGCGAGGAATGGGAAACGAGGATCCCCCATGCAACCCGTGTAAGTAAACGACCTATCGAGGAGACCGATATAGCACACGCGATGGTGTTAGGCAAACAAGGATCCCCCTAATGGCATCTACCGGGAGAGGTGGCTCAGGGCATTAACTGATGTCACTGCAGTGCCTCTGACCGGGAGGTCCTAGTTTCGAATCCCGACGGTTGCAGGACTTTTGACACTGGTCCTCAGGTAGGTTGAATTCAGTCGCTGTTAGGAGGAGAATTCTAGCAGCCGGCTGCTCTGATCGGTAGTTTTCCGTGATTTCTACAATCAACTCCAGGCGAATGGCCTCAAAAGTAGCAGTTCCCCCCAAAAACAAGCCATGGACCACACGCAATCTTTCTTTCCCATTTCCACGTACATGCACTACACTACCACATATGCCGGAAGACCGGTCGGAAGCTTAGAGCTTGTCCTGGCTGGAGTGGAGCCACGCTGGTGGGAGATACCTGCTTGGGGAAACCCTGTAGGTCGGCGCCGGATCTCGCCATGCAGCGGGGGAATATTTCCGCCACCTCCCGAGGAAACATGCACTACACTTACAGGACTAATGACCTGAGTTGGCGCTTCCGGAATAACTACATCAAGCAATCAATCCATCTTCCTAATGTGATCTGAATACGTAACCGGCCTAGCCAGGAGAGCGACGGAGCTTGCGATGTGAGGATCGAGGAGGCGAAGAACCAGCACGAGGATCGGAACGAGGATTCCCGGGCGCGCAAGCAATTAGCGGCGGGGGCGGGCGGTCGGGGCCGGTTGCACGCGACGGGCATCGATCCGGCACCCTTCCGCTTCTCTCTTTCTCTCTCCTCGTCATTCCGCTCTCTCTCTTCACTCTCTCCGCTCTTCGGTACGCGTGCGGAGACGGGGGGTTAGTTTTTTACACGGTCCGATGTCTTACCGTGCCCACAGCAGGAAGAAGGGTTTGCAGATGCTGCACAGCAGTCAGTGACGCCGAGGTATACTCCTATTTAAACAGAGTGACACTTCAAGGTCACAAGCTGGGTGGAGAGGAGGGCACTGTTATCCAATCGGGAGCTTCGTTACATCTTAAATGTTTGGTATTGGAGCTTCCGATTAGATAAAAATGTCCCCTCCCACTTTCAATTCGTGACCTTCAAGTGTCACTACATTTAATTCGGAATATGTTTAAACAGAGTAGCACATCAAGGTCAGGAGCTGGGCGGATAGCGGGACACTCGTCCGTTTGGGAGGTTCTTTACGACCTAAATTTTCGATATTGGAGCTCTCCATTAGATGAAAATGTCCCCTCTCCCTTTCAATTCATGACCTTGAAGTGCCACTGTATTAAATCGGAATATGTTTAAACAGAGTAGCACATCAAGGTCAGGAGCTGGGCGGTCAGCGGGGACACTCATCGGTTTTGGGGGATTCTTTGTATCCTAAATTTTCGATATTGGAGCTCCCGATTAGATGAAAATGTCCCCTCCCCCTTTCAATTCATGACCTTGAAGTGCCACTATATTTAATTCGGAATGTTTAAACAGAGTAGCACATCAAGGTCAGGAGCTCGGCGGATAGCGGGACACTCATCCGTTTGGGAGGTTCTTTACGACCTAAATTTTCGATATTGGAGCTCTCGATTAGATGAAAATTTCCCCCTCCCCTTTCATCTCGCGACCGTAAGTCTGAAAATAATTACCATTGGTGAGATTCGGTGGAAGGTGTGGTAGAATGAAATGTCGCTTCCAAGAACAACATTGATGGTAATTTGGCATTTTAGTTGTAACTTGAAGTTTCCCTTAAACGAATAAATGGGCAAACGCGGAATTAAATATTTAACAATGCATAATTTACTCAAAAATTAATGGTAATAAACGTATTGGAACGATGTTACTTGTAATATATTTAACAAACCTATAATACGACAACAAAAGTGGAAAATTGTAGTTAATTGTATAGTAATTAGGAACGTAATTCACTTAACATGAATATGAAGTATGATTATGTATGTGTACACGAGGATAATAAATTGAAATATGAACACATTTGAATGTGATACAGCTCGATATAATACTTTGAAGTCATAGGACTTTTTTCCAATAATGATTTAATTACATGCGCACGCTGTTGCAGTGGAGTTACGTTTGTATGGAATCCTTGTCAATTTGGTTTAACTTTGTACGAACTTTTTGAGTGTACTAAGTTGATTTTTTGTTTTATTTTAATTTTTTTTTCATTTTGTTTCAGGTGAGACATGCTGCCCTGTCTTCCTTGTATACATCTGGCATTAAAATCGAGAATGTGATTGATTCTACAACAAGGTATTGTCAAACACAGTGCGAGGAGAGTGAAATGTGTTGAAGTTATTCGTTGCAATAGAGTGCAAGATGATTTGAGACCTGGAAGAAAATGTGATTATACTGCGATTTTCGTAAATTTGCCCCTGACAGGAATCAGCTGTTGTCGGTTTCATCCAATCGGGAGCTTGAACGTCACCATAGTGACGTCACATTAACGAAATATAAGCTCCAGATTGGATGGCAGCAAAACAGCTGATTCCTGTCAGGGGTAAAGTTAAAAAAATCACAGTATAATACTGTAAACTCAAGCACTCTAAATTCTGAACATGCATTTACATTTAATTAGCGTAATAAGCGTGAAGAGGCTAATTATTGAAGAATACGGGACTGCGAAGGCCACCCTGCTTCCTTTAATGAGGACAAATTGTGTTGTGAATGAGAAGTCATTTAGCGATCCTTGGTAAACGAATTTCTAGTGGTTTGGAATAATGCATTCTCAATGGTTTACAGCTAATAAACGTATAATATAATTACGGAAGTCTTCTCCATTTGTTGTTTATTTTATCTTTCAACTTGATTCCAGTATTGGAATGACGTTTTTAACATTTTTTAAAAACCTGTTAATGCTATTAAGCTAAAATATTATAATTTATTTGCCAAATTGTTAGACAATTAGTTATAATGTTTGCACCTATTTTCAGTACAAAAGATCGCCACTTCATGGGAAAGGATTTCTTCTTTCCAATTTATTTCACGCAATTAAGTTAAACGTACTCTCTCTGATGCATATAAAATTCATTTTTCATTTAAAATTGAGCCAAATTTCTTTCATTATTTTTTAGATATGGAGGATTCATTGATCGAAAACCAATTCCAGTATTTTCGGGAACCCCTTAATTAATTCACGCGTGAATATTCGTGTAATTCCCGTGTTTCTCTAAACCATTAACCGAATAAGGAGCGCTTTGCGAAGGCTTTAGTTATATATTCGAATGCTTTTGGAGTTATTTTTCAATAGTGTCCATTTATTCTTTGGGATGTTCTTTCAAAGAAGTCCCATTAGCCTGTCCGTATGTTTGTGAAATTTGCATGTACATGTAATTTCTATGTTTTCTCTAAACCATTAGGCGGATATGGAATACTTTGGGAAAACGTTTGCTAATGGATGATTTGAATGCTTTCAAAGTTGCCTTTAAATGGTGCCCATTTACAATTCACTGAATGAAATTGAGGGCCTTTCTGGGAAGTCACCCGAACGGTGGCTTCTGAGAAGATTTTGAATATCCTGGAACCGCTTTGTCGTTTGTTGTCAACCGCATCTGTTTGGGAACGTAAACATTTTTCTACATCGATTTTACTTGCTACCGTTCGTCTAAATACAAAGAGACTAGCAAACACGCCCATACATTCAATGTGATGCAGAATGGATTAGATGTTTTATGCGTTTATCGGATTTTATTAATTTTTCACTCACGAAAAATCATTGTCCATTTTTTTCGCATTGTATACTTTAACGTGAACGTAATATTTTTGAATGTATATCCCGAGTATGCAAGAATTATTAGGGACTTCGTGGGACGCATTAAACTTTACTCTGCATATCTAAACTCAAGTTGTGATGGGAACATAAAGATAAAGATAAATTTATTTAAACTGCTATTGGGTATAAACCGATGGCAGCTAATTACAGAAACATATAAAAAACACAGTCTCTCCGTTACATATAATACTACTACTACTACTACTACTACTACTACTACTACTACTACTACTACTACTAATAATAATAATAATAATAATAATAATGTAATATAACTAACAAATGATTTAATAATTATAGTAATAATAATAATGGTATAATAATAATATAAAAACTGACTGATTCATTAAACATTAAATTACATTAAGAGAAAAAAACTTCTATAGTCTAACTGCGTACTGAATGTTTATACCGCACTGAATGATGAACTAGGGCGCACTAATAAAGGCCTTGAGTTTTCGTGTTTTACCTTCCATCATTTGGCAAAATTGATTTAAATATTTATGTTCGAATTATGTAATTATTTAAACAATAATATTGTAGAGTATCATATCTACAGCACATAAATAATATACAATATAATAACAAATGTTTATTGATTAACACACGACCCACGATACACCCCCTCCAAATGATCGGCTGGATCAGCCCCTGCCTCACGTTCAGTGGAGATGTTTATACTGCGATTTTTGTAACTTTGCCCCTGACAGAAATCAGCTGTTACGCTGCCATCCAATCGGGAGCTTATATTTCGCTACAGTGACGTCACTGTTGTGACCTTCAAGCTCCCGATTGGATGAAACCGTCAACAGCTGATTCCTGTCAGGGGCAACGTTACTAAAAGCGCAGTATAGGCGGTGAGTGGCGAGCGGGCCGAAGTCGCAGTGGTTGTCGCCGACCGGCAGGCAGCTGCTGCTTTTGCCACGGCGGCGGCGGCGGCGGGCTTCAGTAGGTCAACGCCTCTCGCTTTCTCTTCGCCTCTGCCATCGTCGACATCCCGTCGTGGCCGCTCACCCGCGTTACCGCTACAGCCATTGTCGTCGCCACTCTCGCCCGGACGAATACGGCTTTTTTTTTTTTAAGAAAAAAGAAAATTAGGGGATTCCCTGGCCTAAAATCGCCTTTGCCATCGTCTTTGATGGTTTCGGCTTTATCCTCTTCTCAACTTGTTCCTTGATTTTGTCGTCTCCATCGTTTATGTCGTCTCCATCGTTTATGTCGTCTCCATCGCTTATGTCGTCTCCATCGTTTATGTCGTCTCCATCGTGTATGTCGTCTCCATCGTTTATGTCGTCTCCATCGTTTATGTCGTCTCCATCGTTTATGTCGTCTCCATGGTTTTGTCGTCTCCATCGTTTTTGTCTTTTACTTGTTTATGTCTCATTCTCGTTTTTGACTGTTCCACGTTTTGTCTCTTCCACACTTTGTCTCTTCCTCGCTTTAGTCTCTTCCTCTTTTTTGTCTCTTCTTCGCTTCGGTGGCCCGCTGGTGACAGATATCTGATTGTAGAAAACCCCGCTAGCGGACGGAAGGTCGGTGTCCGGATCTCACCAGCCAAATGCGGAAGACCGCCGTCACCTCTCAGGGAAAATCATGTACTACCCCTACGGGAATAACGATCTTATCCGTTGACGCGTCCGGAGTCACTACCCAACCAACTTCCCAGTCGTTTCCCCCCTCCCTTCCTCTTCGCTTCCGTGGTGGCGTCTGCGGCTGAAAGAGCTGAGACGACGGCTTGCGCTGAGCAGACGGCGCTCAGACGGCTGCGCCTAGCGCAACGTCTGCGGCGTCAGCGGCTGCCGCTCGAGGTCACGGCGTTGCGACACGCGGCGTGTCCCTCGACTGCAGCGTCAGCCGCGTGGCTCCATTCGAGCCAGGCCGGAACCGCCGGAGGATAGCGTTTCGCCTCATGATGCAGCCGTCTTATCAACTCTGTGGTTACGGGGTAAAAGTTCTTAAGTCAAAAATCTTTCTTTGGAAAAAACAAGGTTTAGACTATTGAGTCGCGTGTGTTTCCCAACGCTTTTTTGGCGTTAAGGAGGCAACATTTGAATTCGGTCATTTTACTAAAATAAAATACCGTTCAGTACTTAACCCAATTTCGCCAAAAATTGACTTAAGACCTTTCACCCCGTGACCACAGAACTGATGTCACTCCAGTGACTCTGATCGGGAGGTCCTAGGCTCTTATCCCTAGCAGTGGCAGAATTTCGGACACTAGCTAGAAGGCAAGGTCGAATTCAGCCGGTTAGGAGGAGAATTCTAGCGGCCGGCTGCTCTCATCGGTAGTTTTCGGTGGTTTCTCCGATCAACACCAGGCGGATGCCCGAGCAGTACCCTAACAAACGGGCCACGGACCGCGTGCGATCCTTCCTTCCTCTTCCTTGTTCTATCCTCTCCTCTTACACACACACACACACACACACTTACACTAGCATTCACTACACTACCACACATGCCGGGAGACCGGCCGGGAACTTAGAGCTTGTCCCGGCTGGGGCGGTGCCCCGCTGGTGGGAGATACCTGGTTGAGGGGAAAACCCCGCTAGTGGACGGTAGGTCGGCGCCAGATCTCGCCATCCAGCGGGGAAAAGATCATCGCCACCTCCCGAGAAAAACAAGCACTACACTTACGGAACTAATGACCTAAGTAGTTGACGCGCCCGGAAACACGAATCAATCAATTAATCAATCGATGTAGACTGCATAACTTACCTGGATCGAGTGGATCGTGCTTACGAGGGAAAAAAGTTGAATGGTGGTACATGTTCTCATATGGAGGAAGTTATGAGACATGATTTTGAAAGGGAATTATGGGATGGAAATATGAAAAGAGAAACCGAGTCAAGTTAACAATTAGTTAATTAGTAAATAAGTTAATCTGAATTATTGAAATTATGGAAAAAATAAAATCAGGTATGTACCCGGAGGTTAATTGGTTGTAATGATCGAGCGAAAGGGCCTATGACCCGAGGGTCCTTTTCTAATCAAAGAGCGAGGGCTGCTCCCCGTAAGCCCGTGATGCTACAATTATGTGTACCGCGGAAGCAGGATTTTATAATTGTTTGTTAGCGATTCCGGACGCGTCAACTATTGAGGTCTCTAGTCCCATAAGTGTAGTGCGTGGTCCGCGACCCGAACTTCATGTAAGGTATGAGCGACTCGGAGCCCCCTTCCCGTCTCCTCTCTGCCTGCACCTTTAGGCTATCGACGTGAGTTTCGCCAGTACCTGGGCAGCCTGACGGGTGGTATCAAGTTTCCGCCGGTTCAAGGATGAAGAGCCGCCGAATTTCGGTTTCGCAGTTCGACCATCGCGTGGCCTGCCGTGCGCCTGCCACGGCTACCCGTCCGCCGCCGCCGCCGCCACCGCCACCGCCACCGCCGCCGCCGCCGCCGCCGCCGCCGCCGCCGCCGCCGTCCCCGCCGCCGCCGCCACTGCTGCCGCCGCTGCTGCGCTGCCGTGACCTACCCCAGCGCCCGGCCCCGCCCCTTCTCGCGGCCCCGCCTCCGGCCCGGTCCCGGCCCCCGCCCCCCGCCCCCGCGCCGCCGCGACCCGGCCAGACGTCGGTCGATACCGCAGCGTTGGCGCTGTGAGGGAGGCACGACCGGCCGGCCGGCGGGCGGGCGGGCACGCGGCGAACGAGGTGGTGGGGATGACGGCGGTGAAGCTCCACCGTAGCTTCCCTTATCCGTTCAGCGGTCCCCCGTGGTCTCACAGTGGCCATTGGACGTGGCGATATTTCGATATTGGCAACGTCCGTGCCGGAGTTCTACGTGATGTCTAAGAATAAATGTTGAACAGTTTTCTAGGGTATGTAGGGGGGTTGAATATAACTTGTTACCCATGAACATACGCTAGCAAATCTCGAACCACTAAGTAACGCTATGTGACATTGACCCTGTTTTTTAGACAACTTAACGTGCACTTTGTCTGGAGTGTGGAGCTCCACATTATGCGTCAGAATAAATGTTAAAAATTGCTTGGGCCTGTAGCTGAATTGAGTTACATAGTAACGTGCTACCAACGAATATATGCTGGGAAATCTCATGCCACTAAGTCATGCTTTGTGGCATTTGTCCCTGGTATTAAGGCAACTTGTCATGTACTTTGCCTGAAGTGTGAAGCACTACATTATGTCTCAGAATAAATGTTAAACATTTCTTGAGCATGTAGGGGAGTTGAACAGAATAACTCGTTACCAACGAACACATGCTGGGAAATCTCATGCAACTAAGTCACGCTTTGTGACATTTGCCCCTGGTTCTTAGGCAACGTAACATGTACATTGTCTGGAGTATGGAGCTCTACGGTGTGTGTCAGAATAAGTGTTAAACATTTGTTTGGCGTGAAAGGGTGTATAATCACTTGTTACCTATGAACATTTGCTTTGAAAAATCATGTAACTATGTTACGTTTTGAGACATTTACCCCTGATGGACAACATTGAGCGTGGGACGAGCCCTACCTCCAGATTCGTGGAAGCAAAAGAAGCATAGTGCATTTCCGTCTTGGTCTTGTATATCTGTGCCGGACGGTCCGTCTTCTTTCTGGCCACAGTTGTCTCACTGATTGTTAAAAAATACGATGCTGATCTTAGATACAGGTGTGAAGAAATACGTTAGTGCCTTTTCTCCCTCAATCTTCCTGTTTTATTGCCTTTTGCCTACTTGTTTCTTATTTTTTAAACACCTAAAACGCACCTTTTTACTGCCTTAACATTTTTAACTTTCTTCAAGACAAGAGGCCAAGCACAGAGCTCGAGGCGATTGCTCTGGCCTGTGAATCACCCCACCACGAGCGCAGAACGATCGAATTTAATGGGCTCGAAACTGGAAACACTCGAACGAGCACGGAAAGTTTATTGTACGTCTTGCAGCACTCGCAACCTTGCAGCGCAAGTCTTAGGCGAAGGCGGGGGGCAGATACGTCAACAGGAATGGAAGCAGAGGCGGGGGACCAGACAGCATTGATAAGTTCTGGTCCTATCGGATTATATGGCTAATTGTTCTCCTCTTCGAACAGTCTTATTGTGGGTTTCGTGCAGAAGACTAGGGATGTGACATCAATGCCGATGTTTTGTTGTCCACTAGGTCCAGCGGCACTGAGCAGCACCCACGCCATGCAGCACAGTTGACTCGGCAGAGACGGAGGCAGATGCGCGCTGAGAACTTAAGTTACATACTGTAGAGGAGTTGTACTAAGAAGGAGCCGCTTTGACAGGTCAGGAAACAAATGAACGTCATGCAGGACGATGACATGGCAAGAGATAGTGGTGAAGCCATTTACACATGAGCAACTGTAAACGAACGCACTGTCAAAATGTGTGCATGGACCTAACCCGCAGTTATATTGCCAGCAGTGGCCAAGCAGTAGTTGTCAAAGCGGTCCCTTCTTATAAACATCTCTCTATATTAAGATGGCTTCACCCATTCGGAGCCACCGCTCGGCGAATGCCATATTGTGGGGATGGGTGGGGATCTATCTGTGGGATTGCTGCAGAGGTGTTTGCTGAGGGATCTACTTGCTGAGGACTATACCCTACCCGTAGCGAGTCTGTCTTTTTGTGCCCATGAAAGCGAGCGAACCATTACCGTGCACCTCGGCTACTCGGAATTTTGCGAGTGGTCGTTCGCTTAGCGGAGAAGAGACGAGAGCTTTTCCGGTCTAGGGCTGTGCCCCGCTGGGGGAAATAACTGGATGAGTAAAGTCTACGAATAAGTCGCCGCCGGATATCGCGTTTCGCATCGTTACCTCCCGCCACTTCCTGGAATACAACATGCACTTTACTTACAGGACCAATGACCATCGTACTTGGCACTCCTTGGAAAACAAGTTCAATTAATAATAATGGCATATTATTATTGATCTACTTGAAAATTTCGCACCCGTGAAAATTTCGCACCCGAGACGTCGTAGCTCGTCGCACACGTGTACTCTTGACCTTGCAGCACCGCTTCGCATTGTCTTGGAGGTGGAACGAATAGGCCGACGGATCTCGAGTTGCAGTGGCAGAGAAGCAACCTCCCGGGATATAACATGCACTATACTTACAGGATTAACGGCCATCGTAGTTGGCACTTCTCGAAAAAACTATATCTGTGCATCTTCTAGAGAGATTAATAATTACGATTGATCTTCTACTTGAACACTTCGCACTCTTGCACCGAGACGTCTCGTAGCTTCTCGCACACGGATCTCGAGTTCCAGTGGCAGAGAAGCATCCCCCCCGGGATACAACATGCACTATACTTACAGGATTAATGTCCATCGTAGTTGACACTTCTCGAAAAACGAAATCAGTGCATCTTGTAGAGAGATTAATAATTACGATTGACCTTCTACTTGAACACTTCGCACTCTTGCACTGAGGAGACGTCTCGTAGCTCCTCGCACACGTGGTACTCCCGACCTTGCTGCGCCCCCTTCGCGGTGTGTGGGCGGAGTGGGGTGGGTGGGGGTGGGGGGGGAAGACTCCTAATTGCCGCCGCCCCCGCACAAGGAGGCGCGCCCATTACCTGCGCGTCGGCGCCACTGATTAAGCCAGCCGGCGGGCAGATTGCTTCTGCTAATTGCTCCAAAGCAGCCCCAAAAGCTTTCGCCTACTAATTGCCTAACGCTCTAGAAAAGATCCGTCAGACCTCGCTCGCTTGCTCGCGCGCCGCCGCCGCCGCCGGCGGCTTTACGCTTCCTGTTACATAAAACAACAGCTCGCGTGCGCCGCCCCGCCCCGCCCCGCCCCGCCCCGCCCCGCCCCGCCCCCGCCCCGCCCCGCCCCGCCCCGCGCCATTTCTTCTCGATTCTGAGCCGCCCCGCCCCCTTCGCGTCTCTGCCGCTTGCTCTATGCCGCCTCGCCTTGCTCCCGTCGCTCCCGGTCTGCTATTCCCCGCTCAACCCCAGCCCGCACCATTTCTTTTGGATTCTGAGCCGCCCCGCCCCCTTATCTTCTCTGCCGCTCGCTCTATGCCGCCTTGCATCGCTCCCGCTCTGCTATTCCCCGCTCAGCCTCGGCTCGCACCATTTCTTTTGGATTCTGAGCCGCCCCGTCCCCTTTTACTTCTCTACTGCTTGCTCTATTCCGCCTCGCCTCTCTCCTCTCATTCCCGCTCTTTTATTCCACGCTACTTCCCGCCCCGTACTATTTCTTCTCGATTCTGAGCCGCCCCGCCCCCTTCGCCTCTCTGCCGCTTGCTCTATGCCGCCTCGCCTTGCTCCCGTCGCTCCCGGTCTGCTATTCTTCGCTCAACCCCAGCCCGCACCATTTCTTTTGGATTCTGAGCCGCCCTGCCCCCGTTGCATCTCTGCCGCTTGCTCTATGCCGCCTCGCCTCGCTCCCCGCGCTCCCGGTCTGCTATTCCCCGTTCAGCCCCAGCCCGCACTATTTCTTTTGGATTCTGAGCCGCTCCGCCCCTGTTCACTTCTCTATTGCTTGCTCTATTGTGCCTTGCCCCACTCGTCTCTCTTCTCTCCGCTATTCGTCGGGCCGCCCTGGCTTGCACTATTTCTTCTCGATTCTGAGCCGCCCCGCCCCCTTTTCGTTTATACTGCTTGCTCTATTCCGCCTCGCCTCGCTCCTGTCATTCTCTCTCTTTTATTCCATGCTACTCCCCGCCCCGCACTATTTCTTCTCGATTCTGAGCCGCCCCCTTTGTTTCTCTGCTGCTCGCTCTATGCCGCCTTGCCTCGCTCCTCTCGCTCCCGCTCTGCTACTTCCCGCCCGAAGCAGCCCGTACTGTTTCTTCTCGATTCTGAGCAGCCCCGCTCCTCTTCTCTACCGCTTGTTCTATTCCGCCTTGCCTCTCACTTCTCTCTCCTCTCTGTTATTCCCCGACCCGCCTTGGCTTGCATCATTGCTTCTCGATTCTGAGCCGCCCCGTCCCCTTTCCTTCTCTACTGCTTGTTCTATTCCGCCTTGCCCCGCTCTTCTCTCCCCTCTCTGCTATTTCTCGATCTGCCCGGGCCCGCACCATTTCTTCTAGATTCTGAGCCGCCCCGCCCCCTTCGCTTCTCTGCAGCTCGCTCTATGCCGCCTTGCATCGCTCCCGCTCTGCTATTCCCCGCCTCAGCTCCGGCTTGCACCATTTCTCCTTGATTATGAACAGCCCCGCCCCCTTTTCGCCTAAACTGCTTGCTCAATTCCGCCTAGCCTCGCTTCTCTCCTTACCGCTCTTTTATTCCTCGCTACTCCCCGCCCCGTACTATTCCTTCTCGATTCTGAGCAGCCCCGCCCCTTCTCTCTCTCTCTCTCTCTCTCTCTCTCTCTCATCTCTCTCTCTCTCTCTCTCTCTCCCGCTCTGCTATTCTCCGCTCCGCCCCGCCTTGCACCATTTCTTGCCTCTGTACTTGATTCCACGCGCCATTTCTCAATTTCCCCGTTTTACTCCGTTTTGCCCCCGCTTCGCAACATCTCTACCTCTCGTTCACCTTGCTTGCTCCATTGCATCGTATCTCCCAAGACGAAAGTGAAGTTAAATTATTTTCTCATTACAGTTTCTCATTCCTTATTTTGTTTATTTTCTTTCGTGTGCTGCGCTACTCGATAAAGTTGCTAATAGATTACATGACAACCAAACCCTACAAAAAAAATTAATTGAAAAATACGAGACAAAGGAGATGTTGGTCAAATGTATATCCTGTGACTACCTTCAGAACATTAGCAAATCGGCTTCATTAATGCTACTTCCTCGTTCGCGAATATAAGGAGAATGGAATATATGAATGCAGTCCTAATTTGTTATAACAGTCTAATATACCTCATAGATACATGAAATAATTACATTATTTCACCCCCAAATTTATGAAAGCCAATGTGGGATGAATATGATCCCAACGATTCCCTGGTAATCACACATTCTTAATAAATTTAGATCATAAAAACGCGTTCTCATGAGTAAAATACGGAGCCAGAAAATAAGAAGCAATAAAAAACGAGCTCTTGAGGCTCAATTTGACTTTCATTTGTATGTGGATCTTAATTTGCTATAAAATGCAAGAACGGAGACTTAATAAGTCACTTAACTATAGAACTACTAAATTATATACTTGATTTGTTAGCCTTCATTCACTGCTTGAATAGTCCAGAAAAAGCGTACTTTCTCTCTCTCTCTCTCTCTCTCTCTCTCTCTCTCTCTCTCTCGCTCGCTCGCTCGCTCTCTCTCTCTCTCTCTCTCTCTCTGTCTTTCGCTCGCTCGTGTTACTCAAAACCCACACTCAACAACCCACTCTCCCAAGGAGCCACATTTTTCGGAACGAATTTCGCTCGTCGGTTGGCAAGACTGAACAACAAAAGTAAAACTTGTAGTACGGAGCGATGTCGTAATGAAATAATCAAAATGTTGAAATAAATTAGAAATATCTGTAATCCGATAGAACTGGAAATTTGACTATACATTATGCCCAATGGGTGAATCGCAGTATACAATCATTCCGCTATGATGTGTGTGCTAAAGCATATAGATTCCCCTTAAAAAACTCATCAACATTTACAGCCAGTTAAATGTGAGGTATGACTCTGCAAGCCTTTACTTATTTCTATTAAAAGCACAGTATTAATTACAGTAGAATAATTATTTTTTTGTTTCTCTGTTTTTTAAAAATATATTAATTTTAATTTTGTTGTAAGATACAACATTGCAGAGTTTATACAGTACCTTAGATATCTGCACTCAAGGTTAGCATCAATTTCAAAAAGTTTCTCTAGAGATTGATGTTTCGGGGCACGTCAACTGCTGTGATTAGTATAGTGGGAGGTTGCATTGGTTCTTTCCCTGCTAGATGGTGAGATCCGGTCTAGACGTAAATGTAGACTTGTATGGGGATTTCCCACTTCAGGTACCTCCCGCCCCATCCAGAATATGCTCTAAACTCCTGACATATGTCGTAGTCTAGTGCATGAAAGTATAAGTGTGTGTGTAAGGAGAGAGGATAGAACAAGGAAGAGGAAGGAAAGATCGCGCGCGATCCATGGCCCGTTTGGGCAGGGTAGGGGTAGGGTCCTGCCTCGGCATTCGCCTGGTATTGATGAGAGAAATCATTGAAACTACCGATCAGAGGTTGCTAGAATTCTCCTCCAGACGGCTGCTGAATTCGTCCCAGCTATCTGGTTAGTGTCGAAAATCCTGCCACCGTCGCGACTCGAACTCTAGTACTCTCGGCCAGAGACACTGCAGTGACATGAATTCATGCTCTGAACCTCGTGTGAGAGTTCGACCCAGCTACCTCATTTGTGTCGAAAATCCTGCCACCATCGGGAGTCAAACCCTAGGACCGCACGGTCATAGTCGCTGCAGACGCAGCTCTGAGCTAATTTAGCCGGTCTCTGTAGGGATTGAACGTGCTTTAATCTCATTACGTGATTTCGTCTGTGCGTTAGCTCGCGAGCAAACGCAGTACAGCCATCCGTGAAGACGTGCGTGTGGTTGTAGCTCTCCGCGCCAACACAAGTTGGAAAGCCTTGCGCCGGCTCCAGAGCACTGTGGGCGTTCCGCAGGGTTCTGGGCTGGCGCATCACTGCAGTATCAGCGGCGGGGGCGGCGGGCCGGGCGGGCCCGGGGGCGGGGCCGGGGCCGGGGGCGGGGCCGGAGTGGGGCCCGAACGTGTCTGCCAAAGGGCGCGGGGCGGCCCGGAGTGCGGGAGCAGTCTGACGGGTGTCTACCGCCCACGGCGGTGGTGGCGGGTAGTGGTGGCGTAGCAGCATCGAGCGACGAGGGGCGGCGGCGGCGGCGCGGTGTTGCCACGTCGCTCGTAGGAAAATCAATAGGCGAGTCCGGCGGGGGTGGGGCGGGGACGGGACGGGGGGGGTGGCGAGGCTGTCGCCAGACGCGGGGGCGGAGTCGAGGGGGTGCAACCGGCTGTCGGTTGCGGTGGCAGCCGGGGTGTGTGGAGCGGCTGAAAGGAAGGGTTGCTGGGTGCGAGGGTTGGAAAGGTTGCCCTGGATGGGGATGCTAGCTTGACCTCCATGCCCTTGCGCCCGGTTGCCGTTTCACTAGGGGTTGTATTCCGCCTCGAGCTGGTGTCACTGTTCTTCGGTGCGTTTGACTAGAAGAGCGTTTAGAAAAGTCGTACGGCGGTTACACACATTCGACATTCTAGCTCCTGCTCGCCCAATATCAAACAGCTGATGAGTTCGTCGAATGTGTCCAAAAGACCGACATGCACAGGGCAGGGTGAGCACCGAAACTTCGTCGCTCGGCAAATAGCAAGCAACTCATCCACAGTACTTGGGATGTGGTGGGCGGTTACTCGCTACTCACCGAATAAAATGTGTGGAGCCGCCTTTACATCATGAGTCTCTTTGCGAGTATTTTTGTATTCTCCTTTATAGGCGCGCCTGATATGGGTGATTTAGTTTGGTATCACAATGATTTTAAATGGACGAAATGAATAATGGCGGAACACTGATGGAATGAGGGAAAGAGAAAACGGGAGAATCCTCAGGAAACTGCTGCCTTCTTAGATCGACCGAAATACGAACCGTAGACCCAACGGTAGAAATGCAAGCTGTCTGTGTCTTTTCATACACGGCGTGTCCAGAATGGAATGTGAACTGCATGAATCTTCATCTCTTTTACTTTATCTTTACAAATGGCAGACTGACCTCCAGTGTGGTAATCAGACCGCACACCGTCCATTTCTGCATACGACTGTTCATGATTGATACCGGGCGCCTCACTATTAAGATTATTAGTACTATAGATGTAGGGCATGTTTTCTCTCGGGAGGTGGCGGTGATCTTCCCCCGCAGAATTGCGAGATCCGACGACGACCTACTGTCGGCTATCGGGGTTTTCCCCAACCAGCTATCTCCCACCATCGGGACACCGCCCCAACTGGGACAAGCTCTAATCTCCCGGCATGTGTGGTAGTGTAGTGCATGCAAGTGTGTGTAAGTAAAGGGTGAGGATAGAGCAAGAAAGAGGAAAGAAAGATCGCGCGCGGTCCATGGCCCGCTTGTTAGGGTACTGCTCCGGCATTTGCCTGATGTTGATCGGAGAAACCACGGAAAACTATCGATCAGAGCAGCCGGCCGCTAGAATTCTCCTTCATTCAGCAACTGTACTCGACCTAGCTGACAAGCTAGTATCGAAACCCCTGCCACCGTCGGTACTCAAACCTAGGATCTCCCGGTCAGAGGCACTGCAGTGACATCAGTTGATGCCCTTAGCCTCCTCTCCAGGAACACAACTGTTCAGATCTTTTGTGGATCAGTTGTGGAAATCGCCGTGAGCCTGGAGCTTCCATGAGGTTGCAGGATATGTTTTCAACATTCTCACGTTTCTCCTGACTTGTATTTGCCTGTTCTCCATCATTACACATCGGTATCATTTCTCTTGTCACTGAACCAGCTGAACGACAAATAATGGAAAAAAAACAATATGATATTGTTCGGTAATGTATTTTGTTCCTCTCTTTGCGTAGGGTTATACGATACTTCCACATATTTCGCCATGGCTGTTGGCGAGATGCACTGTGATGTTTTTACGTCACAGGAGGAGTGTTATGTTATTTCCAGGGTGCTATTTCGCTAGACTCTTCAAGCAATGAATGAAAGCTAACAAAGTAATCATGTAATTTAGTAGTTGGAAGACTCAGTGGGAAGTGTGGGTTGTATACCGCAAGTGGTTCTCGAGAATCACGTTTTCCCCACTTAGTATTTACGTGCTGGATATAGTCCATTTTCTAAGAAGGACTTTTAAGGGTACTCCAACAACGGTTTCTATAAATTGTAATTTTCTTGGTTCATGAGAGGTCCATTTTGTATTTATTTCCTTTTCTATCTTCTCTGAAATTCGGCAGATACCCAGCACGTAGGTCGCTATTTTCTCCAGTCGCTTTAATGTCTCGTAATTATTTTCCGACTGTTTACCGCTGTTCTCACAATCAACTTTTCCGGTGCTAAATTTACCTTTCTCTAATCCTTCCTCGTGCTGCGATAACATCACTGACAATGTCTGATTACTGCCTGACATTTGGGTACTTGTAGCACTACCAACCTTTCGAGAGTGAGGTACATTGATGACTTATCAGCTAGACTCTAGTGGTGGGATGGGGAAGGAAGGATCGAAAGCGGGCCACTGTTAGTAGTTTGTGCCGGTATCCGTGTAGAATATTTTGAACGATACCCAGGAACGGTGGATCAGAGCAATCTACCTCTACTCTTCTTATTTGTACTGTGATGTCGCCCGTCTCGACTGGTTAGATAGTGATGAAAATTCGCTCGTCGGAACACGAATGTAAACCGATTAAAAAGCTTCGGTCTTGCATAGAGTCCTCTGGTTTCATTCCAATTTACCAAATGTTTCATTGCTCAGGAATAAGATAACCTTGAACGAGTGACATGCAATGTCGATCCTACTCACACGTTCGGCTTTTATTCCATGCTTCATTTGTTTCAGCCTCTATCACCCCACCCACAGACCAACCAACCAGCCGACCGCTCAATGAACCGCCCTTCCAACCGACTGACTGACCGATCGTCAACCCGCCCTCCCGATCGACCGACTGTCTGCTCGCCTTCCCAACCGACCGACCAACCGACATCACGCCATTCTTTCGGACTCCCCACCTCCCCGCCTTTCACCGTCCCCATCATCCTTTCCACAAACTCCTCGCCTCGTCTCACCCCCCACCCCGTACCACTTCTCTTCGCTGTACCTCGTCTTGCTCCTCCCTGACCTGCCCCGAAGTCCGTCCCTTCCCGTCCCGTTCCAAACCCGCCCCGTCCAGCCCCGTTTCGCTCTTCCCCGGCACCGGGAGAGATGGCTCAGGCATCAACTGATGCCACTGCAGTCCCTCTGATCGGGAGGTCCTAGGTTGGAGTCCCGACGGCGGCAGGATTTTCGACACTAGCTTTTCAGCTAGGTCGAATTCAGCCGTGCTTTCTCCGATCAACTCCAGGCGAATGCGCGAGCAGTACCCTAACAAACGGGCCACGGACCGCGCGCGATCTTTCCTTCCTCTTCCTTGTCCTCTCCTCTTACACACGCACTAACATGCACCACACTACCACACATACCGGGAGACCGGTCGGAAGCTTACAGCTTGTCTGGGGCGGTGACCCGCTGGTTGGAGATACCTGGTTGAGGGGAAACCGCGCTAGTCGACGGTAGGTCGGCGCCGGATCTCTCCATTCTGCGGGAAAAATTATCACCGCCTCCTCCCGAGAAAAAACACGCACTACACGTACGGGACCAATGACGTAGGAAGTTGACGCGCCCGTAATCACGAACAATCAATCAATCTTCCCCGGCCTGCTCCGCCACTTCCCGTCCCGTCCCATGCCTCCCCGTCTCGCCCCGCCCCGCTTCGCTCCGCTCCTCCCCGTCCTGCGCCGTCTCGCCCCGCCCCTCCCCGTCGTACCCCGTTCCACTCCGCTCCAATGTGCCCCTCCCCCGCTCCCGTCCTCCCCGTCCTACCACGCTCCGCCCCAGTCCGCTCCTCTCCAACGTCCCCGGCCCCGCCCCGTCCTTCCACGCTCCGCTTCGCTCTTCCCTGATTTTCCCCGCCCCGTCCAGCCCCACCGCGTTGTCCTCCTCCCCGACCTACCCCGTGTGCCCCGCCTCGCCGCCCCGTATCGCTTCTCTTAGTCTTACTCCTCGCGTCGTCCAACGCCTCCGCGTTGTGCTCCTCCCCGATCTACTCCCTCATTCCCCGCCTCTTGTCGCCCCGCTCCCTCATTCCACGCCGCCCCAGTACGCTCCTCTCCGACGTCCCTGGCCCCGCCTCGTCATTCCCCGTCCCGCTTCGCTCTTCCCTGATTTTCCCCGCCCCGTCCAGCCCCTCCGCGTTGCGCTCCTCCCCGACCTACCCCATCACCCGCCTCTTCTCGCCCCGGCCCGCCCGTTTTTCTCCACCCCGCGCCAGTCCGCTACAATCCGACGTCCCCTGCCCCGCCCCGTCCTTCCGCGCCCCGCTTCGTCCATCCCCGACTTTCCCCACCCTGTCCAGCCCCTCCGAATTGCGCTCCTCCCCGACCTACACCTTCAGGCCCCGCCTCTTCTCGCCCCGCCCGTTTTTCGCCACTCCGCCCCAGTACGCTCCTCTTCTACGTCCCTGGCCCCGCCTCATCCTTCCCCGCCCAGCTTCGCTCTTCCCTGATTTTCCCCGCCCCGTCCAGCCCCTCCGCGTCGCGCTCCTCCCCGACCTACCCCCTCACGCCCCCCCTCTTCTCGCCCGCCCCTCCCGTTTTCTCCACCCCGCCCCAGTACGCTCCTCTCCGACGTCCCTGGCCCCGCCCCCCGTCCTTCCCCGCCCCGCTCCCGCCTCTCCCCGACTTTCCTCGCCCCGTCCAGCTCCGCGTTGGGCTCCTCTCCGACCTACCCCCTCACACCCCGCCTCTTCTCGCCCGCCCTTCCCGTTTTCTCCACCCCGCCCCAGTCCGCCTCGTCGCGCTCTACCTCTTTCCCCCCGACGTTTCCCCTCCTCGCCTTGCCCCGCACCCCACGCGCCGCTCTACCCCGCTCTGCCCGCTCCCCTCGCCTCGCCGAGTCGAAATCCTTTCAGGCGGCGTGCGCGGCACACCTCCCTTTTGTGTGCCGTATCTCTCCGTGGCGTGACATACAGGCACAAGCGCCTCTCTGTTGCGCGGGCTGAAGGGGTAAGACGGTGGGAGGCGCTTGTTTTACACCGTACAGTTTCCATGCAATGTGTGGCACAGAATGAACAAACCAATGTTCTGCTCTTTCTGTTCAATAACTGGATGGACTTATGAAGTTGTGTGAAATTTGGATTAAAATTTTTAGAGTTGGTCGTTGCGTTTGTTTCGCGAAATTCAAGATCGTACGGCGCATCACGTTTCCCCGCATTTGGTTTTGTGTTTTGTTCGAATTGTATAGGTCTGACGTTCGTGATGTTTGTGTTGTGGGACTCGCCATGAATGATCTGGATAAGTCAGCAATGAGTTTTGCCAGCAATACGCAATTATTAGTAACATTAAAAACCAACCAAATCTAACCAAAACCTTGCACAGGAACATGTGATGGGGGCCTCAATTATTGAGTTGTATCTAGGTAGCAGGAAGAACCTTGTGGATCACGATTGTACGTAATTTGTGCGAAAAAATTAAATATGCTTTGTGCAAAATTGGCCAGTTTTTTCGGTCATGTTTTTGCACAAGCGAAAGCTGACACACACATAAGAGTTGTCCTTGCCGTACATATCCTACTCAGAGTTTTGTGAAGAAATTAACATGTAGATTATTGTGTAAAATTGTTTCTTATTCACTATTTGAACAGAGAAGAAGTCGTTGGTTCAAATCTCGATTTTTTGTTCTGGCTGAAATATTAATTCCGTATTCAGACCGGACCCATCTGGGGAGTTTTCTTCTATAGCTTCATTATACATATATATATATATATATATATATATATATATATATATATATAGAGAGAGAGAGAGAGAGAGAGAGAGAGAGGTCTGTTGCTGTAAGTATAATGGAAGCGGATACGTAGAAAACCTCTAATACACTGGGAATAAATATAATTAATTAGAGGAAGAAAAATGATTATTGGATTAAAAGAAAAGTAGGGGTGAGTTTACAAAAGTGCATCTTTAATCTTCCTTATCTACTCGTTGCTTTCCGTGTAACGTCTGTATCGATTTTTTTATTTTAAACATTTTCAGTTTTTACAAAGTTCAGTTTACACTCTACATTTGTATAGTTGGCTTAATATAAACTTAATGCTAATAACTAAATTCTAAAATTTATATTTTTCGGGAGGTACCCTTTATGGGGAGACCTCAGGGAAGTTACGTTTCGGAAAACATTGTAAGGAAGATATAGAAGGGAAATATATTTTTATACGGGTATCATGAGTGGGATTTCTTCCTAATCGGAGGGGACGTATACTTGTGATTTGATGTAAACTATGGTAAAACTGAAGAGATACGTGATGTGGTTTTCTATAGTTTCGAGTTGGAAATCATTGTGCAGCTGTTGGCTGGAAATAAACCATGGTGCATTTTTAATTGTACGGAGGAACTGATTTTGAACGATCTGTAGTTAGTATTCGATCTTGCAGCATTTATCCAAACTGGCAAGCATATAATGAGAGTAATCTAATTATAGTTTTAAATATATTTAGGGCTGGGTTATATAGAAGTTAGGTTGACCTGTCTCAATCATTAGAGGGTCACAGATAGGTCATCAATTTGCCCCGTAGATTACTTTTTGTTATGAGAAATAATCATGTCTCAACAACAACTAGTGGTGCTACAGAATGGCACAGACTTTCCGTTATTAGTTTTCTATTACCTTGGTCTCGGCTAGCTACTTGGACTTACCACATTCTCTTGCCAGTTGCCATCTATCGCCGTCTAAAGTACATCGGCGGGCGAGACAATTTTCTTAAACATTTTAAAGTTTTACAGCTCTGCTTACAGATATACGATACGGCTGGGAAAGGCGTCAAAACGTGGGCAAAGTATGTTGAATCAGAAACTCATGTACACAGCGTCAATCTCTCATTCACAAACAGACCTTATTTACAAAATAACCTACGTAATTTGTGCCACTCTGTTAGTCGTATTATCAACAATGTCTTCTCGTCGTTTAATATAGGCCTAACTGTTTCGAAATTTTCTTGAATTTTGAAGAAGTATCTGTTTCCTACCTTTTACTTATTTGCATCTGTTTATAAACGATGAGAGATCCAACGTTGAGAAATGAAACATTATGATCTATAAAACTTTCGTACAGAAATATCTCTGTGAATATTCAACACTGTATACTAACGAGTTGAGTAGGGTGGCAAAAAGTTCTTAACTTCGTGCATCTGAAATGCGTTGCAATGTTCCTCCTGTGAGAATGTGCCCTTCAGGAGGTAGTTTGCAAAGGACAAATGGATATTTAGAACATTCACGTATTCCAGCTCAGTTTTTCTGAATCGTTTTATTGCCTCGTATAAGGCTCGCGTTTACCACTTGATGTAGCCAAAAGTTTTAACAGGCAAGGATGTAAGCACATTCATATATTCCATTCGCAGTGAGTGTTCGGTAACATTGGGTTAATAAGCTCGCTCCTCTTTTTCGTTTCATATGAACTTCATTTCCAAATTTTTGCTGGGTTGTTTTCCAAATTGCTACAACCGTCACACATTAAAGATGTTTCGCGGTTTTGTAAATGTTAGCACGTATCAGTCGTTCGAGTTCGTTTTGTGAGGTAGCGGTAGTGATATTTAATGATAATTTATTTCGTTCCTCTGTTACAGAGGATTGACAAATACGAGAGTTGACAAAAATGATATGTTAACTATTTTTACTTTTCGTAGGCGATACCAAGAATAGAGAAAATGCCGTGGCCACTCGATATTCTTCCCACTGAACATATTTGAGATATTTCAAACCCAAAATGTTACACTATTGCATATTTTACCCCCTGAACATACTTGTGACAGTTCCACTTCAAAACGTGCCAGTTTATGACACATTATTGCAACGCCAGAATTTAAAAGATCATTTCAACTTATTCTTTATAAATAAAAGAAGGGAAATAATAAATTAACTTCATTTTACATTACGCCACTAGGAGCCTTAAAGCTCCACCTCTGCGTTCTTCAAGAAAATGAGGATTTTCCGATTTTAATTTTTTTGAAATTATGTGCTTGAAGTAGCCTCTCATTGAGACTCTGATCATCACTGGTATCTTTACTATACTTCGAACGATTCATTATTTCGGGATTCCGGGCGAGTCAACTGCTATGGTCATTAGTTCTGTAAGTGTAGCGCATGTTTATCACAGAAACTGGCGGTGTTCTTTGAGCTACAAGACAAGATCCGTCGCCGACCTACACTTTGGCGTACACGTCTTTCCTTAACCAGGGATTTCACGCCGGGATGAGGAAAACACCCAAAACGAGACGAACACTTAGCTCCCGACATGCATCCCGTGTTGCTCACGAGTAGTTCTATGAAAAAATAAGGGGTGAGAATAGGACAAGGAAGAGGAAGGGAAGATCGCGAACTGCCGTAACCTATTTATTAGAGTCCTACTCCGGCATTCGCCCGGTATTGATCAGAGCAAACACAAAAAACTATCGATCAGAGCAGCTGTCCACTAGATTGATTCGTGTTTCCGGGCGCGTCAACTAATTAGTCCCGTTAGTGTAGTAAGTGTTTTCTCTCGGGAGGTAGCGGTGATCTTTTCCCCGCTGGATGGCGAGATCTGGCGCCGATCTACCGTCGACTAGCGGGGTTTTCCCTCAACCAGGTATCTCTCACCAGCGGGGCACCGCCCCAGTCGGGACAAGCTGTAAGCTCCCGACCGGTCTCCCGGCATGTGTGGTAGTGTAATGCATGATTGTGTAAGTGTGTGTGTGTGTGTGTAAGAGGAAGGGATAGGACAAGGAAGTGGATGGAAAGATCGCGCGCGGTCCGTGGCTCGTTTGTTGGGGTCCTGCTCCGACATTCGCCTGGTGTTGATCGGAGAAACCACGGAAAACTACCAATCAGAGCAGTCGGCCGCTAGAATTCTCCTCCAGACAACGACTGAATTCGACCTAGCTGACAAGCTAGAGTCGAAAATCCTGCCGCCGTCGGGACTCGAACCTAAGACCTCCCGGTCAGAGGGACTGCAGTGACATCAGGTTGATAGCTGGCCACTAGAATTCTCCTCCAGACCGTGGCTGAATTGTATCTGACTATGCAACTAGTGACAGAAATGCTGCCACCGTCGGGACTCGAACTCTGGATCCTCCCAGTCAGAGTTACTGTTGGAACATTAGTTGATGTCTTGAGGCGCCTCAGTCGATGCTTACTTGGAAGAACTGTCTATGGGAGTTGTACGCGTACGCAAGTGTGTATGATTCGTGTTGTTACGCGTGGAGCCAATTGGAACCAACTTTTAATGTTTCTTGCAGCGTCGTTTTTACACTATGCTCATATCTCTTTAGTGAAAATCCATACATTAAACGTAGCTTGTATTATGACATTACATTAGTATTTAGTTTTCAGAAAATGTTGCTATATTAATTCGTTCTGACCCCTTTGTAGTGAAAACAAGTAGGCATACGCCAAGAGACCTGGATGTGATTCTCAATCGAAGTTACTCGTGCTTAAAACAACTTCAAATTTTATTAGTATATTTTAAAATTTATTGACTCGCTTTATCGGAAAAAAAGTTATCATGACGCTTGTAGTTACCCTCGTACGAAGTTTCAATTGCCCGAACTCGCCCAACAATTTGTGCGACATGTATATAGTTCCGACTCCAGCGTTTGGTAGGGAACACATTCGCTTGTTCAGCGCGTGCTGTTTTCCTAGCACCAGTTCCCTCCCGTTGGAGGCGCCCATAAACCCATTCCCGAAGCGGGGAACACACAGCGTCCTTTAACAGGTACATGTCGCTGGGACCGGGTCACGCGCGTTCATTCGACTCTCGTTCCCGACTCCCCTGCCGCACGGGGTGCTCGGCAGAGGTGTGCAAAATTTCGTTCGCTCTTGTTAGTAATGCCCAATATCGATCTGATGAATGGCTAGATTATTGTAGCGATGTATATAACTTATTTATCACCAACAGCTGTAGCGGCGAGCAAACAGGCAACGTCTTAACGGTTCGAAGGTTCCAGTGTTTGGGAGGCCGCAGGTTCAATCTCGGTAAGGTGCTGGAAATACACTTCGTGTGTTTAATATTGGTGAATTTGTATTTAATTAGTTAATGCCTTGTTTTACGTGGCAAGACTAGGATCATCAAATCCGCTCTTCCATCTGACCACGTAAATATCGCAACGCTCCTTTCATTTTATTCCTTTCCATAATTCCCTCCATAAGAGAACATGCAGCATCATTCAATTGTTTTCATATTTCCTTAGAAATCGCGATCCTCTCGATCCAGTGCAGTGTACATCGCACTTCGTATCGAAGGGCAATAATAAGCAGTAGCGTATCAGTAAACTAGTGTTGCTACAGAATGGCACAAACTTTCCCGTATGAGTTCTCTATTTCCTTGGGTCTTCGCTAGCTATTCGGAATTGTCACATACTCTTTCTTGCCAGCTGTCATCTATCACCGCCAAAAGTAAAATTTTTTGTCATTTTCTTAATTTTTTGGTTTCTTATTGGAAGAACACAAAAACCTAGCCGTAAACTGGCAATTTTCTTTTAAAAGTTATGTGCCGTTTAAGAGAAAATGGCGTTTTAGCACTACTAAAAATGCGAAAGTTGAAGCCCATTTTCACAGAAAATGTTTGAGTTTTCAAAATAGTTTATTTGAAGTTATTCCAAGCACTTACATTCACAAATATAATAATGTTTACAAATTGCTCGTAATGTGGATGGTATACGGGAAAGTAAAAATAAAGTGACTTTTCTTACTGTTTTGTCGAAAACTCGGTCTTACCTGCTTGGTGTCGGTTGCCCCGAGCCCAACATGGACTGCATCGCCACGTTGACACAACAATGATCAAGATAATGCGTACCCATTGATTGCGTCGTTGCCTGGTTCAGTGAATATACGATTAGGACAGGTACTGACGGATGCTTTTATGTGCCGGGCCCTTGCCTTTAGCGTGGCTCGCTGAGGATATTTTGCCCTTCAGTAGTTCATATCCCAAGCTGGTGTGAACGTGCCAATGCAGTGTTGTTGGAGGCAGCATTGCATCCTCCATACCACGATATAAATATTTATTCTTTTTCGAGAATCGCTTGTTTCGGGTCAGATGTAATTTCTTAGTGTTACTGTGTTAGGTTAAATGCATTAATGTATTATCGTTCACATCGATACGGCGTGAATTGTTAGTTAAATCGTAGGTAGCATAATGAAATCTTTTGTTTCCAGATACTTAGACATGTAAATATTACATTTGTTTTCATTGCCGTTTTGATCGTGGGTGTCGAGGCTTTAACACTCACCATGATCCATCTATTAATATACCCATGAGCCCCGCTTCCGTTAGTAATATCTGTTCTGCTAATTAAAATAATCCGTTTTTGCCTGCTTGGCCATTGGGGAACCCGCTGCCTATTAATTAGCCAATAAGTATTTCCAGCCACGGGGCAATTGACCGTACGTGTTGGCCCTACTCGCACGCGCGAGTTGGTCGCTGAGGGAGGGCTGGAAGTCGGGCGAGTTTGCAGGCTCATTGGCACGCCTCTGGCCCCGCACCGCGCCGCCCTGCCAGCACCGTTTTGTACTTCCGGCCACGTACGACCAAACACCTCCAGCCCCTTGTTTATCGCGCCATTAGACAGAAAGTTACGATTCCCTAGCGACGCATTACTACGTATTCGTACGCGCCGCCTCCCCCTCCCCCGCCGCCCCTGCCGCCCGCGACACCCCTGCCGCCCCCGCCGCTGCCACAGTCGTCGTCGGGGAGCAGGTCCTGTTAGGGGCTGCGAGCAAAGAGGGTGGAAAAAAAATATTCGGGTTAATTGGGGACGTGTAAGGGGATGGCGGACCGGTGGGCAGAGAGGCGCCGTGCCGGGACAAATTCAACGAAGAGCGAGGCGGGGGTGGGGAAGAAGTTTTGGTGATGGAACAGGGAGGAGCGAATTGAGAGAGAGAGAGAGAGAGAGAGAGATGGGTGGGAGGGATGGAGGGGACTAGACGGAATGAAAGGTAGTATATGGCGTAATACATTACGTAACGGAAACGCGTGGTTGCTTCTTTATGTAATATCGAATCGGTAAGTTCAAATGAATTTTTCATTTATAGAAATTGAAATGATAAATGTTAAAACACCTACACACCCTTAAATAGCCTCTTGAAAATCGGTACAAATGAATAAATGTTGCTTTGACTGGGCAAAATACAAAATTTAAATATACTGGGGAAAATGGTGGGAGGGTTTGGTTAAGAAAGTTTCAAGAGAATCGTGAACTGGAAAGTCGGGCCAGAATAACAGTAAGCATCATTTCACATAATATTTGTGAATAAAATCAATTCTAAAACATTCTTACATTTTGATTTCGCATATTTTCTACGTACGTATAATTCTATTGATCGTTGTTGAAAAATGTATGTCACAATATGTAATGCCGCTGTTACCCGACTTTCTTCGAATATTTACTTTTCGCTTTAAATTCTCAATTTACTTGTTACATCTTCAGCAATGCTTAACGTCAACATTGTTATAGAAAACAAATGAAGTCAGTGTACAGAGATATAATAAAAAGAAACATATCGAGAGGTAACATGATTATGTGAAACGTACAAAAAGTAAATTTAATTATTAATCATAAGCAAAATATACGTAAAATGAACTGTTTTGGATAAGTTATTGAATAAAATGTTCACGTGAGCAAATTGTATTTCTCTCCTTCACGTCAAAACAGTTTTTACTATTCTTTGATGAAAATAAATCAAATCAAATTAAAACAAAGTAATTTCGGATATGAAATTCCCCTCGTATCGCACAGAATAGTAAAAGGGCGTATCTCTTGTATGCATTTGTCGGTTTCAGTCTGTAAAGCTACCACATTCTTTACGCATGCGACAAAAAGTTTCACTAATAACATTCTGCTGTTATTGCAGGGTTCATACCATTCAATATTCAGCAAGGGAATCCATAAAAGCATCGGGTGTGTTTTGATATGTGAATTTGAAATATTAATGTTTGTCTTTTTGGTTCAGTAGCCTTTTCGAATTTTAATACAGTCCGTACAGCCGGAGAGTCCCCCGTGGCATGATGCACGCATGGCATCGGTGCACGCTCCCAAACCCATCACATTACAAACACATCAAACTTTTTTCTTTTTTTTTTTTTTTGGTTGCCAACCGCGAGTGAAATCTCTATTTGCTTTCACGGTGGCGTGGAGCAAAACCTGCATCACGGGAGGTGGGCCGCAAAAGCATCCTTTTACGAGAGCGAGAGAAACGTGTTTGAAATCGTCAGGCACCTTCTTTTATCTGCCAATATTAACACTCGGCTCAAATATTTGCGGTGCTGTTTAAATATTGATTATGCGTGGGTAAATGTGGTTGGAAGCTCTGAGGGCATTGTCACTGGTTTGCAATTAGGTAGCACAATGATGCAAGGAGGTGCTGAAGGGATTCGGGTGCAGATTTCGATGCTGGTTGGAAGCTCTGAGGGCATTGTCACTGGTTTGCAATTAGTTAGCACGATGATGCAAGGAGGTGCTGAAGGGGATTCGGGTGCAGATTTCGATGCTGGTTGGAAGCTCTGAGGGCATTGTCACTGGTCTGCAATTAGGTAGCACGATGATGCAAGGAGGTGCTGAAGGGATTCAGGTGCAGATTTCGATGCTGGTTGGAAGCTCTGAGGGCATTGTCACTGGTTTGCAATTAGGTAGCACGATGATGCAAGGAGGTGCTGAAGGGATTCCAGTTTTGATTTTCGTTCTGGTCAGAGCTCATGACTGGCAGCTGTTTTTCGGTTCTGGGGATCGAATTTTAAGCATCAACTGACAATCTTTCTGAACGATGGTATCTTCCTTCCTGACTGATCTCTTTTCAGTTGGAACACATCTAATCCTGAAACCAAATTGTATCAATTTAAGAAAGACGGGCCGTAGAAAGCAAGGAGATGATATGATTAACATAAGAACAAATAAATATTAAACATTAAGTTTATATTACTCTGCAATGAAATAAATTCTGATTGAAGTGAAACGAGTCGAGTCCCAAACACAAATTCGCTGTCTAACGTTCCATTTGTGACAGAGTACCAGATTTAAAAACTACCATTGGAAATTGAGTGTCACAAAATCAGCTTTTAGTATTTTTAAGATAAAAATTTTAATAAACGACGATTTAATTTTTGAATTTCCTTTGAAGAAACTTGGAAATTATGGAATACTTTTTTAAGATAGATTTGTCATAAATATTTTCGAAGAATGTGAGAATCTTGAAGACGAACCATGAAAATCCAAATTATCAAATTTACTTTCTCCATTTCTCTCATGAGTTTTTTCTATTGTGAAACAATATACTTTTTGCCTTGGTATATTGTGACTCTGCAAAACTGTGATAGGAGAACTAATATTGGTGGGAGCCAGGAGTAGTGCTGTGAAGAAACAAAGGCAAGTGAACTTCACTTTAATAATAAAAACAGGCACTAAAATATGTTTTAACATTTTATTTCTTTTTTTGACGTTTCGGACCTGGGTGAGGTATTTTTACAAATCTAGGGTCCAAGTGTTTTGAAAACACTTAATAAACAATCAGTTAGCATTTTAATAAAAAAAAACTTTAATCTTCCAGTTCGAAAGCAATGTTTTAGTGTGATGTTTTTGTTTTTGTTTTTTTAGTTAAAAAAGACGCTTCTGGAAAGTGGGAGTGACTGGACATCTGATGTAGAATATAGGATGGTGTTTTTCATTACGATTGGAAAAGGGAAGTAATTTTAAAAGACATACAAGCTACGAGCTTTCGATTTGAATCTAAATACTAGCTTAATGATAACTAGTGGTGCTACAACAGCACTTACTTTCCCGTATTAGAGGAAACAGCTAAGTAGTACTGTAATATTGCACTTTATGCGCTACTAACATCTTCGCTTGGAACTCACTATTTCCATTGCAGTGTTGTCAGAACTACGTGAATTCTACAACTTCACAAAAATAGAATGCAAAAGTTTTGTAACCCTGTATTGGAAAAAGAAGCCTGATACCCTGGAAATATAGAAATGCCTTCCATTGGGCCATGATTAGGGAAGAGTATTTTAAAACCATGCAACAAATTCTCTACTCACTACAAATGGTACAGCATTTGGTGCAAAACTAAATATTTGCCTGCAAATATCAACATAAATTAGACAATTATAATTCCTTTTCATACAGCTCCATTAGGTCACAACAATGACACTAATTCACAGATATTCGCGAGCGCAAAGTGAATTCCATTGTTGCAGACCCTGCATTGTCGCTATTCTGAGAGCTATTAATTCTTTTTACTTATTTCAAATATTTCAAAATAAACAATTTCTAAAATATTAATGTGTAAGTCTATAACAAATTTCGAATGTAAGAAACGAAGAAAGAAATAATATACAAAATTACACATTCTAATTTACGACGCATCCCGCTGTCCGAAGCGCAGTAAATTTACAGCGGCCTATTACGTTTGTCACAAAATTAAAGAAAAACTACTCGTATTTTGAAAAAATTAAGCATGACCGTATTTATTTTATTTATTTATTTGTCAATATTCGGAATTGCCACATACTCTTTCTTGCCAGCTACCATCTATCATCGCCAAAAGTACATTTTTTTGTCATTTTCTTAATTTTTCGGTTTCCTATTGGTAGAACAGAAACATTAATTTTAGAATATTAAAGAACACAAAAACCTAGCCGTAAATGGCAATTTTCTTTTAAAAATTATGTGCCGTTTAAGAGAAAATGGCGTTTTAGCACTACTAAAAATGCGAAATTTGAAGCTCATTTTCACAGAAAATTTTTGAGTTTTCAAAATACTTTATTTGAAGTTATTTGAAGCACTTACACTCACAAATATAATCATCTTTACAAATTGCGGATAATGTGCATATTAAAGATGTGAGAGATCTTTCAAAAAATTTACATTTATATAATTTTTGAAAGAAACAAAAAAACTCAAAATAAACTTCACGCTATACTAATGAGTGTAATTAGCACTATCCGTTACAAAAGTTTCAAGAAAAAAATTGCAGCCATATACGAGAAAATGACGTTTGAGCATTTCTGAAAATGCCGAAATTTGAGCTACTTTTCACAGAAAACGGTTGTGTTTTCGAGAAACTTTACTTGACATTATTTAAGCATATATACTCGTAAATTTAATAATGTAAAAAAATCGCCCATAATGTAAATATTAACGACGTGAGAGACAAGTAAAAAAATTTACATTTTGGTAATTTTTGAAAAAACCAACCGATAGACCAAAATGGCTTTTACGTCATTGATAGAGTACATTTACCACTATCCCTACCAAAAGTTTAAAGAAAAAATTTGGAGCCGTTTTTGAGAAAATTTTGTTTTTGTAATTTTTTAAAATTGCACATATTGCACGCAATATTGCACGAAAACTACCAAAATTGTGAAAAACATTTACATGACCTTTATTAAAGAACTCAATATGCAGAACAAATTTTATTTGAAGAAAAAATCTCTATCTTCAATTTTGTAGTTGGAGAAAGACGCCGAAAAAAAATCAAACTTTCACAATTTTCGAAAATTCAGAGCTGTACGTGAAAATCGGACCTATGCCATGTTAAAAAGTGTATTTTCCTCTATTCATACAAGAAATTTAAAGAAAAACTTTGGAGCCGTTTTTGAGAAAATGTTGAAAATCCCCGGGGGGCTTCATATAAAGTACCCCAAATTTTAAAGAATCTTTTTCAAAATCACAAAGCTTCGACTAGAATCAGATCGACTGGGGAATATCAATTTTGAAGAAAATCGACCGAACGGTTTAGACGCTAGCGTTGACCACAGACGGACAGACGGACGGAATGCCGTCAATCGATTTTTAAGTATAAAGAAGCAACAAATCATGGATTTTGACCACACCACGTGTTAGGGGATTTTTTTTTCTTAATTTAGCAACTGGATTTATCCACTTATTCGTTTTCACGGCCCGGCAATTAATTTTTTTCCGCCGAAAATTGGCCATTTTTTCGCGCAGCATTACATAACTTTCCCTATACTACGTATATCACTCCGTGTATACGTACGTATACGGGAAAATAAAAATATGTCATTACGTAATTCCACATTTCACAGAAATGAAATTTTCTGTGAATGGATACCCAAGTGTAATATACTTTTTTATAACCGTATGAAGAGTTCTAATTAATAGGTAAAACATTAAGATCATTAAATACAATTAATCACTTGACGTATGCTAAAAAAAAAAGTGAGTTAGCATTATTAGCACTTTTCTGTACCAGGTTCACCAGTGGATAGGCAACACACAACACAGTAATGTATTGTGGATTGCCAAGTAGAGCCAGCCTCTTGTGTTCGTGTTGTTCGCTTCTAAGATTCGTGTAGCTATTTATCGGTTGATCACAGTGTAGTTTTATTTCATTTGTACATATTTCTCTGTCAAATGCATTCTACAAATATGTGTTATAGTTATTTATAGTCGAATTTCTCTATAAATTCAGTTTTTCGTTTTCATGGTACTAGGATCTATGGAATTAGCAATAGTTATGTTTCGGTCATGGAATTGGATACTATTTGAAAACTCGTAATGAGAATCGTAAATTATGCATAATAATAATAATAATAATAATAAATGTAATAATCATAATAGTTTGACCGTTGTTAGACCTCTTCCGACCATTTGGAGCAATTTGAGAGTTATTGACACGTCTCGGTCTGTTGGTGGTGAGTCGGCCATTTTTATCTGATCTATTTGAAACAATCTGAAAGTATTGTCAAAAAAGGGTTAAATTTTTTACTGATACGTTATTGCGTGTTATTGCCTTTGATACGGAACTCGATATTTACTGCATAACTTCCCTAGATCGAGAGGACCGTGCTTAAGAGGGAAGTTTGAAAACAGTTTAATGACACACCATGTTCTCTTATGGAGGGAACTATGAAAAGGGATTGGGGGGGGGAGAATATTAAAAATGGAAGGCTCTCAAGATTTTTGTCTCCGAACATTATAACCTTTATAACGTCCTTGGTGCATAAATATTTAGAGTGTTAAGGAACCTTGTGAAGTGGTCAATCGCTCATCATTCGTTCTTCTTGACAAGGCAAATCGATTGACACTATTCTAGCTGCATCCTTCAAGAATATTGTAGAAAAATTTAGAAAAAAAAGTTTTTTGGTGTTTCAGTGCACAGTGGTGAAATGCTGTGAAGTAGTATAAAGCGTTTTTGGCATATCATGCAACGTTTCGGTTCGATTCGTAAGATACTATAATTATTTCGAGTGTTATGAAACAATTAATATATTGAAAATTCTTGTTACTTTCTCGCTACTGCGTACGTAGTAGAGAGAAAATTATGTAATGCTGCGCGAAAAAATGGCTACATTTCGGCAGAAAAACTCTTGATTACAGGGTCCTGGTAACGAAAAAATTGATAAATCCACTTGCTAAATTTAGAAAAACAATCCTCTAACACATACTGTTGCCAGAAGTCACATTTTGTGGGCCCTTGGTACCGAAAAATCGATTGACGACAAAACGTATGTCTGTCCTTCCATCTATGAATAACCCTAGCGTCTAAACCGTTCAGCCGATTTTCTCCAAAATTGACATTCCCCAATCGATCTGACTAATGTCACGGCTCCTTGAATTTAAACCGACATTTTAATTTTGGAGGATATTACATGACATCCCTGGTACATTTTCAAAATTTTAAAAAAATGCTCCATCGTTTTTAATTAAATTGTTTTGTTGGAGAGTGCGAAGGGCGTTTAAGAGAATGGTGCCAGTCGCATTTTCGTTGAAAACCGATTTATCGAAAATTACAAAAATTCAATTTTTTTCGACGTCTTCCTACAACTGCAATTTAGAAGATAGAGGTTTTTTCCCTTAATAAAATTTGTTCCTTAAAGATAGATTTTGAAAATCGGGTCATGTACAGTTTTTTGAAAAATTGAGTATTTTTCGCGTAATTTTGCGTGAAAATACGGGCGAGAAACTACGTGCTATTTTAGCACCACTTGCGACTTTCAATGGATGAGGATGGACAAACCAGGCAACTGTATAGTGTTTAATGTGCTAGGTTGCATAGCTCAAATACAATTTTGTAACATGAAAATAGCCTTTGGAGGCATGGCGCTAAGCTACTTATCAGTAAGTACTCGTGAACACGCAATTGAAGGTACAATAAAATTCTCCTTGTTTTGTTCCCTGCAGATCAGAGTGAAATTACATTGCGACAAAGTACTCGAAAATGTCAGTTAATGCGAAAAAATGATATAGACGCACGTACGCTTCAACAATATGCGCGTACCCGCTGACTTATACCGCTTTAATTTATCTGAACTCGAAATTTCATTTGCAAGTTTTTGCCTTCACATGAGAGCGTCCTGGAATACGTTCGTATCAGTTATTACATTTGTCCCTTCAACTGGAAACAATACTCATGTCTTGTGTCAATACAGTTTTACCGAACGAATTCCCATTTAATTTCATAAATGGCTCTCTGGGCGAGACAACTTCGCTGAACATAATGCGTATTAATTTTTCGCTGTTCTCCAGTAAAAGCAGTGTGCAAAATTGAATAGTGACAGCAAAGGTTAACCCTCTAAGGATTCACTAACTTTATAGTGGTGTTTTAGGAGTACTTTAATTTTCATTTTTTTAGTGTTAACGTTTGCACGTTTGTAGTTGAAGGTCTACTTGTACACCTGGCTGAGGGGAAAGATTGCTTAGGGGAGATTAAAGTACTCCGTAATAATTAGCGACTTTATTTAATAGCCAGTAAGCTAGTTTTCTATTTCAAGGTGTCTGGGTTCAGTTCTCAGTCTTCATAAGTGGAATTTGTGGTGCACAGAGAGTTTGCTACTGGCTTTATCGTGCTCCTTCTGAATTTCGTCTCTCACACCACCCACAGTTTCTCGTTAAATTTGAATCATGTCTAGTTACATTTAAATCAATTATAAATCATAAAGTCTTCATGTTATTCTTTTTTAAATATATTTATATTTCTTTGTTTTGCACACATCGCATATAAACATACTAATTACGATATTCTTGAACATAATATCTCTCAAAAATAAATGAATATCTCTTGACCCTGAATGCATTCTGTAACATTAAATAATATTTTTTTAAATATTTTTCACAACAGATATTTTTCACATAAAGTTATTTTCGGATCGAAAGATTTTGTTTCAAACTACTGTTTTTACTTAGAAGTGTGTTACTTTTTTGTAGGGCTTTTATAATTATTTTAAAATGAAAGGAGGATGTTCTGTGTGCATAAACTGAGAAGTATCTTGTTTTATATGGCATTCGGGTTTCCTCTAGCCTTCAAAAATTAGGATTATGACTAGGGTTTGGATGTTTAGGTGATACGTTTTTCTCTTTTGCTACTTTACTCTCTAAATTCAAAATGAAATTTTTGGGTCTATTTTGCTTATAATTTCTTGTCCTTTTGCCTGTCATATTGAGCCATATTTGGTCGTGTAATGGTCTCTCGGCATATTACATACTGCCATTTAAATATGTTAAGATATTATTTTAGCCCTATTATGTATCAGTTTCATTTCCGTTGTTAAAATAACTCAGGTGATGAAATGCAATCATTTATAATAAAATATTCTGTAATATTTTCCAGTAAAATCGTCATTTGCATAGATTCATTCATTCTGAAATTTTGTTTATTCCAGCGACAGTACGTTAAAAATACTGTATAAGAAAAACTGTTAGGTCATATTTTTGGTCATATTCTCATAATTTTAGGCCACAAATTCATGCTTGCTTTGATAATTTTTGGGTTATAAACAGCTGGGACCTAATTATCACTATAATCATGACCTCTTCAATTCATCACGGTCTCATTGTGTCTTCTTTGAACCCAATGTATTTTAACATGTAGCAAATATTTACGTAATGTGTATGTTTACGTTCGTTTGTGACATGTATACAGTTTACGGCAATGCTAACACCATAACTTCCACCAAAACAGCGACGACCGACATTAGGTAATAATCATTTCTTAGACGAGAAAAGGCTGTCATAAAGATTTCTCATAATTCTGTTTGGCTATGAAAGTTATTGGATTTACTTCACATGAAACGTAATCAATTATAAATTTAAATGAGCGCAGTCTCATTTTCAACATCGCTTGCCCCAAATTCGTCCGACCCTGCAACGAACTCTTTCGCAGGAAAGCACTTCAGAGCGGCTCGCGTTTTCGAACACGAGCGAAATGAGGATTCCCCCTGGGGACAGGGATGTGTCCTACACAGCTGCTCCGAGGACGCGACCAATGAGGACGGAATCCCTCCGCGTGTGAGGACAATCGCCGGTCCGCGAGCGAAGAGTCTTTTGTGTTTCCTGGGCAGCTCGGGATGGCATGTTTACTCCAGCTGACCCAACCTTTGTAGTCAGGACTCGCTGACACGCAAAGAGAGTTCGCGGACTAATTTACCGACGCAAATTGGAAGTATACGGTTGGTTTTAGAGATTGGTACTACCGTACGATGATAATGGCGGCGAACAACAGTTGCGCATCGACTCCTCGGCCGTTCTCGAAGTATTTGGTTGGTTGTAATGTAGGTAGAACCTCTTTTCGAGACGGTTGTCCAAAAACGTTTCACGCGACCATTTTGGATTTAGAATTATTATAATCTTTAGATTTGATTTGTAAAATCGTCATTTATTTTCGAACCTATATTTCTAAAATTATCGGTGTAGGAGGAAAATCGTATCGTTATTCCTTTAGGATATTTTACAATTAGCATTATAATTATAATATAATCAATAAATATAATTATATTACTTTAAAATAAAATAATTCCTGATTTTAAATAGTGAAAAGAATAAACACGTGGTCCAGGGAAAGCGTTCAAAAGCCCTCAAAATATATTTTTGGTCAATGTCGTAAATAATAACAGCCATAACAATTGAGATGTCTTTATTAATGGCGTGGCTCACACCATAAGACCTGCTGCACCACCTGACTTCGCATTATTGACTCACCCGAGTTTCTAAGTATTATCGGAGCTGAATTTCCAAGTTACAACTAAGGAGTGAAAGTGGTGTAATCTAATTGTAATTATTGCCTACTCCTTAACCTCGAGCCTTTGCCAGGGACGAGGTTACGAGTACTTAAAATGTAGAAGTCAGGCAGATTACATTACACGGCTGGGATGGATTCAATTGCGTGTCGATACTTGTGGCATAGTCTAGTAAATGGGATCCCGTCAAAAACAAGCATTAAAACAAACTAAAAAGATTTGTATACCTACGTTTTTACCTGTTAAAAATTGTCTTGCGCGTTTGGTATTAGTGCCCCCCGTGACCTTTGTGGGCCCAGGTGCGATGTAACAGCTTTTTTTTAACAGGCTTTTTTTCTTTGTCCATTCATCTCAATCTACCAGCATAATTCTCACGTGGAAGAACACGAAACTGTTTTGTTTTGAAACCGTGTTTTTTGCAAAATGTTCGGCATTCGAGTGCACATAAAGCTGTCTTTTCAAAGAGAAGTGGAGAGAATCAGAATATTGTTTAACTTGAAAATAAGTGTCAAGATTGTCATTCAAAATTTTGAAAACAATGCCTGAACATTATAAAGGATTATTTTTTCTGTATTCACTGAAAATTGTGTTGTCTCGAAAAAATTATGCAGCGGCCAACACATGGATTGTTTTGAATTGCAAAAGAACAGGCCAAAAACAACTGAAAAAGAGCAGTAATAAACTGTATTAAATTGCATGAACCCTGAATCCTACTCGACGAATGTTATTTCTTTGTATCATCCAACTATGTTACTGTGAAGGTACTTGTTATTTTTAAGTAATTTTCATAATCCATTCTATTCACTAAAATCGACTGAACTGTTTAGGCGCTAGCGTTGACCACAGACGGACAGACAGACGTTTTGTCGTCAATCGATTTTTCGGTATAAAGGACCCACAAATCATGGATTTTGGCTACACCACATGTTAGAGGAGTATTTAGCAAATTGTTTTATCCAATATTTTGTTACCAAGGCGCGGCAAGAAGAGTTTTCCTGCCGAAAATTGGCCGTTTTCGGGCGCACGATTACATAACTTTCTCTTCCTACGAAATATTCGTAAGGCGAGAAAGTAAAAAAGAAGAGAAAACTTTTGTCGATCCAATTTCATTTGCGTATTCCCGCCCGAAGCGCGCCTGCCCGAAGCCGCTCCATTTTTCAAACGCGCAGCGGGGGGGAGTGGGGGGCGCGGTCGCGAGCGGCGAGGAGCGGAGTTCGAGGCCAGGCGCCGCCCCGGGTGCCTCGACCGGTCCTCCCGGTCCGGGTTCGGAACCCGGCGCGTGGGAAAAGCACGCGGCGCGGGGCAACCGGACTACGTGGGCGGCGGCGGCGGCGGCGGTGGAGGGACGAGGAGGCGGTGGCGGCGACGGTGGCGGTGGCGATGGCGATGGCGGCGGCGGCGGCGGCGGTGGAGGGACGAGGAGGCGGTGGCGGTGGCGATGGCGATGGCGGCGGCGGCGGCGGCGGCGGCGGCGGTGGCGGTGGCGGTGGCGGTGGCGGTGGCGATGGCGATGGCGGTGGCGGTGGCGGTGGCGGTGGCGGTGGCGGTGGCGGTGGCGGTGGCGGTGGCGGTGGCGGTGGCGGTGGCGGTGGCGGTGGCGGTGGCGGTGGCGGTGGCGGTGGCGGTGGCGATGGCGGTGGCGGCGGGACGAGGAGGCGGTGGAGATGGAGGGGATGTGGAGGTGAAGGAAAGAGGCGTTAGTTGGAGAGGGGGTGAAGGATGGGAGGGAGAGGCGGATGAGAAAAAAATGTGTAGGAGATGAATTGGAAGAAAGAACAAGCTTGAGAAGCAGTGGAAGCGAAGGGGAATGAGATGGAGGGCGATGAAGGGGGAGGAGATGGTGGAGAAAAGGATAGGATTGCGGCGGAGATGGCGGGATATATGCTGTGCAGGACGACAATGAGAGAAAGGCATGGTGAACAGGAGGAGAGAGAAAGGTGAGATGGAGAGCGAGGAGATGGAGATGATGTGTTGGTAGAAGAAATCGAGGAGTCGATTGAGGAGATAATGGAGGTTTAGGACCGGACAGGTGGAGTGGAGATGAAGGAAGGACGCGTTGGAGGGAGAGGATGTGAAGGACTGGAGGAAGAGGTGGATGAGAAAAATATGTGTAGGAATTGAATTGGAAGAAAGAACACGCTTGAGAAGCAGTGGAAGCGAAGAGGAATAAGACGGAGGGCGATGATGAAGAAGAACGAGATGGCGGAGAAAAGGGTAGGATTGCGGAGGGAAGGGCTGTGCAGGACGACAATGAGAGAAGGGCAGGAGGTCTGGAAGAGGGAGAAGAGTAAGATAGAGAGTGAGGAGATGGAGATGATGTGTTGGGAGAAGAAATCGTGGAGTCGATTGGGGAGAGACTGGAGGTTTAGGACAAGACAGGTGAAGTGGAGATGAAGTAAAGATGCCTTAGAGGGAGAGGGCGTAGGAGGTGAATTGAAAGAAATAATAGGCTTGAGAAGCAGTGGAAGGGAAGGTTGATAAGACGGAGTGTGATGAAGAAGAAGGAGGAGATGGCGGAGAAAAGGACAGGATTGCGAGAAGGAGGTGGTGAAGGTGGATGCTGTGCGGCACGATAATTAGAGGCTGGCAGGGGGTCAGGAGGATGGGGGAAGGACAAGAAGGAGAGCGACGAGATGGAGATGACGAGTTCGTGGGAGAAATCGAGGAGGTAATGGAGGATTAGGTTAGGAGGAAGTGACACCATTTGGAGAAGGTGAGAAGGATGAGAGATACGAAAAAGGAGAGTACGTCAGAGGGTGATGAGGATGTGGTACAGGAGGAAAAATAGGAAACAGAGGGTAAGCAGAGACGATGTCGATGAAGCAGGAAGTGTAGAAGAAGGAGAAGGAAGTAATGAAGGATTCGAAGGCGGAAGAGTACGAATTAGGAGGTGCGTCGAGAATTTAAGGAGGAGGAAGGAGAAAAACAAATTGGGGCCTAGACAGCGAAGGGAACAATGCGGAATAGCAAATTTCTGATTTTCTGTCAAATTCTTCTCCCCCATTTCAGCTTTTTCAACAGGACCACAGTGGAATAGAATGGAACAATGTGTCCGTGTAGATGCTACAGACTACACAACAGTAGGAACAGTATGAGTAAAATAAATAATAATCAAAGTTAGGATAAAATATGGAGAAATCCACACTTATGTTTTGTTAATGACATCATGTAGAGCAGATGTTCTCTGTGGAACGCATACCTCCTCGGATATTATAGGTTTGTAGAGAGTTCGTTGACAACGTCCAGGGGAAGATAGGGAGAAGAAATAGAAGAAATTAATGACTCTACTGAAATTCTGGAACGTATTTTCGTAAACCAAATGTTTTTAGTATTATCATTGTACTCAAATACTTTGTTTTAATTTAAAAAAAGCTGATTTACTTTCAATGCTCATTGAGCAGAGATCTTGTGGTTATTCGTGTTTAAGATGTGTACATTGCTGACATCAGTTTACTTATCTTGAGTTACATTCTTGTTCTAGTAATTATTTACTACATTAATTGACATTGATTATTAATATTCATATCATTCACATATCTCACATATAATTATTTTTACTTTTATTAATGTATTATTCGTATATCATTCATATTAATTTACCTTTAATTCATAAATTTCATATTATTAATTGATATTTATATTTATTTACTACATTAATTGATAGATTTCCTATATCCTATGATCTTGTAATTATTTACCATGTACATTTCAAAGTTTATTTTTCTGCAAAAAATATGAAAGGAAATACAAAACTATGCTTGAATAATTTAGCCGTATAATGTTTCTTAACCGTAGATATATACGGAAAATTTAATTTTTTTTATTTTATTAAATGTTTAGTCGTAAAATAAGGGGAAAATCTTCTTGAAGTAACATCTTTAAGGAGAGAAAAGGTTGACAAGAATTTGGCGATATAGATGAAAGTGAGTTCAAAAAATGACAACTCAAAAACGGCGTCGACAAAATGAAAAACGCTTCAGAGAACAATAATAAGAATGTGACCTTGAAATGTTTCGTAGAGGGAAATGCCGTAGGAATTGTTTGTTGCTGGAAAAAGGGCGGCGGATATTTAAATTGCGACAGAAGAAATATTGTATTGAAATCAGTACAAGCAATGAAATCGAGAAGTTGTTCTATAATTAAAATTCTGGATTGGTGATTGTGCTACTTCTGGACTACTTGTCAATGTCTTCGCTTTCTTCAGGTACTTAGCAATAATTTATGTTGTTAGTTTTTTGACAGCTAGATATTTCTGATGCTCTCAGGTTTTGCATTGAAGTCTTCAAACACGTTTGTAATAAAACTCAACACAGTGTATTTCTACCTTAAAATAAAAAAAAAATAAAATTAAAAAAAATTAATTAAAAAAAAAGCGAGACAAAAGTCACGACGAATCATTTCTCGATTTGTAAATTTCCGCTTTTCTTGAATGAACTCAAAACAAACTTCGTCTTCAGATTATCCCTTTTACATATGCAGCTTAACTATTTTTGTAAATTAAATGTTCTTGAGCATTCCTAAATTACTGTGATGTTTGTTGTTTTTGTTAACATTTTTCTGCCTTTGTCTCTTTTCTCATTAGATGTTGGATTTCCGCTTACACTACATTCATACTTTATTTACCTCATTTACAATCCATTCATTCACCTCATATACTCACACTAGGAAAACCCGGCAGACGTTCTGCCCTACATCTCCCTCTTACCGCTCCCATCGTCATTTCTCACTGTCTCTCCCTCCCTCACCCTGTCTCTGTGTCTCTGCCTCTGCCGCTCTCATTCACATTTACTTGCAGATTCTGCACGACTCTGAGCATGTGAGGTAATATCGGGAAGCGCCGTACCAGCAAAAAATGTAAAAGAACGTTCAGGAAAAGTTGTAGATTACGGTGTGAGAAACGTTTCTTTGAGGCCTTCGACCTCAATATTTTAGTTTTTATGGCCCTAGAATGCCTCGTTTCGTAGTTATTTAACGATATAGATTCAAAATGCTGCCGAGTGTGTTGCAGGTTGCATTTGACGTGAATATGTAGTGGATATGTAATGAATATGTAGCGCCATGTAGTGGAGTTCCAACAGAATGAACAACACAAACCTTCTCGGTGAAAACACACGTAGAAGTGCCAACTTTCATAGAGATCGGTCCAACGCTGTTGAAGTCTTGCTCTTATATACATACCAACATCCTGTTTTATATATACTCGCATTACACTGCACTTCACTATCACTGACCGCTGATGTAAAGCTTTAAGGAGCGGCGCGGTGTTCGCGTTATGTAAAATCTTAGAGCCGAGGAGAAGCTGGAGGTTCGTAGGGCCGTGGAAGGAAGGGGAGGGGGCAGTCGTCGCGGTGGGCCTCCGCGACGCTGTTCCTTTGTTCGCTGGCGTATTTTTAGACGCGGAGGCTGCGGCGGAGAGTGGGGCAGGGGGGGGGGGCGAGGACCAGGCCCGAAATTTGGAGAGCAGGTTCCCCCGGCGGCAAAAAGACGCCGCAGAATTTATTCCAACGACGGCGGAGGCGGCGGCCACGGTGGCGGTGGACGAGGCGGAGGCGGTCGCTGGGATGGAGGTGGTGGAGGCGGTGGCGGAGGCGGTGGCGGTGGCGGTGACGGTGGCGGAGGCGGAGGCGGTGGCGGTGGCGGTGACGGTGGCGGAGGCGGGGGTGGGGGTGGTGACGGTGGCGGAGGCGGTGGCGGTGGCTGAGATGGAGGTGACGGAGGCGTTGGCGGTAGAAGAGGCGGTGGCGGTGGCGGTGGCGGTGGTGTTGGCGGAGGCGGTGGCGGTGGCGGTGGCGGCGGCGGCGGCGGCGGCGGCGGCGGCGGCGGTGACAGTGGCGGTGGCAGAGGCGGTGGCGGAGGCGGAGGCGGTGGCGGTGGCGGAGGCGGTGGCGGTGGCGGTGGCGGTGGCGGTGGCGGTGGCGGTGGCGGTGGCGGTGGCGATGGCAGCGGCGGTGGCGGAGGCTGAAGCGGAGGCGGTGGCGAAGGTGGTGGCGGTGGCGGTGGCGGTGGCGGAGGTGGAGGTGGAGATGGTGGCGGCGGCGGCGGCGGTGGCGGTGGCGGTGGCGTTAGCGGAGGCGGTGGTTGAGGTGGAGGTGGCGGCGGCCATGGTGGCGGAGGCGATGGCAGCAGCGGAGGCGACGGCTGAGGCGGTGGTGGAGACTGAGATAGCATAGGCAGAAGTGAAGGTGGGGGCAGAGAGTGATCTTGAGACGGAGGCGAGTTCGTCTCTTGCACGGGTTTTGTTTCCGAGGAAGGGGGTGGGGGAAGGGCGACTTTTCCTGGTGCTTCGACGGTATAGTCTGGTTCCACCCACAGAGGTTACTGTCAGTAACAGCAAGGATTAGGTCGAGAAGAAGTTGGAACGGTATTTGGAATATTAAGTCTCCGGTTGCGTATTTTTACACTAGTAACTAGTACGTGCGTCTAATGTGTGTACATACAGTGGCTTAGCGTAGTGGGTGCGGCAGGGGCGGTCCGCTTCACTTTTAGGCCGCGGCACTAATGCCCATAACAGTTGACGCATTTCGAGACACTAATCAATCAATCAGTTCATTGGCGTTCTCCGGATAAGGGAGTGGCATTGGAATGACAATGTTACGTGCTGCACTTCCGAATTGCTCTCATTCTACCCTATGAACCTGGCATCTCGTTAGCGAGACCGGAAGAGGTGGCTCAGTGCATCAACTCATGACCTCATACTGATGATTTCATGTCATACAAATTTTATTTAGAAATTTTGACGTATATACACATATTGCGAGTTTTCTGTTGCCAAAAAGGTGTTTTTTTAAACTTACTTTTGTCGGTCCGTCCGTGAACAACACTAGCGCTATGAACTGTGCACAGATTTTTACGAAAATTAATGTTTCTCAATCAATCTGGCTGATGTTGTGGTTCCTTGTATTGGAACGGATTTTTTTTAATATTTGGGGGTACCTTGTTTAGATGAAGCCTCTAGGACACTTTGTGTGTGTGTGTGTGTGTGTGTGTGTTTTAATTTTTTTTTTTTCCAAAATTTGTCTCGCTTATAAAAATATCGCAGGTCCAATTTTCAGTAAACCATCTCAATTTTATAAAATTACGAAAGTTAAATCAGAACTTTTCGCATTTTTTGGGTTGTATCGTTTAATTTTTTGAAGCGGTGATGGAAGTGTTGATAGGATGGAAGGTGCGGCATTATAATGTTACCGAACCTTTACGAATAAGAAGAGAAAGTACGTGCTGTTGTAGCTTCACAATTGTTAGTAAATGATACCTCTAGTGTCTCTAGTGACTGTTTCAATGTGTACAACACATCCTTGTTCATTTCCTACAGGATCACCGCGGCGCACCACCTGTACGCTAACACGTCTCCGGTGTGACATACAAGCGACGAAGTGCGCAAAGCAATGAACGCGACTGCGCAGACGTTTACGACAGGCAAACTCACCGTCGTTGTGCACTTTACTGCCTCCCCCCCCCTTCTGTGAGCCATGGCCTTGGCCGTTGGTTCGACCCCCGCTCACGCCAGACGCCGTAAACTGCAAGCGAACCCCCACGCGCCGTCGGCTACCATTCGAGTCGCAGTGCATTTAGTCGTTGTAAATGCTCGGATCTTGATGGTAATATTCTACGGCTGTTGATGTCACGGTTGCGAAATAGCCCTGGTTGTAACTCGTGGAAGGAGACAGGTTAGGAGAGTAATAAAATGGATGTGTTCGTAGTCTTCGTGTCGGGGTGATGACACAATCGTATTAAACGGTTATGGAAGCGGTTGGTTTTTGTTTGGAGGAGACGTGTGGAAGCGAAGACGGGCATTCGACTGGTGAAAATCTAATCTTGGAGGTGGTGTGAAAAGAATTGACAGCGTGTTTAGATGTCAAAATAATGGGAGAGTCTTTGTGATATATTGGTCGTTTTCATAGAAGTCTTGCGTGGCTTCCAAACGTTGAGAAAATTGCTTTGCGAGATAAAATTACCTTGAGAAAAGGAACTGGCTACAAAAACGTGACGCAGTGTGAACCATCGAAATTATGGCACTAGGCTTAAAAATATTTTGATTTTTTTCATGCTTGAAATTTGACGTTCCTTGAAGAATGAAGTTTCGAGATTTTGAGAGTCCCGATTGAAACGAAATTTCATTCCTAAACTTGAAATATTTTCTTATATATTTTTGGGAATGAGCAAATGGCAGAGGCCGTCAGAATACCTTGACATACCGTTTAATATTCATCATATATTAAGTAAGAAGCACCAGCATTGTTTTACAGCATTTAAATTTTTTTTTTGTTTTACAACATAAAAATTAAGAAACATCGACAATCTATGCTGCCAACGTCTATTATTTTACACTGACAGGGATTATTATTATTATTATTATTATTATTATTATTATTATTATTATTATTAACAAGGATTTGCCTGTTTTGCAGTTTTTTTCTGATTAAATCACAACTTCCTTACGATAAATGCATTTTTTTGAATTACTCTATCAATATTGAACTGTTACCAACCTTGTTCTAACATCCAAAGAAAATCCTCTAACTCTGCAACAAAATCCTTTTCCGCATTAGTTGGGCAAAGAAGATTCTGTGTTTCTATGCAAACGATCGCTTTGGCAACCTATTTAAATTTTTTGAAAATAATATTATTTGCACAATTAAGCTATGATTCCAGAATAATCCCAAAAATAACATGTAACAAATATGTGTAACATCCTTTTTCAACCCTCGATTTGCGACCCTTGCTTCCGTCGTTGTTCGTGTTGCAATTCTTCATACAGGTTCGACTACAAGGAAGGCGTTCTCCACTCTTGTATTTCAGTGTTCCATTTTCTCAATTTTGACGCATCGCACCTTTCTATTTCACCGTACCCATGTATGCTTGTCGTTGTCGCATCCCCCTCCAATAAATTCGCGCTGACACAAGCAGATAAAGCCGCGTTTCGCTGTCAGTGCTTCGTAACTTTATTCCGAATATTCATCACAATTTTGCTATGAGTTCAGAATAGTGAAAAAAATAATATATAAAATATGTCTAACTTACTTTTCCAACCCTCGCTTCCATCGTTGTTCGTATTGCAATTCTTCATACAGGTTGGACTACAAGGAAGGCATTCTCCACTCTTATATTTCAGTGTCCCGTTTTCTCAATTTTGACTCATCGCACCTTTCTATTTCAGCGTACCCATGTATGCCTGTCGTTGTCGCATCCCCTTCCAATAAATTCGCGCTGACGCAAGCAGATAAAGCCGCGTTTCGCTGTCAGTGCATCGTAACTTTATTCCGAATATTCATCACAATTTTGCTACGAATCCAGAATAGTGAAAAAAATAATATGTAAAAAATATGTCTAACTTACTTTTCCAACCCTCGCTTCCATCGTTGCTCGTGTTGCAATTCTTCATATAGGATGGACCACAAAGAAGGCATTCTCCACTCTTGTATTTCAGTGTCCCGTTTTCTCAATTTTGACGCATCGCACCTTTCTATTTCACCGTACCCATGTATGCTTGTCGTTGCCGCATCCCCCTCCAATAAATTCGCGCTGACGCAAGCAGATAAAGCCGCGTTTCGCTGTCAGTGCATCGTAACTTTATTCCGAATATTCATCACAATTTTGCTACGAATCCAGAATAGTGAAAAAAATAATATGTAAAAAATATGTCTAACTTACTTTTCCAATCTTCGCTTCCATCGTTGCTCGTGTTGCAATTCTTCATACAGGTTGGACTACAAGGAAGGCATTCTCCACTCTTATATTTCAGTGTCCCGTTTTCTCAATTTTGACGCATCGCACCTTTCTATTTCACCGTACCCATGTATGCTTGTCGTTGCCGCATCCCCCTCCAATAAATTCGCGCTGACGCAAGCAGATAAAGCCGCGTTTCGCTGTCAGTGCATCGTAACTTTATTCCGAATATTCATCACAATTTTGCTACGAATCCAGAATAGTGAAAAAAATAATATGTAAAAAATATGTCTAACTTACTTTTCCAACCCTCGCTTCCATCGTTGCTCGTGTTGCAATTCTTCATACAGGTTGGACTACAAGGAAGGCATTCTCCACTCTTGTATTTCAGTGTCCCGTTTTCTCAATTTTGACGCATCGCACCTTTCTATTTCACCGTACCCATGTATGCTTGTCGTTGTCGCATCCCCTTCCAATAAATTCGCGCTGACGCAAGCAGATAAAGCCGCGTTTCGCTGTCAGTGCATCGTAACTTCCTTCTTCTTCTTCTCCAATCTCCCGCGGCCACGCTTTCCCCGCTCGACGACCATGGCCTTGGCAGCGAGTTCGAACCCCGAGCGCGGTCGCGGTCGTAAATTGAAACAAAACACGCCACCTGTTCCCTTCCCCCGCCGCTCGCCGCCGCTGTTGTTCGTTGTTTTTATTTTCGAGGGTCGCCCTCGTCGGAATACGAACTACCCATTGTCTTGGAGCTGCGTGTGCGTCCGTACGTGCTTGTGTGTGTGTGTGTGTGTGTGTGTGTGTGTGCGTGTGTGTGTAGGGGGTGGGGTGTGCTTCGCGGTGACTTCTGTTGACCGTTCCGTTCGCGGTTTTTATTGGTCACGTGACCGCGTGGCGAAAGAAGACCGCGAGTGTGCCGCGCGCCAGCCAGCTGTATGACTCGATTCAAGGTCGCGTTGTCGCTGGAGGAATGTTGCGGTGGTGCACGTGTGGAATTGTGTAACGTCGAAAAAACGACACGTTGGGACGAGAGTGCGCGAATACCGGCTCGTTCGGACCGTTCCGAGGGCTCGTTTGCGCGTTATGTTGGAAACGCGGGACGAAGAATCTTCTCGGACGTGGTTGATTTTTCCAGACCAGTTCTGTCAGGTGGATTACAAGAAAAATTCACCATTTTTTTCTCACTTCAAACAATTGTATCAAAGGTGGTTTAATTAAATGAAGTATTTCTGTGTGGTTGACAACAATAAGGCTGCCAGGTATTTCCTTGGAACCTATTCAGAGAGTTCGAATGTGGGCATGTGCAAGTTTCATCAGTTATCTTACCAATTGGTTCTGTGGCATATCGATTACACATTGTGGAATTAGTTTCTCGCTTCGGCGGTGCGAAGGCTTGAAATAGCATAGCTGAAGGCCGTCGGTTCCTTGGGTATGGAAGTTTTCACCATGTGGTAATGGCATGGTTGCCTTCTATCACCGTATATCAGTTTTGAACAACCGTTTTCATAAGTTTTCACTTCTGATCGTCATTCGTTCCCAAGGACATTGCCGCCTCATTCTTCTATAAACATTCTTTTGTGGAAAATATCGACGAGAGTATTCATGCAAATACGAAAATGAGGTAAATGAAGATTTTAATTTGTATTTAAATAATCCAAAACATGTCTATTAAATAGTTCCAAAAAACTGGTATATGAATGTTTATAATTTTTGCTCCATTGAAGGAAATTCGGTAATATTATATCTTGTGTATCAGAATGTTTTAAATTTGCAAGTAACTTATATAATTAAATTCCATTGTATTAATTGTTACAGCATTCCTAAAGATGGGATCATATAATATCCCGAAACGTTTTGTATGAATATGTTTAACTGTTTAATGAATATTTAAATCCGCAATGTTGAAGAATTATTACCCGTGATGAATTCGTAATTATTAATACTTTTAGAAAACATCGATGATCAAAACTAAAACATATATGTTAATAATACATCGACTAAAAACCATCGATGTTTTCAATCCGTTTAGCAACCTCTAACATTAAATTCGTGGGCATCAAAATTTAATTTGATAGTATTCGTGGTTATCAATTCACCGAATTCGAGAAGAAGGGGCAGACCTTATGCGCACAGCGCATTTGTCGATCACTTCTCAATGTGCGAAGTGAATCTAAAGAAAGAGGAAATACAAGGGCATGGAGGTCAACTCGGGCGAGAGAGTTTGGTCGATGAATTTAGTACAAACAACGTTCCTACGATTTGAACACATGAACTAATAGTATTACCATCAATTATATTTCATATTTTAACTTATACAGTATTGTGATCATGGGAATTTTTCATTAGGAAACAAAACATCCGGGAAAAAAAACTCGATCACAAAACGATGTTAAAAAAACATCGAAGATAATACATCGATGTTTTAAAACATCGACATCGATGTCGCATCTGTATAGTGCGAATTTTACAACTTTGCCCCTCAACTGACGTTGGAATATGTCACGGTATTTCGCGTCTTTCTCAGTCGTACCGCTCGATATCGCGTGATCGTAACCTATCAAGCAGTGGTTGCGATTATGCGACATCTAGCGGCAGGACCGAGAAAGACGCGAAATGCCGTGTGATATTCCATCGTGGGCGTAGGGGCTTGAGGGGCAAAGTTATGAATAGAGACCGGATTTTTATGTATTTACATATTTTTTGTCTTTGTACTTACCGTTCTCAAAATTGTAATCTTGGCGAATCATACCCCTCCTAACACAATATCGAATTTTTTCGTTACATATTTTTACATATTTAGTACTATATTACATATTTTGCTGTTTTCACAACATATTTTCTTATTTTATCAATTTTCTTCAATTTAATTCCATATCTTTTTTATGAAAAAAAGTTGTTTTTTTTTTAAATCAGCATTTTCTCTGCGTTGTTGGTGAAATTACGTGTCCAAAATTTACGTGACACCGTGTTTTCTGATCTGTAACTTTAATTCCCGAGAAAAATTTGCGATCGCCGACGTTGAAAACTTCGATGAAGATGCTACAATGTATGTATTGCTGGTCGTAGATCTCGACAGTTTGTGCGATGGCTTCTATTGCGATTAGTGTGGCTGCTAATCTACGGTCCTGGATTACAATAGATTACGCTTTTACTACTGACGAGAAAGTCGTATGATGTAAAGTGAGCAGTTTCTCTAAATGTAATTTCTTGCTATGTAAAAGGTTTTTAATTAAAGAATTTTAATATTACATATTATATCCTAATTTATATATTTATTACATATTCTTACTGTTTTCATTACATATTTATGTACATATTTTGACGTTTAATACTACATATATTTTTCCGGTCTCTAGTTATGAAAATCGCACTATTAGTCTCGTGCTGTGTCTGTGCGAAGTTGCCCCCCCAGCAGCACGTTAGCGGGAGAGCACGTCCAAGTCGGCTTCTCGTCCGCTTGGAAGCGGATCTCTCCGCTAGGGGGGGTCGACCTCGGACGGGGGCACAAGAACTGCAGCTCCGAACAGGAGGGAAGGGGGCGGGGCGGAGGTAGGCAGGGGCGAGGCAGCCGCAGCAGCAGCCGCCGCCGCCGCCGCACGTGGAAGGAAGGGCGAAAGGCGGGCTATAAATTAGGAAAGGCGGAGCGGGGCGGGGAGGGGCGGGGCGGTCCAGGGCGCGTGGAGCCTGGTGAGCTAGGGGGGGAGGGAGGAGGGGACCAAGACGGAACAAAGACGGAGCCCGGAGCCCCGGCCGGTTCCGAATCGCTTCGCGGAGCGGTGGTGGCAATGGGAGGATGTGGTAATGGCGGAGGCTATGGTCCGATTAAAATAAGTTGGTGATTGACAGTTGCGAACGGAAGGGAGTGACGTTGACAGTTTTCGTAACACTGAGCATGTGTTCCCGGGACAAGAAAATAAACACTTGAATTAAATACTTATTAAAGTGTCCAAATCATACATTCAAATTGTATGACGCTACAGCTTCCAGAAGCACAACTGTCAAACACCAACTTATTTTAATCGGACCATAGTCGTGGTACCGGGAGCGGTGGCTCAGGGCGTCAACTGATGTCATTGCAGAGCCTCTGACCGGGAGGTCCTAGGGTTCGAGTCCCGACGGTGGCACGATTTTCGACACTAGCTTCTCCGCTAGGTCAAGTTCAGCTGCTGTCTAGAGGAGAATTCTTGCGACCGGTTGTTGAGATCGTTAGTTTTCCGTGGTCTCCGATTATCACCCGGTGAATGCCGGAGCAAGTACCTTTACAAACGGCCACGTACCGCGCACTTTCACCTTTTGAGTTGCCATTCTACTATCTGCTGGTGGGGGAACTGGCCGTTTCTTTTTGTATCATAATCTAATTAAATAAATACGAAAATACAGCAAAGGGCCGGAGAAGCCACATTAAGCTAGTTGGAAAGTATTCTTTTATTTTCAGATGGATAAGGTGTTCAAAAACAATCATAATGCTTTTAGTTTCATCTGATGTTATTGTTTCTTATTGTCTTCGATACGGAACTCGATATACACTACCGATTTAAACTGGATCGATAGAATCTGGATTATGAGGGAAATATGAAATTATGTACAAAAGTAAAATCGTGTTTTTACTACGGGCGTTAACTGGTTCTAATAATATCGGACGGTTAGAACTCTCTTAACGAACTTGGAGCATAAATAATTATTTCCTTATTCTCATAAACTTCTCACCAAACTCTTCATTTACAACTGTCTTTCACCGTCTTCGCCTGGTATACTGCGATTTCTCTAACTTTGCCCCTCAAGGCCTCTCAAATCCCATCTTCGCGATGGAATATGTCACGGCATTTCGCGTCGTTCTTGGTCTTGCCGGTAGAAGTCGCATGATCGCAAGCACTGCTTGATACGGTCGCGATCATGCAAAGTCTAGCGGAACGACTGAGAAAGATGGGAAATACCGTGACATATTCCATCGCGAAGATGGGGTTTGAGTGGCCTTGAGGGGCAAAGTTAGGCCTCGTTCACAATGCAAACCTAAACGTAAACGAAACGTTGCCGCAAAACCTAGAAATGTGTTACTAAGGGAGACCATTCACAATGCCTTGACGTACCCGTTGACGTAAGACCGTAAACGTAAGAGTTCGTAAGCTCCAAGCTTTTAGATTAAGTTTACGTCGGAATTCTACCGAAGACCAATGAGAGAGCATCATGGAAGTTCGATTTCAGATTGTGTTCAGTTAGTGGTTATGTCATTGTTTTGTTACGAAGAGAACTAGTTTACGAATGTTTTTGATGCGTTTAGTGAATTCAATGTAAGAATTTGGACAATTTTTATTGTGACTTTAACCTGACATGGCGAATAAACTAATTATGTTGGACAAATTACTCGTGAATTTGGTTCAAGAGAATCCTTGTTTATAAGATGAAGGAAAGGTGAGCACTACTACAACATCTACTCGCATGTATATAAAGACAAATCGAAGGAATCTCGAAGAAAAAGCTAGAAGCCATGGTGGAAAGATCTTTTCATCATGTTAGAGACGAATCGATCAAGTTTCAGTATATTGAATTCTGATTGGTTCAGGCGAAACTTACGTTCGTCATTGTGAACGCTTGTTTTTTACGTGTAAATTTTGCGGCTAAGTTTACAGCATTACGTTACGTTTACGTTCGCATTGTGAATGAGGCCTTAGAAAAATCGCAGTAGAGTCGAATGAGTTGGTTTGAGTCGGCGTGGCGCGAGGGGCCGCCGCCTGCCCCTTGGGGTACGCCAGCTGCTACACTTTTACGCGCTTCGGGGCGATGACGCGACGCCGCAGGCACGCGGGCGCCGCGCGAGAGCTGCGAGACGGCGTGGGCCCGCCCCCTTCCCCTCACCACAGCCCCCTCTCCCCCCCTCCCCTCCCCCTCCCCGCCTACGCCACCCCCGCCAGCGCCGCCGCTGACTCACAGGCACCGCACACGCCCTGCGGCGAGATTCGCGATCGGAGCTGTCCGTGGTGCCGGTCGCGTCTGACAGCACTGGTGGTTCGATGCGTGTGACCTGATTGTGACTCTTGGCAAACAAATGACGCAATTGTCAAACTTCCAATAACTTGCACTGGTTATTAATTTAGCTGCTACCTACCTCCTATGTAACATGTCCGACTTCCAGCTGAGCGGAATCGAAACATTCCAAAAAAAAAAAAAAACAACAACCGTCAATTGTCTTCTCGCCTCTAGAAAATGTGATACTTCTGATGAACATGTGTAGTTCTATGTAGCCATAATATGCCCGGTAAAGGGCAATTGGCCTCGGCGCCGTTGGATCCCGTGTTTTCTAGAGGGTCACCCAACCAGGAACCCACGAAGTCTCGAATTCGCTTAACCTCCGTGACTTCACGTGGGTTACAAAGTCGGTAGCGTACAGTATAGTTCGGTTTTTCATTTGGCGCGTGGGGGTGTGTCATCAAAACGGAATATCATACGGTATTTCGCGTCGTTCTCATTTGTGCCGCTAGGAGTCGCATGATCGCGACTGTATCGAGCAATGCTGGCGATCATGCGACTCCTAGCGGCACAACCGAGAACGACGCGAAACACCGTGAGATATTCCACTTTGATGACACGCCTCCACGCGCCAAGAAAGAAAAACCGAAGTATAGTAAAGAAAATGGGCTAGCGACGCCGGCCGCCTTCCAAGGGATGGAGTCGTTCCGTGCCGTGAGGAGCGGGAGGGTGCAGCCGCTCGATATTCCAATGAGGCAATGGATGCGCGGTGCAGGTAGTGCTGCGGTGAAGTCACGTGCGGAACAGCTGGCCGAAATGCCAGGGAACAGATGTATGAAATGCAGTAGGTTTGTTTTAAGACAGACGGAAATATTGAAAGGCGTTGCTTCATGTTGCGTTGACTAAATGGATGGGCAGTGCTGTGAGGCCACGTGGAAGAAGTTCGTTGAAATTCCAGGGAACAGATGAATGGCACGTAGTAAGATTTGTTGCAGGACTGATGGGTATTTTGAAGGGCGTCGCTGAATTTTCCGATGCATGGTACAGGTAGTGCTGCGGTGAAGCAACGTGCGGAACAGCTGGCCGAAATGCCAGGGAACAGATGTATGAAATGCAGTAGGTTTGTTTTAAGACAGATGGAAATATTGAAAGGCATTCCTTGATGTTGCGTTGAATAAATGGATGGGCGTAGCAGTTACGGCTGCTGTGAGGCCACATGGAAGAAGTTCGTTGAAATTCCAGGGAACATATGAATGGCACGTAGTAAGATTTCTTGCAGGACTGATGGGTATTTTGAAGGGCGTCGCTGAATTTTCCGATGCATGGTCCGATACAGGTAGTGCTGCGGTTAAGCAATGTGCGGAACAGCTGGGGGAAACGCCAGGGAACAGATGTATGATGTGTAGTAGGATTATTGTGAGGCACTTGGAGGTATTGAGAGACGTTGCTTGATATTCCGGTGAGTCAATGGATGGACAGTGAAGGTAGGACTGCTGTGGGGCCACATGCGAGAAGTTAGTCGAAATTCCAGGGAACAGATGAACGGCTCGTAGTAAGATTTATTTCGAAACTGATGAGCATTTTGAAGGGCAGAATTTGCTGCGACCTTCCTCAGGGCGAAATACATCGTCGCAGCACGACGGCCGGAACGTTGGCATCTGTGCCTAGGTCTCTCAGTCAGGTATGTTTGTTTGTACTTGGCGCGACGTCCCGTGTACCCTACCAGCAGTGTCCCAGCCTCGGGCAACGTTTTAAGATGGTACGTGTGGTTAGCTCGAAGACACCTCCATGCCGTATCCTGGTCTTCTCAACCTGAGAAATGAGTTTTCTCATCCTCACACATCATCACTGGTCAGGCATGTAGATTCAGAAAAGCCTCTACTCTTCATATCATTCGTTTCAAGAAGAAGAGGCAGCAGGCGTTGGCCAAGGACAGAGTGTGTGGCGTTGTGGCGGACAGAGGTTGTGAGGAAGAAAAGGGGGGAACGGGGCGCGGGACGGGGAGGGACAGAAAAAACTCGTCCACGCAGCTGGCCCACAAGTGCGTCCGTGTAAAAAGAACGAGAGCTTAACGATGCGTCGGTCCTCCAAACGACCGCACGTCACCGCGTTGCACATTTGCAAGCCCAACCTCAGCTGCGCCGGAAACTGCGCAGGTTTTGACGCCACGTCGCGGCCCTCTTAAAGACGAAACGTATGTTTTGAAATCGGTGTCGGGTATCACGGAAAATGTTTAGCTGCTTTTTTCTCTTCGTAGTAATAAAAATGGGAAGCCTGTTCAGGATGAGTTGACGAGTAAAGAGGTTGGAAATGCATTATTAACAGTGAAAATAGCTCAGTTGGGAATCCATGCCAATTGAGCCAATTTATTCCATTAACACCAAATGGTTTTATTAAAAATATACGGTTTCTTCTCGTTCCCGACATGTTAAACCTTTTGCGATTGCTTCAGTATTCGCCGATTGTCTAGTAAATACTGTAAGACATGTCTTATCTCTCACTCCTGTACTTTCTCTTTCTGTTCGTACTTCAGTATCTCCCGTTTTTATTCTGTTCACTCTCCCTCTTCTCTATGGTCGCATTTTCTTTTTAGAACCCTCGCGCTGGCGGTTTGATAGGCGCAAAAGAAGGCGGAGATGCTCACCGGGCTGAGTGGAATGCCGTTAGTCCGCGAAGATTCAGATAATGGGAATGTTCCAGCCCGACCCCAAAGTAGCAAGATCTCCCGAGCAAGAACCGACTCCGATCCTAGCTTGAACCGAGATCGAATCGAGTTTGACTCTAGCCCCGACCTAGTTAGGTGCGAGCCCGACGCGAGTCCGACTCGGGCCCGATCCGAGTACTAAGTTGAGACCGAATCAACCCGAATCAAAATTGTCTCGAGTCCATCCCTAGTTATTCCCATCCGAGTCTTTCCCACCGGAGTCATTCCGACCCAAGTTATACCGATCTGGATTATTCCGACAGGGTCATTCCGACCAGTCATCCCTACCCGTCATGTCCATCCGAGTCATTCCGACCCGAGTCATTCCGACCCGAGTCATTCCGACCCGAGTCATTCCGACCCGAGTCATTCCGACCCGAGTCAGTCCGACCCGAGTCATTCCGACCCGAGTCAGTCCGACCCGAGTCATTCCGACCCCAGTCAGTCCGATCCCAGTCAGTCCGGCCCCAGTCAGTCCGGCCCCAGTCAGTCCGGCCAGTCAGTCCGGCCCCAGTCAGTCCGGCCAGTCAGTCCGACCCCAGTCAGTCCGACCCCAGTCAGTCCGACCCCAGTCAGTCCGGCCCGAGTCAGTCCGGCCCCAGTCAGTCCGGCCCCAGTCAGTCCGAACCGAGTCAGTTCGACCTTATTTAGTTTGACCCCATTCAGACCGACCGAGTCAGTCCGACCCGAGTGCAACCCGCACTCTCTCCGATTCTCGATCCACTTACGACAGGACCAATCCGATCCCGGGCCGCAAGTTTTGATTATCATAACATACTTGATCTGAACAACCTGTAGGGAACTTCAGATAAGTCCGAAGTGTTTTGATTTACACAAGTGTTCGCGTAACTTTTGGATGGTGTTATGCATCAACCGGCCAAGCGCCATTTTTGAAAGAAAAAAAAATGAGATGTGGATGCCATCAGTTGCATTGGACCATGTTCTAAGTGTACGCAAACATTTGGCGCCAAATCTGTAAAAATAGCCTTATAATTAATGAAAAATATAAACGCCATCAGTCACATCAGGGATTTTATGTTCCGCAAGAACCGGCTATAAACCTAGATCTTCGAATCAGCTGTTCTTATTTTCACATTATGCAGGTTAGCGCCAGATATTTCACTCATGTTTGTGTTGTTTGGCGCTTCAGCGAATGAAATAATTAAAGTAGAGTTTTTAGAGCTGAAAATATAATAAAACCTTTAAACACGATTATCTCAAAACTTGTATGATGTCGCATAGCCGGTTGATGCATAATATCGTCCGTTTAGTCCTTCCTCGCCAGCTCGTTCGCCATTTCGGTTGACGCATCTCGCCCTGACCTCCGCACGTCCGCTCGCCTTTGAGAACGGTTGAGCGTGCGCGAGCGTGGGGGAGGAGGGAGGGGCATGTGGAGCGACCATGTGGTGAGCAAGCGTGGGGCCCAGCTGCGGTGCATCTCTGGGCTGAGGCCTTGCGCGCGAAGGCGCGTTCACAAACCTCGCAATTGCAGCCGCGTTGCAAACGCAACCGCTGTTGTTGTCCTCGAGTAACCGTCTGCGGCCTGAGGGCAATGACCTCACATCACGGGCCGCGAGCGAGTGTTGAATAATTTCGTTTACTTTTTTTTTCTTCTTCAGAAGTCTCAGATGTGGCGTAATTTTCTGGGAAACTCGTGCAGTACCCAGACTTTTATGGCTGGAAAAAATGTACGAATAGTAAACAAGTGTCATCCGGGTGATTCCCTCAAGACTTCTTTTCTTGACCTTGGAAACGAATATACGAGATACATTGCCCTTCGTTTGCACATCATTCTTTTTTGCGTCTAAACTGGTGTACTTAAAATTAGGCCCGTGTTGTATTGCAATACAAAATGTATTAGAGTAACTAGCTGTATGCGGATCGTATTCATCAAATGTCAATATCAACAACCCACCCAACATTTCATTTATAATTCTTGTTCGTAGTACATTATTTCACAACACATTTTCAAATGGGAAAACGAGTGAAATCGATACACAAGTTCAAATGCCAATTAAAATATGTCCTGCTGCATTATATACATTTATATTCATTTGAGAATTTTTCTGAGTGTCGAAAGCAGAAGCAATATTTATTTTACAATTACGCCAGTAATGCGTTATTTAATCAAAACATTGTGTTTTAGTAAATGACTTGTAAATATCACAAATTGTTACGTATTCTGGACCTGTGATGCGTTTTTGTATTGCGTTTTTTGTGCAGTAGCTCTTGATGAGTAAATGCTGGCAAATATAGAATCTTGCTTTGTTTCGGTACTGTAAATATAGCTTTCCTCTTCCTCTATATTCCTCACAAATGTCAACTAAATATTTCTCTTTGACGTTAAATAATTAAAATAATGTGTCCATATTTTTATGTTTGTTTTGTGTATTTTTTAGCAATCGTATTGGAAAAGGATACCACCGGAAATACTTATATGTATTCCTAATTAGCTTAATAAATATTATATTCTATAAAATATCAAATAGCATATTTAATATAGTATTGTTCCTTCAATGTTTTTATGATATGGAGTAATTTAGTTTACTTACCGTTGTTTTTATTTGTTTCAGGTGAGTTCCTGTTCTCGACTTCTTTGTACCGTCAATATTTGCAGTAACATTATTGCAAAAACGATTTTCTTCTGGTAAGTGGAATAAATTATATAGAAGATTTAACCTAAGAAATGGATCGATAGATATGAAACGACAGATTCTCAGTATCAGCCGTACATCACCCTTCGTTAAAATATGATTTAATATTCTTATTTCATCCATGTGTTCATAGCGATATTCAGTCCCAGGACTAAGCAACTTATAGTTAGAGTAAAAGGGCTACTGCGAAGGCCAAACAGTTTCCAAAACCACTTCGATCCTCTTTTCTATCATGGAGTTCTCACCTCGCCGATAAAGTACCATCGTCTCAGCCAATGCGAATTTCGTTGTCACTTTCAGCATCACTTCCATCGTAATCTATATCGTCACATCGATCGTCACGTGTCGTTTACATCGGCACATTGACATTTACATCACGGTTTGAATTCGATTGTCGAAAATCCTGTTACCACCGCAAATCGAAGCCTAGGAACTTCGAGTCAGAGGCATTGCAGTGACATCAGTTGATGTCCTGTGCCATCTATATTAACTCTCTCTGTCCCTCTCTCTCTCGCTCTCTCTCTTTCTTTCTCTCTCTTTCTTCTCTTTTCTCTCTCTTTCTCTCTCCTCTTTCTCTCTCTTTCTCTTTCTCTCTCTCTTTCTCTCTCTCTCTCTGGTTAACAGTCATATGGCTGATTGGCAGTCCGGAAGCCCCTAGCGCCTTCTTGTGGGACTAGTCTTGGGCACGTGTACCTAGGGTAGTTTGCCACTGCTCTCTCTAGGGGCGCTAGGGCACAAATTTCGACCTTTGATTTGAATACCAGATAGCACAGGTCTAGATACAATATCCGCAATCTTCTCCAGTAGTTCGAATCGAAACTCTGATTGGTGCTAAGGTGCTAGAGGATTTAATTTTGCCAGGATTGGCCTAGTGCTTTTCCTGGGATATGTTTTATATGTCGACAAGCGTACGCATGCATACCGTCGATTTTTGACGACTCAAAAATCACCCTTCATTGACCGGGTTTGAGTCCGCGACTTGGGTAGCCCGGCATGGTAACCACGACAACAGTGGTGTCAAGGTCTCCTACTGGTGGCTGTGGCAAGCCTCGCGGCACTGTGCCATGCCACGAGCTTCTCTGCGCCACTAGCGTCGGGAGAGGAAACTATTAGTAACCCCGCCGTTTTACAGTAGTGATGGCGTTGTCTGTTGCGGTGGGGTTATGAACTGCGTGGAGAGGCGATTTCGTCGTGACACTCGTGCCACGGACTCGCGCTCGTGGCGTCGACCTTGACAACACTGCACTATAACATCAAAGTAGGTCTATATTAACTATTACACGTATATTATACTAGGAAAACCCGACAGACGTTGTTCTGCCCTTCATCTCCCTCTTTACCCTCCCATCACCCTCTCACTGTCTGTCCCTCCCTCCCTCACCCTCACCCTATCCCTGTCTGTCTCTGCAGCTCTCTGTCCTTCTCATTTACATTTAATTGCAGATTCTGCACATCTCTGAGCAGGTGAGGTAATATCGGGAGGCGCCGGACCAGCAAAAATGTAATAGATTGTTCAGGTTTCATTCTGTAGATTACGATGTGACAAACGTTTCTTTGAGGCATTCGGCCTCAAAATTACAGTTTTTTAATCCATAGAACGCATCGTTTAGGAGTTATTTAACGATATAGATTCAAAAATCATACCGAATGTGTTGCGGGTTGCATTTAACGAAAATAGTTCTACAGCGCCATGTAGTGGAGTTACAACAGATTTAACAGCACATAAACCTTCTTGGTGAAAAAAAAGATGTAGAAGTGCCAACTTTCGTGGAGATTGGTCTCACGGTGTCGGAGTTTAGCTCTTTTATATATAGGATGTCCGTGGAGGAAACGTCGAAACTTCGAAAATAAGCTCTTAACACAATTCTTAGCATATTTTGTCTAATATACTCCCATTCCCGTACAACAACAAAAAATAATAACGCCAAATCAAAGAAATTAATTCAAGTCACCCTTTAATCAAAATTATAAATAATTCACTAATTGATCTACCAACTCCATCCAACATCTCAACATGATAAAACTTTGGATCTACGTGGATATTCCGAGTGGTCGAGCTGCAATGAGGACTCAAAAGTTGGTTTGAAAAATTGATTTATAGGCAAAAATTTGCATTATGGGAGATAGAAACACTCCAGACACATCTAAATTGTATATCACTTGCAAAAGAAATGAATATATTTGCCCAGACAGAAAAATTAAGCGAGAAATAAAAAAGCAGTCGAATTGTGTAAATTGGGTGCTTTTTATTTCACGCTTAATTTTTCTTTGTGAACAAATATATTCATTTCTTTTGTAAATAATAAACAATTTATATGTTTCTGGAGTGTTTCTATGCTTTCATGATGCAAGTTTTTGCCTAAAAATCAATTTTTCAAACCAACTTTTGAGTGCTCATTGCGGCTCGACCATTCGGAATATCCACGTAGTTTATTAGACAAAATATACTTGGAATTGTCATGGGAGCTTATTTTCGAAGTTTCGACGTTTCCTCCGCGGACACCCTATATATACCAACATCAGCTTTTCTATAGATTTTATTCCTCCGTCCTTTGTCTTTTCCACTGCCACACCCCCTCTCCCCCCCCCCCTCCGCCTTCATCATCGCCGTGGCCGCCGCGGCGGCGCTGCGCTCGCGGGCGCACGGGGCCGAGGTCGTTGCAGGTGCTTTGCGCGCGCCCGGCCGCGGCGGCGTCTGAGGCGGCGGCGGCGTCGGCGTCGGCGGCGTCGATGGCGTCGCGGGAGAGAGCGATCCCCCCTCCTCTCGCCGCTCGCGATGGAATGCGGATGGCCCGTGCAAGCTGCGCCGCCCGCCGCCTCCACCGCCGTCGCCGCCGCACGGTGGTTTGAAATTACCCCAAAAGCGGGCAAAATTTGGTTTTGCGCCACCGGTAATTTTGCGTGGTTCACGTGCGTGTATATCCAAACACGTTCAAGGCCATCCGTATACATATCGCGCACCCAGTCCAAGAGGGTCACATCTGCGGCAAATTCAAAATTGAGATACACCCATTGTTTGATTCCGTTTTACATGATACGCAACAATGCCATTTTTTAGTTGCTTCAATAGCCAAGTAATAGCAATTCAATTTAGATTCAATGTTTGCATTTATGTGCTCTCGAGAAAACGTCCGAAGGCTCCCCTGGGAAATTTGGAGTTCTGATTCTGTTGTATTTGGGGTGTGATATGTTATGTTCGATGGTTTGAAATTGCCCCAAAAGTGGGCAAAATTAGGTTTTGCGCCACCGGTCATTTTTCGTGGTTCACGAACGTGTATATCCAAACACGTTCAAGGCCATCCTTACTACATATCGCGCCTCTTAATGCAAGAGGGTCACATCTGCGACAAATTCAAAAAATTGAGATATACCCATTGTTAGATTCCTCTTCCCAAACACGTTCAAGGCCATCCGTACTACATATCGGGCAACGGGCCGATATGCGGGCAGTCTCGCCACGTAAAATAAGGCAATTCAATATCGCGCCTCTAATGCAAGAGGATCACATCTGGCGACCAATTCAAAATTGAGATACACCCTTTATTAGATACCTCGTTTTCCATGATATGCAACCGATATGATTCCGTTTTACATGATACGCAACAATGCCATTTTTAGTTGCTTAAATAGCCAAGTAATAGCAATTCAATTTAGATTCAATGTTTGTTATTATGTGCTCTCGAGAAAACTTCCGAAGGCTCTCCTGCGCAATTTGGAGTTATAGCTCTGTTGCATATAGGGTGCGATATGTTATATTCGATGGTTGGAAATTCCCCAAAAGCGGACAAAATTTAATTTTCCACAACTGGTCATTTTGTGTGGTTCACGTGCGTGTATATTAAAACACGTCCAATGCCTTATGTTTCACAGTGACGTCACTGCATTGACGAAGCTCCCGATTGGATGACAGCGTCAGAGCTGACCAAGTGTCGACGGACTTCATGTTTCAATCGAAGTATATGGTTTGAAATTTCCCAAAGCGGAGAAAATTTAGTTTTGATAATAAGTAAATATATTTTTCCTCTTACGTACAATTTCAAATAATCACATATGTAAATGTGGAAAACTGGTAACAGTATTATTTATTCGTTTTTATTTCGTTTAAACAATTTCTTTATTTTCTTGTCATCAGGTTCAGATTCATTCACGTTTTGCACTCACTCAAGTTCGCCCAGAAAACCAGTAATATAGTTTGTTTGTTTTTTTGTATTTTTGCCCCGAGATTTTGGGTGTTCTATCAACATCTCTTACACGGCCGGTGCATAGTTCTTTCAGTTTCATTGCGCATTGGAAATTAGTAATGTATTGATTATATTTTTGGATACTGCCTGTTGTTTTTCGTATTTGTGAAATAGTCCCATTTTGATTATAGGCAGTTTATTGTCATGAAATACATTAAACATTCGTTAACAATCGCTCTTCTTTTTTTAAATGTATATAGGATTAAGTCATAATGCAAGATGAGTATACATTCCCAATCTGCTTGTAATCCCTGAAGATGACAAAAACATTTGTCGAAATGTTGGTTGTAAGAAGAGTAATTGCTAACGACTGTTTTATGTAATCCATGACAATAAAGTGCCTATCGAAAAAGGACTATTTCTAAATAATTAGTAATGTAGATGAGTTGAGATATTTGTGTCCACTTTCTTTCCACCCACGACCATAGTGCCCCGGCCGACGCCAGCGGGATCTCCGGAGACACCGCCACCCGTTGCCCGTGCTCTCACGAGCGGTTTCGCGAACGTGAAAAGTCTTCGTTACATACTGAGCCATAAGGGGTGATTTATTTATTTATTTATTTAAGTCAAAAGCAGTTAAAAACTGTGTGTGATGAGCTATGGGGAGAAGTGAAATTTGTGCACGTTTTCATAATTCTGTGATCTCTATCCTAAACCATATTCTAGTCTAATTTTGAATACAGAAAAGGAGCAGGTTTTTTTTTTCAAGTTTTGTTGACAAAATATTCGCTCCTATATAAAAAAATATATTTTCAAAGGTAAATTAGCTATAAATTTCTGCCCTTCACCCTCATCATGTTCTTCATGAAAGAATAATCCTTTTTGCCGCGATAATATGGAAAGGATGCTATGGTGGCTCTCAGGTTCCATCATTTCTTCCTCGTGAATAAAGCCCTATTTAAATCCCTTATTTGTTGGTGTGTGGTAATGCACAAGTTCATCAAGCAGGTGCTTAGGAACCCACCGGAATAATTTTTAAAAAACATTTTGTTTGTTCTTAAAATATGTGAAAATAAATTTCAAACTATTTTATTGATGATAGTTTCTTAACGATACGAAAATGTACTTAAATCAGATAATGTAACAACAAACTGCCACTCAGATATGTAATGTTTTATTCATATGTGGCTGGCTTGTGAGCAGTCCTTCTGACGTGTGTTTAGGCAAAATGTAGACACCTATCGTAAATATAATTCTTCAAATTCCCTAAAAACAAACGTAAAATCTTGTTAAAAGGTTATTGAGGTCGCTACCCAGCGGGGGCGTCTACTCTCTTTACATTAAATACATTACTCGTCTTTTCTCCTCAATTGTGAATAGGGATGCGACGTCGAAGTCGATGTTTTCAAAACATCAATGTTTTAAACATCGATATATTGAATCCGATGTTTTTTTTAAAACATCCATTTGTGCTCGATGGCTTTACGTTTGCGATGTTTTGCTCATAGATACACATTTTTATAACCACAATTTTGTAGAAGTTAACGTATAAAATAATAACTTACTAACTTAGTTCTACTTTGATCGAGCACACTATCTCTCGCCCAAGGGGATCCTGATGTCCGAGTATTTCCTTAGACTTTAATCGTATTTTTTTTACATGGTGAGGCGTTTTATAACTTTATTTTAGTTAAATTTTTATCAACATTGTTATACACGGCCACTGCCATATTAAATTTTGTTGCGCCCGAATTTAATCTTGGAGATTACTATACCAGCTTTAAAAACATCGCTGTTAAAAAAAAATCAGTGGTTTTTTGGTCGATATATTATTAACATCGATGTTTTTAATTTGAACATATGTATCTGGCAAAAATCGATGTTGTGTTGTCGATGTCGCATCACTATGAAGACTTGAAATAAAAAGGATGTAAGTGCCATTTTCATTCTTTCGAGAAAAATGAGTGTACGTTAAACCTATTGGAACATACAACTCCTGCCATTTATAATCCCCCCCTTAATACTATCAAGAACTGCGTCTCGGCTTTGGTTCTCACATATGTTTACAGGGCTTGATTCGTTCATCATTATTCAGGTAAAAACGTAAATTGAACATACATGGCACTTACATCCTTTTTTATTGATTTCCAATATCATTTATATTTAAGACATTTATGTATAACAGCAGAATTAAATAAAACACTACACTAGTTGTGGTAAAACCATTTGTATTTTTCATATTTAAAAAAAACAATATATGTGTATTTTAAGAATGAAAAATATAAATTATATATATATATATATATATATATATATATATATATATATATATAATGTATGTGTGTGTGTGTGTATTTTAATAATTAATTTTACATATATGTATTTAAGAGTGAAAAATATAAATGGTTTTTATCACAACTAGTATAGTGTTTTTATTTAATTCTGTTGTTATACATGATTGTCTTAAATATAAAAGATACTGGAAATTAATATTTATTTGATACAATACAAAAAACGACTGTTATTACATCCTTTGCTATTTCAAGTCTTCATATTGTGATCAGCGGCGGGCGAGATTCGGGCAACACGTTCGGAGCCCTAGCGCCGGTCGCTTCCGCATGCCGCGCTGCTCCGCCTAATCCTAGTCTAGGCCGCGTCTCGACGCCGCACGGCGGCCGCGTGGAAAGTTCCAGTCTGGGCGCAGTCTGTCTCCGCGCGTGACGTCAGGGCCCCGGGTTCTTGCCCCGCTGCGGCCCCGATTTCTCCCCCCTCCTCCACCACGCCGAGCGTCGGCAGGCGGCGTGGTGGGTGGGGAGAGAGCGCGCCTGCTTCCGGGTGGAGCAGACGCACGGCTGCGGCCGAGGCCGCCGCCTCCGCCGCCGCCACCGCCACCGCCACCGCCACCGCCACCGCCACCGCCACCGCCACCGCCACCGCCACCGCCACCGCCACCGCCACCGCCACCGCCACCGCCACCGCCACCGCCACCGCCACTGCCACCGCCACCGTCACCGCCACCGCCACCGCCACCGCTACCGTCACCGCCACCGCCACCGCCACCGCCACCGCCACCGCCACTCCCACCGCCACCGCCACCGCCACCGCCACCGCCACCGCTACCGTCACCGCCGCCGCCGCTCACCGGGGCCGGGTTTAAGTATTGAGGGCCCCCAAGCACAAGATTGTGTTGCTCCCCCCCCGTAAAAGCAACTTCATCTTATTCTAATAAACAACTTATCTTAAAACAAGTCCTTTCTGTACAAATACAAATTAAAACTAATTATTTTTTATGTAAATTTTACATTTATTTATTGCATTAAATACATTTTAGTGTAACATACGTCGTTACCGCTGCCGTCGCTGCCACCGTCACCGTTAACCGGGACCGGATTTAAGTATTGAGAGGCCCCCAAGCATAAAATTGTGTTGCCCCCCCCCGTAAAAGCAACACCATCTTATTCAAATAAACAACTTATCTTAATACATGTTCTTTCTGTACAAATACAAATTAAAACTAATTATTTTTGTATAAAATTTTATTATATTTTATTTTATTATATTTATTATAATATTTGTATTATATTAAATACATTTTAGTGTAACATTACATACACTTTAGTGTAACAAAATATGCATAACAAATGTGTTATGCATATTTTTCCCAAGCACGGAGCCACTTGGGGATGGGGGCCCCAAGCAACTACTTGTTTTGCTTGTAGGTAAATCCGGCCCTGCCGTTAAGCCAACCGCTCTCACAGAACTTGCCTGCCCAGTAGGAATACGTCATCGATGTGGATGTTTTCAATACGTCATCGATGTTCTAAAAATGGATCTATTAAAAGCTATGTTTTAATTTTGAACATTGAAGTTTTGTTGTCGATGTCGCATCACTAATGCCCACCCGTTCAGTTTCCCTCCTCCCTCACGCCTTCCGGCCAACCCGCCCAGTTCCCTTCCCCTCTCGCCCCCATCCTCTTCCCCCCTTTCCACCCGGCAACCTCCCACCCAACTCCGGCGGATAATAGGCCAGTTTCTTCCTCTCCCCCGACCGCTCATTTCGTCCCTTCCAGATCGCCCTCCGCTTCCTCCCACATTCCGCCCGACTCCTTCTGCCTGCCCCCACTCCTTCTCGTATCTATTCCTTCCTCTCTCGCGCCGCTCACACAGCTCACTCCCTTGCCCCTTCTGTCACTCTCGCCCGCCTGCCCTAAAGCTCCGCTCTCGCCTTCTCCGCTCTCTCTCGTTCCGGTCTCACCCGTCCCGCTGTTGACCGCCACGCTCCACTCTCGTCCGCTCTGCTCTCGCCCGCTCCGCTCTCGCCCGCTCCGCTCTCGCCCGCTCCGCTCTCGCCCGCTCCGCTCCGCTCTCTCCCGCTCCGCTCTCGCCTGCTCCGCTCTTGCCCGCTCCGCTCTCGCCCGCTCCGCTCTTGCCCGCTCCGCTCTCGCCCGCTCCGCTCTCGCCCGCTCCACTCTCGCCCGCTCCGCTCCGCTCTCGTCCGCTCCGCTCTCGCCCGCCCGCTCCGCTCTCGCCCGCCCGCTCCGCTCTCGCCCGCCCGCTCCGCTCTCGCCCGCCCGCTCCGCTCTCGCCCGCCCGCTCCGCTCTCGCCCGCCCGCTCCGCTCTCGCCCGCTCCGCTCCGCTCTCTCCCGCTCCGCCCTTGCCCGTTCCGCTCTCTCCCGCTCCGCTCTCGCCCGCTTCGCTCTCGCCCGCTCCGCTCTCGCCTGCTCCAGTTCTCACTTCACTCTCCAGTTCTCGCCCGCTTAATAAACTACGACCTGATGAAACTGATTCACACCACTATCAATCTCAGCGCTTTCCCCTCTTCCCCCTCATTTCATTATACCATGCCCCCAACAAATGTGTTCTCCTGCCGCTTCCCACTGTTCCTCTCGCACCTCGCCGTGTCCGGCGGCGCGGCCATCTACTAGCACTGGCTCCGCCCGGGGGCGTGTGGAGGCGCGGCGGCGGCGGCGGCGGCGGTGGCGGCGGCTGGCGCCGGCGTCGGCGCCGCGGCGGCGCTAGGTCGCGCGGCCGGCCCACCGCCCCAGCGATAGCTGCCGACCCGCTCCGTGCGGGATCTGGTCGCAGGCTCCGCGCTGGCCCGGAAGGAGGTTGCACACGCTCGGGTTGCGTAATAGTGGTTTATTCTGTTAGTTTTTAATTGCATCAGTACATGTTTTGAAAACTGAGCGAGTTTTCAAATTCGTATGAATGCAATAAAGCAAAATTATGAACAAGTTGCGTACTCATTTTTGTATTATAGCGTTATAAATTTATTAGAGAATCAAACTTAATTTTACGAAACAACTTTCTTGTACGTTTCGGGTATTTGACATCTGTGCGAGAAAACGGTGGTTGCCTGTTCCGTTTACCTCCACCTCCACACGATTCTCTCGCTGCGACTGGCTCAATCTGTGAAGATGCGTTCATTCGTGCCATAAAATGCTAATACGTCATCATTTGTGACGTAAAATGCTCGATTATGAACGATTTCTTGCAACAGAAATGGTTGTTTATTATAATGCTGATCCAAAGAAAAACAGGTTTTAAGGTGGCTCCACACATTTGATATTCCGCGAGTAGGGAGCAACTGGTCGCCGAATCACAAGATGGCTTGCTCGCTATTTGCCGAGTGATGAACATTTGGTGCTCGTCCGCGTGGCGGTCTTTTCGAACATCAAAGGAAGCGAACATTTACCAAACACATCAGCTGTTGGAATTGGATGAGCAGTAGCTCGCAGCTATCTAGCTAGTGTCGAAAATCCTGCCACCGTGAGGGTTGGAAGGCTAGGACCTCCCGGTCAGAGGCACAGCAGTGACATCACTTGATGCCCTGAGCCACATCTCCCGGTAGGATGTGTCTCGCGTACGTGTCCCTTGTTGAAAGGAACCCACATACTGTGATATACCGACGACCGAAGACTATTGTTATAGGAAGGTGATATCATATGGAGGGGGCCGATGGAGAGTTAAATGGAAATTTTGTCGGTCGGCAGCATGGAAAGCAAATGGTACTTTGAATCGGTGTATTCGGAATAAGGAATAAAGGGAGTATTGCAGGTAACCCACAGAAGTTGAGAAAGTGCAAGGGGCGACGTTCAAGAGCGGGCGTTCGTCGACGAAAGGAGGTAATCATTGCAATGGCGCCCAACGTGGGGCCATATTGACGAAAGGTTGTATGAAAATTTAAAGAATTGTCACGAATAATTAACTACTAGTAAATAGTAACTAGCTAGACTTTTAAAATTGTATGTGAACTAAGCTAATTATCTGCGGGCAGTCCGATATAGTAGAGTCGAATCTATAATTTCCAACAGCTTTTTTCCAACAATACATTTAATGAAGGTTCTAGTTTAATTAGGAATGATAAGCTGAAGAAATGAAATAGACATTGCAATGACAACACGTTCGGTTTGCGTGGCAGTTGTATCCATACGAGTTAGTGTGTGTCGTGTTCAAAGAGGCCCCTATACACGTCGGTTGCGTTGCGGTTTTTAACCCGTCCGTGATTGCATGTGTCGTTTTCAAAGAGGCCAAACACGCCCGGGTTGCCTAGCAGTTTTTACCTGTCCACGTTTGTGTTTCGTGTTTAAAGGGACACACTATAAACGATTTTTTTGCATGTCCGTAACTGTTGTGTGTTTACCCAACTGTGCTTGCGCGTGTTTATTACAAAAGACCCCATACATGTCCAAGATGCGAGGCAGTTTGACTAAGATGCGAGGCTATTTGCCCGTTTGGTGTTTAAAGGGGCACGTAATTGAGATATGTAGCCGTAACTCGTCCGTGATTGTACGCGTCTAGTGTTTAAAGAGGTCCTTACACGCTTCATCTGCGTGTCAGTTTTACCCTTTCGTGTTTAAAGTCTCAAGCACGTTCGGGATTCATACTGGTTTCATTCCAAATTTGTGCATTTCACCTGCCTGCTACTCCGAAGAGGATAATGTGTTCCTGTCTTCATTACACCACAAATCCTATCTTGAAATAAGTCACGTGCCGACGTTAGCGATGTGGTATCCATGTAGAGTCGCTCATCTTTGGTCAGACGGATAGAAAGGAATCCTGCAAAAAGTTTTCCGAGCGGGTAGTTGCAGTGTGTATTCACACTACGATGTTTAAATGTTCTAGGGCCGCCAAATACATTGATGACCATCTTGTGAATGTAGCATGTTAGGCAGAGACAAACCAGTGCGTATTCTATTCAACCGACTAAATCATCGTGTTATAGTTGGTTAAAAATGATAAGAATCGTATCTTTGTATATAAACGCAAACGCAGTTCTAGAAGAAGAAAAGAAAACCTTTTTTTCTTAACTGACAATACAGTTATTGGAAGTTGAGATCACGGGATCTGGTAAGAGTGATTAAATCATTAAGTTTGCCAAGGTTTCGGAATATTTTATTCCATCATCAGGGTTGGTGACACAAAAAAGCAGCAACGCGATAAACATACATTTAGCATCTGTTTGTAATGTTTTTTTTATTACCAGTCAGGTTGACGAAATAAAATATTCCTAAATGTTGGCAAACCGAATGTTTGTAGTTTTTAGTTAATCTGACCAAATCCAGTGATCTCAACTTCCAACATTGAACTACGTAGTCGAGAATCCACAATGGTTAATAAAGACGTTGATACCGCTTCAGGTACGCATACAACCAGCCTGCGATCTTTCGACGGTGGCCACGTGAGGCTTCTGTCGCGCTTTTTGGTCACCCCCGCGCGGCCTTCTCCCCCCCCTCCTCCTCCTCGGCCAGGCGCCTTCCTCGCGCGCGCGCGCGCGCGCGCGCGCGGCGCCGGCGCCAGTGACGTCACACGCCCCAGAGGCGATTAATGGGCGCGCCGCACCCCGCCCCGCGCCGCGCGCCCCTCCACACCGGCGCCGCGTTTGTCAGCGTCGCCGCGGCCGACTCCGCCCCGCTGCGCTGGGCGCCGCCTCGCCCGCCTGCGCAGGCGAGGCGCGCTCCGCTCCGCTCGCATCGCCTCGCCTTGCCACTTTTCGCCCATTCACCCCGCCCTCCCTCGCCTGATCCCTACTCTCTCCGTGCCCCACCTTCCTCCCCCTTCCCTCCCTTTCCCTCCCCCATCCCTCCTCTCTCAGTGTCCCATCCTCCCTACAACTCCCTACTCCCTCCCGCTCCCTGCACCTCCCTCCTCCCTCCCTGCACCTCCCTCCTCCATCTCTGCACTTGCCTCCTTCCTCTCTGCACCTCCCACCTCCCTCCCCCTCCATCCTCTCTCTCTCTCTTTGCACCTCTCTCCTTCCTCTCTGCTCCTTCCTCGTCCCAACCTGTCCTTCCCCCGTTCTCTTCGTCCCGCCCATCCTGCTCGCTCCGCCTATCCACCCCGCCCACTCCGCCCCGCCTTCCCTTCCCCATCCCTCCTTTCTGTGTGTCCCGTCCTCCCTACAACTCCCCCCTCCCTCCCCCTCCCTGTACGTCCCTCCTCCCTCCCTGCACCTCCCTCTTCACTCCCTGCACCTTCCTCGCCCCCCTTCACCTTCCTTCACCCTCCCTGTATTTCCCTCCTCTCTTTCTCTCTCTCTACGCCTTCCTCCTTGCTCTGTGCTCCTTCTTCGTTCCTACCTGTCCCTCCCCCGTCCTGTTCGTCTCGCCAATCCAGCTGGCTCCGCTCTCCCCGCTCACCCTGCTACTCTCGCTCTATCTGCCCTGGACAGCCTGACCCGGCCCGGCCGGACCCGACCCGACCCGACCCGACCCGACCCAACCCGACCCAACCCGACCCAACCCGACCCAACCCGACCCAACCCGACCCAACCCGACCCGGACAGATCCGGTTCAACCTGCTTCGTCCGCCCATCCTACCCTTCCTGCTCCACCCACCCACCTCCTCTCTCTGCTGTCACGGCCCCTCCCTGCTAACCTTACTCTGCCCAGCCTTTCAACCCCACACGCCCTACCCACCCCCGTCTGCCCAGCTCGTCGCATTCTGCCCCTAACTGCCCATTTCTGCCCCGCCCCGTCATCCCAACCCTGCGCTGCTCCCTATTCCTCCTCATCCCACCTCCCTTCCCCGCTCCAATCCTTCCGATCCCTCACCCAACCCATCCTCCTCTTCCGGACCCCTCCCACCATTACTACTCGGCCTGCGTGTCTCACCTCGAGCTGACCTGACCCGTTCTGCCCCGCTCTGTCCCATCCCACCCAGACGCTCGCTCGACCCGTTAACCCAAAGGTTTGCAACAACTCACGCCGAGGCCGACACGTTTGGGGTTCGTGTGCAATTGGCAGTTGGAGGAACTCTGTATCAATCTACACGGCACGCTTTGCACAACGGCGAGGAGTAAACATCAACACGACGAACCAAGGACGACCACACTATCATATCGTCAGATAGGGACTCCAAGCTTTCTGCCTTTTTATTGTTTAATTATTGAGATTAAATGAGAGGCGAAAATACCAAGGTATTCCCAGAAATCAACTTCAGTCTATCGCGTTCGTTTGTCATTAATAATTGTTTTAAACTTTTATGTTGTTACTTATTTTCAACCAGATTAAATGTGTACTTGAAACGAATAATAATTTGTTTCTAGAAGAGCAGTGTTTCTTACCACTAAAGGAAATAGTCTCGAAACCTAAAACTTGTGTCATATTGTCATGCAGCATGCTCATTGTGCTAAAAGTGCTTCTGGGAATCCTTGGTCCTTGTATACGAAACAAAACCAGAGATGTGACAATTGAAGTGAAGACTATTTAAGCGGATCCCTCCCGCCCTCCCTTACACTCCATAGCAACGGTAGCATATTCCCCGCTCAACACCCAGAAGTGAAAGTTGGACGATTGCTAATAATATGAAGAAAAGGGGGAAGGCGGATGACACGACAGTGAGGAGCCAAGAACTCGAAAATGACCTTGAACCGGCTAAATGTTTTGCCTATAGTATTTGTATTTAGTCACTATATCCTGTTAAGGGCAATTGGCCTCAGTACCGCTCAATAAACAGTTGAAGGTAAAAGGTCGCAGCGACCACATCTTCATTGGCAAGAAAAATAAATTATTTGCTGTCAAAGACGAGAACCCCTGTTCGTATTTTTCTCAATAGCATGTAAAGAAAGGGCTGAGGCATATCTATATCCTTTACAGGAGATAGCTCGATCTCCTGAGAAAGTTAGAATGCAAATTATTGAGAAAGTTGTGAAGGTATGACTTTGATTTTCCAGAGGTTGGCATTGCTTCATAAATTCCAGTGGCCGATTTCGTTACTAAAACTTCCACTCTACCCACATTTCTCCATTTAAATGGAAGCCATGGACCAAGCCATGGACAAGCCATCGGTCAAGAAAAGTTGCACGGATATTACCTGTTGAGGAAAACTTCCGCAAGCCAGCGTGTATGTCGGCGCCGAGTCTCGCGTTTCAGTGGAAGAAAACCACCAATTCCAGGATGTAACAGGCACTACACTTACGGGACTGTTGATCTAAATGGTTGACGTTCCCAGAAATAAGAAATACCCATTCACTTAACTGTTATTGAAGCGTAGCTATTTGGCCCATGTCTATTTGGAAATGCCTCTGCTTCACCCCGTCCCTTGAGGGGGAAACGCCTAACGGCATTCCGAGATCATTTTTCTCTCTCCCTCGCTTGCCAGCAAATCCCCTTTCACGTTTCGCTACGTGAGCAGACATCATCCCGACTTCATCCAGTTTCGTTCATCTGGTGTTTCGGAAGGAGTTAACATTTGAGTTAACTTTGCATTTATAAGTAGCGCATACAGATGGTCTCATATCAGTCCAGTAAAAAAACCTTGAAGACGGTGAACTTGACAGAATCTTCGGAATTGTGTATGTTAAGTAAACACAGTAAGAAGATGCTCGTGTTAGGTGATTTCATGTTTTGTTTCCACAAACTTTTAAGCAGTAGCAACATTGACAGTACTTTATAAGGACGTGGACAGGTTTCTTGAAAACAGACAGAAGTGGATAAACTATAATTGATCAGTGTGATTCTAGGCAGACCACGGAAAACGTAATTTTGTATGGAATGGGGTGTGGTCGGACCATGCTCGCGCTTGGTAGATAAATGGCTTAGGAAAAGTTGACCGCGGGATGCAGTCAGTATGCGCCCTTTGTGGAAGTGGTAAATGGCTTAGAAAAGTTGACTGCGAGATGCAGTCGGTATTCGCCCTTTGTAGAGGCAGGTAAACGGCTTAGGAAAAGTTGACTGGGAGATGCAGTCGGTATACGCCCTTTGAGGGGACGTAAACGGCTTAGGAAAAGTTGATTGCGGGATGCAGTCGGTATACACCCTTTGGGGAAGGAAGTAAACAGCTTAGGGAAGTTGACCGCGGGAAGCAAGCGTTGTACGTCCACGCCGTTGGGCCACGCCTTTTTGAGGAGGTAGGTAAACGCCTAAGGAAAAGTTGTCCGCGCGATGCAGTCGGTATACGTGTGTACCTGTGTTGCCTTTTCCGGCCCCGCAGGAAGCGGCGGGCGGCGGCAGTGTTGGCCGGCGGTAAGCCGCAGGAGATGAGCGGCCCTGCTCCCTGGTGTGGGAGGGCGGGGCAGGGGCGGAGCACCCCTTCGCTGCCGCGGGGGCCGCCAAAGTCAACAGCGGGCCATTACCAGCGCAGCTGTGTCAGCGACCTCCACGCCCCGCCGGTGCGAAGCTTATGAAGTTGGCGCGGAGTTTCCTCTTCAGCCCCAGCGGAGGTGCACTAGGGGGGAGAGGTGTCACGCGAAAAACGGCTTTCAGTGAGGAGGTTCATTGATTGACTAGTGATTCTGGGCGCGACAACGGCGAAGGTCGTTTTTTCCCGTAATGGTAGTGCATGTTTCCCTTGCGAAGTGGCGGTGATCTTCCCCCGCTGGATGATAACATCCGGCGTCGACCTACTGTGGAGTAGCGGGGTTTTCCTCAACCAAGTATCTCCCTTGGTGATGAGGGGGTTGTTGGTTCCTTGTTACTCGAGGTCCTTTTTGTGCTGTCTTCTTTTCGTCTCTTCTCTCTTCTTTAAATCTTTCTCTGCCCCCTTACTTCGTTGCTTCTAACATTTATCTATCTCTCGTTTCATCTTTCTCTGCTTTATTTCTGTTCTTTTATTCTCCTCCTTTCTTTCTTCCCTCTCGCCTGTCGCTACTCCTCGTCGTCTTGTCTCCCCGTCGTCTGCCTTTCTCACCTCTCATATTCTGTCATTCTTATCTTCTCTCTCGACTTATCTTCTCCTTGTTGTCTTCCTCAACCTAAAGTATCTTCTTTTGCCTCGCCTTGTCTTCTTTTCTTCCTTCAGTTATTTTGTTCATCCACGCATATTTTCTACTTCATCTTAATTTTTCGCCCTATTTTGTATTACTTTTCTCTCTTCTTTTCTACTCTCCTATTCACTATTTTGCCGTCGTCGTCTGCTTTTGGTCTGTCGATATCCTTCCTCGTAATACCCTTCATTACTTCTCGTGTGTGTCTGCTTTTCTCCCATTCTTTTATCGTTTCTTTTTCTACAATTTCTTCCTCTGTCTCATGTATTTTCCCCTCTATTTGCCTCCATGTGCTTAAAATTACATATATTTTTATGCACTTGACCATTTCGCCTATGTCTTAAACTTACGCATTTCAAAAATGTATTCTTTGTGGAAACGTCACGTGAGGATTCAATTTTGCCGTTTTTCCAACCACACGCACCAATTCGCGTCGCGACACATTTGCCATGCAGGTCAGCTGCGGCTAGCTGACCCTGCCGCTGCCGTCGTGCCCCGACTCGTCACGTTCCGTCACATCCCGTCCTGTTCTGTCCTCTCCTGTCCTGCCACGTACCCTCCCATCCCGCTCCTTTCCGCCCCGCCCCGCTCTGTCCCGCGTCCTGTCAGTTCGAGTACCTTCCAATCATCAACCTGATGTCACTGCAGCCCCTCTGACCGGGAGGTCCTTGGTTCGAGTCCCGACGGCGGCAGGATTTTCGATACTAGCTTGTCAGATAGGTCGAATTCAATCGCTGTCTGGAGGAGAATTCTAACGGCCGGCTGCTCGGATCGGTAGGTTTCCGTGGTTTCTCCGATCAATATCAGGCGAATGCCGGAGCAGTACCCTAACAAACGGGCCACGGATCGCGCGCGATCTTTCCTTCCTCTTCCTTGTCTTGTCCTCACCCCTTACAGACACACACACTTACACTAACATGCACTACACTACCACACATGCCGGGAGACCGGTCGGGAGCTTACAGCTTGTCCTGGCTGCGGCGTTGCCCTGCTGGTGGGAGATACCTGGTTGAGGGGAAAACCCCGCTAGTCGACGGTAGGTCGGCGCCAGATCTCGCCATCCAGCGGGGAAAAGATCATCGCCACCTCCCGAGAAAAAGCACACACTACACTAACGGGACAAATGATCTAAGTAGTTGACGCGCCCGGAAACACGAATCAATCAATCGAGTACCTTCACCGAGATGACTGTTTGGCAGCGACCCGCACACATTCGCGTCGCATTGACCTGACTCGCTTCGGCGGCAGAGGGTGCGTCCTTCTGCGAACGCGCGCAGAAATTCGCGCAGCGCGCGCGCGAGCTTTGTATATTTTTGTTTTGTTTTTCGCGCCGCCGCCGCCGCCCGTCTGCATAATATTATCATCCGTTCCGGGAACGAAGCCGTTCCTTCTTCGCAACACGCAGCCTTGCGATGTTTTGCGCATGCGCGTGCGTGCGTGCGCTTCGCGAATGTGTCTTGTTTCCCGAGAAACAGAAGCCTGCGCCGCCTCCGGTTTTCGGAACGGTCTCCGCTGACAAAAGAACGACGACGCTGAACATGAGAACGTCTTCGGCAAGGTTCGTGACCTCTTGTTGGGGTGGGGACCTGAAAAGGACTTTAGACGCAGAAGCGTAGACGTATGGAAATTATGTGTTGACGGAGTATTACCTGGATTGGCTCTAAATGTGATCAAGGGGATGTCGTGGGAACGAGGCCGCGGAACGATGAGACCAGTCCAAGCAAGTCAACTAGTGAGAGGAGGCATAATTAGACCCTAGTTGTGCATCGATAAGGTTGCATATATGCTGTACGTATATATATTGAAAGACGTATATATTGATTGTATTTACGTGTATAAAAAAGTTACAGAAGTATTATATATATCATTTGGCATGTAGTGGGGGAACATACACAGTATAACCATAATTTCGAAGCCAAAATCTTCATGTTATTGCGCATTCTAATTCATCACTTAGATTCGGATGGGAATCGAACGCCAACCCCGGAGTGAAAGGTGAGCAATGTGGCCACTAAATTATATTTCGTCTTCCTCGTTTATTGCCTCGTATTTCATGCCTCTCTCCTTTCACATCTCGTAATGCCTCCCAAATTTCACCTCCACTCATTTCACACCCTTCCCAATCATCGTGTTTCATCCCATCCCATTTTCCCAAAGCTTCTGTTTCTCACTTTTTATCCCTCCATACGTTTCACCCCCTTCACGTTACGTACCGTACATGTTTCATGTCCTTTTCATTGTTACACTCCAACCACACACATGTTTTACTCTGACACTTGACGTGACTACGTGACTCGCATGTGTTACGCTCACAGCCTCACGCTGTGAGCTCTTCCGCGCTAACCTTACTTGATTTCATCCCCCACGCATACTCACACATGCCTCACCTTCGCTAATGTTACTTTTCCACACACGTTCCACCCCTCCGCATTTCCATCCCGTGTAATATCACACTCTCTTTAAACGTTTCGATCGCAATCTACCATATCAAATACCCACAAAACCTTTCACCCCCACACGTTTCACTCTTCTCACACCGGCTGCGATGACTTGGTGCCAAAATGGTTGCCTCGCCCGAATCGATGATCTGGATATCCCAGAGTTCGAGAACAGTCACTGGCGATATTTTAACCCTAGCTACATGTCCGGGACAAATGCCGGAGCAGTACCCTAGCGAACGGATCGTGGAGCGTGTGAATTCATTAGTTTCGCTCCTTCATCCCTCCCCCCTCCAGCCCCCGCACACGACCACGCGTTTAGAACTTAGAGCTTTTCCCGACTGGGGGAGGTATGTGGAAGGGGAAAACCTTGTGCAAGCCGACGTGTAGGTCGGCACCGGGTCTCAGGTACGAGCGGGGCAGGAACACCGGCAGTTCCCCGAAAACAACACGCCATAAACTTACGAGAATAATGTTCTTTGCAGAGAGTAATGCCAAATTTAATTATTCAAAGACTGTCTTTTTAAAATGATTTTTAAGTTCTTTGAAGGCCCAATAATTTTTAGACAGACACAATTATAACAAATTTTTATTAAACGATTTTTATTCTACCAACGTTTCGAAGGACATGGGCCTTCTTTAATAAAAATTTGTTTTAATTGTGTCTGCCTAAAAATTATTGGACCTTCAAAGAACTTAAAATTACGAGATGACCTATGTAGAACGATGAGCTTCCACGGTCGGGGTCAGTAAATACTTGGCTGTCCGTAAGACACCCCCGCATCCTAGGCACTGTTGCACAGTTTCGGCCCTCATACTGCGACCTTCCTCAGGGCGAAATGCGACCCTGAATTTCGGCCTGGGAGTGAGATCGCAGCATGACAGCCGAAACGTCGGCAACTGTGCCTAGCTCACGACGTCCCCCCCGCCCTTAGTATCCGCCTCGAGAGCCTAGTATCCGACGACCTACGCAGTTGACGCGTTCAGAAACAAATAGTCACTCGATCCCTTTCACCACCCCCGACCCCACCCACATTTCGCATCCGTCTGAAGAATGCGGGGGTTCCGATTCGTTCTCTCGCGCCGGGGCGGCCGGAGAAAAGGTTTCCTGGTCGAAAGCGGCGCTGCAGCGCCGAAGCAGGGCGCGCCGCGCCGCCGGGTGCCGCCCCCGCGCCGCCCCCGCGCGTGTGCAGCGGCCCCGGCTGCATTCCGCGCTGCGCCGCGGGTCGCGAGCTCTCCGCTTTCCCCTCCGCCGCGCCACCGTCGCCCGCCCTCGTCGTCGTCGTCGTCGTCGTCGAAGAAAGTGCGCGGAGGTCGGGGTGATGATAATAGAGAGTAGGGAGTGTTTGCCACCTCGAACGGTATGTGTTATCGATCTTCTGCGCATGCGCAGATGCACTGAAGTGATATGAAACTGAATCTGCGCGTGAGCAGAAGATCGATGGTACGTAACGTTCGAGGGTGCGTAAACTCCCTAAGTTTTTGCCTCCCCGAACGTTAAGCACTATCGATCTTCTGCTTGTGCGCAGGTCACGTTTCGCATCACTTTAGAGCATCTGCGCATGCGCAGAAAATCGATAATGCTTGATGTTCGAGGGTGCGGAAACTCCCTAGTTTTTGTCACCCCGAACGTTAAGCACTATCGATCTTCTGCTCGGGCGCAGTTCAAGTTTCGCATCACTTTAGTTCATCTGCGCATTCGTTAAACATGATCAATCTTCTGCCCATGCGTAGTTCAAGTTTCGCATCACTTTAGTGCATCTGCGCAGGCGCAGAAGATCGATAGTGCTTAACGTTCGAAGGGGCAAAAACTCTACTCTCTGATGTGTGGGGTTTTCTGGCGGACTCCGCCGCACAGTGTTTTTTTTTTCATTCTTTTTTTTCAAGGCCGCTTTTCAACAACTTGGTTATACAGCGACCGCTCTCTTTTTTAACTGTAGGGAGAACACGTAAGGACAACATAAACACACATAAACATCGAAGCCTGAGACGGGATTTGAACCCGCAACCCGCGGAGTCGAGGCAGCTCGGCTCGGCCCTTCGGCTTTAGCGACGGTTTTCCAGGCTAGCGCACAGTGGTTGACTTCCAGAATCTCAATCAGAATCTAAAGGTATTTAAATCATAAAAGCGTATGTTCAAAACAAATTAAAGTCCTCGTGAACGGGTTTCTTGCAGTCTCGGTCGGACTGTAACAATCGCTATTTTCAAGCTCGCCAACTTTACCGTACTCTTGATAATATTTTAATACAGCTAGATGAAGGAAATCGACCACTGTTCGCCATCGGCGAGAACCAAGCTAGGGGTGTCGCAAGGTCTTGGTTTCGGGCGATATAAACCACAGCACAAATACATAAATAAATAAATAAGGTTTATAAGAAATTTACATTTTTACAGAGGAATGTGTCCATTTTTGCTCTTGGACCCTAGTTGTCACGGGTTGTACTAAATATCTTTAAATAGTTAATGGTAGCTATTAAATGAGGGGTTTCGCGGACGCTGTTGGTGAGAAGAAAGCAAGGAGTGCCCCAAGGGTTTGTTTCGGACGATATAAACTATCGCAAAAAATAAGGTTTGTTAAGGAATTCTGTAGTGTGCTTACATTATTTGCAGCGGAATGTGTGCATTTTTGCTCTTAAATCCTGGCGATTGCTGCTGGTACTGAATATCAACAAATACTTAATGATGGCTATTTTAAACATACCTTACGTAACTCAGTAATGAAAAGTGCAAAATTCGGTGGATATATTCAAGATATTTAACTCTGGCGTATGTGCGACACTACAGCTTAAAAGGTGGAGTTTACGATAGAAAATTTGACATAGATTGCTTAGGAGGTCCCAGTACTTTTCCTTCCTATAATATAGTCAAGTAATAAAAGAACTAGGATGTTATTCGGCTGAGTGGCTCTGCTCTGGTGTTGGGCTGCTGGGCCACTTTCACGGCGTCGCGTACGAAGAACTAGGCGCCGGTTTCTCCAAATCTGCTTTTTATCTTTTTTGCTCTCTCCTATGTGCTTCTCAATTACGTTTCTTTAGCGCCAATGGGCTAGTTGATACTCGGAACGAACCCTCGATATGTGAAAGTTTCTCCTTGATATGCAAGCTCTGAAGAGATAATAATCACGTTTCAAAACATTTATTATTATTATTGTAATATTCAGATACCTCTTTTCGCGGTTACGTTTAATTTATTGTCAATTCCAATGCAGGAAATGTGGCAGGAATGAAAATGACGATGGAAACGCTCTTGTTATAATGCAATAACCAAATGAAGCCTTTGCAGATGTGAAACGTTTCATACGATTATTTGATTATATGTGTGACGCACATTTGGTTCATACGTTATTATCGCCTCGAAGCTTATTTCACAGTTACAAAGTGAAGAGAAACATTACAATGTAGCGTCCCTCATTTGTTTGGGAATGAAAATTCCAGGACCCTGAAATGCCTGTTTAATTTATATTTCTTGAATTTTACGAGTACGTGATATCAGTTTTTTAGTCTTTCTGTTTAATTTCATGAGTACTTTGAGGGTTTTTTTAATCAGGGGAGTTCGGCGTGAGCCCAGCGGTAAGTAGTTTTTCACTCACATGTTCTCAGGCAGGAACCGGCATGTCAACGATATCATTTTATCCGTTAATTCCGTAGTTCTCTGACTGAGCGAATTTGGAATCTGGTTAGAACGAGGATTAAAGGAGGATTTATTTTTTTCCGGGCATTTAGCCAGGGTTTGCTTTTCACTGCCACACGAAGAAGTTTTCGACCTTGCAACCTGTGCCTGAAATGCCTGGTACCAGCCACACCCCTTTCAGCAGGATGCCCCCTATTACTCAGGAAGTCCTTTCAAGGTCACGAGCTAGCAGGAGAGTGGGCACTGTTATCCAATCGCGAACTTCGTTACAACTTAAAGTTTTTGGTATTGAAACTCCCGATTGGGATGATAGAGCCCCCTCTCTTTTCGGCTCATGGCCTTGAAAGGATTTCGTGTTTTAATCAAAGTATTCCTGCCGTGCTGCTGTCCGGGAGGTCCTAGGGTTCGAGTCCGTACGCTGAGAGGAGTTTTTGACTCTAGCTAGATAGCTAGGTCGAATTCAGCCGCTGTCATGAGGAGAATTCTAGCAACCAGCTGTTCTGCTCGGCACATTTCGGTTGTTTCCAAATCAACACCAGGCGAATGCCAGAGGGGTACCCTAAGAAACAGGTCCTTGGACCACTCCCAGTCTTTCGTTCCACTTCCTTGTCCCATACTCTCCCCTTACTTACACACACGTATTCTTGAGTGCACTACACTACCACCCTTGTTGGGAGATCAGATCTTTCCCCGGGTGGGATAGTGATCTCCCTCTGGTGGGAGATACCTGGCCGAGGAGTACCACGGAGCCGATGTGCAGGTCGGCGCCGGATCTCGCCATCCAACGAGGGAAGATCACCGCCAACACCAGCGGTAAAAAAGCAGTAGACTTACGGGACTAATGACCTCAGCAGTTGACGCGTCGGGAAACACCAATCACTCAATCAATGTGAGTGTGCTCGAATCGAAGACCGGGAGAGATAGCTCAGTGCATCAGCTAGGTCGAATTCAGTTGCTGCCTGGAGGAGAACTCTAGCGGCCGGCTGCTCTGATCGGTAGTTTTACGTGGTTTCTCCGATCAACACCAGGCGAATGCCGGAGCAGTACCCTAACAAACGGGCCACGGACCGCGCGCGATCTTTCCTTCCTCTTCATTGTCCTATCCTCTCCTCTTACACACACACACACTTACACCAACAAGCACTACACTACCACACATGCCGGGAGACCGGTCGGGAGCTGAGAGCTTGCCCCGGCTGGGGCGGTGCCCCGCTGGTGGGAGATACCTGGTTGAGGGGAAACCACGCTAGTCGACGGCAGGTCAGGTCGGCACCGGATCTCGCCATCTAGTGGGGAATGATCACCGCCACCTCCCGAAAAAAAATCACGCTCTACACTTACGGGACTAATGATCTCTGCAGTTATCGCGCTCGGTATCACGTACAATCAATCGATCAATCAGTCGAATAGAAGCCGTGCGCCTACCACACCCCTGCCAGTTGGAGGTGTGAAGGAATGGGTACGGATGGGTGCGGAGGCGGTCACCGAGACCCCGTTGGGTGAGCGGCGCGATGCACACGTGCAAGAGGAGTAGAGTGTGAAGGGGAGGGGGGAGGAGGAGAGAGCATGGTTGTGACGTCACATCGCCCGGCTTCTCGACGTTTGGAGAAGCGTCCGGCTTTCAAGAAGAGATCGTTTTTGGGAATATCGCGCCGTTGAAATTAAATCTCAATTTTGCGAGGGGAGTCGTTAACCGTTAAGTGTGCTCTTCCGTGTCTTCATGAAGTATTTCGGCAATCTCTGGAGTACCGAAACAAGAATTATCGTTCTTAGGGCAATGGTTTTAATTGTTTCACTAAGTGGAATCCAGATTCACTTTGCAAATCCGACCTTTCATACACGATGCAGTTAGAAATATCAGAATGCTATAAGATAAATTTGTCTTCGATAGGATAAACTTTCTTATCAGTGCATTCCACAAAAGACTAGAAAATTTTGCAAGCAAGTACGTTTTAAATATAGTGATTCGATTAGTGCTTCCACACGCGTCAAGTTCTCTGGTCAATATTCGGGATAACGTCCTCTTCTTCTTCTTCTCCTTCTTCGGTGTTCTTGTATAGAGGAAGTTACATGGTCCAATTGGGTTTCCTTTTGAAGACTTACTCAGGGTAATTTCCCGATGTTTTCCCTGGAGGTATTGTCGTAGTAGTAGTTGTTGTTGTTATTATTATTATTATTATTTTTATTATTATTATTATTATTATTATTATTATAAATGAATTATGACATGATAGGATAATGATGGGAGGTGAGGGGTGATAGGAGGTGAGGTGAGGGGTGATACGTCAGAGGTGATCGTGGCCTTTTGAAACCTTCCCAGCATTCGCCTCATGACCGAGGGAAACCACGAAAATCGCTGTCAGGCTGGCCGTCCTGGGGGTTCCAACCCGGACCTTCCGACTTCGAAGTTAGCGCGCTCCGCCCTGAGCCACTTCGCTCGGTAGGCGTATACTGCGATTTTTGTAGGAAGAGCTCTCAAGGCCACTCAAATCCCATCTTCGCGATGGAATATGTCACGGCATTTCGTGTCATTCACAGTCGTTCCGCTAGATTTCGCACGATCGCGACCGTATGAAGCAGTGCTTGCGATCATGCGACTTCTACCGGCAAGACCGAGAAAAGACGCCGAATGCCGTGACATATGCCATCGCGAAGATGGGATTTGAGTGACCTTGAGAGCTCTTCCTACAAAAATCGCAGTATTGTGCACATTGTATCCCGGGAAGTGGAGGTGTTCGTCCTCCGCTGGATCTGACCCCCAACAACATGTGGGCCAGGGACCGAATACCGAAATAATAGCGGTAAAGGTATTTATACCGGCATAGAAATACCTTTGCGTCTATTTTACCTTAATTCTAAATACCTTTGAAAATACCGGTATCAGACGTCAAATACCGGTATTTTTAGAGCTATTTTACCTTTATTCGACGTCTATACTGGTAGGCTTCCCGCACGAGGTATCTGGCACCGTCCCTGGCTCGTTATGCCCTGAGTTCCCGATTGGTCTCCCGATAGATGTGTGTGTGTGTGTGAATGTGAGTGTGTGTGAGTGAGTGTGAGTGTGTGTGTGTGTGTGTGTGTGTGTGTGTGAATAAGACGAGAGGAGAGAACAAGGATGAAGAAAGATCATGCGCCGTCCGTGACTGTGTGTTAAGGTACTGCTCCAGCATTCTCCAGGCACCAACCATCGATCAGAGAGCAGCCGGATGCCTAAATTATTCTCCAGACTATTTTGCTCGTGCTGCCTTGCAAACTGCACTGTGCTGGGTGTCGCCACCGCCACTCCCACCGCTTCCGCCCCTGCCCTCGCCCCTGCCACTCCCACCGCCCCCTCCCCCATCATCCCAACCTTCGCCACCGCCGCCACAGTCAACGCCAGCGTCACCGCCATCGCCACCACTACCACCGTTGCCACCGCCGCCACAAACACCGCCATCGCCGTCGCCACCGCCAGCACCACTACCATCACCACCACCACCACTACCACCACCACCACCAACAACAACAACAACACCCCTGCCACCGCCACCGCCGCCGCCACTGCCACCGCCACCGCCACCGCCACCGCTGCCTCCACCGCCACCGCCACCGCCACCGCTGCCTCCACCGCCACCGCCACCGCTGCCTCCACCGTCACCGCCACCACCACCACCGCCACCACCACCACCACCACCACCACCACCACCACCACCATCACCGCCATCGCCATCACCACCGCCGCCACGACAGCCACCGCTGCGCGAACTCGCTCTAGCGCCGCCGCCGCCGCGCACTCCGTGCGCTGGCTGCATCGGCGCCTCCGCCCGGCCCCACCCCACCCCACCCCGCCACGCGCCCGCAGCTCCCCGCCGCGCCGCGCCGCGTGAACCTCGGTTCTGCCGCCGCCGCCGCCTTCGGCCTTGGCGCATCCGAGGCGGCGTTGCCACGACTCCGCGCGCCTCCGCCGTCCGCGGTGCTTCGCGTTTCGTTGACCCCCGCTCGCCAAGCCGCGCGCAGTGGGGCGGGAGCGGCATCTTCTAGGACAAAATAGTCATTTTTGCTGATCCATTCATTCGTGATTCCGTCCGGGAGAGATGGCTCAGTGCATCAACCTGATGTCCCTCTGACCGGGAGGTCCTAGGTTCCCCTCCCGACGGCGGCAGGATTTTCGACTCTAGCTTGTCAGCTAGGTCGAATTCAGTCGCTGTCTGGAGAAGAATTCTAGTGGTCAGCTGCTCTGATCGGTAGTTTTTTTGTGGTTTCTCCGATCAACACCAGGTGAATTCCGGAGCAGTACCCTAACAAACGGGCCACAGACCGCGTGCGGTCTTTCCTTTCTCTTCCTTGTCCTATCCTCTCCTCTTACACACACACTTACACTAACATGCACTACACTATCACATACGCCGGGAGACCGATCGGGAGCTTACAGCTTGTCCCGGCTGGGGCGGTGCCCCGCTGGTGGGAGATACTTGCTTGAGGGGAAACCCTACTAGTCGACGGTAGGTCGACGCCAGATCTCGCCATCTAGCGGGGAAAAGTTCATCGCCACCTCCCGAGAAAAACACGCGCTGCACTGACGGACTAATGACCAAAGTAGTTGACGCGCCGGGAAAAACGAATCAATCAATCGTGATTTCGGGAGCGTCAACGGGTAAGATCGTCAGTCCCGTAAGCGTAGTGCATGTGCATATTGCTTGGGGGGGGATCTTCTCCCGCTAGATGGCGAGATCCACCGTCGACCTACAGGTATGCTTGCAGGATTTCCGCAACATGGTATCTCCCACCAATGGGACACCGCCTCAGGCGGTCTTTGGCGGCACCGCCTTTGGCGGCGGCGGTTAGCGTAACGGACTGCTATACCCAAGTTGGCGGGTTCAAACCCGATTGAAGCCGTGGATTTTTAGGGGCGAAAAAATCCTTCGTACGCCTTCCGCGGAGGGGAAGTAAAGCCGGCTGGCCCATGTTAGTAGATTTACTTGCATGTAAAAGATCCTCAAGCCTAAATGACGCCTCTGAGCTAAATTCAAATCGCCTGTTTCGTCGCCTCAGTAATACCTTCTTTCCGCTAGTCGGTGAAAGGAGCGTAGCGAAATTTGCGTGGTCAGACGGAAGAGCAGGCCTCATGGCCTGAGTCTCGCCACGTAAAAATAAGGCACCAATTCAATTCAATTCAATTCAATTCAGTCGGGAGAAGCCTTCAGTCTCTCGGCATGTGTGGTAGTGTAGTGCATGTAAGTGTAAGAAACGGAGTGACGATCGCACAATGAAGAGGAAGGAAAGATCGCGCGCGGTCCGTGGCCCGTTTGTTAAGGTACTGCTCCGGCATTCGCGTGGTGTTGACGAGAGTTGTTTGGGTGCGGTTCCGTGGATATGGAAAACTACTGATCAGGGCAGCCGTCCGTTACAATTCTCCTCCAGGCAGTAGCTGAATTCGACCTATCTAGCTAGCTAGTGTCGAAAGTGGTGACTAGCCTGCGTCGTGCCAGTCAGAATTCGAACCCTAGTACCCCCCCCCCAGTCAGAGGTACTGCGATGACATCAATTCATACCCTAAGCAACTGAAATGTAATTTGTATATTGTATATTATGTGCATGTAATGTTTTTTGTACTATATCGATTGTTTGCATGGGAAGAAAATTTAAGAAAAAAATCGAATGGAAGAAACAATTATTTCGCTTGCGAAATATAAACAAAGTTTTTAACGTACGTATAAAAATACTTCTACTACGAATCATTATTGATTTTATCTCTGCTCTTCATTATTATCAAAACGATGCTCAGTCTTTGTGCCTAGAAGTATTTTTTTGCTAGGAGTCATGACGTTTTTCAAATGTTTTAGGAAAATGCATAGCTGTACATGGTTCCTCCCCCCACCATATACTTTTATACATACTTAAAAAAAAGTATTTTGGGAGAGGCAGCAAATACTGTAACGAGCCTTGGTGCGGAGAAACTACTCTAAGAGGGCCCAGTATGACAGATCGGGAAACACCATGTTGGATGATGGCATTGGAAGAAGAAGGGTGGAAGCCATTGCGATTGACCCCACTGCAATCGAACGCATTAATTAATTGAGTGCATGGACGTAACCTGTGATTACGCTGCCAGCGGAAAGCGAAGCAGTAGCTGCCAAAGCGATCCGTTATAGTCGTCCTCTCTATAGAAAACGCTTTGAAGGCAAGACTTTTTCCCTCGAGGCGTATCAGAATCGTCCCCTCTCCGTGCCCTCTGAAAGTGCAAAACTTTCCGGACGTGGGTCATGGGACTACGAAATTGTCAACTGATGCCAGAAGTGGATCCAGCCAATCTTTGTTGTTGTTGTTGTTGTTTTTAGGGGTTCGTAGATTTTTGTTACATAATAAACATATTTGTTATTATATTGTATATTATTTATGTACTGTAGATATCTCCTCCCTAATACGTCATATACAGTTTTTACTGTTTTTTGACGGAATAAATAAATAAAAATAATTACTATACAATATTATTGTTTAAATAATTACATAATTCGAACATATATATTTAAATGAATTTTGCCAAATAAAGGTAGGTAAACGAAGCCTTTTGGGGGGTTCATGGCCCCCATGCCCCCCTCCCGGATTCGCCAGTGGCTGATGTCACGCGTTGGCGTGCCGTGCATGACGTAATCGTGCCGGAGGTTCCGGTCAGAGATTCCGAATGGATCAAATTAAACGAAGAAAGGAAAACTACCATGGGGTAGGCGGTGGCCACGGCGAGCCAATCAAAATGATAGCGCTGGTGCAGTGAACGTTGGAGTTGACCGCGGGAGTTGCTGGTGCAGTGTCCAAGCACGTGGAGACGAATGGCCGGGTTCCAGTCCCGGGCAAGGCATGTTTTATTACGTTGTGATGGTGATGTGGTTGGCTTCTCTTTGACGTCAGTCATCTGCACATCATTCCATCCGGCGTTATTCATCTTTGTTTTCAATCACAGTCTCACACAGGGGCGATTCCTGCCAATCATTTGGGGATGGGGCATCGTAAATTTTTGTTAAATAAGCATATTTTTATTATATTGTGTATTGTTTATATACTGCAGATATGATACTATACAATATTAGTGTTTAAATAATTACGTAATTCGAATATAAATATTTAAATCAATTTTGCCAAAGAAAGGAAGGTAAACGAAAACCCAGGGGATTGTTTTTTTGTGGGGGCATGGCCCCCCAGCTCTAGACCATCCAGTGGCTTCGTAATCACCCAAACATCCTTCATACAGTGGGAGGTCCGAGTAAAGTAGCATGCTACCGCCTTGCTGTCCAGGAAAGAGGACGGCATGAGTCGAAGGTCTCCTCCAGCGCGTAAACTCAGGATTGAATCAGGATTGACTCAACGCAGCACGGTGATGTATCCCTTCCGGTTTGTTTCCATCAGAGTACGAAGAATTTATTCTTACATTTCCTGAACAACGATGAATAAAGATTTCGATTAACATACGGAAAGACAAATCCACCAGGAAGTTGATCGTGCTGGAAATGGGTTTCGCCGTCCATGTCACTATTACTAAATGAATCGTAAGGGAGATTGGAGCCCACAACTTGTTGACTGGGCGCTTTACGCCTGCGTAATGATACAGTTTTTGGACAAATATTACTTAAGGAAGAATAATTGTAATACGACTATATTGTCATGTGTGTTATACTCAAGATTTCCTGGCTGCAAAACCTTACGTAATATATTACGTAATAATCAATTTTTTTGGAAGAAAATTAAATGTATATTAATAACAAATAAGCTCAATTTATTCTATGTAAAAGCAAATGCAGAGCTTTTCTTAATAGGAACATTACACCTAACGAAGAAACTACAATATTTTATAAAAATATGTTGGCAATCAGATTGTCGCCTACTTCACTTAATTTAATATCGTACCACTCGTAGAGCGACCATTTCTAAAACAGTCATCACTAAGATATTAAATCCACCGGACAGTTTATAAACATAATTAACAGAGTTGTTGCAAATCGGAATTAAAGTACAATGTTGTATTTGAAGCGCCAGTAAGATTGTAGCTTATTCGAAAAATTGTATGCGCTGCTGCCAGCCCGTTTGTTCCCGGTCCGGGAAGAGAAATGAACTAGGGTTTGAAGTCGAGCATCAAGTGTAGTACATGCGTTTTCATCGGGAGGTGGCGGTGATCTTCCCCCACTTGATGGCGAGATCAGGCGCCGACTACCGTCGACTAGCATGGTTTCCCCAACCAGGTATCTCCCACCACCTTGCCCCGCCTCACTCGCCTTACCCCGCCTCCCCCGCCTTACCACGCCTCCCCTGCCTTACCACGCCTCCCCACCTTAGCCCGCCTCCCCCGCCTTACCCCGCCTCCCCCGCCTTACCCCACCTCCCCCGCCTTACCCCGCCTCCCCCGCCTTACCTTGCCTCCCTTGCCTTACCCCACCTCCTCCACCTTACCCCGCCTCCCCCACCTTACCCCGCCTCCCCCACCGTACCCCGCCTCCCCCACCTTACCCCACCTCCCCCGCTTTACCCCGCCTTACCACGCCTCCCCCGCCCAACCCCGCCTTACCCCGCCTCACCGCGCCTTCCCAGCCTTACCCCGCCTTCCCAGCCTTACCCAGCCTTACCCCGCCTTACCACGCCTCCCCCGCCTTACATCGCTTCTCCCGCCTTACCCCGCCTCCCCCGCCTTACCCCGCCTCCCCCCCTTACCACGCCTCCCCCCTTACCACGCCTCCCCCGCCTTACCCCGCCTCCCCCCTTACCACGCCTCACCTGCCTTACCTCACCTTCCTTGTCTTACTCCGCCTCGCCCCGTCGCGCCCCGCCTCGCCTCACTCCCGCCGCACCTCTCCCCGCCCCGCCCCGCCACGCCGAGCCGCGTCATGTCCGCCGCCGTGGGGCACGTGGCCCCGTTGGCTTGGCCGCCTCGGCGCAGGTGACGCCGCCGCCGCCGTCTGTGCGTGCGTCTGTCTGTCGATGGCCGGGGCGTGCGCGCGGAGGCACTTCCTTCGCCTGCCTGGCGCGTGAATCACGGCGTGCGTGAGCCGTGCGTGAGCGCCCGTCTGGAGACGCCGGTGTGTCGACACGGCGCGGCGCGGCGCGGCGCGGCGCGGCTGTGGGCAAAGAAAACTGCCCGGCCCGACCCGGCCGGCGTCTGGAGGCGGAACCGACTCAGCACTTTCTGGAGGTCGTAACGTTGTGTCGATTTTCCTTGTTGTTTTTTTTTTCTTCGCCGTTTTTTGTCGTCTCGTTCTGTTCCTTCGCTTCCATTCGTTTATCCTCCATGTCGATAGCTAAATTTTAGCAGCACTAATGTAACAAATTGCGACTTTTCGGAAGAGAGAAAAAAAAACGTTGGAAAGTTTTCATTTCAAGCTAATAAAATTTGACCGATTTCCGTCTTTTTAACAATTTTCTAGTTTATTTTTGTGGTACTTATATTCGTAATGGCACTTCTAGGTCACGAGTTGGAAGGAGAGGGGTACATTGCCATCCAATCGGAAGCTCCAATGCCTAAAAATTTAATTGTAATGAAGTTTCCAATTGGATGACCCCTCTCAGTTCATCCCGTGACCTTCAAGTGCTACTATATTTAAATCTGAGTATAATTAGAATTCAGTAGAAGATTATTTTATCTTCGGTTGACTATAATTCAAAATGGTAAATATTTATATTTATATTAAATTGTAGCCGTTGGGTGCTGCTTCTCCTCGTTTTTTTCTTTTGGTCCTCATCGTACTATTCATCCTTCTCATCTTCCTGTTTCTCCTTTTCCTGCTTCTCATGTTCTTCCTTCTCTTATTCGATCCCTCCTCCTTTTGTTCCTTCCGTTTGTTTTTCTTCTTGATCGTTTTCTGAAGTAACGTTGGCTATGCGAAACCAGATGATAATAAAATTATAAATGTAGCAGTATCTAACGTTACGGTGGCTGTGTTGGATTCAGATAAATCATGAGTAACGACGATTTAGTTGCACCGTAGCTGTCGAAATTCAAGTCACTGAATGCAGTCTATAGGACTGTGTAATGTTAAATTAAATCGTTGTTTCTTTGGCCTTTGAATCATCAGGTCTTTTATTCCATAAATAAACGAGGGCATGTGAGAATTTCCTTGCCTTCCATATACGTTATACTAGAAGTACCCACATAACGCCATGGCCGAAGACATTTGTGGCAAATATATGTTCAAACGTATTACGTAAACTAATAACATAAAATACTTATTCACTAACACTATTCGTGAATGTAAAAAATGTATTAACTATGAAAATAATGTAATGTATTCGGAAGATGGTTGTTAGTGATTTCTCAAAATAATTTCATGTGAAGCGTCTCTTCATAATAATTTTTTGTACTTAACATTTGTGATGTTTTACATTACGTAAATTATTCATAGTTAATGTTTTTTATTGTTTTTATTAACGTTAACAATACTGTGTACAACAGTATACAAAACACTATTTTAACATTTTTTTTCTATTAGCAATTGAAAAACGCAAAATAACAATACTCTCCCCGCCCAGGAACGTAAGTGAAATAGGCCCTCCCGCTCTAGGGTTTAACCGTCCAGGGAGCTAGGATATTAATTCGAGAAGCTCGGAGAAAACACTTATCTGCCCTACATCTCCGTCTCGAGCTGAAGCCTCTGCCGCCCGCCGCGCCCCGAGTTTGAGTGTTTGTCGTTTCTGCTCGGTTAACCTCTTGTCCGTCCCCGGACTTGACTTCTCGATTCCCCGACGTCACTGCCCTGCGGCGAATTCACTGATCGAAGGAAACGTCGTTCATAACACTTGAACCCTCTTCTCGTCCATTTTCGACACGGTCCAATACACACTGCTGTATACACATCTGTCAGTCATTGTTTTTTATTAGTCTGTTATTCTGTTATTGTTTTATAAAGGTTCGACATTATTTCGGGTCTTCTCTTGTTTATGACCTTTTATATCGCTCTAGACACGTTAAAAGATTTGCAGGTTCCTCTATAATTCATTTGTGGTTTTTGTTCACACCTTTTTTTTTTTTAACTCGCGCTGTGTATGGTCGAATCTTGCAAGAACTAGTTGTCTACATATCTTAGACAGAAAATTTGAGGATGTTCGATAAATATGCATGATTTTGTGTTGTTGTTTTGTTGTTTTTTGGCTGTTTCGCCCACGCACTTGCCAAAGAAATGTATCTCATAGTTATTTAAAGTCCAATTACACAAGCAGACAAAAAATAAGTTGTCAGACACAAAGACTTGATACGTGTTTCTCTCTCTATATATCGACGTGCTTAAACCGAATCCGAAGCCAGAATTGCGCTACCACCATCCAGTAGTTTTTATATTGCGAACAACACATGTGAATACTGGATTTTGGTGTCTTTTGTTACATTAAATCTAAAGAAGCCAAACGTTGTTAGACCCAAAGACATGCCACAAGTTTATCTATGTATGTCGACGCGCTGAATCCGAATCCAGAATTGCGCCACCACCCTCCAGTAGTTTTTTAAATTGCGAAAAACTCATGTGAATTCTGTATTTTGGTGTCTTGTTCCATTAACTCAAAAGAAGCCAAAAGTTGTTAGACCCAAAGACATGCCACAAGTTTCTCTAAGTATGTCGACGCGCTGAATCCGAAGCCAGAATTGCGCCACCACATCCAATGCATTTTTTAATCGCAAAACAAAAACCCACACACAGTGAAATTTACAATTTCACGGTGGTTTATCGCGAAAAAAAAACAACAAAAAACAAACTGGATGATGGTAGCGCAATTCTGACTTCAGATCAGGACTCGGCGCGTCGACATACATAGAGAAATATGTCAAGTCTTAGGGGTCTGACAACTTTGTGTGTGTGTGTGTGTGTGTGCTTTCTGTGTTATTACTAGAGCTTAAACTAGATTTATGAAACTTGGAAACATTAAATTGTAGGTGGCTTCCTACTCATGTTTGTCAGAGTCGTCTTTCGTTGCTACGTAGCGTGTGCTGCGAACTTTCGTCTCCATTCCTACAGACTTGGCAACCTGTGCGTGAGCGGACAAAGTCGAAACGCGGCGTCGCGCGCTGCCATGCGTGCGGGCGGGCAGGTGTACGAGCGCGGGTGGGCACCCGCAGGCGAGCGGCGGACAGACGAGCATGCGATCAGACGAATGGTGGGGAGGGGGGTGAGCAGACGTTCACGCAGGCTGACGGACGGTCGGGTTGACGGACGAGCTGGTGGGCCAGCAGACGGACGGGCAGACTGGTCGTAGGCGGGTGGACAGTCTGCTCGGTAGGCGGGTGGGCATGGTGTCTGGCGGATGAGGGGATGGGTGGGTGGTCTGGCATGCGGGCGGGTGAGGAGACTGGTGGGTGGGGAGGCACGTAGGCGAGCGGGCAGACTGGTTGGTAGGCAGGTGAGTAGAGAGTTTGTCGGGTGGGTGGATTAGCATACGGACAGGTAGGGAGACTGGCGGGTAGGTAGAGACGCAGGCGAGTGGGCAGACTCGTCGGAAGGCGGGTGGGCAGGGCGTCTGGGGGGTGGGTGGGTGGGCTGTCATGCTGACGGGCAAGGAGTCAGGCGGGTGAGTAGGCACGGAGATGAGCGGGCAGGTAGGCAGGCGAAGGATCAGGGAGACTGGCGGGCGGGCTAGTAGGGAGGCAGATGGGTGGGTGTGTGGGCAGGGAGGCGTGCAGGTGAGCGGGTGGGTAGGAGGGTGGACGGGGAGAAAAACTGGCGGTCGACCACGTGGGCGGGTGGCGGGCAGGCGGGTGGATAGGCAGGCAGGCAGGCAGGCGAGCGGGCGGGCAGGCAGACAAGCTGGTGAGACTGGCGGATGGGTAGGCGGTGGGGATCAGGGAAACTGGCGGGTGGGTAAGGCGGCTGCGGGTTGGTGGGGGGAGGGCGTACTCTAGACGGTGGCGGGCTGTCTGGCGGACGAGCAGGTCGGGAGACTGGCGGGTGGGTAGGCAAGGAGGCACGCAGGCGAGCGGCCGGACACACAAGCGGTCCGACACATTTCGGGCAGCCGTGCGAGCGGGCGGGCGGGCGTGCAGGCTGGCGGGTGGTCATGCAGACAGGCGGGTGGGCGGTTGGCCAGCCAGAGCGCGGGTGAATAGCCCGTGTGGTGCTGCGGGCAGCTGCTGCTGCTGCTGCGAGGCGGGGGCGGGGAGGGGGCGTGGCCCGCGCACGCTTCCGGGCTGCCGCCGACGTCACTTCCGCCTGCGTGGAGGTCGCGCGCGAGGCCGCCGCCGCCGCCGCCTCCGCTTTTCGGTGGCCCGCGCACAGAGCGTTGGCCCCCTCTCGGGCCCCCTTCTCCGTCCCCCCTTTTGTCCCCCCGCCCATGCGTGTGCGGCGTCCCTCAAGGTCTTTCTCTGCTCTCCTCGAATTCCTTGTTCGTTTAGTTACTTCAGTTGGGCTGGGTGACTTGAGTTTATAAAAGAACTAGCTGCAATGCCTGGAGTGCGGGAACAAGTACTTAACTGTCCAGATTCAAACGAAAAAGAACCACTTTGGCACGTAAATTAAAAAGTAAGGCGGGATTAGGGCAAGGGAAACTGTGTAAGAAAACATGGATTTAATCACCAGAAAACAAGAACAGTGGCCTCGTAAGTGCCATGAATTGTTTTAGGGAAAAATGAATCATCATTTTTCAGTGAAGACTTGTTAAGGAGAATTAATAAACTCGTGTGCTCTAGTTGAAAAATCTCTCGAACTTTACGTTCTTACTTCCCTTGCGTATTTTTCCACATGTAGACGACTGCAATTCGTTTCTCAACGTAGTTGATTAAGAGTAAACGAAAGATACGTCGACGTTGCACATCTGAAGTAGGTCAGTGAGTATACGTTCACTTTCCGCCTGACATTACGCGATTACTCTAAAGAGCACCGAATCTCTTGTTTATTCAAACGGAGCGAAGGAGTTGACGCAATGTTTCGATTGCTCATTCTCCCCAAACATTTACATACCGAGCGTCCTTCTGAGGAGTGTCGCCCGACGTGGATGAGAATCTTCACCTCACTTCGTCATTCGCTCTTCTGCTTCAGCCGCATTCTTCTCTCCCGTCGACCTCCCTCCGTTCCCCGTCTTCCTCCTATCTTCCCCTTCGCTGATTGATTGATTGAGATTCAAAGCGCTTTAACTAAGATCATTAGTCCCGTAAGTGTAGTGAATGGTGAGGATGGAACTAGGAATGGAAAGGAAAGATCGCGCGCGCGCTCACTGTGGCCCGTTTGTTAGGGTACTGCTCCGGCATTCGCCTAATATTGATAGGTGAAACCATGGCAAACTACCGATGAATGCAGACGGCCGCTAGAATTCTCCTCCGATCAGCGACTGAATTCGACTTAGCTGACAAGATTGTGTTGAAAATCCTGCCGCCGCGCCGTCAGGAGTCGAACCTAGGACTTCCCGGTCAGAGGCACTGCAGTGACATCAGTTGATGCACTGAACCGGTGTATCCTCGCCCTCAACCGTATTCTTCTCACCCTCCGTCCACTCCCTATTTCCCTCTTCCCTCTCATCTTTCTCATCGCCCATTATTGTTTCCCACTTTGCCCCCTCGTCCCGATATTAATCCTCCCGTCCAACTTCTCGCTCTCCCTCCCTCTTTCCCCTCTTCCCCTCACTCACTCCGCGGACTATGTCTCTCATCCTCGTCCACGTGCTCTCTCCCAATGCTCCTTCCATCTTCCCTCGCTCCTGGCTTTTCCTTCGCCTCCCTCCACCGTTACCCGACTCCTTCCCTCATCATGGTCCCGGTTATTGTTGCCTCGTCATCCCGGTTATTGTTGTTAACGCCTTTATTGTCATTATTGCTGTATTATTGTCATTATTGCTTGTCATATTATTATTAATATTATTGTCTTAATATAATGTAAAGTTACATTGTATTTAATTCCTAGTTATAATATGTAAATTTTAGTGTTCTGCCACCAGGTTGCATAAACCTATTTGCGGAAATAATAAATATCTATCTATATATCTCTTTATCTATTTATCTATCTATCGTCTGCCCCCCATTTCTTTTATTCCCTCCCCTTTCTCCGCAACCCTTCTCCACCCACACCCACCCACACTCATCTCCTTCGCTCGCTTACCCTCAATCCCCTCCGCCCCCCGGGTTTTTGTCGACCCACTCTCGTACCCTTTTGTCCCCACAGCTTTGCTCGCTCCCTCTTCGGCCCCTTGCTCACTCGCCTACCTCTCCCTCATCCTCCCGATTCCTATTCCTCGTTGAAGAAAAAGCCAGGTAGCGGACGGTAGATCGGCTCCGGGTCTCACCGTCCAGAAAGGAGATCACTGCCACCTCCCGAGCAAAACAACGCATTACACTTACGAGGCTAATGACCTTAGCAGTTGGCGTACCCGGAATCTCTAATCAATCAGTCATAATTCGCCTTGATTCCTCGATTATCCCCCACTCTCCATCGTTCCCTCCAGCTCCCCGTGGCACTCCCGCGCCTGTATACTTTTTAGCTCTCCTGCTTCCCGTCCGCCTCGCCATCTTCCACTCGTTGGATCCTGTCTTGCACCCTGCGGTTTTATTTATCTCCTCCGCCTTCCTCTTGCCCCTCCGACCTCCCGCCCTCCTCCGTCCCCACGTCACCTCCCACCACCCCTCTCCTCCGCCATCTCCCCGCGCGGTTGGCGAGGTGTTCGCACCCAGGTGCGTCGTGCTGGAGGCGGAGGAGGGAAACTAGGTTACGGCATTGGGAGGCCGGCGCGCCGGGCGCTCGGTTAGAGGCCGGCGGAGGCAAGGCGAAGCGAGTCTTACTCATCGCGGTGGCGGCGGCGGCGGAGGCCCCGATTCCGCGCGGGTCGACGTTCGGCCGCGAGGCCGCGGGACGCGCCCAGGGCCGAACCGCGGAGGCGAGCGCCAGGGGTGGCCAACACGCGCGCGGCCTCCTCGCGCTGCGCTGCACGGCGCCCGCTTCTTTCTCCTCTCCTTGACTCTCTCTCCCTCATCCTTCTCCCTTCCTCCCTCATCCCTCTCTCTCCCTCCCTCCCTCACCCGTCTCTCCCTCACCCCTCTCTCCCTCTGTCTCCTCCGCTCTCTCACCCCTTGTCGCTCTTCCCGTCTCTCACCCCCTGTCGCTGTCCCCCTCTCTCATCCTCGGTCGCTGTCCCCTCTCCCTCCCTCCTTTCTCCCTCTCTTCGGCCCTCCCGTCTCTCTCCTCCTCATTCACCCCCTTCCGCTCTACCTCTTCCTCTCTCTCTGACCCTCCTTTCTCCCCCTCTCCCGCACTGACCTTCCTGTCTCCTCTCTCCCACTCCCCCCCTCTCTCTCCCCCCTCTCCCTATCCTATACTTATACATCCCCCTCATCCTATACTTATACACCTACACACACACACACACACTTACAAGCGCTACTTTACCACATATGCAGGGAGCTTAGAACTTATCCCCGCTGGGGCAATGCCCCGCTAGTGGGAGATACCTGGTTGAGGAAAACATACATGCATCAGCTGTATGTATCTGACAGATATCATTTGTTTGTTCATATATTTTTCTGTTGTTCGCGATAGCCATCCAGAGAATGTTCTTTTAGAATCGATTCTCTGTAATCTGAAGGTATACTTTAAAAAAATGAATGTGTATATGGAAATATGTAATACTAGATATATTAGCGTAATAATAATAATACCATAATAATAGTAGATGGCCTTGTGAGTATGAGCTAAAAGATCTTTCTTTTCTGTTACAGGTAACTTTCGACACTTCTGTGTTCACTAAAAATGGTGATCGACAAGATGATTAAGGGAATTGATACGATCCAACTGAATTGGAGTTTGCAGTCAGTAGGTGCTCTATTTACGCGAGTATCAAGAACCGTAAGTAAATTAAAGAAGAAATTAAAGAAAACTAAAACTTCGATAATCATATGTGCACTGGCTCCTGAATACTAGTTATTGGTTAATTTTCTTATAATGTTATGTTAATAAGTTTTGTTTTCAAATTACGATACAAAACTAAGTAATGAAAAGTACAAATTTCAGTAGGTACATTCAAAATAATAAATGGAAGAAAACGAAGATTTTTAATACTCCTTTTCAATTTTGAGTCGACTTTTTGTCCTTAATGCATAAACAAATATAAAAAAATAAATAATTTTGTTTTGCACAGGTGTTTCGTTATCGAATATTCATCACCGCAATAATTTTGTGTTAGAATATAACATCCACACGTTTCATAATCAAATCGTTACGTTTTACTATTTTATGCATATCCTTAATTTTTTTGGAGATGTGTATTTGAGTTTCTACATTGATATTGGAATATTATCTTGGACTATTTAGTGTATGTGTTAAGTGTCTTCGTCAAGTCTTCGGTGGAAATCTTTCACATTTTCCCCTAGAAGCGCACTGCGTACCCTTGAGGCATGTGCACTCCACGTTGAGAACCCCTGCGCCTGTCTCTGTATTGTGCTCGGGACCCATCTTGCTTTGCGTTCAGCGAGCCCAAATGGCAGTGGGTAGTGGGGGAGGAGGGTGGGAGGGGGAGGGAGGGGAGGGCAGTGCAAATCGGGGCCTGCAATTGCATTTTTATGCAAACGGCGCGGCAGCCGGTCAGCGGGTTGGCGGCGAGTGTGCTCGGGGACTGCGAAGGCATTTCGCTGCTCGTTCCGCAGCCGGCGCCGCGCTCGCTAGTGGGTCCGTCTTGCTGTATCTCTCTCTTTCTCTTTACCTGCCTCTGTTTGTTCTCCCTTATGACTTCGGCTCTACGTAATTTTATCTATCTCTATTTCTCTTGCTCCTTCGTTTTCACTGTACTCGTTTTGACAATGTATTGCTCTCGTCTTCACGCTGCTCTCCCTCTCTCTCTCTCTCTCCCCTTCTCTCTCTCTCTCTTTAGCACTCTTTTAATTCTCTTCCTTATTCTCCCGTTCTGTCTCACTGGCACTCTTTTTCGTTTTCTGTTTCGTTCTCTCTCTCTCTCTCTCTCTCTCTCTCTCGCAGTAACTCCCGTTCTCTCACCTTGTGTCATTGTCGTTTTGTCCATCTCTTTCTCTTCCATCTACTCACCCGTTCTCTTCTTCATTCTCCCTTTCCCTCTCGTCCTCCCTATTTCGCTCTCTTTTTATCTCTCCTTGTTCTTTCCCCCTCTCTTGTCTTTTCTCATTCTCACTCTTGTTCTCTGTTTTCCCGCTCGCTTGTACCATTTCTCTCGCTCGTTCTTTCTTTCGTTTCTCTATTTCTAGTCGTGTTCCCATTCTCTCTCTCTGTGTCTCTCTGTCTCTATCTGTCTCTCTCGATCTGTCTGTCTCTCGATCTCTCGGTTTGTCTGTCTCTCTCGGTCTGCCTTTCTGTCTCGGTCTGTCTGTCTCTCTCTCGGTCTGTCTCTCTGTCTCTTTCGGTTTGTTTCTCTCGGAAACATTTGCATGCGCACTTGTCGCTCGTCCGGCCTCTTGACAGCCCTGCAGTCGCTACGAGCTCTAGTTCAAGTGGCGTTTCGGCTTGTCTGGTTGCAGTTGCGTCAGTGGTAATTGGGCGTCGTTTACTTTGATGTCTTCTCGCGTAGTCGTTTCGCGTTTTCTGTTATTTTTTTGAATCACCAATAAACAGCTGCCGCTAGAAATATCGTTACCTCGATGAGATTGCTCTGGATGCCTCTCGGAGCAGTGCAGCAGAAGGAAGGTTCTTTTAGGGCAGCTTTTCAAGGGTTCCGTAACGAAAGAATATTCAAGACCAAGAAATGGAGATCATTTATCGTAACAGTTCACGAATCACAGTGACGAAGTTTCATTTCTATATCAGCCAGATGTAATGTAAAACATTAATGTGATTTATTTACGGTACTTTTCAAACCAGTAAATAAGAAATTAGTTGTTGTTTTTCATTTGTAACTGTGCAAAGACAATCGTCGAACACTTTTACCCTCTATCCCTCCTCTAACTAGGTGCTTGGATGTGAGCCAGTAGAATATGGGGCAATTGCAGCAACGCTCGCAATAATGAAGTGATTATTTAACGTTGTACATATTTTCTTCCAATTAGATTTTGTATCGTATTTGTACTTACCATAAGATTAATTAACGTATTGGTGGTGTTGTGAATGAATCCTCACTCCTGATAGTATTTGTCTTTCCCTACAAAACGACCATTACGCACCTATAAATTGGTTACTCAAATAGATGCATTTTTATCCTATATGTGGGACCTTTACTCATTGCTACAGTATAGCGCATGTGCTGTATACACAGCATTTAATATAAATGTTATGATAAAAAATATTAAATAAGTAGTTTTTGAACTATAAATAGTGCTTTTTATTCCAAAATTATAGAGCTGTGTATATCCTTTATCAGTCGATCATAAAAAAATATAAGTATTTGAAAGGAATCGCAAGTTTGCTTCTGGTTATACTTTGAAATAAAATAAAAATTGTGCTAGATTACATTCAAAAGACTTACAGTATCTTAGTATAAAACGTGTAGCGTAAAGTAGCGTTTACGTAATAATGCAGTTGTCAGCGAGAGGTCCAAGAAGGTTAGAGCGTGTGCTCATGCGAATTCTCTCTATCCGAGCGGGAGCGGCGGTGGGCACCGTTAGTTCTCCTTCTCGCCTGCAGAGCGCAGGGCCGCCCGAGGTCGGCGATCGCGCTCGTCTTTTGTCTCGGTGTTCGCGCGCGCGCGCGGGCGCAGAGGAGTCCTCTCGGCGCGGCGCGGTCTTCTTTTTTTTTCTCTCTCTCTCTCTCCCCCTCCCCTCGTCCTTCGTCCACCCCTCTTTTGCGAGGTTCTGCTCCGTATAAAAAGCACGTGGCCGAAAGCGGCCCGGTCGGCAGCGACGGCGCCGTCGCGTTTAACTTTCAAATGGCGCCGAATCAAATCGTCGGAAAGGAGGAGGAAAGTATGTAGCGCGGTCGGGCGACAGGACGGCTCTAGCAAGTTTTAGCCCGTAGCCATTTCCTGAAAAATATATATTTTAATGTCAATTTGTTTGCGTTATAATTATGCTGGGTTATACTACTCCTTGAATTTGTATTTTTAAATTATTTATTAATAACATTGTTGTTTATATTATACATACATTATACATATTAATAACTTCGTAAATGGAGACTATGTATCCATTGTATAAAAAATCGACTCATAGAGCCTGATTACCTGGGGCACCCAGGTCATGTGGGTTCCCATGAGTTGAATTGATGTGGCGAGGGGTGCGTACATTTTGTCACTAGGACTCGCCTAGCATCCATCAAAGGTGTTCGTTATATCGATCGGTCGGAAGTTTTTCAATCTTCCCCTCACAGGGGAACCTCACCTTAATAAAAAAAAGGTATACACATTTTCAGGCCCATTAAATGATCCCTCATAGAAACAAATACTATAAGTAATTTTTATATGGTTCACAAAAGCTCACCTTACAATAAATCCGAGAATATTTTGCATGCATTTTTTAAAATGTAATGGTGTATGCGAATTATAATTGTCCGCTGTTGATACTCGAATCGTCTATGACTATAGAGTCATAGACGATTCGAGTACCTCCCCCGAAAAATCTAAATTTCAAAACACCTTTATTTAAAAGAAATTTAGTCTGCCAGGGCCAGAGGTGGAAAATGCTGGTAGTAATAATGAGCAGGATGAATAATCATGATAAATCTGAAAAAATTAAACACATAATACACGTAATTCAAACCTTCTGCAATCTAAAGGATCATAATCAATTACAGTAGAACTGAGTAAGTGGTACTACAAACACTATTCACAATTAACATCCCAAAATGAAAAAATAAAATAATGCTTGAAACTTATTTCAAAGTTGAAAGTGATAGGATATAGTGTTTGTTTGTTGGTTGGTTGGTTTTCTTTTTCTTTTTTTTTCTTTCTTTTTTTTTTCTTTTTTTTTTTTCATCACCCTCCTCGTTGTTCAAATATCCAAATATGGAAGAGTTACTGCTTCTATTGTCTCTTAAATTTCGAAGTCATTTCTATGTTCGGATCACATTCGAATGCCAGTTCCACCAGAGCTTGTTGATTTTAGAACACCACTATCAGTTTTGATATTGAAGTTACTCTAGGACGCAGTTTCGTTTCCGTTCTTTCATCATTATTTCTTCACTAATGATTTCCCGAAGCTCCTCTACACTGAGCACATTATAATGAGAGTTGCACGGATCCTGAATGGCTTTTCTGTTCATTTGGCTAAAACCCTTACCTCCAATTTGACGCAACTGAATTGAATTATTTTACAGTTGTGTTATTCTATAAAGGTGTGCTCGCTTTCAAAATAAATGGTCTACGACCAAAAGACGCACTCGCGAATGTTGAAGTCGCGAATGTTAAATCCGGTAGCATTTCTCTAATCACGAATGTTCGGAACTCGCGAATAGCGAATTCGCGGATGTCGACGGATTACTGTATTTCTCTTTCAAAACTACAAGACGCCCAGGCGTGTCATGCGGAAAGTTCTCGCAAGACGGTTTAATTCTTTCGTCGCACCACTTTCCGAAGCGACGAAATTAAAAAATAAAATACCGGTAGTAACCGTGTTAGGCCCATCCATGAAGTTAGGCTAAGTCCCGTGCGGGGCTCGCCGGCAGGACAGAGCACGTCCTTATCGGCCCGGGGCTGGGGGGCCACTTTGGGCCCTGTTCGGTTCGCCGGGCGTTATCTGCTGTAAGCCGATTTTTGCCCGGCTTAAGATACGGCCTCTCGCACTCGGCTGAGTGGCTGAGCAGAGAGAGGCCGGAGCCGACGGAAGTAAACTGCGGCCGCTCTTAGCAGTGGGCCGCCGGCTGCGTTGGCTCGGAAGCTCCACCGTGCAGAATTCTTTGCTTTCTTCATTCTATAGCATCGTTGAACGGGAGGTGTAAGTCCCAACGAGGACGGGTTTTCGAGTATGGAGGAGAATTCTAGCGGCCGGCTGCTCTGATCGGTAGTATTTCCGTTGTTTCTCCTGTCAATACCAGACGAATGCCGGAGGAGTACCCTAACAAACGGGCCACGGACCGCGCGCGATCTTTCCTTCCTCCTCCTTGCCCTATCCTCTCCTCTTACACACACACTTACACTGACCTGCACTACACTACCACACACGCCGGGAGACCGGTCGGGGTCTTAGAGCTTGTCCCGGCTGGGGCGGTGCCCCGCTGGTGGGAGATACCTGATTGGGGAAAACCCCACTAGTCGACGGTAGGTCGGCGCGCGATTTCGTCATCCAGCGGAGGGGGATCACTCCACCTCACGATAAAAACACGCACTGTACTTACGGCACTAACGACCTCGTTAGTTAACGCGCCCGGATTCAATAACTATCAATCGATGAAAGCGGATTTTCGGCTCTAATTACTTCCATGGGTGCGTTTCAAGCGCTGTTCGTTGGGAAATTGCAGCGGTTGCCTATTCTGTTCCGTACTTTTCCCTGGTTTCTCCGATCAACACTAGGAGAATGCCTGTGCACTTCTTTAAAAGACGGGATGCGGACCACGCGTGATCTATCCTTTATTTCCGTTGTCCCCCCCTCTTATCACACACACACACATTTTGTTTCTTACATACACTTCCATACAACGTGAAACCAATCGCGAGCTTATAACATGTCTTCTCTGAGGCCTCCGAGGGAGAAATCTGGATGCGGAAACCACGGAAGCCGACCTATAGGTCGCCGCAGGATATATCGACTATCGGGAGAAGAACGCCACCACTTTCCGTGTTATACGTTCTATATACAGACGAACGTATACTCATTGGTATCGTTTTGAATATAATATAGAAAATTATCGCTGAAGTAGAACTGGTATGTTTATTGTAAGCTTTTTATACCTCGAAATATGCTTATTGAAGATTTTGTTTTATTTGATCTTTCTCTAGAAAAGAAACAATAACAAACGAAATAACACCAACAGTAACAAACGGGCTGGTTAGTACATAATACTGAATTTCATCAATAATAGGAGTATGCATTTTTCGGGGGCTCGTTCCAGCAGTTTATTTTGACTGCTAACGAGGATGGTTTTAGGAGATCCACTGAATGTTTATACATTTAGTGAAGAGTGCGCTCCACGAACGTACAACGGGTTGCAGCCAACGAGTCTCTAGGGGCACTGCTTCGCCTTCTCTGATCACTGTTAGTTAATATAATGCAATGAGCGTATTGGCTTGTGGAGAACAGTGTTTTAAGTTAAATTAAATAAAGCGTTGATTTTCATTTAGCCATTATTTTAATTAAAAAAGCGAGAGCGTTTCGAAGGTATCTGAAAGACATGAATTTGACCATTTACATATAACTACCTTGCGAACCTAAGCCATTTTAAGAAATAAATATTCATATCATGAAATTAGTGCAATTTTACTTAGTACCTCACACAGTAAAAAAAGGTAAACGGCAGGTAAACTTTTAATTGGCGTTTAAGTTCCAGCAATTGTGTGCTGTGAAGCTGACTCCTTGATGAATGTAAATGCATAGACGAGGTTAGTCCTTCGCCAAGTATTATTTTCTTCTTTAAGAAACAATTCGGCCTTGCTTGATCTAGAGTTTTTCTAGATCACCCGGAAGACCTGTGAAGAGAGAAGAGAGAGTCGATTGGTTCCATTCTTAGAAAACAAATGGTGACAGATGAGAAATGAAGGATCATATGCTCTGTTTTGAAGGTACTGCACCGTCGTCCGCTTAGAAAATAGTGTAAACGGTCGATTAGAACACAGTCCTTGATCTATCTACGTAGCTTTTAACGTTGAATGCGAGTTCCTTCTTATCCGGTGTCGAAAACCATGCCACAACGACGATACTAGAACCCAGGACCTTCCGGTCCACGAGGCTGCTATTGAAATCTTGCGACCACCTATATCGACGAGCCGTAACATAATGGCCTCCTAGGGAAAGGAACGTGTTTCAAGACGGTCGCCCCATCGAACAGCGAAAAATCCCTTGAAATATAGGTACGCGAATAGAGGTGAAAGGAACCCGACTCAAGGCAGTATTCCGCGTCAACGGATGAAACCTTATTCATCAACATTATCGTCATCACCTCGGGCGCAGTTTTCCCTAACCAAGCGGAGGGTCTCTGTGGCCCGCGGGGCGCGCTCAGCTCGTCCTTGGACCGCGAGCGGCAGAGCCTGCGCTTCCGAACTGCAGTGGCGCAGCGGCCCGGCGGCGGCGGGGCTGCCAACCGTGAAAAGCGAACAGGAACAAATGAACGCGACCCGGCCCCATAAATCGTCGTATTAACCGCGAGCTCGCGCTCGCGCGGCGGTCCGTCCGCCCGCCCCGCCCCCTCCGCCCGCCCCGCCCCCTCCGCCCGCCCCGCCCCCTCCGCCCGCCCCGCCCCCCTCCGCCCGCCCCGCCCCCTCCGCCCGCCCCGCCCCCTCCGCCCGCCCCGCCCCCTCCGCCCGCCCCGCCCCCTCCGCCGGCCCCGCCCCACCCACCTCCATCCGCCCCGCCACGCCACCACTCCCCTCCGTTTCCCCCTTCGCTTGCCCCGCCCCCCTCCATCCGCCCCGCCCCTCCAACCACTCCCCTTCGTCCTCCCCTCGCCCGCCCCGCCCCTTTACCCACTCCCCTCCGTCCGCCCCGCCCCCTCCCTCCGGCCCGCCCCCTTCCTCCGCCCCGCCCTCTCCCTCCGGCCCGCCCCCTTCGTCCGCCACGCCCCCTTCGTCCGCCCCGCCCTCTCCGTCCGGCCCGCACCCTCCGTCCTCCCCGCCTCCTCCGTCCGCTCCGCCCCCTCCGTCCTCGCCTCCCCTCCATCCGCCCCGCCCCTGCCGTCCGCCCCGCCCCCTCCGTCCGCTCTCTCCGTCTGCCCCGCCCCCTCCGTCCGCCCCGGTCCCTCTGTCCGACCCGCTCCCTCCTCTCCTCACCGCCCCCTCCGTCCGCCCCGCCCGTCTCTACCCACCCCTCCCTCCTCCGACCGCCCCGCCCCACCCCCTGTCTCCGGTCGCGAACTGGTCCTGGGCGGAACACGGCAGATCTCCCACTCACCCCCTCCCCCTCTCTCCTCTCCTCCATCTGCCTCGGCGAGGCGTCTCCCTTCTCTCCGCTCTGCTTCGGAGTGGACCGCGTCGGAGGAGCTGGAGGAGGAGAATCGAGGCTGTATTTCATAGACGGGGCGGCGCGCACCGCGACCCCGCCGTATTGAGGCGATTGGCGGAAGGGAAAGTTCTGACGTGAGGCCTTCCGACGCGTGATTCAGAGACCGGGCGGTATTCTAATGCAGTGGACGAATTTTTAAAATGCGCTGACTAGGGGGTGTTCTAATGCGGTGGACCGGGAGAGCTGGCTGAGTGCATCAGCTGATGCCACTGCAGTCCCTCTGACCGGAAGGTCCTAGGTTGAGTCTCGACCTTGTCAGGATTTTCGACATTGGATTGTCAGCTAGGTCGAATTCAGCTGCTGTCTGGAATAGATTTCTAGCGGCCGGCTGCTCTGATCGGTAGTTTTCCGTGGTTTCTCCGATCCACACCAAGCGAATGCCGGAGCAGTACCCTAACAAACGGGACACGGAACGCGGGTGATCTTTTCTTCCTCTTCCTTGTCCTATCCTCACCCCTTACACACACACGCTAACATGCACTACACTACCACACTTGCCGGGAGGCCGGTCGGGGGCTTAGAGCTTGTCCCGTCTGGGGCAACCAGGTATTTCCCACCAGCAGGGCACCGCCGTAGCCGGAACAGCTCTAAGCTAGCGACTACTCTCCCGACCTGTGTGGTAGTGTAGTGCTGATGCCCTGAGCCACCTAAGAAGATCTGAATACAATATAGGGTGTTCTAGTATTAGTGTACGACGTTTCAGGATATACATTACCCATTTTATCTACTCTGAACGTGTAAGTAAATATGGTATATAGCCAATCCAATAAGATAAATAACTAATATTAATAATGTAGAATTTCAGTGACTTAAAACAAAATTTCAATGTTCTCATTAAATCATTTGACCTGTAAATTCGTTTAGTTACATTAAACTTTTTTTTTCAATAACAAAATCGCATGACAAACCTCTGCGGTTTGCGATGGTGTAGCGGTTAGCGTAACGGACTGCTGTGGATCTTTAAGGGCGAAAAAATCCTTCGTACGCCTTCCTTCGGAAGGGAAATAAAGCCGGCTGTCCCATGTTAGTAGATTTACTTGCATGTAAAAGATCCTCAAGCCTAAATGACGCCTCTGAGCTACATTCAAATCGCCTGTTTCGTCGCCCGAGATAATACCTTCTTTCTCCGCTAGTTGGTGAAAGGAGCGTAGCGAAATTTCATTGCGAAATCTCATTAGAGCATTCAGTTCAATTCTGTGTTAGCACGTGACCTATGCTGACTCTCGAAATCTTATTTTAACAGCAACCGCTATCCCAGTTCACAAAAGGATCGTTTGGTTGTTTCGGAACGGGGGAAAAAAAAGTCCCCGTTGAGTCGGAGAAGGCCCTAATGCATGTTGTGGTGGCGAACCAGACCTCCCACGGATACCTTTGCGGTTTTCCTTATTACCAGCAGGTGTTCTTCCTGCACTTACTTCATTGACTCTGCGGTACAGGCCGTTGTGGAAAGCTTTGTGCGTAAGCGCGGCTCATCGGACGCAGATAATCAGATTTAACAATACAAGCACTCGAAATTAGTTGGATGCATTTTTTTTTGGCGCTGCGGAGGTACGGTTAGTGGTTTTAGTCTAATTATGTCATCCTCAAAATACAGTGGCCTTCATAGGATCTTAGTCATTTGGGATTTAAAGTTATAATCTGTAAGCAAGTTATTGATAAAGTTAACAAACAGAAGTTCTTAGGTTTCAATCTAATTGGGTAATATAACACAAAAATTGAAAATAAATTTTACGCTGTAATTCTGTGAAAGTATACATCGAAACTTAGGAAACAATGCTCATTAACATATTTACCTGAAATCTATTAAGTGGTGACCTACATTATTTGGTCTGTGCAAATGAAAGTTGATAAAGTGAGCTGATAGACGAATATTCTGGCCTGCGAAATGAGGTTTCTGTGTTTCTTAGCTGACTGTTGAGTTATGAATGAAAAGACGATATTCTAACTAATTGAAAATACAATGTATCTTTTAAACAATAAAACAGGGTCAAATTAAAGCTGCTTGACACATTGCAATACTATGTATGTAGATGTAGATGAGGTAATGAGTTATTCGCTGTGAATTATTTACACATTTTCCCTTAAATATAGCCTAAATTCGTGGAAAGCATCATAGAACATATTCAAATTATGTGTATATCGTTTTAAATGTTCATATTAGTTCAATTAAACTAAATGGGAAAAATTAATTTCCAAATTATAGACATGAAAAATGAAGGTAATGGGAGGTATGGGGATAGTCAACCAGAATACATATTGTGTTTGATTATCCCTTACCTCCCTTTACCATAATGGATTACCACAAGATATCAGCTACCATCACCGAATTTACGAAAAATTAAGTTGGAAAAAATAATTAAAAAGTCTCGTGTACTCAGTACTTGACCACAGAGACATTTTGTAAATTGTATTTCGTGGGTTATTATTTTGCGCCCTTTATTGGATTACGGACTGAAATCTCCCGATTTGCTCTCACAAGGAAAACCTTTTAAAGACAGTTATCGTCCCGCAGCTACTCACCGCATTCCATCCCGACGTGCTTGTTAATTGCAGAAGCAGGCGGTCGTGACAGAGGTTCGCAGATCTCTCGCTCCAGCAGACAAAGGCGCATTAACCCTGCTGCTCGGAATATCTCAGACGCGCCGTGGCATTGTCTATCGCGATCTCAAGTTCGCGCGACCCGCCCCCGGGCTCCGCGCTACTGATTCCGTTTGTTGGCAGGGCGGACCCCGTATCTGCATCGCAAGCAGGCATATGATCTACGCGATGGTGCCTGCGTCTTGTCGGAGACGTATTTACTCCGTGGAGTAGAAAGCCCTTTGTGTTCGGCGATGGCTGACGCAGAGAGCTGACTGGTTTTGAATGTAGATTCGAGTGCGTGGTTATCGTGAAAATTCAATGTTGGTTCATTTAATTTCCTTGGCGTTGTTTGGCGAATTGGGAAGAGACGGGGGAGAACTGAGCAAAGGGGGGGGAGTCTAATTTGTGTGTTTAATTCAGTTCATTATTGTCAAAATTTTGGTTAATTTATGAGATGTTCATGAATAACACTATTTGAACCAGTCTACGCTGTGACACTTCTCAAGGCATCTCCCCCTGGTAACCTGAAAGCTCAGTTTGGTGGAGTAGTATCCATAAGATTGTGTTTGTCTTTGTAGGGGATGGGTATGAGGAAGGAGAGGTCGGGCGCGTCCCTTAGCTCGTTTGTGAGTGTACTGCTCTGACATTCACCTGGAATCGATCGGACAAACCACTGCCAGTGACACTGCCACCGATCAGAGTAGTCAGTTGCTAGAATTATCGCACAGACAGGAGCTGGATGCGACCTATTTATGTAGCTACTGTCGAAAACCATACTTCGAACCCTATACTTCGATTAAATCATAGTGTTTCTTCAAGTTCGTGAGCTGGAAGGATAAGGAGTCACTGTCATCCAATTGGGAGCTTCGTTACGTTTTAAATTTTTGGTATTGAAGCTCCCGATTAGATGACAATGTCATCCTGTCCTTCCAGCTCGTGACCTTGAAGGGAAACCACGTTTTAACGTCAAAATCAATTTTGTTCGCATAGCGCTAGACCATTGTCGCGTCCGCACGCGCGCAATCCTTGTTGCAGCTGTGAGGTTGTGCCCTCTCCCTCTGACTTAAGCACACGCATAAAGCAGCTAAGCACTATTTTAGATATAGCTTCTAACAAAGGCAAGTCATAAATACATCCTGGCCAAGAGTATGCAATGCTTTTGCGATCGTGGCTAAATCGACATGTAGCAATCAGGAATGGAAAAAAACGGGCATATATGCTTTCTTTAGGATACCTAGGTCTATTGAAATAAAAGTCGCTTATTATTGCAAATGAAGAAAATTTGAGTTGACCAGAAATTGGCGTCCTCAAATTAGAAGGTTGGACGTTAAAAGGTATCTCGGAGAATTGGACCTGCCGGTCAACCATGCTGGAGACACAGTCGCTGCTCTCGCAGCCGCAGTGTGTGTGTGTGTCCATCTTTGTGTATGTGTGTGCGTGCATGTGTGTGTGTGTCTTTGCGCGCACTTGTGTCTGTGTGTATGCATTTGTATCTATGTGTGTGTGTGTCTGATCGTGTGTGTGCATGTGCGTGTGTGCATGTGTGTGTGTCTGATCGTGTGTGTGCATGTGTGTGTGTCTGATCGTGTCTGTGCATGTGCGTGTGTGTATGTGTGCGCGCACGGTTGTGTGTGTCTGTGTAAATGTGTGTGTGTGCGCATGTCTGTGTGCCTGTATGTGTGTATGGTGTGCCGTCGGCGCGGCGGTCATCGCCAGGAGACGCCCCAGCGCTGGCGCCCGCCCCGCCCCGCCCCGCCCCGCTTCGCAAGCGGCCGCCCAGATCACGCTCGCATTGTGCCCGGGGCCTCCGCGCGCCCGCCCGCGTCTGTTGCAACAGCGCGCGGCGCTGGCAGCCGCCCAAGGACGGCGGCTCTTAACGGAGTTCCCGCCGCGCCGCCCCTCCCACTCTCCCACCCGCCACACGGACGCCCGCCGCTGCTTCGCTGTCCGCCCGCCCGCCCGCCCGCCCGCCCGCCCGCCCCGCCCGCCCGCCCACCCACCCACCCACCCACCCACCCACCCACCCACCCACCCTCCCGCCCGCCCGCCCGCCCGCCCGCCCAGCGTCCCTCCCGCCCGCCCAGCGTCCCTCCCGCCCACCCAGCGTTCCTCCCGCCCACCCACCGTTCCTCCCGCCCACCCAGCGTTCCTCCCGCCCGCCCGCTCGCTCGCTCACCCTACGTCCCGAACACCAGCCCGCCCACCCACCCACCCACTCTCCCTCCCTCCCTCCCGCCCCGCCCGACAGCCTTCCTCCCACCCTTCCATGCGCCCACCCTCCCTCCCGCGCACCCTCACACCCTCCCGCCCGCTCACCCTCCCTCCCGCCCGCCCATCCAGCGTCCCTCCCGCCCGCTCACCCAGCGTTCCTCCCGCCCTCTCACCGAGCGTTCCTGCCGTCCGCCCACCCAGCGTCCCTCCCACTCGCTCACCCTCCCTCCCGAATACCAGCCCTCCCACCCACCCACCCACCCACCCACCCTCCCACCCGCCCGCCCGCCCGCCCGCCCGCCCGCCCGCCTCCCTTCCTCCTACCCTTCCGTGCGCCCATCCTCCGTCCCTCTCTCCCTCCAGCCTGCTCACCCTCCCTCCCTCCCGCCCTCCCTGCCTCCCGCCCACCCACCTTCCTCCCGCCATCCCTAATCCCACCTGCCTGCTCGTCCTCCCTCGCTCTCTCCCTTCCTCCTGGCCATCCGTCGTACCACCGTTCGGCTCCCCGCAGCCGTCTCCCCCTTGTCGCCACCGACCCATTGCCGTTGTCACAGCGATGCTTTGCCTACCGCCCCACCCCCGCCATTGATCTCACATTCCTCCCCGCCGACCATGGCTTCCCCACTGCTCCGCTCCGCCCTCTGTCCCGAACTAGTGCTTTCCGTATCGGATTAGTGCTTTTCCTGCTCGCCAGGTTTTCCCTCGTTTTTCCACTTACCAAGCCTACCATTAAGAGTTTCGTGTTATAGATCGTAGCGCCATCTGTCGTTGATAGACTGAAGAAGGTGGGGACGTAAGTTTCACGTGGTATGTCGCGATAAGTGGCCTGTAGGCTTCATGCATTCAGTGGAACGTCCATCGTGTGCACTACACCTCCCAGTCTTACATCGCATCCAGGTGTTTTCTCTTCGAAACTGTAAATCAGGAATTACGGTATAGTTGCGTCTGTAAATTTTATTTTATTTTTTGTTGTAACGTTTTACGAACCTTGGGGAACACCAAGCCACTGCGCGTTTGGCGAATTGTCAGCCACGTAGGTAGTGATGTATATGGGGCATCATTAAGTAATTGCCTGACGCCGGACACCTCGCGAAAGGAAAGTGGGAGGGGTGGAGAGGCCGGCGGGGGGAGAGTGGGGGGAGGGGGGGCGACGACCCATAAAAGGAGGCCGTAATTGGAGGGATTAGACTTTCATGACCTGTCAAAGGCCGATAATTCTGGGAAGGGGCAGCCTGGTCGCCGCCCACCGCCGCGGCGCCGGGGCACGCCGGGTCGAGGCTGCCCGCGAGTTCCCAGCCTTGGCGCGAGGAGAGCGGCTGTCCCGTCCGCGGCCCCCTCAAGCAGCGGGATGCAACAATATATTGTTTGTTTTGTAAATCAGTGGCGTAGTTACGTGTCAGTGTTTTGTAAAGTTTTGTAAGTCAGTGGGTAGCGTGCCCCGGGCGGCACTGTTTTAGAGGTGACACCGATTAGAACATTTTATATTACGATTTGTATAATTTTAATGGTTTATTTAAAAATTAGATTTTTATAAGACCTGTATTTATTAATTATGTTGTACTTCGTTTTAGATTATTTATTTAAAAATTGTATATCAGTTATTCTGAATTACGTGCAGTTTTTAAAATATATTATAAATACATTTCTTGTGCAAATGTACGTAATTTTTTATTAAATTATATATAAACTATTCAACAGTAGATTTTTTTATATTTAATTTATGGGACTGGGTGATATCAGTAGTTTTGTCCCGAGTGACAGCAACTGAAGCTACGCCACTGTTGTAAATACTCATATATGAATATCCAGTATCTATAACGCTTTTTTAAACTTGGTTTGTTAAAAATGTTATTCTAGTATATTTTCAATATCTAAAAAATCGATGTTTTTGTCGATGTTTTCATCGACATCGAAAACCTTTTGGTGACGTATCGATGTTTCTCTACAGTTTTTCTAATATTTCAAACGTCGAGGCTTTTGTCAATGTTTTCATCGACATCGAAAACCTTTTGGTGATGGATCGATGTTTTTGTCGATGTTTTCGTCGACATCGAAAACCTTTTGGTGACGTATCGATGTTTCTCTACCGTTTTTTCTAATATTTCAAACGTCGAGGCTTTTGTCGATGTTTTCATCGACATCGAAAACCTTTTGGTGATGGATCGATGTTTTTCTAAAATTTCCCTCTATTTACAAATCGATGTTTTTGTCGATGTTTTCGTCGACATCGAAAACCTTTGGTGACGTATCGATGTTTCTATATAATTTTTCTAATATTTCAAACATCCTGTTTTTTGTCAATGTTTTCATCGTAAACCTTTTGGTGATGGATCGATGTTTTGCCAGAATATGCCGTCATTGCGCAGGGGCGTGCGGTGCGCGAGTGGCCGTTGGCTGTTGTGCCGGGCGACGCGCCGGGCGGCTGCCCTCTCGGCGCGCCGCGGTGGGCGCGAAGTGACCCGGTTGCTCGCTCGACCGTGCCGCAGCGCTCGCGTCCACACGGGCTGGGGTGGCACGGGGGGGAGGAGGAGAAAGAGGAGGAGGAAAGCAAAGAGGTGATGATGAGAGGTGGAGGAGGGGAGGAGGAAAACCAAAGAGGTGATGAGGAGAGGTGGGGGGAGCGCAGGAGGAGAAAGAGGAGGAGGAAAGCAAAGAGGTGATGAGAGGTGGGGGGAGGGGAGGAGGAGAAAGAGGAGGAAGAAAGCGAAGAGGTGATGAGGAGAGGTGGGGGGAGGGGAGGAGGAGAAAGAAGAGGAGGAAAGCAAAGAGGTGATGAGAGGTGGGGGGAGGGGAGGAGGAGGAAAGCAAAGAGGTGATGAGAGGTGGGGGGAGGGGAGGAGGAGAAAGAGGAGGAGGAAAGCAAAGAGGTGATGAGAGGTGGGGGAGGGGAGGAGGAGAAAGAGGAGGAGGAAAGCAAAGAGGTGATGAGAGGTGCGGGGAGGGGAGGAGGAGAAAGAGGAGAAGGAAAGCAAAGAGGTGATGAGAGGTGGGGGGAGGGGAGGAGGAGAAAGAGGAGGAAAGCAAAGAGGTGATGAGAGGTGGGGGGAGGAGGAGAAAGAGGAGAAAGCAAAGAGGTGATGAGAAGAGGTGGGGGAGAGGAGGAGAAGAAAGAGGAGGAGGAAAGCAAAGAGGTGATGAGAGGTGGGGGAGGGGAGGAGGAGAAAGAGGAGGAGGAAAGCAAAGAGGTGATGAGAGGTGGGGGAGGGGAGGAGGAGAAAGAGGAGGAGGAAAGCAAAGTGGTGATGAGGAGAGGTGGGGGAGGGGAGGAGAAGTGTGGACGAGTATGTCGTGTTTCTAGGCGTATCAACTGCCGAGGTAATTAGTCCCGTTTGTGTAGTGCAAGGGAGGACCGGAATGGTGGAGCGGTGACATCCGGCGCCGACCTACCGTCGGGTAGAAAGCTTTTCCACAACCGGGTATCTCCCACTAGCGGGGCGCGGCCCCAACCTGGACAAGCTCTAAGCTACTGACCGGTCTCCCGGCATGTGTGAGAGTGTAGTGCATGTCAGTGTGGTGTAAGTGTGCAACAGTGTGTAAGTAAGAATGTGAAGGTAGGACAAGGAAGGGAAAGGAACATCGCGCGCGGTCCGTGACCCGTTTGTTGCGGTATTGTTCCGGTATTCGCTTTGGCCTTGTTCTCAAAAACCTCGAAAAACTTCCAATCAGTCCAGCTGGCCTCTGCGCTGCGATTTTTCTTACTATGCCTCTCAAGGCCTGTCTTCACAAAGGAATACGTCACAGTATTTCGCGTCTTTCTCAGTAGTGCAAGTAGGTATCACCGGTATCACTGATCGCGGCAGTATCAAGAAGTTGCGTGCGATCATGAGACTTCTAGCGGCACGACCGAGAAATACGCGAAATACCATGTGGTATTCCATCGTGGCCATAGGGGCTCGAGAGGCAGCCTTAGAAAAATCGCCCGAGACTTCTCTTCCAGACAAGTGATTGCAATCGGCCCAGCTCTGCAGCTAGTGCGAGCGGGATGAGAGCAGCGGGGGGGGGGGTATTTCGCGTCTGTCTCAGTAGTGCCGCTAGGTATCGCCTGATCGCGACAGCATCAAACAGTGCTTGCGATCATGCCACAACGAAGCGGCACGACCCAGAAAGACGCGAAATGCCATGTACTCCATCATGGCCATAGGGGCTTGAGAGGCAGCGTTAGAAAAATCGCCCAATGACAAGTGATTGCAATCGACCCAGCTCTGCAGGTAGTGCGAGCGGGATGGGAGCGGCGGGGGGGGGGCGGGGGGGGGGCGTCGGATGGAGCCCCGGGGGCCGGCGGTCGCGAGATCGCGGCCCGGCGCACCCAGTTCGCGCGGGCCTGGAATCTGCGCGGCCCACGTGCTCCCGCTTCCGCCGCGCGCTTTCAGCTGCTCGCGCTGGAGCGGCGCTGCGAGCGGTCGCAGCGTGCGAGGTGACGACGGAGATTGCGAATTTCATGGACTATTCCACTCGTGAAATTAAACCAATAGTGTTTAACTATACATAAAAATGTCCCAATCAGGGCGATGTATCTCAAAAATTTCTATTTATTTCTATTCGTGTACTGCAGTGCAGTGCAATGCAGTGTTGTGTAGTGGAGGGAAAGAAATGCGAAAGAAATGTATCCTAGTTAAGTGTTGTCAAGTGCAGTGCAGTGAAGTGAAGTGGAGTAAAGTGAATTGAAGCAAGATTTGCGTTGTGAAATTATGTACTATTATTCTTAATTATTGCTGTTTTTTAAAAATTAACTACACTCTTGTAATTTATTGTTAGTCAATGTAAGCTTAATGCATGTTATGTTAAGATATTCTGCCTTCAAGTAATAATACTTAATTGCAGAATTAATAATAAATCTAATCTAAAAAACGTTTACTGCTTTTCTATCCGATTTTTCTTACCGCTTCTCCCTTCTGCCTAATCAGAAACTGTGACCCACCTATCGTAGGAGGACGTGTACATAGATCGCTATGTCGATGTCCAATGAACCGTGTATGTACTATAACATAACCTGTTTGATTTTAACTTAGTTTTCAGTTACTTTCAATATTTGGTGCAGTTTGGAACTCTGTTGGACATAGTTTCATTCGTGGAATAGTCCTATTAAATACCGCGAGTGCTTTGGACATTCTCAGATAAATCCCCTTCTCGCTTCGCGAGTCGGGATTTATCGACAAATTCCGAAGCACTTGTGGTATTACCTACGATTATGTCGTATATGATCGTATCTGTCCTGGTGACGCCGCTACGACGGCTGTGTTGCCGACGTTTCGGACATCTTGACGTGGTGTTCCTCAGGACTGGTCTGCGTTGTTGTTGGGACAGCTAAGATCGTTTACATGACTGGGCGCGGAAGCCTGCGACTTCACTTTATTTCGTGCTTCCGGACGTGTCACTGCTAAGGTCGCTAGTCCCGTAAGCGTAGTGTTTTTTCTCGGGAGGTGGCTGTGTTGTTCCCCCGTTGGATGCTGACCGTCGGCTATCGGAGTTTTCCACAACCGGGTATCTCCCTCCAGCGGGGCACCGTTTCAGCCGGGACAAGCTCCAAGCACCCGACTGGTTTTCCGGCATAAGTGGTAGTGTAATGCATGTTATTATAAGAGTTGTGAGGGGGTGAGGAGAGGGCGAAGAAGGGGAAGGAAAGATCGCTCGCGGTTCGTGGCCTGTTCGTTAGGGTACTGCTCTGGCATTCGCTTGGATGATGGGAGAAACCATGCGAACTGAACCTACCGATCAGAGCAGCCGACCTAGAATTCTCTTCCAGGCAGCTGTTGAATTCGACCTAGATATAGAAATAGTATCAAAAATCCTGCCATTGTCGGGACTCGAACCCCCAGGAGCAGTTAAAAGGTAAAGTGTTTAAAACTTAAAACTTAAGAGTAAAAACCAGTTGTTGCCCTGAGCTATCTAAGCGGGCCGGAGCTTGTGGAGGTGCAAAGTGCTGGAATATTATTTTTTTAAATGCAGATTCATTGATTACTTGCTTACTTGACGCCTGTGTGAAATCCATAATCGACTGATGGTACGGTATTCAATCAACCATCTCCACGGTAGCTTTCTTTCTATCTGCTTTCGTTTCCGTCTCGCCTTCTTATTCGCATAATGTATCTCTCTTTAACTCTTCTTTCTCGCAAGCCTGCCTCGATCTCTCTCATTATCTATTCTATGTTTCTATTTCCATTTCCAGTATTTTACTTGCTTTTACTTTATTCCATTTGTCTCTCCGTCCATTCCTTTTTTCCTCTTTTCGCCATTCCTCCGTTTTACCCTATTTCAATTTATTTATTTCCTCCTTCCTCTTTATTTATTTCGCCTTTTCTTCCCTTCCTTTCCTTTTCTCTTCTTTTCAACTGTGGTTCCGTTTGTGTTCCTTAATTCTTTATTGACAACCCCTTTTGTTTGTTTTTTTATATTTGATCATGAATAGCTCTCAAACCGCTATTCCTTTGAAATAAATACAGTGAGAATTGAATTTGGGAGAGGTCTAAAATTTTCATCCGGATCTCAGGGCTCACGTCCTGATGCAGCTGGAGCTGAAATTGAGTTCCGCGTGCGCGGCACGTGTGACCCGAGCGACAAGCGTGGCGGGTGACTGGGTGTGCGTGCGTGATACCACTGATTCGTGTAGTGTGGCACCTGAAGGCCACCCCTCTCCCGTTCCACCCCTCCTCGCCCTGCTCCGACCCTTCGCGCCCTCTCCTCTGCACCCCGACATAAGCCTCATCTCCATTGCCCCATTGCCGCTCCCTATGCGCCCCGCTCCTCTTATCCCGCCCCCTGTCCCCACTACCCTCATCCCACCCACCCCTGCTCACGTCCCGCGCCCACGCCCCCACGCCCCCGCCCCCGCGCCCCGCCCCCGCGCGTCACGCCCCGCCCGACGCCCCATCGCCCCCCCGTGTCCCGTCCCCAGATGCCCGGCGCCCCGCCCCCTCTCCGGTCCCCCTCGCCCCACCCGCACCATCCTCCGCCATGGGTCTCGTCATTGCAGGCCGTCTCCACGTGCCCGCTCGCGGTGTCTGGCGCGGCGGGCGACGACCCCGGCGTGACGTCACGGCGCTAGGCCAATCAACCGCCGCGTGCGCGCCCGCCGCCGCCGCCGCCGCCCTGGCGCCCTGGCGCCCACGCGCGGCCGCCGCGAGAACTTGGCGGGAGGCGGGCGAGGGGCGGGGTGCGGGCAGGGGGCGGGGCCGCGGCTGACCCACTTCGCGGCGTCGTTGCCTGGGGCCCCCCGTGCCCTCGCCCCCACCCCCGCCCCCATCGCCGCTCGCTGCACGACGTCGGCGCCGCCGCTCCGCTGCGGGCTCTCCCGCGGAGCGGCTGGAGGAGTGGAGCCCGCGTGCGGCGCGCGCTTTAGACTCTGCACGGCGATGCGGCTGCCTCCTTTATCGTGGTCGTCTGCTTGGAGCGTTCGAACTCTCGGTGTCTTCTCTTCAACCTCTTCTGACTCTTCGTTTTCTTTGTTCGTCTTGGTTTTCCTCTTCTTTTGTTCGTCTTCGTCATTTTCCCCTTGTTTGTTCATCTTGGCTTTCCTCTTCTTTTGTTCGTCTTCTTCATTTTCCCATTGTTTGTTCACCTTCTTGGTTTTCCTCTTTTCTTGTTCGTCTTCTTGGTTTTCCTCTTTTTTGTTTGTCATCTTAGTTTTCCGCTCCTTATTCTTTGTTCGTGTTCTTGGTTTTCCGCTCTTCTTTGTTTTTCTCTTCTTTTTCTTTGGTCGTCTTCTTGGTTTTTCTCTTCTTTTTCTTTGTTCGCCTTCTTGGTTTTCCAATTCCCTTTCCTTGTTCATCTCCTTGGTTTTCCTCTTCTTTTTTTGTCCTGTTGTAATCCTTCGATTCTTACCAGTTATTTTTCCTTGTTCTAGTCCTTTGATTATTGTATTTTTTTTCGTTTCTGTCTGGTACTTGTTCACATGGATTCTTCTAGTCTTCCTTCTCTTTCTTCGTTTGGTTCTTTTTCTGACCTTTGTTTGTAATCGTATGGTTATTGTGTCTTCATGTTTTCTTTATTTAATCTTTTTTGTTTTCGTCTTGTTAATCTTTTGTTTTGCTTTTGTTTTTTGTCCTTTTCTTGTCCTCCGTTTGTTTTAGTTCGTCGCTTTGTTCTATTCTTGTATTTGGTTCTTGTTCCTTTTTTGAATTCGTCTGATGCTTAACGCGTTCTTCTTATTCCCACCCTTTTTTCCTTGCTCATTTTGTTCTTTTTGTTCAGACTTTTGTTCTTACTCGCCTGGTTCTTTCTTTCTTTTTTTGTTAGTTAAACTTGTTCTTGTTCGCTTTTCTTCTGCTGGTTCTTGTTTCTAGGTTTGTTCTTTGTATTTTCATATCCATCTTCTTCTCCTTCTACTGCTGGCTATATCACTGGTGAAATGTTGACTGTTAGATAGTACAAAGTAGGTTATCTACTTACCTTTACAGACAAGTATTAAACTTCATTCGCATTTTATGATGCGAATGCTCAGTAACTCAGGCCTTAATAACTATTATTCTCCGATGTGTCAACTTGATTTCATTGCTCTTTATCTACCTATGTTTTGTAAATTTGAACATTCGAATCTCTGTAATTAGAAAAATTAGAAAATTTCAACCGTTTCTATGTGCACAATCGACATAATCAGAATCTAATATACTCCAGATATTTGTTCGTACCACAATGTGAATTTTCTATGAGAGAAACAGAAAACAAATTCCTTAAAAGCGATTTTAGTTTCTTATACATAATTTTCTTTATACATAATTTTCTCTCTTTAATTGATTCGAGAAAATCGTAGAGATCCAAATGGAGGTGGGTGTTCTAAAAAAAATCGTCTTGAAATCTAGATTCTTCACCTTCTCCTCTTTTTCTTCTCTTTTTCTGTCTCTTCCTCCTTTTTCATTTCTATGCCTCCAGCTTACAGAAGTCTAGAGTTCCTACATTTCGGCAATACTCTACCAGAATTCCGCCTTACCCTGGACTGTAGGCATTTGCTATTTTCCCATGTCTGTCCCTTGGCATGCGAGAAACAAGTTCATTCTACTTTTCTTGTCTCGCGCGTCTTCCACAATATTCAGTAGTTGGCGTTGGTTTCTTTCATGACCATTCCTTACTCAGTTCATTCTTGTGAGAGATAATATGTTTCTTTTTGCAGTACTTTCATCTCAGTTGGATATCTCATCATTCCGTTTGTTTTTGATATCAGGTCTTGTATTGTCTCTGTAACGTATGTGTGGATGCGTCTATTATTTTTTTTATAAACCCTCTATTTTTTTACGTGTGAAAATGTTTCCTTCATATTATGTCATTTATGTTTTGAGATTATGCCACTGTTTACTTTTCTCACTTTTTGTTCAACGTCTCCGCTTCATATATCTGAACTTAATTGTGCCCCGAAATATTTAAAAGCCATGACTTATTCTATTATTTCTTTTTATTTCTAATTTACAACACATATGTATGCTTTAGCTTATAATAATACATTTTATGTGGATATCGTAACACCAAGGCATTGGCAATTCAGATGAAATCAATGAAGCTTTTTTAAAGTTAGGGACATTTTGAGATTTGGGATTATCACAAAAATAATTGGTTTAATTGCTATTTAATGTTTAACGTTTAAAACGTGGCCCTTTGGAAACGAATTTCCATTAAAAATTATCACATTGGTGCTATAAGCAGATATTTATTCTCACCTAAACTTCTTTAATGAACGGTTTCCGATCAACGTTAATATTGGGATCATCTGCCAGAGTTGTAAGCTCTTGTGATCAAGCCTGGATGACATTACGTTTTTGGCAGTACATAGCTGTTTTAATGAGTTCTGATATCTGCACTCGTGCAGTTGCTGATAAAATTAAGTAAATAAGATGTGAGTGCACTTGGTACACTAATATTGTGTTACTGAATCTGTTGTCATTGTAAAATAATTTTTATATTTGCAGCAAACGTAAAATGTACTCATTTAACTTGAAAGCGATAAAGTTGGGCTGTAATTGCTCATAAATATGCATTTTGACGAAATATATAAATGTAAGTAATAATTACAAATTCTTGATGTTTTGCACCGATGTTTTTGTTAAAATGACAATAAGGTGTAAGTAGTACTGCTTACTCGATGTCACTTTTGAAATGTATTAACAAACGTTTATTAATTTCCTTTATTGTGTGTTTTTGAATGTTGTAAACGTAATTGAAAGTATATGTACGTATATACCGTATCCATGTTCTTAAATGCTGATGAATTGGGAATACAAAGTGATGAGTGAATATTCCAGGCGATCATTCTGCACGACTCTACACTGAAGATACGCTTCCTCAGGTGTGCTAACTCTACCTTAAATAGATCACTGTTGCTTATGTTGAGATTTGTCGTGTCCCCCGCAGGTATACTACGCGGAGAACACGAGTGTACGACGGGTTGCTTGTTCGGAGCGAGTAGTAGGGGACTGCACTACTCACATATACTTACTGGAAATTTATCTTCTCAGGATTCCAGGTCACTAATGGTGAACAGATCATCGATGAACTACACGTGGCACTACTAAGTAATCACAAAAAAATTATTCCAGTTTATAATTAAGAAAGCATCAGTTTACCTTATTTGATTATACCATGTGTAAGAAAGAACGGGAAAGAGTTTGATTTATGCAATGTCATATATCATAATTACGATCAGGACGTATTCGATAAGTTTACATGTTTGCACTTCAAGACTGTGCGTGAAATACGAGTATAAGCAAATTTGCCCTCAAGGTGCGTAGGAAAATCCAATTGGGATAGAATGGGTAAATATGAAACGCTCGAAGTATCGGAGAGCTGAGTTATGATCGTAGATAAAATAAATTCTTGTGCCCTGGATTCAAGCCTCCATCAACTCTGACACCGCAGCTGCCTGCTGTGTATCGTCTTTCCCCAGCAGTCCCCTCTGGGTTGTCACCGCCGCCACTCAACCCCCTCCCCCGGCCCCCATGTGCCCGTCGCCCCCCGACAGCGCCGCCGTGTAAGCGCGTTAACCCCTTTACTCCCTTTAGCCGATCCCGCCGGCCCCGTCCCGCCCCCACCTCACCCCGGCCTCACCCCTGTATCGTCACTGCCTCCAGGCCACGCCTTGGCCCGTTCAGCTCCCGGTTTGGTACCGGCTTGGTCCCGGGTCTCCGTTGGCAACATTCTGCACCTCGCCCTGCCCTCGCTATATCACCATGTCACTGCGTTGCCCCGCCTCGCCCCTGCTCACTCCCCGCCTCGGCACGTCGCAAGTACTCCCCACTCTGCTCCCGCTCCCGCATCCCCCCGCCCACGTGACTCGGCACGCCGCAAATACTCCCCGCCCTGCTCCCGCTCCCGCAACCCCCCGCCCACGTGACTCGCCCCGCCTCGGCACGTCGCAAGCACTCCCCGCCTTTCCCCGCCCAGGTGCCTCGCCCCGCCTCGGCACTCCCCGCCCTGCTCTCGTTCCCGCATCTCCCCGCCCACATGCCTCGCCCCACGTCGCAGCCGCTCCACGCCACGCCGCCGCTCCCCCCTCTACCATCCCCTCCTCGCGCCCTCGCCCCACCGCCTCGCCCCGCCACACCCATGCTTCGCCCACGGCGCTCGTCCCGCGTCGCCCAAACCATGGCGCTCGTCCCCGCCCCGCCTCGGTTCGTCCCGCTCGCCTGTCCCCTCCTCGCCCACTCCCGCCCCACCCCTAAACTAGCTCGCCCTGCCCCGCCATGCTCCTGCCATCGGGCTGGTCTCAGCTCATCCATGCTCCGCCCCGCCCTGTCGCCGCTTCGACTTTGCTCAGCCCAACCGCCTCGCCTCCCCGCCATGCAACCGCTCTCTCTTCTTCCCCGCAACGCCGCGTTTCGGCCCGCCCGCCTGTCCTTTCCTCACTCACTCCCGCCCCTCCCCAAAACTAGATCGCCCTGCCCCGCCAAGCTCTTGCTATCGGGTTGACCCCAGCTCGTCCCTGCTCCGCCCTGCCGAGTATAATCGCCGCGCCTCCCCGCTATGCACCCGCTCTCTTCTCGTCCCTGCTGCACCCCGGCCCATGCGGCCCCACTATGTCCCCGCCTCGCCCCGCCCATTCCTTCACCCTTCTCTTCCCCGCCACATTCGTGTGCTCGCCCCGCCTCGGGCCGACCCCGGATCCCCCGTGCCCTGTTCTGACCAGTTCATCCCCCGTCCTTTCCGCGTCCCCTCCCTGCACTTCCCCTCCCTTCCCACGTGGCACCCCCTCCACTGCCCCGCCCCCATCCTCGAATCGCCTCGACCGTCCCCGCTCACTTCCACGTCATCTGCCTTGCGTCACCCCTTCCTCGTGGCCCCGCCCGCGCCCCGTTAACCCCTTTCCGCTCTTTAACCGACTCCCCCCACCCCCACCCCTCGCCACCCCCGTCGTGCAGCTCGGTGCCGCGCAGCTGCTGTAATGATATTAAGCCGACGGGGTCCGCGCGCGGGAATATGGGTTATCGGGGGAACGAGGTACAGTCGCCTCCGCGAGCTGTGGAGCCGCCGCAGGCCGTTGCTGTGGTGGCGGTGAAGTCCCCTTTGGGCGCGTTCTTTGGTGTACGAAAGGGGGGGAAATATAACATTATGAATTACGTGATCGTGTATTTTGGCTTAAATGAAGTGATTGTTAGTGACTCCAGGCGCGTCACGTACTGTACGCGGCAGTTCCGTAAGTGTAGCGCATGTTTTCATCTGGCGGTGGCGGTGATCTCCTGCTGGATGAGATTCGGCGGCGACCTACACGTTGGCTTGCGGAATTTTGCACCAATTGGGTATCTCCGACCAATGGGGCACCGCCTCAGCGTAGACAAGCTCTAAGCTCCCTGACTGGTCTTCTGCCATGTGTGGTTGAGTACTGCATATTAGGGTGTATGTGTAAAGGATGAGGACAGGACAAGGAAGACGAAGGAAAGATCACGATTGGTCCTTGGCTCGTTTATTAGGGTCTGATTCCGGCCGTTAGAATTCTCCTCCAGACAACGACTGAATTCGACCTAGCTAACAAGCTAGTGTCGAATGGCTTGTATATACAATGAAAGTATATTTGAGAAACTTGGGACTTAAAAGAGGACGAAGAAAATAAAAAAATAGAAGAAATGGCGCTATTATTAATAAACAAGGCTAAGACGAAACTAAGAGTGCTGACGGAAGAAGAAATGTTTTTTGCTCGTAATTCGATTGTAGTGTACCTTTACATTTTTTAAATATTATCTGTGTAGTCCCTTTACATTTTTTAAATATTATTTTACACACTCTTACACTGTTTTAACTCAAATTAATGCTTATGTGTTGTACTGCTGTCTCAGAATAAATGATACAAGCGTTTTGGGAGTGCAATATGGTCGAAAATGATCATGTCGTGCCAATGAACATATTATTAGAAATTTCATTTAACGGAGTTACCCATACGAGATTTGTCCTTGATTGTCAGGCAATTCCGTATGCTTAACATGATCTATAAGTCTCGTTGTAGGAGAATATGGATCTGCCGCACACATGTGTAGATGGGGTTGCCTAACATTCAGGAGTAAATATGTGTGTAGCCAGGTAATATAAAATGTTTCACCATATGTTCATTGGAGACAAGTTACCACTTTCTCTCCGCCTTACCCCTAGAAGTTTGTAACTTCTATTCCCTTGCTCCTGTAAATACACTTTTTAAAACAATTTTCTTGTGGGAATATTATTTATTTTGCTCAACACTTATTTTTGGTCTAAATAATGAATTTATACGTCGTACAGTAATGCTATTCTTAATTATATATTTCGATACATTGGCGATTTTTATAGTAATTCTACTCGTAGTGATGTATTTGAATTTCACTATTTTTGGGTAGTTTTCTCACTATTCTGCCGTATAATCATTCTGGTGTATGTTGGGGAACTAGTTTTTATTCCTGAATGTACCACGACCCTCAGATGAAATTGGGGTAGAATTTCCGGAAAATGTAATCTAACACTTCACGTTTCCGGAACAGTCAGTGTCAAGCACTCCATTCTCTTAAAAATGTGCTTTTCTTCACGAATATTGTTTTAGAGTACGCACTTACTCGCTCTTCAGAAATGTTTAAGTGGTGAGTTAATTCTTCTCGAAGAGATATTTCCCATACTGAGCGATTTTCCCTTCTTTCAATGTAAATGTTTTCGTCTAAAATTTAGATCTCGTGAAATGCGTACTGACTATAATTAAAATGGATTAAAACGTAATACCGGAACAGCATACGGAACAGAGAAAAGGAATAAATGTGTCTTTTTAGCATTACACTACATGTCATTAAATTCAATTTGAATTCAAATACGGTGGAACAATTCAGAAAATTGATCACCACACTTTATAAACGATTGAGCTAAATAAATTGAGTTGCCAATAAACAAATAGTTCCTTAAAGGCCAAGAAGAAAATTGATCGACGCAGCAAACAGCATTGCATGGACTTTGACTAAATTTTGGAATTATTGACAGAACAACAAATAAGGTTGATATTTTTACCAGTACAAATAAACTATTCTCTAAACATATTTCTTCTCTTAATAAAAAAAAAGAATTTGAGACCTATCTTTTTCCCCTATACCGTCGATATGTCCAATCCCCCATAGAAACTCTCCTTCCATCCCGAAGGAAACTGTCTGTCGGTGCTTGGGTCCAATTCTCGGTAGTGTCCGAGGCCTCCGCCAGGGACAGAGCGAACGGAGAAGGGTTGCTTGACTCTCGCGAAGTACTACGCAAACGCCCTGAGCTGGTGCCTACTCTTCCGACATTCCCCATCCCCCCCACCCTCATCCTTTACCTCCCCCCGCCCCCGCCCCCGCCCCCGCCCCCGCCCCCGCCCGACGCCCGGCCGCGTCTCGACGTCTCGGAGCGCAGCCTGGAGAGCTGTGCAAACTCCCAGCGGTAATCCCTGCCTGCCTGCCTGTGTCTGCGTGGTGGGGTGTCCCCGTCTCGATTCGCAGCCTTCTTTCTTTCTGTCTTCCTTTCTTTCTTTTCGGTCTTTCTTTCTTTCTGTCCTTTCTGTCTTTCTTTCTGTTCTTTCTTCCTTTCTGTCCTTTGTCTTCCTTTCTTCCTTCCTTCTTTCCTTTCTTTCTTTTTGTCCTTTCTGTCTTTCTTTCTGTCGTTTCTTTCTTTCTTTTCCTTTCCGTCTGTCTGCCTGGTATCATTGTCTTCTGTCTCGTATCGTCTTCTCTTCATAGTGTGCTTTTCTTTTGTTTCATCTTCAGTTTTTCTGTTATTTCTCTCTTCTTTCTTTGTCTTTTCTTTTTCGATTAAATTTATCTTTTTTCAGTCGTTTCTTTTCTTTTGTCTCTTTCTCTTCTTTCTTGTGTTCTTCCTCTTTTTATTTAACTCTTTTCACTTAATCGTTCTCATCTCTTTCAATCCCTCAGTTTTCATTTTAATTCCTCTTTTCTCTTTCAATTCTCCTTTTCACTTTCTATACTCCTGTTTCTTCTCCAATCCTCTTGCTATTTTCTGTTTCTTTCTTTTTTCCCCTTGAGCATTTATATTTTAAATTTGTTGGACACAGGGAAGAAGTGCTGTAGCTTGTAAATACGATATTTACTTATTTGTTTATATAATAGGTAGTTTATACTCGATTATCATTCAATAATAATAATAATAATAATAATAATAATAATAATAATAATAATAATAAGGGCACCCATTTATTTTTCAAATTTGGTGGATGTGGGAAAAAATTACCGTAGCTTGTAAATGTGGTATTTACTTATTTAATTATAGAGAGGGCAGTATATACATCGGCTGTCTTTCAAAATTAGTATTATCAATACACGGTGGTTTTCTTATTTATGATACACGGTAAAGTTCTTCACTGGGTGTGTCATTTTCGTGTTATCTACTCTAAAAACTAAAATCACTCTCATATTGCAATCATCACGGTAACAGTGGTAAATCCCTCACGTCATCTACCATTGCTACTGCTATCATCATCACCACTGCAACAACTGAACCATCATCGCAATCGCCCCATCCCCACCGTTGTCAGCACACAACCATCTGCAGCACCAACATCACCTCAATCTCCCACGCAACGATGCAAAACCACAACTTGTTGTAAACACGACAATTGTCTTTACGCCAAATGACTGACATCCCTAGCTCCATTTCCCCTTCTTCGCTCCCGCATCATCGCTTCTTCCGCCCTCCTCCTCCCCCCCCCCAGAGCAAGCCACCAATTCCGTCCAGGCTCCTTCGCATGCAGAGGGTTTGAATCCCGCCACCTCTTCTCTCGGATGAGTTCTTTTCAGCGCCGTTAAGCCGCAGGCCGTTGTGTATCGGGAGGCGTGGGATGAGGAATGACGAGAAGCGGGGAGTCTGGGCGAAGCGGGAAGAAAGGGGGCGGGGTGGGCTGTGCGAAGCGAAGAGCGCGCGGCGGGCGAAGCCACGAGAGGCGAAGAGGGGTGGGTGGAGGTGAAGCTGTTACAGAAGATAGGAAGATGCGGGACGGGAAGGACGAGGCGGCAAGGACACGGGGCAGGGCGGGGCTAGATGGGGAGAGGCGAGGTGGGAAGGGATGACGCAGGGAAGAGCAAGGGATGGGCCAGGGAGAAGGGGCGAGGCAGGAAGGAAGAGGGGCAAGGCGGGAAGGGCGAGGAGGACGGAGGCGGGGAGAGAGGCAAGGAGGGTGGAGAGAGGCGAAGGTGGTGGAAAAGGCGGGATGGGAGAGGCAAGGCAGGAAGCGAGAAGGGCGAGGCAGGAAGGGCGATGAGGAAGAGCAAGGGGGGAGACGCGGTGAAGGAGGCAAGGCGGTGAGGAGCGAGGCGGAGGAGGTGTAAAAGGCGGGATGGGAGAGGCAAGGCAGGAATCGAGAGGGGCGAGGTAGGAAGGGGGAGTGGCGAGGCGGGAAGGGCGATGGGGAAGAGCATGGGGGGAGAGGCGTTGAAGGAGGCAAGGCGGTGAGGAGCGAGGCGGAGGAGGTGGAAAAGGCGGGATGGGAGAGGCAAGGCAGGAAGCGAGAGGGGCGAGGCGGGGGAGTTGGAGAGGGGGGAGGCTAGGCAGGGAGAGAGGCGAGGTGAGAAAGGACGTGGCGGGGCAAGACGGGGAGAGGCGAGGTGGAGAGAGGTGAGGCGGATAGGGCCAGAGGGGAGAGGCGAGGCAGGAAGAGAGGGTGGCGTGGCGGGAAGGGAGAGGGGGAAGATCAAGGAGGGGAGAGGCAAGGCGGAGAGGAGGGAGGCGGAGGTGGTGGAAAAGGCGGGAGGGGAGAGACGGGAAGAGGCAAGGCAGGAAGGATGGGTGGAGGTGAAGCGGTTCCGAAAGATAGGAAGATGCGGGACGGAAGGACGAGGCGGCAAGGACACGGGGCAGGGTGGGGCTAGATGGGGAGAGGCGAGGTGGGAAGGGGTGACGCAGGGAAGGGCAGGGCGGAAAGGGGTGAGGGGCGAGGTGGAGGAGGTGGAAAAGGCGGGAGGGGAGAGGCAGGGGAGGCAAGACAGGGAGAGGGGTGAGACGGGAAGGGCGAGGCAGGGAAGGACGAGGCGAAGAGAGAGGCAAGACGGAGATGGAAGAGGCGGGCAGGGGCGACGAAGAGAAAGACGAGGCGGGGTAAGGCAGAAAGACGTGAAACGGGGATCGGCAGCAGTACGGGGATAAGCGAGAAGGAAAAAGGTGAGACGGGCCGAGGCGGGACGACGCTCGACGGGACAGCGCAACGAGCGAGGCACCGGGATCGAGGAGCCTCAGGATTAAACCTAAAGAGCCTCTTGCACTATGCACGACCTGCTTAGGCGCGTCCTTTCCACAGACGTGTGCTCCAGGATGGAGTTTATAAAAAGTTGAACTTTTCTCGGGCGTCTCCTTTCACGGGACGCGCGCGTATTACCAGCGGCAGGTCAGATTAACTTCGTGTTGCATGGGCTGGTCGTTGGGAAGAGTTTTGCTGACGGCGAGTTCCTAATTTTTGTGTTCTCGCCAAGAAAAGAGAAAAAAATGGTGCAGCGGCGTAGCAAATGAGAGTTCGCAAATTTTGTTTGCAAGGTGAAGCAGAACGAAAGCAATTTTCTTGGTCAGTGAATACTATAGAAGTTAAACACGGGTAAACGAAGGTTGATAGTTTATCTATAGTTTGCATTGTTTGAAATGTTCTGGGTGAAATGTTCCGAATTTTTTTCGTTTTGATTTCGTTTGCATCTTGAAGATGCTTGTCTCAGCGTCAATTTAGGTTATCGGAGTTGTTTTCCACATGGGACGTCTCCGCTAATTGCATATAAAGACAGTAAAATTGTTTCTCTAGGGCTCCCATTCACATTTACACACGTACCCGAAGATGTATATCCAAGGCGTAAGAAGGCTGCCCGGCCGACAGGCACATTTTACCACCTCAAGAATTGTATTTTGAAATCCAATCACGTTTTAGTGGTTACATACGTTGTAATAAGGATTATCTATACATACTCCAAATGGAACGCAATATGTTCCTAGCTTCAGTAGATCTGGTATCGCGTAGTTAAGTCAGTCAGTCAGTATCTGGATTATAATAATGGTAGAAGTAACCTGACGTTTCGCGTTTCTTTTATCGCAATCATTTATATATTTAATGACGTTTCTATTATTTTCCAATTGTTTTCTTCTTTGGCAAATTTAGCATACAAGCATAAATTGGGTGCATTTTTATTTATTAATTTTTATTTTTGAACAAATATATTCATTTACTTTGTAAATAATAAACGATTTGCATGTTTCTGGAGTGTTTGTTTCTGAAGTGCAAATTTTTGCGTAGAAAGTATTTTTCAAACCAACCTGTGAGTGCTTTTTGCGGCTCAGCCTTTCGGCTTATCCAAGGAGTTTATTAGACAAAATAGGCTTAAAATTGTCTTAAGAGCTTTTCTCTTCTCTTTTCTTTTCTTTTCTCTCCATTATATATATATATATATATATATATATATATATATATATGTATTACACACTCTCGCTTTTTGAGGGTTTGATCTAACACTTCCGTGTGCTGTCCGAGCTGTGCTCGTCGTGGGAGCTCGTGCGAGCGAGCGAGTGGGGCAGCGAGTGTACAAGGCGCCCGCGGCCCTCGTCGTAAACGCAGCCCAGAGGCCTAACGCCGGCGACTGCCACGTCGGCGCAGCCAAGACGCTGGGCGGTGACGCGCAGATGGTGACGGAGTGCTTCTCTCCCCCCCCCCGCCGTCGCTGTAACGTGGCGGGTTACCGTTGTCGGTTATCTTCTCCTAGCAACGGGCTATAACGTTGGAACACCCTAAAGTAACAAGCGGACTGCTTTGCGAGGTCGTGGAGGAGACGATTTCGAAGGATTCTGAGATCAACGAGAATGTGGGTTTATGCAAACATGTGCATGCTATGCTCGGAATATTAGCATTTAATTTTGAAGTGGTGAAGTTTGAAGTTTGAAGTTTGAATAATTTTGAAAAATATTAGCAATAATTTTGAAGTGGTGAAGAAGTTAGGTAACTATTGAACTGTGAGATAGAAGTGTAAAGTATAGTTACTTTTTGTTATTGAGAAAATCCGCTAATTTGTCAAAAGAAAAGCGATCGATGGGAAGTATGTAACGTACGATGATCCGTAACTGTTAATATCTCCTGATTGAGACGATATACCGCTCTCACGCGACGTGACGCTGTAGAAATTAGGGAGGGGGTCGCGACGTCGGTGATTGTCAACTTTGAGAATTCTGACATTTTGCAGGCGACTTCGTAGGACGTAACTTCACGCGACGCTCTTTATACCCTCCTGTTGTTCTGAGGGATGATGAATATGGCCCAATAGGGTCCACCAATTGGATCAATATGGTGTCATCCAGGGGCTTAAAATCCCACTAGTGCCGTTAAGTGGGGCATGATAGAGCCACAATTGACAGAGATTACAATTTCTCGTCATTGTGTTTGTGTAGTAGTTTAAATTGATTTTCAGCTTGGGGTTCGTCCATAAATTATGTAACACTAAAGAGGGGGAGAGAAGATTTGAGGAAGCGTTACATGGGGGTACGGGGTGATAGTGTAGTGTTACGTTACGCTGATATTGTTTGTTTTTCTTTTGAACATTTGCTGAAAAACTCGGTCTTGCACTAAAAACATTCAAATGTTAATTAATTAAATTAAAAAATATAAATGAATTATAAAGTTATGATATAAATGTTTACAATATTTGGAAATTTCTTTTCATCAGTGGTTTATTTATTGCATCGTAGAATACGAAAAAAATCGAAACTGACCAGTAGTATATTCTACGAAAAATACAATCAAATCGGCGCAGTAGATTCTCGTCCACGCGTCCTCTACGACAACATGTGCACTAATCAGAAATTTTCTCGCCAATGCTTCCTTCCTTCACGTAAAAATTATCCTCCAATCTTTTTCTTAGATGCAGTTAGCATTGCCAATTAATTCAATCTTTATTTACCATTAATTTTACGCAGGAACATATAGCAAAGAACCTACAGAGCTAACAGTTGCAGCAGAAAAGGACTCTTTGCGCGCGTATTCATTATGACATACACCAAACAACCTTCATGATCCTCTGTATCTACGCGCGTTGACCGTAATGGGAGAGATGGCTCAGGACGTCAGCTAATGTGACCGCAGTCCCTCTGACTGGGAGTTCCTAGATTCTAGTCCCGACGGTGCCAGGGTTTTTGAAACTAGCTTGTCAGCCAGATCGAATTCAGTCGCTGTCTGGAGAATTCTAGCGGCCGACTGCTCTGATTGGGAGTTTTCCGTGGTTTCTTAGATCAACCAGGCGATTGATGGAACAGTACCCTAACAAAAGAGCAAAGGGCCTCGCGCTGGATCTTTCCTACCTCTTCCTTGTTTTATCCTCTCCCTTACACACACGTACACTAACATGCATTTCACTACCCCACATGCCGGGAGACCGGTCGGGAGCTTTAGAGCTTGTACCGGCTGAGGCGGTGCTCCGCTGGTGGGAAGTATCTGGTTGGGGAAACTCCCTCTAGCCAGCGGTAGGACGACTGTGGCGTCATACGGGTGTAATCGAGAGTGGGTTGTAAGAACAGTGAGTTTATTCATAAACTAGACCGTAGTCACAAATAACAAATTTCACTGCTTACAATTAACTAACTAAATAGATCCCACTACTAGGAGAGATTTTAATCGAACGGCTACCATACCGCTCTACATCTGAGACCTAATGCATGTCTCGCTCGTCACGACAATGAATTGCCGGCCCCTTGCCCACGTGCGCCACTCGCACAAACTTACGCACAACCGCACGCCGACGTTGCTGTGAAACAAGAAGATGGAGGCATTGTTCTCGTGCCGTTATATAGACCCTTCGCCGCCCCCCATTGCCTCCACGCCGCATCCGCGTTAGGCAGAAATTCCCAATGCGTCATGTTCTGCGCCCTTTGTTTAACATCCTGCCATCTGCCGCAGGTAGTCACCGTTTCAGCGCGCCACGACGCTACACGACACCGGATCTCGCCATCCATCGGGGGTAGACCACCGCTACCTCCTGAGGAAAAAATAATGCACTACACTTACGGGACTCGTTGCCTTTGCAGTTGACGCGCCCGGAATCACTAATTAATTAATCAATCAAAAACCCCCACAACAGTCAAGAACACTGTGGTTAGTGCGGGACCACGACATCAACAGCGGCGGCGGCGGTGGCGGCAGAAGCAGCATTCGCCCGCTCGTCTGCCCGGCGCCGCCCCGCCCCCCACCCCCTCGTCGGTGTCGTACGCGCCCCCCGGCGCCCGACGGAGAGGCGCCGCCGCCGCCGGCTGCTGAATGGCCCGGCGCGTCGCGCGTTGCCATGGAGACCGCCTCCGGGTGAATGGGCGCGGTCGATCCGGCCACTGGCCCGGCCTCCCTTCCCCCCCCTCCCACCCCCCCGACACACACGCACTCACACGTTCACACTCCGCCCTTGGTCGTCCCCCCGCGGCACCCATGGCGCTCTGAGGATTCGACATCCCCGATAAAACATCCATGTTTCCAAATTTAGATGCTCAAAATTAAAGCATCCGTATTTCTAAACTTAGATGCTCAAAATTAAAACATCCATGTTTCTAAATTTAGATGCTCAAAATTAAAACATCCATGTTTCTAAACATTTCGGTACTCAAAATGAAAACATTATGTTTCCAAATTTAGATGCTCAAAATTAAAGCATCCGTATTTCTAAACTTAGATGCTCAAAATTAAAACATCCATGTTTCTAAATTTAGATGCTCAAAATTAAAACATCCATGTTTCTAAACATTTCGGTACTCAAAATGAAAACATTATGTTTCCAAATTTAGATGCTCAAAATTAAAACATCCATGTTTCTAAACATTTCGGTACTCAGAATGAAAACATTATGTTTCCAAATTTAGATGCTCAAAATTAAAACATCTATGTTTCTAAACTTAGATGCTCAAAATTAAAACATCCATGTTTCTAAATTTAGATGCTCAAAATTAAAACATCCATGTTTCTAAACATTTCGGTACTCAAAATGAAAACATTATGTTTCCAAATTTAGATGCTCAAAATTAAAACATCCATGTTTCTAAACATTTCGGTACTCAGAATGAAAACATTATGTTTCCAAATTTAGATGCTCAAAATTAAAACATCTATGTTTCTAAACTTAGATGCTCAAAATTAAAACATCCATGTTTCTAAATTTAGATGCTCAAAATTAAAACATCCATGTTTCTAAACATTTCGGTACTCAAAATGAAAACATTATGTTTCCAAATTTAGATGCTCAAAATTAAAACATCCATGTTTCTAAACATTTCGGTACTCAAAATGAAAACATTATGTTTCTAAATTTAGATGCTCAAAATTAAAACATCTATGTTTCTAAACTTAGATGCTCAAAATTAAATCATCCATGTTTCTAAATTTAGATGCTCAAATTAAAACATCTATGTTTCTAAACATTCCGGTACTCAAAATGAAAACGTTTCTAAACTCGATACTGAAATTTAAAACACCGATGTTACTGAAACGTCATCCTAAAACCATCGATGTTATTAAACATCGATGTTTTTAGAACTGGATTATCAGACATTAACTTTAACGTGGGGGAGTATTTAATTTTAAATTGTCTCTTTTATTAATATTTTTAATTGAGAATTAACTGTTGAAACAAAGTCAAAATATCATCAGGACAATTAACAATACTTGGATTATCTGATTTGATAATTGAAAAATAATACAGGATTTTTTTTATTGACGAAAACTCGATTTTATTTATTCTCTAACCTTCGTCACTTTCGTCTGGAGAATATTCAATTTATGACATCTGAGAATTGTTTGAGGATTTTGTTATGATGGATTGTTTTCATTTTAAAAATATTGACCACACAAAAACATGGAACATACAACATCGAGTTTAAATAACATCAGCTTCAAAAAATCCATGCAGACGCCTGGGTGGGTGAGGGATTAGCTTACTGGCCTCTGAACTCCCAGTGCGCGGGGTCAAAGCCGTGATGTGCTGATTCTCGGAGAGCGGAAAATCCACAATAGCCATGTCACTCTTGTGGCATGTAAAAGAACCATGGCAGATGATGCCGATAAAATTAAGTCCTCCGACAATATCCCGCCCTAACGAGATCTCACTTCCTCCCAATCAGACAGAGCGGATTTAGTTAACTTGAGACGTGGCGGAGAAAGTGAGAGTCAAATCTCAGGCGCAATAGGGGACCTCCCGAGAGGTGCACCTGCTCAGATAAATGGTCCCCAGGCCAACGAAGGGGTAGGCTTCGAAGGAAGCCGGGGTCGAAAACTCGGGTGCGAATCCCGTACACGTATAAAAAATTGATGTTAAATATATGGCCGCGAAGCTCACTGATCGCCACGCACTCCCCGTCATTGTCACTGTTCGTCATGCTCCCTTGTAGCTTTTCTTTACCTGCACGCTCTCACTTTCTCCCGCCACGCCTCCTTCCTGGGTCGCTCAGATCCCGGGAGAAGTGACTCCGGGCATCAACTACTGTCACTGCAGTGCCTCTGACCAGGGGGTCCCAGAGTTCACTCGAATCCCGAATAGTGTGGATCCCGAATAGTGGGGATTCCGAATAGTCGGGATCCCGAATAGCGGGAATCCCGAATAGTGGGGATCGGCCACACGGGATTGGGCGAGCTGTCACTCACTGGTCGCCGAAAGTCGGATGTGTGGAACCGCCTTCGGCCTCGTTCTCGCCACGCTCCTTTCCACCATGCCCCCGTCCTACAGCTTCCCTTTCCGCCAGGCTCCCTCCGGAACACGCCCTCCTTCGGCATGCTCTCTTCCCGTCTCGCTCTTCCTCTCGTCAACCCATCGCGATGCATCGCTACGCTCACGCCCTGCCGCGAACTCCTCCGCCAAGTTTTCACCCCATCGCTCTCTTAGCCTGCCACCCGCTCTTTCTGTCTCTCTCGCACTGTCTGTCCCATTCGCACAGTTTGTCTGTTCACAGTCGCACTCTTCTCGCCCCTCTTTTCTCACTCTCTCTCTCTCGGTGACATCTTGCCATAGAGTAAAGATCTCCTTAGTCTATGACCTCGCAGTCTCTCTCTCGGTGACATTTTATTCCAGTCCCCCTCTCTCTGACGCGGTCCTCTCTCTCTCTGTCTCTCTCTCCACCAGATATTGCTGCCGTTTCTTGTCCCTCCCTTCCACATGGCGCCTTCCATTCTACACCTATTTCTTCTCTCTCTCTCTCTCTCACACACACACACACACACACACTCAGTCCCATTCACACTGTCGCATTCTTCTCGACCCCCTCTTTCTCACTCTCTCGGCGACATTATCTCGCAGTCCCGCTTTCTCTTTCTCTCTCTCTCTCTCTCGACATTTTCTCCCAGTCCCCCTGTCTGACGCGTTCTTCTCGCCTCTCTCTGTCTCTCTCTCTCCCTTCCTCCCCTTGCCGTCCGCGATTTTTTTCCCGCCCAGAGATATCGCTGTCGTTTCTTGTCTCTCTCAATCCCTGCCTCATTCGTCTGTCTTGGCCACCCTCGTCATCTCTCACCCCCCCTTCCACCCCACACCTTTCTCCTCTCTTTCTCTCTCTCTCTCTCTCTCTCTCTCTCTCTCTCTCTCTCTCTCGCTCGCTCGCTCGAGCGCGCGTTTTCTTCCCACTCGACTGTGCAGTCTCCTTGTTTCCTCGTCCTGGAACAGCAGACCGTTCCCTTGCTAGCTCCTGCTTCATCGCGCTTGTGTTTGGACAGTCAACGTCTGTGTTTGACGCTGGTCCTTGTGAATACATCTTATTCTTATGCGACGCCGCGCCGGGAGGGTTAAACCTTCAAGGAATAATATGGAAATGCGCTAAGAGACGATTGTAGAGTGGAAAAAGTTTACATGATATGAAATCTTTTTTTAGGAAAATATTCTCAGGAAGTGGAAGAATGTGGATCCTGTAAGAGTAGGAACTTGAAATGTATCTCGAGTATTATCTTTCGTATTATTCAAATATCTTTGTAAGTTTACATTTATTTTGTCTCCGTTGATTTTTCTTAGGCGGGAAATTTCAAGATGATTTTTTTCCAAAATAAAATCAAACAAAGCAACCAAAGAAAGTAGAATTACATCTATAATGCTTCAATGATGTCTGACATGTTGTTTCAGGTTCCTAAACGTGAATATAAACCCGTATTACATTGTATTTATTCCTTTAGTTTTCGCAATGTTTCTCCTCATTGGAAAGGGTTGTGAAGAAGAAAGTTGAAATAACGTTTTGATGCAAAATATATTTTCTACGTAATTTCCAAATGAAAAAAACAACAACACAAGACTGAAAATACAAAGTGATATTTTTACATTAATTTGTACAGTCTTTTCTTTTAAATACAATTTTCAACCTCACAGTCCGCAGTTAACATCCTGAGTTCATTTCAGGATTCTAATAATGACGGCTTTAGACGTCAGCTTCGTTCTCCTCCTTCTAAATTAGATATACCTCCCTCTTATCTATGTTGTTCGTAATGAACCAAATTAAGTACTGGTCATTAAGACTTTTTTGTGTTATTGCCTTTGCTACGAAGCTTGATATGTATATTGTAAAGTGTAATGCTCTCGTCGCTTTTTCATTGCTTCATCATGTTTTTCTTCAAGATCCTCTATCCTCCGTCACTTATTCTATATTATGTCACCTGGTAATTGATAACAAATATAATACACACTTATCAATACAAACTATTCTCATTTATCTTTATTGTCGAGCAAAGAGATACCCCCGTGTAATTCAATCGCATAGAATATCAAGTAATAAGTAATTTTACATACAGTTGCATATTCTACAGGCTCTGAACAGGGAGGGGGGTAGAATCGAAAAGCGTTGAACCAGCAAAAATGTAATAGAATGGTCAAGAAGATCTCATCCTGTAGATTACGGTGTGAGGAACGCTTCTTTGAGGCCTTTGAACTCAAAATTTTAGATTTTAAGGCCCTGAAACGCCACAATAAAAAATAATAATAAAAAAATCCTCGCGTGTGTTGCGGATTGCATTTTACATGAATATTTAGATACGTTTTTTTCAAAATTTCCTTCATGTTTTTAAAGTCAAAGTGCAATTCATCGTGTCTCCGTGAAATTCTCTTTCTTTAGAGATCTCGTTTATAAAGATTGGTTTCGTGTGAGAGGCGCAAAGGGAAGGTATACTACTGAAATAATATAGGAGACGATACTTTTCTAACAGAACTCGTACACTTACTTAAACCTTATTAAATTCGCGATTGTCTATGTAATTGATATATTTTTTTCGTATCCAACTTTTTATTTGAGACAATCAATATGCTTTTACATAAGACGACAACAATTCGATATTGAGCTAATTCAATTTAGAAATACGAATAATATTTTACTGTAATTTTAGTCACAATCGTGATACTGTAATTGTTTTTTCAATCTTACTGTACTCAAATAATTTGTTATTATTACTTAGTTTACAAGAATTGATAACTCTTTTACATTTTGTATTTCGTAGGCTAGTCAAGAAAAAAATTTTACCTGAAGATGTACGTAAAATAACATACAAAACGTTGTAGCAAAACATTGTAATAATAACCAATTGTTGTCCAGTCTTTATGTAAAAGGATATTGATTGTCTCAAATAAAAACCACCTACATGTGGATGAAGTAGTGAAGTGAAGTGGACGTCAGTGTAATAAAAAGTCGTGTATTTATTGATGTAAAATATCTGTAGAAGACCACATAAAATGTAGAATTAATGCGGTTATTGTTGTTAAAGCCTTTATTGTCATTGTTATCATATTATTATGAATATTACTGTCTTAAAATTATTCTAAGTTACATTGTATTTAATTCTTAATTATAATATGTAAATTTTAGTGTTTTGCCACCAGGTTGCATAAACCTATCTGCGGAAATAAATATCTATCTATCTATCTCTCTATCTATCTAAAATGTTGGATACGAAAATAGATATTTTAAATATTTTATTTTGTTGCTCAACGTTGAAGAGCATGCACACTTCCTTTGTTTTCCCTGGTTTTCCCCGGCCGTTTAAGGTAAATGCTGGGACGTTGTGTTTTTTACTTTCACTTTGTGAGCCCAGGGGCAAGACATGTCTAAGTTGTATTTTATTTAATTTACTAAATGTACTGTTTCAATTTTTATCTATATATGTATGTATTACGTGGTTAGGCGGAAGAGCGGGCCTGATGGCCCGAGTCTCGCCACATAAATAAAGTCACTTTTATTATTATTATTATTATTATTATTATTATTATTATTATTATTATTATTATTATTATTAAGATATATCAGTTCATTTGCACCTGTGGCTTTGGCTTCGCGTGTGACGGCGTTGTGTGTGTTGCTGTGCGCAGGCGCGGTCGGCGCCCGAGGCGGACGCGCGGGACGCGGCGGCGGCGGCCGCGGCGGGCGAGCTGCTGCTGAAGAAGGCGCGTCTCGACGCGGCGGCGGCGGCGGCGGTGGCGGCGGCGGCGGCGGGCGAGCCCTACGGCTCGCCCTACTCCTCCGGCGCGCCCGGCGCCGCCCAGCCGCCGCCGCCGCCCACGCTGTTCGACCCCGCCTCCGCCGCCGCGGGCGCCCCGCCCGACCACTACACCTACATGTGGATGGAGTGGGCGCGCGTGTCGTCGGCCTTCCGCCCGCCCGCCTGGTCCGCCCCCGCCGCCCCCGCCCCCGCCGCCGCCGCCGCCGTCGTCGTCTGCTCGCGGGCCGCCTCCCCGTGCAAGGACGTGGCCATGCCGCTCGCCCCGCCCCCGCCCTCGTCCGCCTCCGCCGCCGCCCCGCCCGGGGCGGGGACGGGCGGGAGCGGGAAAGGGTCGCCCGTCGCCGCCGTCCTCAGGGATAGGTGAGTACGCGCTCTATACTGCGATTTCTCTAACTGCGTCCCTCAAGGCCACTCAAATCCCATCTTTGCGATGGAATATGTCGCGGCATTTCGCGTCTTTCTCAGTCGTTCCGCTAGATTTCGCACGATCGCAACCGTATGAAGCAGTGCTTGCGATCATGCGACTTCTACCGGCAAGACCGAGAAAAGACGCGAAATGCCGTGACATATTCCATCGCGAAGATGGGATTTGAGTGGCCTTGAGGGACGCAGTTAGAAAAATCGCAGTTTAGCGGTGGCAAAAAACATCCAATTCTGTATTTTCGAGCTGCACTGAGAGAAATGTTGTAGTGGAATGTACTAAATATGTTTAGTAAGCGATCGTACAGTAAATACAATCATTCGTGTAGTAAGATTCGCTAAACGTGAAGCGTTGCGTTTAGTAAATCAGGCAATTCACAATCGTAAGTAAATGAACAAAGAGAATTGTCAGTAGTACTAAACATTTCTCTCCGTGTCAAACATCGATATTGTAACATCGATGTTTTGCTTTCGATGTTATCTTCAGATCGATATATTCCTCTAGAATCATCGATGTTTTCAAAAAAATTCTAATGATTTGAATAAAATTTCCAGTAACCATATTATGTAAGGATTGCTCACAGTCAACAACCATTGACAACTGTCACTGTCGTCGATCCCCAGGTGGCACGAAGCCGTTTGCTAGTCGCAAACTTTCTCCAGTGTCGTTAACTTTTTTATTATTTTGCACGTGGTAATATCGTGAAACTGCATTTTGATTTTTGACTACGTCGAACTTTGATTAGAAAATTAAGATGACACCCAAATTTAAGCAAATTTAATAATATTTATTTGCACATTTACGATGCACGATGATTTACACATCGATGTTTCTTGTCGATGTTTTCATCGACATCAAAAACCTTTTGGTGATGTACAAACATATTGCTAAAATTTGACATCACTAACGCTCGCGCTCATGTAACACCCATGAAAAGCTCAGTTTATACTGTCATTTATTTTCGTCGGTACAGAAGAGTGAAAGACCATACTGGATGTAATTTGTACGAACCTAATTGTGCTCCAACAGCACATACTTTCACGAAAAAAATTAAAGCGTTCTTTTTATACAAAAAAAATATTCATTTTTTAAATGGCGTATATTTCGCGCCAAATTACACACACATTAAATATCAACTTGCACTTTTGCAATTTTCAATAAATCTGGGATTTCAACGAACATGATATCTGTACCATTCTCTTAGGCGTCCTTTATAATAATCGAGGACAATTTCATAAAAAGGCTTGGAGCCATTTTTGAGAACATTTTGAAAATGTTTTTGAGGCTTCGTGTAAAGTAACCTCAAAATTTTTTAAAATATCAGTTTGAAATTCCGAAAGCTTTGAGATTATTCACATCGTTCGGGGAAAAACAGTTTTGAAGAAAATCGGCGCTAGCATTGACCACTGACGGACCGATTTGCCGTCAATCGATTTTTCGGTATCAAGGACCCACGAAACATGGATTCTGGTTACACGTTTTAGAGCCTTTTCTCTATATTTAGCAACAGGATGCATCATACTTTTTCGTTGCCAGGGCCCGGCAATAAGAGTTTTCCTGCCAAAAATTCGTCAGTTTCCGATGCACGATTACGTAACTTTCTCTTTACGAAGAACCTTCGTACGGACGAGAAAGTAAAAATGAGGCATGCTTTATTTTTCGGTACAGATTTCATTCGGTTTGACTACCGCGCTCCTGACGACCTTTCTTGAGATTGTTACGCGTTTGATGCGATTTGTTCCTTTTGTATAGTTTCGAGAGGGTTATAATGTTTTAAATTGTAATGTGAAGTAATTATGTAGTGAGAAAAAAAACATTATATGTTCGAATGTCGTCTCGTTTCGTATAATTTGTTACCATAAATGCGGTGTTCAACTGTTTGATCTTCATCGCTTTTTGCGACGTCCAGAGGAAACATTAACATCACGATAGCGTGCAGACAACGAAATGACCGTATAAAACGCTCCTTCTCGTTCATCCAGTTTCAATACCGAAACAGAAGCGCGTAGAAAAGAACGTCCCTCTTCCATCCATTTTCTGTACAGAAAAATGACGAAAAAAATGACCGTGTTCATCGGGCTAAAGCCGGATTTACACAAGGGTTGCGACTCCGATAACAAAACATCGATGAGTGCAATCGTAGGCAATATTGAAAATTGTAACTTATAGTTAAAGTGAATAGATTTTTTAAAAGCTTGTAAAACGTCCGCATTAATGAAACATTAACGTATAGTGGTGCTCACAAGTTACTTACAATGTAAGTGGCACCTATCATTTTTACACAGCCATTCAATGTTTGAAAATAAGATTCTTGTATTAATTAAAATTTCTGTTGTACCGTAAGTGCACTAGTGGTAACTTATAATGATGGCCGTGAATGAGAGGCTTTTTTACAATAAGTGATTTTTATTAGCATTTTCAACAAATCAATGTTGTTTATTTGAAGTTCTGAAGGAGAATGAAAATGGATCTTTCTGTAGATCCTGAGGAGCCTCAGAGAAATTAAAGACGCTGCTCAGAAAGTAAGTTTAAAACTATGGCAAATGAAATCATTATACCATTACTTATAATATGCAATATATTTATAATATTTATACGTTACAAAAAGAACAAATACTTTCATGCGGATGTTTTATTAGCGTATTGTTTCTCTTAACAATAGTTTTATAGTTCATTTATAGTTTGATAGTAATTCGAAAAAATAAAAGCCTGTTTTATTTTTGACTCTATGTTAAAAGTACTTGCTTTTACTGCGCAAAATATTATATTTCCTAAATCCCTAACTTAGGAGACGTATGCTTTAATGGATTCTTTAAATTATCTTTACACAAAAAGAAACACGTTTAAATAATGCAGCTTCATTTATATTTTAACTAATGTGTTCAGTGTTATTATTTACAATATTACTTATTATATCTCGTTAGTTCCCACCATGTTGGATGTTAAATATCTTTGTGGACGTTATGTCACTCCCACGCAGATAATATATTATTTGGTTCTTGGATCGTCAAAGTCCATTGATTGAATTGATAAAATTTATGAAAAACCTAGAGAAATTTACTTAATTTTAAATTTAAGGAGACAAGAATCCTTAATGAAAAAACTCCTTGTTTCCCTCAGCGAGTAATAATACCCCTTAATTGTGGCCTTGGAAATAAGTATTAATGATGCTGATCAAGCGTTACAAAACTATAAAGACTGCAAAGGATTTCTTGAGATCTTAGGCCTAGTCTTATAACTTGGAGAAAGCGTTGGTATGTTTGAAATGTTAGAAAGTAGCCAAAAGATATCCAAACTGTTACTGCTGAGATTCTGGGAACTATTAACCCGTTTCAGAACTTGCCTATTATTAATCTGAAACTTTCTCGAAATCAGTTTTCATGTATGAAAGCTTTTTATTCGAAAAGAAATGACATCTTTTACTTCCTCTTCGTAAGAAGTACATTTCCCAAATATTTCTCTTTGTTATTGCTGCAGCGCTTTGTTGAACTTTGCAAAAGATTTTTACAGAAACTCACTTCTTTCGAACTAATTTCATCTGGAAACTGCTTCCCGAAACGACTTCTTGAAATCTGTGGACCGCTCTTATACAAAACCTCTGCCTTCTTAACGTGAAGAAATTTCGTTTGGAAAGCATCGACTGCTCGGAGACACGAACACGTTTTGTCGGATTCTGGCTCGAAACCTCTGAAATACGCGTCATCTTTTCGAATCCCCCTCCGGAATGCCAACGAGGGAATTGAATCGGGCCTCCTTTCAACGTTGCTTTATGGGTTTAGTCCGCCACAAATAGAATTACACGTAAAAACAAGATACTTCTTGGGAGGGCCGGAATCCCATAATACACGGCCCTACGAAAAGTTGTACGAAACTTTCCGTGGGCTTTGAAACGGCGTGTTGACACGTTAGCATCGTCTGCTTCTGACCGCGGTGGCTGTGGGGGATTTACATCCTTCCCAAATAACAGCATGAACGTGGATACATAACTTTTCCGCCTTGGCTATTGCTTGTCGGAAACGGCAAACAACGAAAAACATTCTACCAGAAGTGGAGAAGTTACTGAGTCGTAGCGTTGTTTGGGGGTGAAAATACGGGTTCTGAGGTCAGATCAAATGTCCCATAATCCAACCTAGAACGTCGTTGAGGGAACATAATATTACTTGACTTATTTATTATATTACACGTATTGAAATGGATGATTCTTTAATTAAATATTAAATTTATCTCCTAGAATTGACGCAAATTGCAGGATGTAGATTTTTCAAAATTTTAGAAACAAGATGATAAAAATTGATGGGCTTGATATCAAAAATTCAAGTTTGAAACCACGATCCAGAATAGAACATACAATTAAAGTTAATGGAGTAGTTTGTAGTGAAAGGATAATCTTCGTTGTATCGACACGTGCATTTTTGTCTTGAAAGATTACAGTTTTGGAAACACTTTGCAATGAACTACTTTTTTCTCAAAATCCGGAGGTTACCGAATTTTTGTTCTTTTGCTCTCAATTGTGATTGTGATGAGGGTAATTTAATTAATACATAAGATGGTATAATTTTAATAATATTATGATGAACGTACGACAATGAGACGTGACAATGAAGAAAAGTGATGATGTTGACAATAGGTATGAAGATGTTGACTACAGACACATTGACAATATTCATGAAAATATGCCCTTCCATAAGGTACGCCAGGCGGCCGCAAATTACTTAATAAATAAATAAATAAAAAAATACTATATAATAGTGGTCTCTATTTGTCTCTTTCTTAAGGTTATTAATCTCTAAAAGGATAACTATTTGTCAACGGAAGATATGACGTTGTCGAAATGTCGATTAAAGGTGTTCATACCGTTGTCAATATGATCACAACAATAAGATAATCATGACGTAGTTGAGAACGATAGTTAGCTAATGATGAGTATGACTACGTTGACGATGAGCATGAGGATATTAACGATGATGGGTATAGCGACGTTGATAATGGTAGATATATCTATAGCCAACATCATCACACCATTACGATAAAAATGTCGGTGATAATCATTGGATCATTGTTGACAATAATGCATGCTACTTAGCAATGTACATTAATGTTTCCGCTGTAGCCTTTTCCAATTACAATTACCAAAATTCCACAAAACAAAATATCGTGATCTTACAAGGAAAAGGTATTAAGTCCAAAATCATGGAACTAGAAACCTGCAGATGAACTGCATTATTGCAGACTAGATTTTGTAGACCTATATTTCTGAGCGTTTCAATGCTAATTAAATATATTTACTTGGCATTGAACTAGTCTCCTTTTACTACGTCGGAATATACTTTAGCCACAGGAGTTTTCTTGGCAGACCAATTCACAAAATTGCTGCGAAATACATTTATTTAGAAAAAGACAACTGAAGTTTTAGTTCTTTTTCACAAAGCTTCCCCCCCCCCCACGTTTCGAGGAATATTTTTTCTCCTTCTTAAGGCTACAAAGAATATAACAGCAACATTATACCAAACACTAAACTAAAGAAAATAATTCTGACGTTAAACAAAATTTGTAAAGATTTAAAACTTGAAGTTGGCTTATTCTAAAGGAATGTATTTCTAAATAATTGTGTAAATTGGTCGGTCAAGAAAACTCCTGTGGCCAAAGTATCTTCACACGTAGTGAATAAAATGTGACCGCAAATTTATACAAAAAGGATTGCCTTCAATACATTTTATTAAAAAAAATATTTAATATAGTTGAAGTACGATTTACTTTAAAATATATTAACAATTAATGATAAAAATACATAAGAAGTAATTTTGTTGGAAATAAAGGGCTCCCATGGATCTATTGCCGTAGGCTCCTTGTTTTCTCTGGGCGTCCGTGCCTGTGACGTCACATTGTTTCTTAAAATTAACTCAGATTGTCTTATAAATTTTTTATAAAGCTGTTTGACAAAATAAATGGTATATACAACTCGTTTTATGTTGCTTTATTGCACGTATATTGCATATTTGAAAACTTGCTCTTAACGTCGCTCGGTTTCAGAACATGGACTCATGCAATAAATCTTAACATTATAAACTAGTTGCACATCTTCTGTGCCGTTAGATCTCCTTTTATGAACTATTTCTTGACACGAAAAAGGTCATTTATAATGTTGGAATACAATAATAGTAGGTCGTGCATTTAGTTTATAATGTTGAACGCAGTGTCGTGGCCTGATTTTTGGCTTAGACTATGTTCCCCGAGAAATGAGAAAATAATTTAAAACTCCCTTACATTCCTCACTCACCAATACCATATCTGACACTTTGGTGAATTGTGGTAGACATATAATGTGTATATTTAAAATAAAAGCAGATCCAGTAAAGGTAATAATGGTACACGTACTTCATGTACTACTATTTGAAGGTCAGAAAAAGTTGACTGAAGTTCATGACCTAGCAAAATATAAATATGTGCCCTCGTACTTTAATAAGAGCACTCTCACACTCAATTATTTTCAAAACTGTCCCAAACATATTACAAATCCATTAGAATTGGTATAATTTATAAAATGGAAAACATTGATCTGTGTTGAAGAAAGACTAGGGGAAAAAATCAATTTACAGACATGTATCGAAAAATAATTGAAAGTTTCTGCATACATCAGGGGTTTCATCCATTGTCAAGGAGATAAAAGAGACTAGAAATTTAATTTTTAATTTCACGTGAAATTACCATACTCGCTCTTGAAATCGTCTCGGGTATTTGACATCTGTGCGAGAAAACGGTGGCCGGCTGTTCCTTTTATCGCTACAGAAGCACGATCTTCTCGCTAAGATTGGCTGAATGTGTGATGACCCAATCATTCGTGCCATAAAATTAAAATTCGTCATCATTTGTGCCGTAAAACACCCTTTTTGAACGATTTCTTGCAATAGAAACGGCTGTTGTACAAATGCTGGTATACAAAAATTACTACTAGAATATTCATTCCCCCATTCAGCTGGTTACGGTGTCGTATTAATTTAAAATATCATTAATGATATAGTAATAATAATATAAAATAGTGAGATTAGTAATGAAAATTAATATATATTAAATATATATAATGGTTATAACGTTAATATAATTACAAATTCGGAAATAAAAAACTTTCTTTGGGTTTCTGTAATAGAAACAGTTTGTTATAATTTCACAAAATTTTCAATAATAACAATAATAAATAATTATAATAATAATAATAACAATAACACACAGAAATTACCTGCAATAGAAACAGAAAACAACATTTAAAAGTTTTTTTTTTACTTCAAGTTAAAAATTATATCTTTCTATCACAAATGAACGATCACAGGCGAGCGTCTTAGTTGGTAGCGCAGCAGATTAAAGAAAGCAAGCTGTACTTAGTTTTCTTTATATATATATATATATATATATATATATATATATATAAATTGATATTATAATTATAAATAACATTATGTATATAAATTAATATATAATAAATTAGTAATGCAATTCAAATAGAAATGAGGAGTGTAACGACATGACGTGTGCCCGCAGCTCCAACGTGTCCGTCAACGTGAGTGTGAACTGCAGCGGCGGCGGCGGCGTGAGCAGCAGCACGGGGTCGACGGGCAGCGGGGGCGTGGTCGGGGCCGGGGGCGTGGCGGCGGCGGCGGTGGCGGCGGCGGCGGTGGCGGCCGGGGCGGGGACCGCGTACCCGGCGCACCTGCTGCACCCGCCCGCGGCGCCCAGCCCGCCGCCGGCGCTCCTGCACCCGGAGCGCGTGGTGCCGCTGTCGGAGAGCGAGCGGTTCGAGCGCTCCTTCCAGCCCAACGTCGCCCTGGCGCCGCCCGCACACCGCGCCGCCGCCGCCTCCGCCCACGCCCACGCGCAGCAGCAGCAGCAGACGGCGACGTCGCGGGCGGCCGAGGTGAGTTACGGCCAAGTGTTGCCATGCTATGGGTTTCCCCCTGAAGTTTGTTTTTTTGGGGTCTTTGGTACATTCTTATAGCCCTCAAGCCCCTATAGCCATGATGGAATATCACACTGTATTTTGTGTCTTTCTCCGTCGTACCGCTTGAAGGCGCATGTTCGCAATCACGGCTAGATACGGTCGCGATCATGCGGACTCTGAACGTAACGAAATACTGTGACATATGCCATCGTGATGACAGACCTTCCGCCCACGCCCCCGCCCAGCAGCAGACGGCCACGTCGCGGGCAGCCGAGATGAGTTACGACGAAGTGTTGCCATGCTATGGGTTTCCCCCTGAAGTTTGTTTTTTTGGGGTCTTTGGTACATTCTTATAGCCCTCAAGCCCCTATAGCCATGATGGAATATCACACTGTATTTTGTGTCTTTCTCCGTCGTACCGCTTGAAGGCGCATGTTCGCAATCACGGCTAGATACGGTCGCGATCATGCGGACTCTGAACGTAACGAAATACTGTGACATATGCCATCGTGATGACAGACCTTCCGCCCACGCCCCCGCCCAGCAGCAGACGGCCACGTCGCGGGCAGCCGAGATGAGTTACGACGAAGTGTTGCCATGCTATGGGTTTCCCCCTGAAGTTTGTTTTTTTGGGGTCTTTGGTACATTCTTATAGCCCTCAAGCCCCTATAGCCATGATGGAATATCACACTGTATTTTGTGTCTTTCTCCGTCGTACCGCTTGAAGGCGCATGTTCGCAATCACGGCTAGATACGGTCGCGATCATGCGGACTCTGAACGTAACGAAATACTGTGACATATGCCATCGTGATGACAGACCTTCCGCCCACGCCCCCGCCCAGCAGCAGACGGCCACGTCGCGGGCAGCCGAGATGAGTTACGACGAAGTGTTGCCATGCTATGGGTTTCCCCCTGAAGTTTGTTTTTTTGGGGTCTTTGGTACATTCTTATAGCCCTCAAGCCCCTATAGCCATGATGGAATATCACACTGTATTTTGTGTCTTTCTCCGTCGTACCGCTTGAAGGCGCATGTTCGCAATCACGGCTAGATACGGTCGCGATCATGCGGACTCTGAACGTAACGAAATACTGTGACATATGCCATCGTGATGACAGACCTTCCGCCCACGCCCCCGCCCAGCAGCAGACGGCCACGTCGCGGGCAGCCGAGATGAGTTACGACGAAGTGTTGCCATGCTATGGGTTTCCCCCTGAAGTTTGTTTTTTTGGGGTCTTTGGTACATTCTTATAGCCCTCAAGCCCCTATAGCCATGATGGAATATCACACTGTATTTTGTGTCTTTCTCCGTCGTACCGCTTGAAGGCGCATGTTCGCAATCACGGCTAGATACGGTCGCGATCATGCGGACTCTGAACGTAACGAAATACTGTGACATATGCCATCGTGATGACAGACCTTCCGCCCACGCCCCCGCCCAGCAGCAGACGGCCACGTCGCGGGCAGCCGAGATGAGTTACGACGAAGTGTTGCCATGCTATGGGTTTCCCCCTGAAGTTTGTTTTTTTGCGGGTCTTTGGTACATTCTTATAGCCGTCAAGCCCCTATAGCCATGATGGAATATCACACGGTATTTTGTGTCTTTCTCCGTCGTATCGCTTGAAGGTACGACGGCGTACGGTACGAAGGTTGAAGGCGCATGTTTGCAATCACTACTAGATACGGTCGCGATCATGCGGTATCCGACTCTGAACGTAACGAAATACCGTGACATATACCATCGTGATGACAGACCTTCCGCCTACGCCCCCGCCCCCGCCCAGCAGCAGACGGCCACGTCGCTGGCAGCGAAGGTTGGTGAGTTACGGCGAAGTGTTTCCCCCTGAAGTTTGTTTTTTTGGGGGTCTTTGGTACATTCTTATAGTACGATTTTTCTAACGCTGCCCCTCAAGCCCCTGTAGCCATGATGGAATTTCACACGGTATTTCCTGTCTTTCTCCGTCGTACCGCTTGGAGGCGCATGTTCGCAATCACTGCTAGATACGGTCGCGATCATGCGGTATCTGGCGGCACGACTCTGAACGTAACGAAATATCGTGACATATGCCATCGTGATGACAGACCTTCCGCCCACGCCCACGCCCAGCAGCAGACGGCCACGTCGCGGGCAGCCGAGATGAGTTACGACGAAGTGTTGCCATGCTACGGGTTTCCCCCTGAAGTTTGTTTTTTTGCGGGTCTTTGGTACATTCTTATAGCCGTCAAGCCCCTATAGCCATGATGGAATATCACACGGTATTTTGTGTCTTTCTCCGTCGTACCGCTTGAAGGTACGACGGCGTACGGTACGAAGGTTGAAGGCGCATGTTTGCAATCACTACTAGATACGGTCGCGATCATGCGGTATCCGACTCTGAACGTAACGAAATACCGTGACATATACCATCGTGATGACAGACCTTCCGCCTACGCCCCCGCCCCCGCCCCCGCCCCCGCCCAGCAGCAGACGGCCACGTCGCTGGCAGCGAAGGTTGGTGAGTTACGGCGAAGTGTTTCCCCCTGAAGTTTGTTTTTTTGGGGGTCTTTGGTACATTCTTATAGTACGATTTTTCTAACGCTGCCCCTCAAGCCCCTGTAGCCATGATGGAATTTCACACGGTATTTCCTGTCTTTCTCCGTCGTACCGCTTGGAGGCGCATGTTCGCAATCACTGCTAGATACGGTCGCGATCATGCGGTATCTGGCGGCACGACTCTGAACGTAACGAAATATCGTGACATATGCCATCGTGATGACAGACCTTCCGCCACGCCCCCGCCCAGCAGCAGACGGCCACGTCGCGGGCAGCCGAGATGAGTTACGACGAAGTGTTGCCATGCTACAGGTTTCCCCCTGAAGTTTGTTTTTCTGGGGGTCTTTGGTAGATTCTTATAGTTCGATTTGTCTAACTCTGCCCCTCAAGCCCCTATAGCCATGATGGAATATCACACGGTATTTTGTGTCTTTCTCCGTCGTACCGCTTGAAGGCGCATGTTGGCAATCACTGCTAGATACGGTCGCGATCATGCGGTATCTGGCGGCACGACTCTGAACGTAACGAAATACCGTGACATGTTCCATCGTGATGACACGCCTTGAGGGGCAAAGTTAGAAAAATCGCAGTATAGGGAGCAAATTTATTTCGGGGTTTTTGTTGGAGGGTTTTGGTTGCGTTTTCAAGTGTTAATTTTTTTAAAATATATTTTGTTTATCACAAAGGTTTATTGCTTATCACGACATTGATGATGCTATCCCTTGTGCCGGGCGGTTGTGATGATATCCTTTGTGCTGGGTGTTGAGGAGTGGGCGTGGTTGCCGCAGATGCCGCAGGTGAAGATGGAGGTGGTGAAGACGGAGGCGGAGGCGCGGTCGCCGTGCGGGGCGTCGCCGCCCCCGCCCTCGTCCTCCTGCCCCGGCGCCGGCCCGACCACCGGCCCCGCCGCCGCCGCCGCCACCGCCGCATCCGCCGTCCCGCACTACAACCCGGAGATCGAGCTCTCCACCGACACGGACGACAGCGCCTCCGACCTCGCCGGCGAACCAGGTGAGCACGTGTGACGGCACTTCGCCCTTGCCAGTTTTCCGCTTTGCCCTGCTCCTCGCGATCCGGACTGCACTTCCACACGGTGTAAGATACATAGTTGTGTCAACTAGCCGCCTTTTGGACAAAATTTTTGAAGCCAGTTTGAGGCTAGTTCCTCGCTTATCCGTACGGTGCGCACGATCGAGTTGGGCATTCATGATGGCGTCTCGCGATTTAGTGGCTTCCACCAGAGGTTGCAAAGCTATTAAGTGAATCACCATCTTGTCCCAAAAATGCCCAAGTCGTTCGCAGCGCTTACATAGCGAGAACTGTGAGAACTAACCTCACATTAGCTTCAGTTTTAGACCGGGAGTGAACCCACCTATATCTCTTACACCGTGACTTCCATCACAAAGTGTAAAAGAAGGAGACTCAACTTCGGTGTACCGAAAACGTCGGCAGCTACTTGAAAAATTAAAACATAACTCGACTTCTTGCACTTTAGCGACATCACGCGGCGAATGAAAGAACCACGAAGGAACCTGTCAAAGCAGCCAATGATAGCAAAGCCGAGCGTTTCCGCGGGAAGCAATATTTATTTACGGGTATTAACGGTACACGCCCTTGACAATAATGATAATAATCATGATTAATGAATCAATTATTATAAATTTCTCACGTAATTACAACACAAACTGCGTAAGACCTGTCAGGAGAGCTGCAATTCACTGCCTTACAATCTTCTAGATGAAGAGGATGAACTCGATTCGGTTTCAAGTCGGCTAGCACTACAGTACTGCACCGTTACTACTTCTTTTCCATCTTATTGTCTTGGATTGAGGCACGCCCAAAGACCGCCCCAGCAATCCCGAGCGCCAACAGGCCAACATGCGCCATTATGCAACTGACCGGCGCCTTCGTAAGTTCCTTCACCCACCGCGTGATGTCGTTGAAATAGGAAGGAGTCTAGTTTCGTTTTATTATTTTTCAAGTAACTGCCGACTTTTTCGCACATACCTCCACCATGCCTCCAACACTGGAGTTGAATCTCCTTCCTATAGACTTCGTGACTTCCATACAACTTACTATAGTGCGATTTTTCTAACTCTGCCCCTCAAGCCCCTGTGTTCAGGATGGAATATCACAAGACATTTCGCGCTTTTCTCCGTCGTACCGCTCGAAGTCGCATGATCGCAAACACTGCTGGATACTGTCGCGATCATGCGATACCTGGCGGAACGACTGAGAACGTCGCGAAATATCGTGACATATTCCATCGTGAAGACTGGCCTTGAGGGGCAAAGTTAGAAAAATCGCAGTTTAGTGTCTGAATAAGATTTCTTTCTACTTGGCAGCAGGTCCGGCGGATAATGGGTTTCATTAAAAAAGCATGTGTTAATATTTGTTTGCAGCATTAATTATCTTTGAAAAAGAAAATAATTCTTCAAAATCTATTTGCAATGAACTTTTGAACACTCAAAGGCATTAAGTCGGCTTTGTCAACCCTACGCTGCAGATGATAATGTGCTTCTTCGAACAAGAAAATCGAATAAGGAGAATCTCTTGATGTAAACGATGCACTATGTAAACGCCCTTTCCTCGCACTCTCGGATAAAAACAAAATTAATTTTAGTTAATAATCACTGGATTTCATGTGTCACATTCTTAAGTCGTGTTGAGCCTCTAGTCTTCGTCTTCTGGAATTAATATAAAACATATTTGGGAATTTCCAATGCATTGACTTGTCACGAATATCAATTACAGTTGAAGCCAATACGTTGGAATCTTCCTTCTATGAAGACATCTTTTCTTTGATCCTTTCATACAAGTTGTGCACCAGTAAACCTCCCTTCAGCCTTCATATCCGCTTGTTTCTTTTCTCGACCAAAAAATATCCAAATGCTTTTCTATCCGTAAAATTAATTGTTGATGATCTGATCTTTGTCGGGATAAATTTTGACATTTCGCTCTATTCGCCAACAGTGAATTTGGAGTGGCCCGCAACGGAGCAATGAGGAATGTACGTGATCCAAGAGGGGCGTAACTTTGCCCAAATCTCAACCGAAGCAGCTAAATGCACTCACGGATCATGTGACGTGTGTGGGCCCAAAGTGAGAGGGACGTTTGAAAGTGGTCAGATGTAACATTTTATTATTCTATAGTTGTAACATTCAGGTACCAAAATTAGGAAAATCATTGTACGTACAGGCTTTAATGGAAATGCCTTGTTTCGCATATCGGCCGTAATTATCCATCATTTATGTGTTTCATTCACTGAATTTGTACAAAATTATTGCATTTGGCGTTCATATATACATTTTTAGTCACGTGACTGTCGACGAACTAGTTCTGCTCGGACCATGAGGAAGTACGTCAGCCATATTCCTTCGGGATAATACGTGCCAGATTTACCCAGTGAACTCAGTGTAGACTGGCGGAGACAATTCTCTGCTCAGAAATCGTGACTGACCACCATGATGATGAACGTTTGTTCAGTCCTCCTAGTTATCTCAGAACCAAATACCAGGAATTAGCGTCTCATTCCAATTTTAAATATTTCGTTCACTAAAACTTAATAAAAAATTGAAAGTAACCAATATTTAATATTTTGAAATTGCAATTTACCTACAATACTTTAACAAAATTCAGTCTTTCATTTCGTGGAGACTTTTTACATTCACGCAGGGGAGGTCGGTTGGCGATTCTTGGTTTGCTTATCTTTAATAATTTCGTTAGATCAACTTATAGCAAATAATAGTCGTCGGAAACCAAAAACTTTATTAAAGTAATGGTTATCAAATATTATAACATTCTCGTCTAGTTTAGAGTTCGTTGGCGTTCTATACAACCGAATGCTACGCAGTACTTTGGCATTTTCGTTGACAGAGACGATTACAAGCATCACTAACAACACACAAGACACGTCGAACTTCTCTGTTGGTAGTCGTTCACTGCAGGCAACCTAACGAAAAACGATCGTCACGATTAACAGCACTTCAACGCATTGCAGTTGTGCATCCAGCTGTAATGCTGAGATCACTGGAGGCACCCCTACTTTTTCCCGTACTGGTGAACATGAGCGTCTGTGGCTATGATCCCCATGAATAAACCAGGCCCGTGCCAAGTACTGATTTTCTTGTGAATTGTTACGTGTCTTAGAACTTTATTCTAAGTCCATACTATTCAACACCTCATGCAAGAGTCCTACTCGTACGTTTACTAATAAATTAAATGTTCGTATGACTCAACCATGCCATATGAACCCGGCTGAGGCGGCTCAGAGCATCAACTGATGTCTCTGCAGTGCCTATGATCGGGAGGTCCTAGGGTTCAAGTTCCGACGCCGGCAGGGTTTCAGACACTAGTTTCATAGCTAGGTTGAATTCAGCCGCTGTCTGGAGGAGAATTCTGGCGACCGGCTGCTCTTTCGTGGTTTCCCCGATCAATACCTGGCAAATGCCGGAGCAGTACCCTAACAAACGGGCCACGGACCGCGCGCGATCTTCCTTTTTCATATCCTTACCCCTTACTCACACTTACATGCTCTACTCTACCACACATTCCAGAGACCGGTCGGGGGCTTAGAGCTTATCCCAGGGGTCCTCAAACTTTTTAAACGGGGGGCCAGTTCACTGTCCCTCAGGCCGTCGGAGGGCCGGATTATATAGTGCTATTTTTCTAACTCTGCCTCTCAAGCCCCTTTGGCCGATCACACGGCATTTCGCGTCTTTCTCGGTCCTGCCGCTAGATGTCTCATGGTCGCAAGCACTGTCCGATACGGTCGCGATCATGTGATATCTAGCGGCATGACTGAGAAAGACTCGAGGAACCGTGACATATTCCATCTTGAAGACAGGCCTTGAGAGGCAGAGTTCAGGCAATGACAGGCCTACCGATAACACACAGTCATAACGCGAGCAGATCCCAAACTTCCTCAGATTGCGCTGGCGAAATGTACAGCGTGGTAAAGAGGATAACGCAAATAATCGATATTGCTTCATTAAAAACAATTTTAAAAAAACGCCGATATTTTGGCAACAAAATATCGATGTGAAGAAATCATCGAAAGCAAAATATCGATGTTTCTGGTGGAAAACATCGTTGTTTTAAAACCATTGGTTTTTTGCCATCCCTAGACACCCTAACACATAATAAAAACTGTGCGGATTTTAAGAAAAAAAATCTTTAAACCATAAAAACCCGGCGGGCCGTATAAATGTCCTCGGCGGGCCGCATGTGGCCCGCGGGCTGTAGTTTGAGGATCCCTGGCTTATCCCGTCTGAGGAGGTGCCCCGCTGTTGGGAGATTCCTGGTTAGGGAAAACCCTGCTTAGTCGACGGAAAGGTCGACGCCGGATCTCGCCACCCAGCGGGGTAAGATCACCGCCACCTCCCGATGAAAAAAAAACATGCAGTACACTTACGGAACTAATGACCTTAGCACTTACGTGGCTATCCGGGAGATGTCGCGTCCAAGGCACAGGCACAAGGACGCGGCATCTCCCGGATGGTCATGTAAGTACTAACTCCGGCCGCGGAAGCCTACGCTCTCACTAACGACCTTAGTGGTTGTCACGCCCGGAATCACTTAGGGCCGGTTGCATAAACGTTCGATATGGAATCCATAAGCATATTGATTCTATAAAATAGTCTACAGCGGCAAAACGTTTTTCTGAAACGACCAATACGACTTATGGAACCTACAAAATGTTCTATATCTTATAGATCCTGAGATATGTCTACAAATGCTTATAGAATCTACAAATAAGCAACATGGCGACACTGCGCACTGCTGCAAGCATCTGTTTACTAGTGTTTGAGGTTATTGGTGGTTCTTGGCGTCCGTGTTGTGATATAATATTTTATTAGAATTTTATTTGGTGTGTAGGGTGCGTTTTTGGTGTATTTTTGAGAGTTGAATTTTAGTGAATATTATTCATACAGACATATTATTTTACTTTTTATTTAATTCTTATTTAAGTACAGTTTATTCTTTATTAAACTGTACTTAAATAAGAATTAAATAAAAAGTAAACTAATATGTATGTATGAATGAATATAATGCAATAAAACGAAATTGCTACCGAGAACGTATAGAGACTAACCAACACTCCGCCAAAACCACCTCGCCAGAGCTCAGCACACACTAATAACGTGCAAAACGAAACACAGAATACGCACTATTCAAATATCGACTGTGTCGCTATCTAGTGATGGCATTTTGAAGTACTTATAGAACCTATAGTTATAGATTCCATACATTTGCTTTACGCAACGGTGAACGGCCTGTGGAGCCTATACATTTTGTAGAACCCATTGCTGTGGAACCCGCATGGAAAGCTTTATGCAACCGGCCCTTACAATCGGCTAACGGCGGCGCGCGTGCGTGCGCGCGTGTGTGCGCAGGGCAGGAGGAGGTGTGCGCGGTGCTGGAGGCGCTGGGCTGCGTCGAGGGCGAGTCGGTCGCCAGCGGCGGGGGCGGAGGCGAAGAGGAGGAGGAGGCGGCGTCGGCGTCGGCGCCGGCGGCGGGGGCGGGGCTGGGCGCGGGCGTGCGGTCGCAGGTGGCGGCGCTGGTGCAGCGCCTGGCCGAGCGCTGCCGCCGTCTCGAGCGCCTCAACGACCACCTGCAGCGCCAGCGCCAGCTGCAGGACGAGCGCATCGCCGCGCTCGAGCGGCGCCTGCGCGACGCCGCGCTCCCGCCGGCCGCCGCCACGTCCCCCGCCCAGCAGCAGCACGCCGCCGCGCCCATCAAGGTAAAGAGAGATTCATGTAGGAACAAGCAATTTTGACAGCTAGTGCTGGCAACATGACCGAAGGTTCTGTGGTCGTTGAGTCCTTGATCCCATTGAACTCTCCTTCCTCGATTCGTTCGTTTGCAGTTGGCTAACTTGTAAATAGTTTCGACGTTTCCTTTTGTGATGTCCTCGTCCGACGGAAATATAGTGCGCCACGAGAAATAATTGAAATTAGGAAGTGTAGTGCTATGTGCTCTTCTGTAAAAATGTATTTCTTTTATACACATTATATGGAATTTACTTTTTGCGTGATAAGTATTATGTTTATTTTAAAACCGAGTCTTGAATGTAAGGTGCGTACTGGTGCACGTGTTTCTGAACAGCTGCCGCGGCGGAGGGATACTTCTCTGAATTACACGTGATGTTCACTTGTTTAGCGAACTGTCACTTTTGCTTGTTCTTACGTGAATGCTTCTATACTATGCGTTCACTTTACATTTGCAGACGGAGCGCTGTGATCTGTTTACATGAGGTCACCGCCGACTGAATGAGAAACGCGCGTCTGCAGTAGGTACTGACCGTTTAATATGATATAGATGGCGGTGAGCAGCACACAGAACCCCGGCGGGGAAACAACATAACCATTAAGCAGTAGATAAGTGCAAAGAAGAAATGAAAATATTGTACGTGAATGTTGTGAATAGTGTGTGGTGTGATCTATTTTATTGTATATTACATTAATCATTTAAGAGCGCGACTCCAGCTCACTGTCAGAAAGGCATAATTCGTCAGCTGTGTCCATAGCGCTTGTGCTGCCTTCGGAGACCGCGGATTGGTCAGATGCTGATTGACATCTGGGCCATTCGGTATTCTCGGTTGTGTTCGGGCCTTCAACAACATTAGTTCCTAATTCTGCCGTCTGCAAATGTAAAGTGAACGAGTAATATATACGTTCGCGCGCGCGCGCTTCTCAAGGTGGCTCCACTCATTCGGCATTCGCCGAGCAGCGAGGATAAAATTGTCGGTACGGTTTCTGATCCAGCGTTACATACAGACGAAAAGAACGATGGACAGAGAGAGGAAGAGAGAAAGAAAGAGAGGAAAAGAGGAAGAAAGAAAGAAAAAAATGAAGAGAGAGGAGAGAGAGCGAGAAAAGGAGAGAGAGGGAGAGGTCAAGGAAAGATGAGGTGAAGCAAAGAAGAAGTGAAGGAAGGAAAAGACCACGGAAAGAAGACGCGGCCGCATAAAAACGAAGCTGCATGAAGGCGGCTCCACACATTCGCTATTCGGCGAACAGCGAGCAACCCGAGCTCGTCGAACCCCGAGTGGTATGGATGGGTCGCTTGCTATTTGCCGAGTGACGAACATTCGGCGCTCGCCCTACCCGCCGCGTGTCGGTCGTTTGGACACATCAAAGGGAGCGAACATTCGCCGAACACATCCGCTGGCCGGGATGCATGATTTGAATTTGCGCTAGATTTGTGAATGAAGCTTCTTTAGAGTTTGCGTCACTTTGGTAACAAAATAGCAGATTCTCTCAGTCAAAATATTAATTTTGAGAAAAAAATATCTGTAAAATTACAATAATTGAAATAACTACATGTTATAATTAGACAATTCATATGTAATGTTTGCCTAATCTACATGTATGTTTACAAAACTGCAAAATTCAGAAGCAGACTAATTTATACGTCAATAAACATTGACAAACAACACAAATATGCACGTTCTCACAAGAGCAGCGTCTCAAGAGGTCGGAATTTTGTTTAGAGACGAGTTATCAGCTGACACTTGAGTTTCCGGCGCCGCTATCACTGACCATTCAGAGAAGTCTAAAGAAGCCTCATTCACAAATCTAGTGCAAATTCAAATCATGCATCCCGGCCAGCGGATGTGGTCGGTGAATGTTCGCTCTCTTTGATGTGTGCAAAAGACCGACATGCGGTGGGTAGGGCGAGACGCCGAATGTTCATCATTCGGCGAATAGCAAGCTACCCACCCACACTACTCGGGATTCGGCGAGCGGTCGCTCGCTCTTCGCCGAATAGCGAATGTGTGGAGCCGTCTTAATGCAGCTTCGTTTTTATGCGGCCGCGTCTTCTTTCCTTGGCCTTTTCCTTCCTTCCTTCCTTCCTTCACCTCTTCTTTTGCTTCACCTCATCTTTCCTTGACCTCTCCCTCTCTCTCCCTTTCTCGCTCTCTTATTCTCTCTCTTTCTTTTTTCTCTTTATTTTCTCTCTTTCTTTTTTCTCTCTTTCTTTCTTCCTCTTTTTCTCTCTTTCTCTTTTCCTCTCTTTCTCTCTCTCTCTTCCTCTCTCTGTCCATCCGTCTTTCCGTCTGTATGTAACGCTGGATCAGAAACCGTACCGACAATTTTGTCCAGAATTGATAATTCCCCATCGATTTGGGCGAACTCAAGGCCCTGCAAATTTGAAACGAATATTTTGAATTTCGGGAGTGTTCATCAAGCCTTAATATTTTCAAAATGTCCGCTAATTTGGCTCCAAATTTTATCCGTTTTAAATTTGACTCCAAATTTTTCTTATTCTTATTTTAGGCTATATCTTACTTTGCTAGGTATATTTTGGTAATTTGACAATTGTTACATCGGATTATAATAATAATAATAATAATAATAATAATAATAAAATTTTAAAAACACACACACACACACCTAAAAATAGTGGGTAACATTTTCGATGAACTCTCAGAATTTTCAAAAACTGCAATTGTTTTCGACATCTGGCTACAATTACAATATTGAACATAAAGATTTTTTACATAATCAGATCTGTCTATCAAAGATAGTTAAATACGGTCGTATATAATTTTTTGAAAAAAAATGGTAGTTTTCTTGAAATGTTTGTTTGAAGTAAAGACAATGTAAAATTATCTCAAAAATCGCACCAAGTTTTTTCTTTATTTTAACTCTTCTTCAGTATAAGTAGTATATTCTTCAGTATAAGTATTTTATAGTAGGCACTTATAAAAATGGCACAGGACCCACTTTTAGTGAACACAGTATTTTCTCTTCTGACACGCAACACTCACCGTACTGGATACACGGATTGACATGAAATTTTACCAGCTTGTTCAGCGCCTTTCAGAACCTCTATATACACATTTTTATGTGCTTTGAAGCGTTGCAAGTAGCACCACCCACTGTATCAAGGTTATACCCACACCACCCACATTATATGCTCTGCCCAAAGCGCATGTTCAGTCTAGACCGCCTACTGTTTGTAACACTTGCTGTGCCGCAACACTCACCGTGCTGGATACTCGGATGGACATGAAATTTTACCAGCATGTTCAGCACTTTTCAAAACCTCTACATACAAATTTCTAAGTGCTCTGAAGCATTGCAAGTAGTGTTTTTGCGACAATTAGTGTTGAGATCTTTCAAGACCTTACTGCCTGTGGAAGGGCGGAAATCGCTGCTTGTCACCGATAGTGGCGGTGGAGTGTCTGAGTAACGACCGCAGAACAGCGATTTCCGCCCTTCCAGAGGCGGTAAGGTCATGAAAGGTCTCAATACTAATTGCCGCAAAAACACTACTTGCAATGCTTCGTAGCACTTAGAAATTTGTATGTAGAGGTTTTGAAAAGTGCTGAACATGCTGGTAAAATTTCATGTCCATCCGAGTATCCAGCACGGTGAGTGTTGCGGCACAGCAAGTGTTACAAACAGTAGGCGGTCTAGACTGAACATGCGCTTTGGGCAGAGCATATAATGTGGGTGGTGTGGGTATAACCTTGATACAGTGTGTGGTGTGGGAAGTGGGTCCCTTACATAATTCCATTTTCACAAAAAAAATACCTAACTCCATTTATCTGACCACCAGCGATATAAACATTTTAGAGACAATTATTTCTTGAAGTGGTTACTTAAGAGACTGTCACATTTTTAGTAATAATGTTTTCTGACTTAATTAGTATCCACTAAAAGTTTGAATAATGTATGATATGTTCTCCATTATAGCAAGAACCGGATGTCTTCTATGAAAAAGTCTCCCCATCTGAGCAAGAAGTTCCTGGCCTCCCTGGTGAGGCAGCGTTTGTACCAGAGGAGCATAAGTCCTTTGAAGACATCCAGATGCCAGCTGGAAATGTGCAACAGCGACACATGCAGAATCCAAACAGCTTGGAGCAGCAGGATCAAAATCTCATCCAAGGTTGCCTCTCTCCAGAGTCAAACTTGTTCCAACAAGAGCATGAAGAACATCAAAAGTTGTCATCTGTTTTTTGTCAGCACTTGTCTCCTCAACAGTCACCTCAACAGCTGCGAGAGCAGTCGCCTCCTCATCAGCAACTAGCGTCGGAACACGAGCAGCTGCAGCAGAGAAGGGCTCCCAGTCGAGGCAACATCGTTGGTAGCCCAGTGTCTGTGATTACCTCCCCCCCAGCGAGTGTAGCTGCTGCTGCTGCTTCTCCTCCATCAGCAACTGCTGCTACTGCCACTGTTGTCGTTGTAAAGACAGAACCTGTCACGGTTGAGTGACATATACTACTTGCTCGGTGAGCTAGTGCCCCTGGTGCACTCTAATGTATAAAAAATTTACATTGATAAGCTTTTGTATCTTCGCTTTGCGACTGCCAGCTGGTGAGTTGGATTGTCATTGTGTTGACACTGGTGGCGTCGGTGTCATGTCATGCTAAGGTGATGGATAGAGTGCCTACCCATTTTTTGGTCGGTTTAAAGCTTTGTCAAGGTAGCTAATTTGTATAGGAAGAATCGGAAGAAAGAACTCTTAGAAACGAAATGAACCACTGGCAAAATATTTTTATCAATTGCAAAGTACAAAACTTAAAAGTGCTGAGTTTTTCCAGCACAGTTGAAATATATACGTGTACGTTGTCTTTTCTTTTTCTTTTTTTAATGTCCATGACTGAAAACTGCAAGAATTTAGTAGTGTGTCTTCAGTGTGACAGGACCACAGCTATTGACCTGACTGTTAGAATGTCCTTACTGTTGATATTTTTTTTAATGTTTTTTTTATATTTGTGATCTCAAGCCAATGAATATTGTTGTGGCAGCTGATGCCGGTGTCATATGTTGGCCATTTTGTCACATTTAAAGATCTGAAAAGTCCGATACTAATAATGCTGTAATTTAGGCCAATTCAGAAATCCAATTACATCGTTGTCTCAGGAAAATATCTAGGAAAGGAGGTGTTTTTCAGCAGAATGTCAACTTAATGAAATAAAACAGTCTTTGATGAAGTCAGAAACTATTTAAAAGAATGTTAGCACTGCCTTTCGTGGTAGCCTTTTTAGAACAGTCTTCAGAAAAGTCGCTTTATGGCCTACGGCTTTGTGGTAAATCATCATCTTGCACATTGTCAAATGAAATAGGAGAGAAATTGTTCTATATGAATTAGGAAGCATTTTCTGAATTTTCTTTGTGGGCCATCACACTGTAGGTGGGAACTAAGAGAGCTGAATCCAGTTACAAACCGGGGTCCCCTTGTCACCATTGAAATGTGGTAATGAAAACAAGTTTTATGTAATTTATTTTACTTGTAAAAAGAAATGAAGATGAATGTAACATTTCTGTGATCATGTAGATGTTAAAATTTTGGTGCCTAATTTTTATAATAGAAAATTCCTTTTTGGTAAAATCAGTTTCAATGAACCATTTCTATGCATCTTCAGGGTTCCCCTCTCCTGCAGGGTTTATGGTTAATCTCTGCTTCACTTGGTTACACTTGTGATGTTTTCCATACGTCCCATGATGTGGCTGGATTTCCGGTTTTGCCTGCAACTACCGAACTCTGTTCAAATGCCATCTGACTTGATCTGTTCTTCAGGTTACTTCTGTAGGGGTTGACGTTTGTTGCAGCATCACCCAAAATGACTGTACTTTTCAAGGTGACATCACAATTATGCAACTTGCGCAAGGTTACACACTTCATATTTATACAGCTAGCTAGAAATAGGAAGAAATTAAATATCATAATATACATAAGGCATAAAGTCTACAATCCCAAAAAAGCAAATTTCTAACACAGAATTCCAGCTATACTTATTGTTTATCATGGTTGCCTTTTTAACCACAGTTTAAGATCAAAATTATGTAATTCATATTCACTCAAAGAATTAAATCATTCAAAAAATGTCATATTGGAAGAGATCTGCACAAACAGCTATGAGCTAATATTGTTGATATCATTATGAAGATGTCATTTGATGTTAAAAACTGTATATGATATAAATTGTGATGCCATGACATTGCAATCAGTACCACATTTGGAATAAAATAGTAATGTGTCTGTAGTTCCAGAGAGGATAAAACTTCTGCCACATTCATTTCCTCATAAGAGGGGCCTGAAGTAAACAGAGATGGTTATTATATTAGAGTAGACTGTCTACCATTACAGATTAATTTTACTGATTAAAATTGAGACCTTTAGTAGCATATAGTCACTTTTGATTTCTCTCAAATAAGAAAAATTATAAAGCTATTTTGAGCTGGAATTTACATAAACCAACATGAAACTTCTTCCCTCCCATTCATTATTCATTTTTTCTTCTTCCATTATTGCTGTTCCTCTGTTTCTAACATGAAATTCTGGAATATAATATCATGAGTGTATTATTCCTATATTTTATTCAACTGCCAAAATACTGCTATTGGACTGGAATGTCAGTAGTTCAACAAAAATTTTAATGTTGTACTTGTTGAAATGAAATGTTTGCTTTTGCAAACTAAAGCAATCAAAAAATTGAGAAAAAATAAATATTATTTATTAAAATGGGTTTATCATTGTTGATTTTCAATTTCATGCAACTAAAAAATACTGGGAAAGTATTGATTTAATTTTAAGAAACTTCTTTAACATTGACAAAATCTAGAATTAGAATGTCTTGTTTACAATGCTGTTGATAGTTCAAGAAACAAACATATATTTACTCACTGAAAAAATGTACTGCAATGTTCTGCATTTCAGTAGTGCAATGTACTGAAATTGGTGGGAAAGCTGAAATCATTACATTGAAAGTAATTATTTGTTCTGAACCAAATTATTGTTTTTTCTTTGCTTTATGGAAATGAACATTGAATATGGTAAATTTTTATCAGGAAAATATTCCCTGATTGTCAATATTTTATTATACTTTAACACAATAGTATTTTCTTGCACAATTGGAATAGTTTGACTACAGAAATGAGGGAAAGAATACTTTGCCAGCAGTCATGGGTTCCAGGGATTTTGGTTGGCCCTTTGCCTTTCAAACAAACTTACATTAAAATTTGCAGAAAACAACTACTATTTAAAAATATAAATTTTCCAGTAGAGTTTCTTAAACTAAAGATCACAAATCTTTTGGAAGAAAAGAGAAAAATTAATGTGTAAATGTAGATGAATCAACTGTATTATGATATATATGTTTCAGTGCAACAATGAAAGTAAAATGTATGAAATGATTAATCTTCATCTTCACTAATATTAGTTCTTGTGTTGTGCATTGAAAATAGAAAAAGAAACAACCATCCTTATGAGTTCTGTTTGTAAAGATAACTGTATAATCAAAAAATGTTTCAGTCCATTTTATAATAATATACTTTTCAAAATGTTATTGTAAGAATATTTTGAACTAGGGAAAAGGAAACTGACATTCATACAAAATAAATACAGTATATATTTCTTGTGAGAAACAGAGAAAAGCATAGGAAGAAGATAATGTACACTGCCACCATTTATCTCGACTCTCTGCCTCTGAACAATCAACCTGCTGTGCCTCAACAGATGTTTGCCCAAGAAAATTTGCTCAGGTTTTCATGTACTGAAATCTCTTACCAACTGACTGATAATTCAGATTTTGTAGAACATATTTATATGAAGCAGCTGTGCAGCTTGACAGTTAAGTGTTAAATTGCATGCTCCAAGAGACTAAGCGGATAAAGAAATCTCTAGGTGAAAAGAGAAAATATTGCATGCACTTTGTAATAATACAATGCAATGAACTATGAATGTTTCAAGAAAAATGTCAGTCTCTCAAGTTTATTCTGAAAAGTAAAAATGTATTGTTGCAAAATGTCTGACAAGTGAAAATTATTAAACTTAAAAACATTGTCTCATATTTCAAAGGAAAATGTTAATTTGAAGTTCATTGGTTAGAAAAATATGCTTATAAAAAATGACAGAGGTGATATTTATAATAACTGCCCCTCTATAGTTAAGAATGCTGATACGTAGGTCACTTCTCATTCATTACTTGAGAAATTTTGTCCATTGCTATCACGACCGTGTGACATATTATCTCGTGTTGTTTAAGAAGCAGGATTTTAGTGCATTTCGTAGACAATAGCTTGGGAATTGAAAATTGAGCAGTGAGTGAGCAGACAGTGTATGTATCCAATGAGGCAGAGAGGAGAGGGAGGATTTCTCGAAGCTATATCTTATGAAGAATTTAAAAATTCTGAAAACTGCCATATTCCTGATTCCAAATTACGCATCTTATACTAGTTGAGTCCTTTTGTAACTGTTTTTGATCTCATTTGGTTGCATTCTTTTGTAACATTCTTTTCTTCACTTTTCTTGCAGAAAGGAAAATGCCTTTGTTCACTGTTTTGTCAAGATGATTTACAACAGTGCCTGATTTTCAAGTAAAAAATCTAGGAGTGGAAGTGTGCTTTTCTTTGTACAAGAAAATTCAAGATAAAATTTACTTTTGCGTTCAGAATGAATGAATGAATGAATGAATGTGTTGTTTATATTGACAGTGTTGTAAAAAGATACACTTGCACAATACATCTTTCTTTTTTTTATTCCTTTCTGCAGAAAAAAGTTGAAGGAGAGAGTCCAATTATTTATTTCTCATCCCCCTTATAACAAACTTTCCATGAATTTCATGACTTTTCATGATTTCATGACTTTTGTGAAATATTGTAACATTTTAAGTTGTAGGGCTGCTTAAAAGATTGATGAACTTTCAGCAAACAAATGAAATGAGACCTCTGTGCATGTAAACTTTCTGAAAATTATTCAGCATTTTCTGTGCAGCAAACTTTCGTGACCTAATTTTAAAACAACAAGAAGGCGAGAAAGTATACTTGTGTTTCAATATGTCCATCAAAAACATGTTTCTTCTGTGTACATAAATTACATATTTCATTTCTTTTATTCCCGTCAATTTTGTTTTTTGTTTCCTACAGTCTGAATATTTTGATCAGTATAAATAATAAACAGTCATACCCTAATTTTTGGAATAGTAAGTTATTATGTATAAGTTTTAAGTTCAACGGTATTTACAATGCTATGTTCACTATTGAAGAGAACAAGGAAAACATTTATTATGATGTCTGCCATCTTAAATTTGAAAAGGCAGCAATTTGAAAAACCTTCTCACAGAGGTCTTGCTTGCACATCTTTAAGTGAGCCCTGCCATGACACTGCCAACTACTGAGTATGTCAATAATAATAATAGCACAGTGATAACAACTGCAATAGTTACTGTGTTCTAAGTTGTTGTAATGGGAATGAGAAGCATGCTATTACACAGTACAGCTGGTACTGTATTATGTGAATTCTCCATTATCTGGCAGTTATCTCTGATCATGCTACAGACATTTAAAAATATAATGAATATTATGGATATGAATGTCACATGCGTAATTTTTAGTTTTATGAGAAAATAATTCTTTAATAAGATGGATATTTGTATGACTGATAACTCCTAGCTTGCTTAGTGTTATATTACAAATTACCTTACTTCATTTTGAATTAAATCAAAGCTTACAAAGTGGGAATTCATTGTAGTACCTACCTCACCTTTTTTGCACAAAGTATTTCAAACTGTCAGATAATTAGGAGACATTTATGTAAATTGAAAAATCATTGGTTGAGTACTTGTATTTGGAAATGACATGGCAATCTTGTTTTGTGTATGGAGGAACCCATTTAAGATACTATGTAAGAATCTGTAATTTACCTTTGATGCATCTTATTTTCATTGCAATATTACAGTATTTTTTAATTATTATTTTTATTACTAGTAGTGGAAATTGTATCAAGACAGACTTTTTAGTCTCTTATCAGGTTGAATTTCATGTGAATTGCTTACATTTAGATTTATTGTGGAAACTCTAATTTTCTAATGATTAGGTGTGTTCATGGGTCACTTGAAGTGAAGTATTGTCCTTTTGTGGTTTATTTGCTTTTTACCCAGAGATTCTTTGGGTCATTAAAGAACAATCAGAATGAAATATTTACTTTGAAAAATAAACTAAAAATCTATTATGAATTCTTGAAAAACTGAGGTCAACAAACCTTGTCATTGAAATAATGTTTACGACTTGTGACAGATTGGTATCCCTTTCCACTGATATCATATATTACAGTATATTTCACACTGTTTCATATTGCCCACAAGCAGACTGCCACACTGTGTCTGTAATTTTGTGTAGTGCTGTTTACAGTGATAATGAAACAGAAACTATTTGTTTAAAAGAAAGTATTTTACTCAAATGACCTGTGAGAACATTATATGAAATGAAAATAAATGGCTGGAGGAATTTTTTATCCTTCTCCAGATATCTTAACAGGGTTCCACTGTAACCACGTTTGATCCCTATTGACACTTTGCTGCAATATGAGAGAGCAAGTCTGTGGAACAATGTCTCAATGTGCTCAATAAACAACTCAGGACTTATTTTTCATGTGTAAACCCCTTTGAGCATATTCAGAAAAGAAATGGCACACAGATTTCTCTTTCCTTCTTGTCCTCCATTTAAAGTACCTGAAGTTTATTTCTTCTTACTGGATCATCTTAACCCTAGAATTGCCAACACTTAGGAGGGGGAACTTTTGTTTTATGAACACCAAGTTTCCTAGGAATTTTTTGGAAGAAAATACAAACAAAAAATAACTCATTAACACATCTTTGTAGTATGGCTTTACTGAAAATAGTAGTGTTCAGTAAATTCTCATCACCTCACTTTTTCTACATACATACAATTTCATAATGTAATATGCAAATAATGTCCTAACTGCCAATTTTGTAATAGTAATTCATGTTGCAAATGTCTTTTAACTAATGTAAACATTATTCCTTCTTTTGAGTGTGTTACTTTTTCATACAAGTTAGGTTTTATAGAGGAATCTTTAATTTGTGGTGTGATAATCAAAGACATATTAAAAATTTAACAGAAAGAATTGTGTATCAGCCATAGAAAATAATTTAATAGTATTTTATAATCCTGAACCTTTTTCACAAATACCTTGTTAGCTGCACTTTACTGTATTTCACGATTTTTTGAGACACCCCCATCACAAAATGTTTGGCCATTCTGGGGTTAAAATACCTAGATCTTTTTTGCATAAAGTGTTTTCTCAGCAAATCAGATATTAGGAAAGCAATATATGAAACTATTGGTTCAAAAATTACATGAATCCTAGTGTGTTTATGTTTTAATACTCCTCTGTTGGTTTATTGTCAAAGTGTAATTCATAACTATCATACATATGTAAGCAAATGGCATTCTGTTTATGTTTTGTTAATTATGAAAGTTGCTTGTAAAGTTGTAAATAGTGAATAATGAAGACAATGTTATGTAAGCCATGAGATTATCTATTCAAGTGATTCTCCTAAATTTTTATAAGTTGTGTTTCTGCTGATGTTAAGTTCAGAATTTCTTGCTAAGAGGCTCCAATTAGATTTCAAAATATTTGAACTTACATAAAATGTATTGGTATTTGATTCTGTGAAGCCAGAGTGGAGAATTGCAGGTATCTTGCATGAAATTCTGTGCTGCAGAAAATGGATAAAAATTGTACCAGATGAACTGAGCTTGAAACTGTGTGTAAAATAAAAAATACAAAATGTATAAAGGTGTATTACAATAGGATACAATGTTACAATTCTGTAAACAGTGAGGAAACCTCAAAGGTGAAAATCCAATCTTTACCTGAGAGTAAAAAAGACAAAGTCAGAAGTTCTAGTGTTTTTCCAAATTGATACACATAGATTCTGTGTTTAGTCATTCAGAGTATTAGATCAAAATGGAATTGTGGGTTGTGTATGTAGAAAATCATTGAATGGAGCAGAGCCAGTGGTTTCTAAACCATCATATAAAGTTATTATATTAGACTTATGTCATTTTTGCTCCCTGGTTGAGATTATGCCACCAAGTTTTGTGCAGGCGCTGTTGTGAATTTGATGTCACATTCAAAATGGTGATGCATTTGGAAACAAATAAAAAAAAAGGGAAAAAACTAGTCACTCAGCGCTGCAAGTTTGATGATTTGAAACTAACAAACAAAATTATTGTGTGTATATATAAATATATATTATAGCATATCATTTCTAAACACAAAATTCTGTTCCTTCCAACTTCTGTTTCAGCCACTTTCATGTTTCATTTCAAGGCCTTAATATTGGAAAACTCTTGCCTTTCTCCATATTGATGGTGAGGAAGTTACATGGAATTGAATTGTCAATGAGATGTCGCTGGCAGCACTGATAAGCCAAGCTGGTCTTGTATCCTGTTCCTATAGAGCTCAACTTTGAGAACAGGTTTCGTATTGTGTTTGGAAAGCTTTGTAATAACATTTCCTAAATTTGTGAAACTGTTGGTAATTTTTATGTTTAATGTACTAGTTGTATGGCTGACGCGAAGTTGATGTGCCATTCCTTAAGTTTTTTGTTGATGTATGTGGATCTTTTTGTACAATTACATCAAAAGGCCAAATTATCATATTCAGTTACGCACAAGTTCTGTGTTTTCAGTGTGTACAGAAGCAATTGGAATTAAATGTTTCATGTTTCTTGTAGTCTGGTGTGTGAGACTTCAGCATTCAGAAGACTTCCAAGATACAATTCTCCCTTATTGTGTATGGCATTATTCAGCTCAATTTTCAACAACACAAGTCTCATGAGAAATTAGGGTGGCCTTATCTTGTTGGTTGAGTGGTAGGAACTTCACTTGTTAAATGTATTTTTTTCTGAAGATCATTGTATAATGCTTAGAAATTTCAGTTGTTGCCTTAATTATGTAATATTGTGTCGTGTAAAGTTAGGCAAAAGAAAATCGTATTAAGAAAAGAGTGAAAACTTTTGTTATTTTTAAGAAAATGACAAAAACAAACAACTTATCTGGTAGTAAATTGAGAAAAATATTCAAAGAGAATTACTTGGCTTTCTCTCAGAGTAGAAAATGATTGAACCTACAGACACAGGAATATGAGCTGAGTCATCACCAATAGTTTCATAAAAATGTGTAAGAACCTAAATAAAATTGAACATTTGTGCAGGCAGGTGGTATTTTCAAAAATTTGTTTTAGAAATTCTTTCAGTACTGCTTGGGAAGTTTAAAATTAATCACATTCAGTGACAAATATTGAATAAAATAACTTGTTAGTCATTAATATCCAAGAAAAAATAAAGATCAATTGTATAAAGTTCATTACTAACAATATTGGGAGAACTTGTTTAGCAAACCATTTTAGATCATTTATGTACAAATTATTTCATGAAATGATGCTGGCTGCAGAGTATATATATATGGTGGGTTTCACAGTAATGATTTGCTTTGAGTAGTTTTCTCTCGAGGCATCAAACCATTTTAGTTTCAACTTTGACAAATATATTTTTTTTGGTTTAATTTTCAAGTAATGATAAGAAGTATTTCAATTTTGATTCTGAAACAGTTTTAAAATAGTTTAATTAAATAACTGTGGGAAACCAGTCAAAAATGATGGGTCAAAGTTAAACTTTCACAATAGTAATAAAAAAAATCACAATTCTATGGAACATTTAACCTGCAATTAATCATACTCATTCTCATTAAGCAATTATTCATGATATTGGTTAATGTATTTATTATTTTATTGCGGTTCAAATTTATGTATTTGTATTCTGACAAAATTGTCACTGAGTTCTATTAGCTATGCAGATGCAACATAGCATAAATATGACTTGCTGCTTATGGCTTTATTTATAATAGCTCAAGAAATTTAAGGAATTAAACTCAGTAATCAAATATACTTTAAAAAATGAAAGGGACAAAACTAACGTGTTTGCTCGCATGTGAGAAAATATCTATGTCATGACAGTACTTAGCCAGATTGTTTCCTTCTGCAGAACTGGTAGATCTACCTACAGGTACCGCACTGTATGCCGCATTAAGTACCGAATTGTGTTGCCAGATGTCATTCCGATTATTCCAAATTCTTCCACAATTTCATACCAACCTGGTCAGTTTTTAATTTTTCATTGCTCACGGGGACATCCAATCCAATTTTTTGTCAGCAACTATAAGAAATAATGTGCAAAGAAAGACAATTCTAATCTTACTCCAGTTGCTTAAATTTTTTCATTACAATCATTTGTAAACAAGAAATTATGTTACAGATTTCTTAATTATTGATAATGTTTTAAAATTTCTGAAAACCAAAGGTTTTATCAGTTCATTTCGTGATAATGTTTAATGAAGAAGTAGTAACGAAATGTCAGATCTGAAAAACTTGAACAACTGTAGTTTTTGAGTCACTTCTTCAAACTTGAACCTAGCATAAGTTGTGAGAGAAGATGAAAATCTTTTCAAATTTGAAACCAAAACAGTTTTATTCAGTTTTGATTTTAGTAATATGTGTAATAAAAGAATAACAATTTTGATTTTACTGTCACTGTTGAAGCAGCTTTTGTTTCTCTACATCATTTAAACAAAATTGCTTGCATATAAGTTCATATACAAGTTAGTGCTCATCAGTATGAATACACCTTATTACAATCTGGAGCTTTATTAATACTCTGCAATTTACTTGTTTAGAAAAACAAATAATTGTTATTAAGGTTTGACAAAGTATAATAAAGAAAAAAGTTTTCCATCTCTTCATAAATATTTTACCAACCAAATTCCACTTTGCTGCATTTAAAATGTTAAAAAAGTTACTTGTCTCTATAGGGGTAGAGTATTTGAACTTTGAAAATGAAGCATTGAAATATCGATATATTTGATTGTAGAAAGAGATCTGCAGAGAGAATTGTGTCAATATTTAAGAACAAAGGAGACACATAATAAAAATAAAAGTACAGTAGATTAAATACATTAATGTTATCTTTGATGGTCTTTGACTATGTCATCAAATGTTTGAAGTCTCACTCACCTGTTCATTGTAATTATTACTATGCTGCTGAAGCAGTAAGGAGATTTAAAAATGTTTCTCTTGCTGCAATGTATTTGTGTTTGTCTTCCCAAGTAGAATACCCATGATTTAATTTTTTAAAAGAAAATGACATTTTTGGGAATGAACTCTTTTAGTTAGAAGAAAAATGTTAATTGAAAGTACAAATGCGCAGGGTCATTTATAAAAAACTTCACACTTCTAATCTTTAATAAATATTAAAACAATTACAGAGCAAAAAAACATCACATAATCTTTTAAATGTGGAACATTGATACCACTCTCTGTAACATTCTTTTTATCATAAAAAATTTGTGAAGTGTCAAGTTCTTTGTGAATTCCCCTGATCTTTATAATATTTTATGTTAATTGCACTGTTTGCACATCTTTTGGGTAATTCTGCATTTTAGGGTAACCACACAGTCTTCACACAAGGTGATTCAAGAATATTTACTTTCTTTAAAGCAGTTGTATTTAAATTCATGGAATGCACCACAGGACTGAAAAGGTATTCTTGTAATCAATTTGCAGTAATTTGTTTTGGCAATATAGAGGCATTACTTATGAATGCCTTAATGGTGCTATCAGTTGTAGTGTTCTGATCAAATAAGAAAACTTGTATAGTCTAAAATTATTGTTGCCAAATTTGAGCAAATTGTGTGCAATCATTATGACATGCCTAAACTTAAGTGAACTATCATATACTTTATCAGCTGTGTTCAACCACTATGTTACTTTCCCCTTATCAAAATGCTGTCAACTCAAATAATTTTAATTAATTGAATTATAAAAATACAGATCTATCATAGGGAATGAAAAAAATAAACAAATACCAAAAGAGATGAACACTAAAGAGATAGTTCATATTGTTTAAATATTGTACAATGATTTTGAAAAGTATTTACGAATGAAAACTGAAAGTGCTTTAGCCTTAAGCATTGATTTACGTTGTATGCTTTCATTACTTACCATTTTCAGACATTGAATAAAGTTGTTGGCATCTATACATTTGATCTGAAAATAATAATCTGCATCTAATGGAGCATAGAATTTTTGTTTGTTCTAAATTAAATTAAAATTTTCATTAGGTTCATATTACTTTTAGAGCGTCAGTGAAATAATGTATCCTATGAACCAATAATTTGTTCTCAATGGGTTGAACACTGCTGTGTTATGTGGTTGCTTCAGGCAAGTGCCATATTGTGGTGAATTTGGCTATAAATGTTGAATTGAAGGTGATAACATTATCAAGGAGCTGCCCGAAGTTTCATTTTTTGAAGTAGAGTGGAAATTCACTTTTTTGGGGGGAGAGGGGGATTGTGTACCCCCACTATTATGTCACTTCTCATGAGATTATGAGTATTTTTAGTTTATAATTTACAAATAAGAAAATAAAATTTTGTACTACACTTTCAGGATATATTTAAAATTGAATATGCTTTTAATTTCAATTTTATTGAACAGTTGAGAGAACAATAATTTTAATTATTTTGTGTCGAATTATTGCATATTAAAATATGTATTGGCAGCCTGTTGGACAGCTCCAAATTACATTTGATAGTAATGATCATTTCACCAAAAAGTGAAAATAAAGAAAATACAATGGAAAAGTAAAGAAATCTCTTCAAGAGATTACTTCCAGTCATTTTTGAAGCTGATTTTTAAAAATATTTGGTTGAAGATTAACAAGTGAACTATGGAGCACTTTACATCTGAATAGGTGTGGCTACCGTAAACTCAATCATTACCATCCTTTGTGCTAGTCTTTCCCTAGGAAAACGTCTTCTTGCTTCTTTAGAGCTGCTTTTTATTTGCATTTTTTAACAAAATACTCAGACTTGTTTCATACAGCCTTCCTCTTTCTCTCTCTCTCTCTATCTCTCAGAAGTGGAAAGAAATATTGTGTACTGATTCAGCCAATTCAGATCTTGCTGAAGGCTGAAGATGTGTTGATGGAAATAAAGCTTGGTGTGCCAAGTGATTGTATCAAAAGTGTTTTGTATTTACCAGACCATTCTCTTCCTCTTACAAGTATCTTCATGATCCACAAACAGTAAAAACTATGTGAAGTATGGTGTATAGGGGAAGTAAAATGTAGGCCTATACAGATTCCCTTAAACCAACAACTCCTAACATTGTCCTCTTGCAAACCCCTTCTAAATACCAGTGGCAAAATTAGAGTCATGCAGGTGGGTATTCTGAAAATTTTATCTTACTTTTTTTGTAAATTAGCTCTATTTATAATTTTTTTCATTAAGCAAAAACATTGATAATTTGTACTTTAAAGCGTCACACTGCTAATTTGACAGATATTTCTCGATAGCCAGTGTACTGAAATTACCGATTCTGATATTTCTCAGGAATGGAAATTCTCAGAATTGTCTTTACTCTCTTAAATGAAATCATATTCCTTTCACATAATGCTGTAGATAAAGGGATGTTAGACTGAGTTGTATCAACCGAACTGTCTCTTGGTAATTTTTTTTCCAGACCAATTTGTCTAACAAATACTTCAGCAACAAATCTGCAGGCATGTATTTTGCATATACAAGGTGTGTCCAAAAAGTCATGAAATACATTTTTTTTAAAACAATTATTGGCGATATATGCACAAAGGTTTAAAATTCTTCAAAGTAGTCACCATTAGCATCTACACATTTTTTCCAGCGCTTCACACATGATTGGTAAGCCCCCTGGCAGGCCTCAACCAGAACCTTGTTTAAGAGCGTTGTCACAGCCTTTTGAATGTCCTCAATGGTCTCAAAACGGCGTCCTTTGAGCACGGTTTTAATCCTGGGAAACAGGAAGAAGTCCGGCGGAGAGAGGTCAGGACTATAGGGTGGCTGCGGCATTGTTGGCAGGTTATGCTCTGCCAAGTACTGGCGGACGCGCAGAGAGGTGTGGCTCGGCGCGTTGTCGTGATGCAACAGCCACGTAGCGGCGACGTCTTTTCGCACACCTTTCTCATGTGGCGCACACCATTCTCATGTGAAATTCCTCCGTAACTGTGTTGAATAGGAAATTTTTGGGATGTTCAGAGTGTCAGCTAAAAGCAGAACATTCAATCGGTGGTCAGAATTCATCAATTCACGAACACGAATCACATTGGCTTCGTTTCTGCTTGTTGATGGTCTTCCAGAACGAGGGTCATCGTCCAATCCTTCCTGGCCATCCTTAAACTTCTTCACCCACCTCGTAACTTTCACATAACTCATGGCAGACTCCCCGTAGGCTTGCTTTAATACTGCGTGAATCTCGGAAGGCTTTTTATCGAGCTTCGTGCAAACCTAGATCGCCCGAATCACTCATCGCGAATCGACCGAATCACTCATCGCGTGTCGTGACGAGGTCGCGAAACACAGGCGCACTTATTCAACGATGCTGATGCTACGGTTGCTCGGAGCAGACTGCGCTTTGATGTGCTGTAAAGCTGAGGGTACCCTCCACCTAACCCAATCAGTGCGAGTGCGCTGCGACCAATAGTAGCTCTGCAAAATATTATATTTCATGACTTTTTGGACACACCTTGTATATATATACGGCGTTATACTAAATTGGCTGATTTTAAGGACAGGGTTCGGCTCACTAAAACAACGGCGCGCACGGTTTACTTGCGCATGGTTCACTCGCGCGGACCACGAGAACGGATCACTCAGGGAGCGGGAAGATGCATTTGTGCTTGCATTGTGCATTGTGGTGCGAATGTGTAATGGAGAATTACAATGGTTTATTTTTCGCGGATTTGCGTAAACATTTAAGATGAGTATTTACATAAAATGCGTTGGACAGACTCAAGGATGTTTTAAGTTAACGCGAGGGCCGAAGGCCCGAGCCTCGTCCTCAACTTGGACACGGGTAGCGAAGCGTCACGATTCCACACGAAAGTGCGTTGGCCACGTGGCCGTGTGGCCGGGCACACTGTGGCGGCGCCGCGAGTTACTCGTTCGGAACCGAATCGTGCGCGTCAATAGGAGCCGAACCCTGTCCTTGAAATTTACCAAAATATCTTAATAAACAATAACAAATAAGTAATAATCCTCTGTTCTCAAAAAACTCCGGAAACTCGAAACGCGAAAAATCACATCTCAACGAAATGCTCAAATGAACACTCCGCGACAGTGCCTGTATGCATTGTGGTCGCGACGACGACCACATTCATGGCCTAACAGCAAGATTTCTAAGAATAAATGTGATCATACTATCTGCGACAATCGCATTTCATTGAAAAAGACTCTACAATCTGAAATTAGGGATAAGGATGAAAATTGCTTGGTATAGTTAAGCAAAAAACGGCCGAACAGCATGTGGTCGCGGAGAGAACCACAATCCTATAAAGGGTTAAAGACAGCTTTTTTTGAAATATTTAATGTAAATATTTCTGAACAAATCTGTATTTCTGTTTGCGCAGTGCTCCGTGCATACTAAACTGAGGCACAAAATTTTTTTGAGACATTCCTTACGTGTCAAAATGAATCGTTAACGACCCATTTTGAGACAAACATTCATTAAATGTTTTCTTTCAAAACTGTCTTGTTATCAATAATCGCGATTTATATTTTGAAGATACCATGTGTGCAATGGTATCGACCCAATGCACGACCAATCGACCCAATTAACGACCCAATCTAGAAAAACACTTTCTAAGTTTTGGTATCGCATCCCTTTCGTCCAATGGGTCGTTAACTACCCATTCTAGCAAAACACTCTTTATGTTTCTTCTATCAAAAGTCACTGATCACAACCGTTTTAAATATTAAAAGAAAAAATTCAATTAAATTTTGAATGTATATTTTAAAATATTTCAGGACAAATAAGAATTTTTGTTAGCGCTGATCTTCGTGTGTTTTAAACTGCAGCACAAACAAAAAAGATTTTTCCTCACAAGCCTTGAGTGCAAAGTTAACGACCCGTTATAGAATAACCTTCAATAAAATTTTATGATCAACATTTTCTTGTAATAATTATTCCCGATACTTTTTTGAAGAACCCTTTTGAGCAATGGGTCGTTTACGACCCAATCTAAAAACACTTTTTCGGTTTTTGGTATTATCCCTTTTGACCAATAAGTCGTTTACGACCCATTCTAGCGATTCACTTTTTCAGTTTTTGCTATCGAATACGTTTCGTCTAATGGGCCGTAAATGACCCATTCTAGCACTTTTCAAGTATTTGCCATCAAAATTCACTTATCTTAATCGTTTTTAATATTAAAAGAAAGAATATTATTTTAGTGTATATTAAAGAACATTCCTGAAGAAATCTGTATGCGCGGTGATCCGTGCGTACTAAACTGAGGCACTAAAAATATCTTTCAATCATGCTTTATGTTGCAATGGATCGTTAACGACCCATGATAAAAACATTCTTTAAATATTATCTCTCAAACGTTTCTTGTCATAATTATTCTCGATACTTTGATGGCAATGCCTTTGTGCAATGGGTCGTTAACGACCCATTCTTGCAAAACACGTTTTAAGACATTGCTATCAAAAGTCACTTATCATATACGTTTTTAATATTAAAACAAAGCATTCAAGTACATTTTGAATGTACATTTTAAAATATTTCCGGACAAATATGAATTTCTGTTAGCGCAGATCTCCATGTGTACTAAACTTAGGTACCAACAAAAAATTTTCTTCGTAACATGCCTTAACATGCATTTCCGGACAAATATGAATTCTTATTCTATAATGGGTATATTCTATAACTTTGCACTCAAGGCTTGTGAGGAAAAAATCTTTTTTGTTTGTGCTGTAGTTTAAAACACACGAAGATCAGCGCTAACAAAAATTCTTATTTGTCCTGAAATATTTTAAAATATACATTCAAAATTTAATTGAATTTTTTCTTTTAATATTTAAAACGGTTGTGATCAGTGACTTTTGATAGAAGAAACATAAAGAGTGTTTTGCTAGAATGTTAACGACCCATTGGACGAATGGGATGCGATACCAAAACTTAAAAAGTGTTTTTCTAGATTGGGTCGTTAACGATCCATTGCACACATGGTATCTTCAAAATATAAATCGTGATTATTGATAACAGGAGAGTTTTGAAAGAAAACATTTAATGAATGTTTGTCTCAAAATGGGTCGTTAACGATTCATTTTGACACGTAAGGAATGTGTCAAAAAAATTTTGTGCCTCAGTTTAGTATGCACGGAGCACTGCGCAAACAGAAATACAGATTTGTTCAGAAATATTTTAAAATATACATTAAATATTTGAAAAAAATGCTTTCTTTAAACATTAAAAACGGTTAAGATAAGTGACTATTGGTTGCAAAAACTTAAAAGTGTTTTAGATTGGGTCGTTAACGACCCATTGCACATAAAGCATGCGATGAGGAACTTTTTGTTAAACAAATGTTTTCTATAATGGGTCGTTAACGACCCATTGCAAGAGAGCATGTGAGAAAGAACATTTTTTGATTATGCCTCTGTTTAGTACGTAAGATCTACTCTAACAGAAATTCCTACTTGTCGAGATATATTTCAAAATATAGATCAACAATTTAGTAAAATTCATTCCTTTAATATGAAAAAATGGCTAAGATAAGTGACTTTTGATAGCAATAACTTAAAAAGATCTTTTCTATAACGGGTCGTTAACGACCCATTAAAAAGCGATGCTATAGCAAAACCTAATAAGTGTTTTCTAGATTGGGTCGTTAACGACCCATTGCAATAGAGCATGTGACGAGGAACTTTTTGGTTCACAAGTGTTTTTCTAATAATGGGTCGTTAACGACCCATTGCAAGAGAGCATGTGAGGAAGAACATTTTTTGTTTGTGAATCGGTTAAGTACGTAAGGAAATCTACTCTAACAGAAATTCATATTTGTCGAGATATATTCTAAAATATAGATCAATTTAGTAAAATTCATTCTTTTAATATGAAAAACGGCGAAGATAAGTGATTTTTGATAGCAAAAACTTAAAAAGATATTTTTTATAACGGGTCGTTAACGACCCATTAAACAAAATGGGTGCGACAGCAAAAACTTAGGTGTTTTAGATTGGGTCGTTAACGACCCACTGCACAAAAGGGATCTTCATAAAAGTATGAAGAACGATTACGCCTATTACAAAAATATTTTGATCATACAATTTTGATGAATGGTTTTCTATAATGGGTCGTTAACTATCCATTGAACTTAAGGCATGTAACGAAGAAAATTTTTTGTTTGCGCCTTAGTTTAGTACATACGGAGATCTGTGCAAACAGAAATTCATATTTGTCCTGAAATATTTTAAAATAAACATTCAAAATGTAATTGAATGCTTTGTTTCATTATAACTGTGATGATAAGTGACTTTTGATAGCAAAATTGTAAAAAATGTTTCGCAAGAAAGGGTCGCTGACGACCCATTGGACAAAGGAATGCGATAGTGAAAAGTGATTTCCTAGATTGGGTAGGTAACGACCCATTGCACAAAAGTTTCTTCATAAAAATATCGATAATAATTAAGTCAAGATAATTTTGATAGAAAACATTTAAAAGATGTTTTTCTATAATGGGTCGTTAACGACTTATTGCACATAAGGCATGCTTTAAAGATATTGTTTTTGTTCCTCAGTTTAGTACGCACGGAGCACTGCGCTAACAGAAATACAGATTTGTTCAGAAATATTTTAAAATATACATTAAATATTTCAAAAAATGCGTTCTGTAAACATTAAAAACGATTAAAGTACGTAAAGTACGTAAAACATTAAAAAAGATAACTGACTTTTGGTTGCAAAAACTTATAAAGTGTTTTGATAGATTGGGTCGTTAACGACCCATTGCACAAAAAGATTTTCAGAAAAGTATCGAGAATAATTATGACAAGAAAATTTTGATAGAAAACTTTAAACAAATGTTTTTCTATAATGGGTCGTTAACAACCCATTGCAAGAGAGCATGTGAGGAAGAAAATTTTTTGTTTGCGCCTCCGTTTAGTACGTAAGGAGATCTACTCTAATAGAAATTCATATTTGTCGAGACATATTTTAAAATGTACATAAAATTTTTTTATATAAAAACGGTATTTTGATAGCAAAAACTTGAAAACTGTTTCACTAGAATGGGTCGTCAACGACCCATTGGACAATGTACGCGTTTGAAAAAACTTAAAAGTGTTTTTTAGATTGGGTCGTTTATGACCCATTGCAATAAAGCATGTAACGAAGAACTTTTTGGTTAACAAATGTTTTCTATAATGGGTCGTTAACGACCCATTGCAATAGAGCATGTGAGGAAGAAAATTTTTTGTTTGTGCGTCTGTTTAGTACGTAAGGAGATCTACTCTAACAGAAATTCATATTTCTGGAGAAATATTTTAAAATGTACATAAAAAATTTAATATAAAACGGAATTTTGATAGAAAAACCTAAAACGTGATTCACAAGAATGGGTCGTCAATGACCCATTAGGCAATGGATGACATAGAAAAATCTTTAAAGTGTTTTTAGGTCGGGTCTTTAACGACCCATTGCAATAAAGCATGTGGCGAAGAACTTTATGGTTAACAAATGTTTTTCTATTATTGGGTTGTTAATGACCCATTGCAACAGAGCATGCGAGGAAAAAATCTTTTGTTTGGGCGTCTAAGTACGTTAGATCTACTCTAACAGAAATTCTTTTTTGTCGAGACATATTTTAAAATAAATAATGTATTATAAAAACGGAATTTTGATAGGAAAAACTTAAAAAGTATTTTACTAGAATGTGTCTTCAACGACCCATTGGACAAAGGATGCGATAGAAAAAACTTAAAAGGGGTTTTAGATTGGGTCGTTAAGGACCCATTGCACATAAAGCATGTGACAAGGAACTTTTTTGTTAACAAAGGTTTTTCTATAATGGGTCGTTATTGACCCATTTCAACAGATCATGTGAGGAAGAAAAGTTTTTGTTAGTGCGTCTGTTTAGTACGCAAAGAGATCTACTCTAACAGAAATTCATATTTGTCGAGACATTTTAAAATGTACATAAATTTTTTTATATAAAACGGAATTTTGATAGCAAATACTTAAAAAGTGTATCACTAGAATGGGTCGTCAACGACCCATTGGGACAAAGGATGCGATAGAAAAACTTAAAGGTGTTTTAGATTGGGTCGTTAACGACCCATTCCTCATAAAGCCTGCGATGAGGAACTTTTTGGTTAACAAATGTCTTTCTATAATGGGTCGTTAACGACCCATTGCAACAGAGCATGTGAGGAAAATTTTTTGTTTGTGTATCTGTTTAGTACGCAAGGAGATCTACTCTAAAAGAAATTCTTTTTTGCCGAGACATATTTTAAAATGTACATAAAAAATTATATATAACATTCTTTAAATATTATCTCTCAAACGTTTCTTGTCATAATTATTCTCGATACTTTGATGGCAATGCCTTTGTGCAATGGGTCGTTGACGACCCATTCTTGCAAAACACGTTTTAAGATTTTGCTATCAAAAGTCACTTATCGTAAACGTTTTTAATATTATAACAAAGCATTCAAGTGCATTTTGAATGTACATTTTAAAATATTTCCGGACAAATATGAATTTCTGTTAGCGCAGATCTCCATGTGTACTAAACTTAGGTACCAACAAAAAATTTTCTTCGCAACATGCCTTAAGTGTAATGGGTCGTTAACGACTTATTATTAAAAAACATTCGTTAAAAGTTTTCTATCAAAATTTTCTTGTCATAATAATTCCCGATACTTTTTTGAAGATTCCTTTGGTGCAATGGGTCGTTAACGACACAATCTAGGAAAACACCTTTCAGTTTTCTCTATCGCATCGGTTTTTCCAATGGGTCGTTAACGACCCATTCTAGCAAACCCTTTACGTTTTTGCTATCAAAAGTCACATATCATCATCCCAGTTTTTAATATTGAAACAAAGCATTCAATTACATTTTGGATGTTTATTTTAAAATATTTCAGGACAAATAAGAATTTTTAGCGCAGATCTCAGGCACAAAGAAAAGCACTTTTTAAGTTATTGCTATCAAAAGTCACTTATCTTAGCCGTTTTTCATATTAAAAGAATGAATTTTATGAAATTGTTGATCTATATTTTAAAATATATCTCGACAAAAACAAATTCTGTTAGTGCAGTACTAAAAAGAGGCGCAAACAAAAAAGTTCTTGCAATGGGTCGTTAAAGACCCAATATAGGAAAACACTTTTAAGTTTTTTCTATCGCATCGTTGACGACCCATTCTAGTGAAACACTTTTTAAGTTTTCGCTATTAAAATTCCGTTTTTATATTAAATTTTTTACGTACATTTTAAAATATTTCTCGACAAATATGAATTTCTGTTAGAGTAGATCTCCTTACGTACTAGACAGAGGCACAAACAAAAAATTTTCTTCCTCACATGCTCTCTTGCAATGGTTCGTTAACGACCCATTCCAGAAAATAATTTGTTAAAAGTTTTCTATCAAATGTTCTTGTCATAATTATTCTCGATACTGTTTTAAAAATCCCCTTTGTGCAATGGGTCGTTAACGACCTCATATAGAAAAACAATTTCTTAAGTTTTTGCAATCGAATCCGTTTCGTGTAATGGGTCGTTAACTACTCATTGTCGAAAACGCTTTTTAAGTTGTTCCTATCCACAGTCACGTATCTTAACCGTGTTTAAAAACTTAATAAAGTTATTTTAATTTTAATGTACATTTTAAAATATTTCTGGGCAAATCTGTATTTATGTTAGCTCTGTGCTCCGTGCGTACTAAGCTGAGGCACAAAAAATGTCTTTGAAACAGGCATTATGTGCAATAGGTCGTTAACGACCCATGATAGAAAATCATTCTTAAAATGATTTCTATAAACATTTCTTGTCATAATTATTCTCGATACTTTGATGAAGATTCCTTTTCTGTAATGGGATGTTATCGACTCAATTTAGCAAAACACTTTTTCAGTTTTTCCTTTTGCCTTCCCTTTGTCTACTGGGTCGTTAACGACATATTCTAGAAATACACTTTTTATGTTTTTGCTATCAAAAATCACTTATCAAGACCGTTTTTAATATTAAAACAGAGCATTCAATTACATTTTAATGAATATTTTAAAACATTTCTGGACAAATATGAATTCTGTTAGCGTAGCCCTCCGTGCGTACGAAACTAAGGCACAAGCAAAAATATTTCTTTGTCACATGTTTTAAGTGCAATGGGTCGTTTACGACCCATTATAGAAAAACATTCATTAAGTTTTTCTATCAAAATTTTCTTGTAATATTTATTCTTGATACTTTTATGAACATGCCTTTTGTGCAATGGGTCGTGCAACCTAAATAAACCAACCAAATTAACAAAATAAATAGACCAAAAAACTAAATAAACCGATCACAAGACAACTAAATAAACCGACAAAAAAACTTTAAAAAACTACCAAAAACAATTAAGTAAACCGCCGAAAAATCAACAAAAAACGACCAAAAACAACCTAAATATACCGACCAAACAGAACAAAATAAATAACTAAATAAACTGACCAAAACATAACTAAATAAACCGACCAAAAACAGCTAAACTCACCGACATAACAACCACTTAATTACCGACCAAAAAATTACATCAACCGACCAAAAACAACTAGGTAAACCGCTTAAAGGCAACTAAATAAACCGACCAAACACACCTAAATAAACCGACCAAAAACAGCTAAACACACCGACATAACAACCACTTAATTACCGACCAAAAAAATTAAATCAACAGAATAAAACGACTAAACCACAAACAACTAAATACACCAACCAAAAAACCCTTAATAAATGGACAAAAACCTACAAAAATCAACGTCAAACAACTAAATAAACCGACAAAAAAGAACTAAAGAACGACCAAAAACAATTCAAAAACCAACTAAAAACCACTAAATAAACCGACCGAAAAATAACTAATTAAAACGACCAAAGAATAAAAAAATAAACCGACCAAAAACAGCAAAATAAACCGAATTAAAAACTAAAAATATGACCAAGAATTAAATAAACCGATCGAAAAACAACTTAATTTCAGACCAAAAAGAACTAAATAAACCCACAAAAAACAACTGAATAAACCGACAAAATAAACTAAATAAACCGACCATAAACCAACTTAAAAAACAGACCAAAAACTGTTAAAAACCGACCAATAAAACGAATTAAAACCGACAAAAAAGAAATAAAAGCGACAAAAAACAACCACAATAAACAAACCAAAAAGAACTAAATAAACCAACCAAAACCGACTAAAACGACCGATAAAAACAAATACCAACCAAAACTGCCATCAAACAAAAAACAACTAAATAAACCCACCAAAAAACTAAAAAAACGAGAAAAAACAACTAAATAAACCATCGTAAAAACAATTCATAAACCGACCAAAAAACAAATAAAAAATCTACTAAGAAACATCTATAAAAACAACCCAAAACAGACCAAAAACAATTGAAAAACTACCAAAAAACACTACAAATGGAACCCAAAAACAACTAAAAAACCGAACAAAAATAACTGAATAAACCGACCAAAACCCGACCACAAAACCACTAAATTAACTGACTACAACACAACTTAATAAACCGACCAAAAAACTAAATAAACCTGAATAGAACGACCAAAAACTATTAAATAAACCGTCCAAAACACACCCAAATAAACCGACTGAAAAACAGCTAAATACACCGACCAAAAAACTACTTAATTAACTGACAAAAACTATATAAACCACACATAAACAACTACATAAACCGAACAACAACTTAATTCACCGGCCAAAAACACTTAATAAATTGACAAAAAATCTAAAGAAACCGACTAAAACAACTAAATATACCAACCAAAAACAACTAAAAATCTAACCTAAAACAACTAAATAAAACAACCAGCGAACAACTAAACCGACCGAGAAGCAACTTATCAACCGCCCAAAAAACAACCAAAAAACTGACCAAAAATATATAAATTAACTGACCAAAAACACTAAACAAGTCGACCAAAAACACTAAAAACTGACCAAAAACAACTAAAAAGCCGACCAAAAACGTAAAAATCGCCAAAAAACATCAAAATGAACCGCCCAAAAAGCAAATAAATAAACCAACCTAAAATCACAAAAACTACCAAGAAATAATTAAAAACAGCTAAAAAGAGAAACAACCAAAGAAATTTAATAAAAACACTTAATAAACCGATCAAAAAACTACTAAAAACGACAAAAAACAACTAAATAAACCGACCAAACACAACTAAATGAACCGACCAAAAACGACTGAATAAACGACCAAAAACAAATAAAAAATCGACCAAAAACAGCTAAACAAACCGACCAAAAAACAATTAAATACACCGATCAAAACTACGTAATAAACCGAACAAAAATATAAATAAACCGACCAAAAACAACTGAATAAACCGACCAAAAAACAAAATCAACCAACCAAAAACAACTAAAAAATTGACCAAAAACCAACTAAAAATCCGGCCAGAAACAACTGAAAAATTAACAAAAACGTAAATAACCGACCAAAGACAACTAAAAAAGACCAAAAACATCTTAAAAACCGGTAAAAAACAACCAGAAACCGACCAAATACGACTAAATAAAACGACCCAAAAACACGAAATACACCAACCAAAAAACACTAAATAAACCGACCAAAAACCAACTGGAAAGCATACAAAGGCAAATAAAAACGACAAAAAACATTATTAAAACGGACCATAAACATCTTATAAACTGACTAAAAAGCAAATATAAATAGACCAAAAACCAACTAAATTAACTGATTCAAAAACACTAAATAAACCGACCAAAAAACAACTTAATAAACCGACCAAAAACATCCAAATAACCGACCAAAAAACTAGTAAACCCCTACTAAATAAATCTCAAAAACAACTAAAAACGACGAAAACCTTTATAAACCGACAAAAAATCAAGAAAAACAAAAAAAGAACTAAATAAACCTATCCAAAAACGACTAAAACGACCAAAACACAAATACCAACGAAAAACTGCAATCAAACCGAACAAAAAAACTATAAACCCACCAAAAAACTTAAAACAACTGAAACTACCCAAAAACAACTAAATAAATCTTCCAAAAAAACAATTCATAAACCGACCAAAAACAAATAAAAACCTACCAAGAAACTACTATAAAAACGACCAAAAACAACTTAAAACAGACCAAAAACTAAAAAACTACCAACAAACACTAAATAAACCGACCAAAAAACAACTAAAGAACCGAACAAAAAATAACTGAATAAACCGACCAAAAACTAAATACACCGACTACAAAACCATTAAATTAATAGCCTACAAAACAACTTAATAAACCGCCCAAAACACTAAAAAAAGCTGAATAGAACGACCAAAAATTACTAAATAAACCGTCCAAAACACACCTAAATAAACCGACCAAAAAACCTGAATTAACTGACATATATAACTATATAAACAAAGCAAAAATAACTAAATAAACTGACCAAAAACAACTAAGTTCACCGACCATAACACTTAATAAATTGACAAAAAACCTAAATAAACCGACTAAAAACAACTAAATATACGAACCAAAAACAACTAAAAACCCACCGAAAAACAACTAAATAAAACGACCAACGAACAAATAACCAACTGAGAAGCAGCCCAAAAACTCATATACCGCCCAAAAACAACTAACAAAACCGACCAAAAACATCTAAAAGGACTGACCAAAAATACAAAAAATCGACCAAAAACAACAAAAAACTGACCAAAAACGTAAAAATCGCCAAAAACATCAAAATGAACCGACCAAAAAACAACTAAATAAACCGACCGAGAAACAATTAAATAAACTGACTGAAAACAACTAAATAACCCGATCGAAAAACTAAATATACGACTAAAAAGGAACTAAATTAACCGACAAAAACACTTAACAAACCGACCAAAAACAAGTAAATAAAACGACTTAAAAACAACAAAATAACCGACCAAAAAAGAACAAAATAAATCGACAAAAAACAACTAAATAAACAGAGCAAAAACTAAAAAAGGACCAAAAAATTAAATAAACTGACCAAAAACAACTAATTAACCGATAGAAAATCAAGTAAATATCAGACCAAAGGAGAATTAAAACAACCGACAAAACAATTAATAACCGACCAAAACCAACAAAATACACCGACCAGAAACAACAAAAAACCGACAAAAACAACTAAAAAATTGACCAGAAACAACCAAAGAAATTTAATAAAAACAATTAACGGACCAAGAAACTACTAAAAAAACGACCAAAAGCAACTTAATAAATAGACCACACATAACTAAATAAACCGACCAAAAACGACTGAATGAACCGACCGAAAAACAAATCAATAAACCAACCGAAACCAATTAAAAAACCGACAATAACGGCAAAATAAACCCACGAGAAACCACTCAAAAGTAACAAAAAAACTCAATTAACCGACCGAAAAACAACTAAAAAACAGAATAAAAACAATTAAAAAACAAAAGTAAAAATCACTAACTAAACCGACCAAAAAACCCTAAATAAAATGACCATAGAACTAAATATACCGACCGAGAAACAACTCAAATATCGTCCAAAACAACTAAAAAAACCGACCTAAAACATCTAAATAAACCGACCAATAATACTAAATACATCGACCAAAAACAACAAAATAAACCGACCAAAAAACCACTAAGTACACCGACAAAAAAACAAAATAAACTGACCAAAAAACAAAAATCGACCAGAAAAGACTAAATGAACCGACAAAAACAACTAAATAAACCGACCACGTCAACTAATAAAGCGACCAAAAAACGAACAAAGAACAATTAAGTACCAACCAAAAATCACACTCAAACCGACCAACAAACTAAATAAACACTTCAAAAACAACTTAAAAACCGACCAAAAATTACTAAACAATCCGATCAAAAAACAAATAAATAAACCGTTTAAAAACAACTAAATAAATCGACCAAAAAACAACTCAAAAGCCTACCAAGAAACAACTTAAATACAGACAAAAACTGTTAAATAAACCGACCAAAGAACAATTTTAAAAAACCGACCTATAAAAACTAACAAAATCGACCAAAAACCAGTACAAAATCCGACCAAAAAACCAGTAAGTAAACCGACCAAAGAACAACTTCATTATCGGACCGAAAAGCAACTAAAAAAGACAAAAAACAGCTAAAAACCGACAAAAAAGAGTAAATAAACCGAACCAAAAACAACTAAATACACCGACCAAAAAACACTTAATAACCCGACCCAAAACTATATAAACCGACCAAAAACAACTAAATAACCCAAACTAAAAACAACTAAAGGAACCGACCAAAAACAATTAAAAAACTGGTCAAAAACAACTACATAAACCGATCGATGAAGAACTAAATAACCGACCAAAAAAGAACAAAATAAATCGACAAAATACAACTAAATAAACCGACAAAAACAATTAATAAACCGACCACAAACATCTAAAAACCCGACCAATAAACAAAAAAAACCGACAAAAAGAAAAAAACTGACCAAAAAACAAGCTAAATAAAACGACCAAAAACAATTAAAGAACCGACCAAAAACAAACTTAAAACCTACCAAAAAGAAGTAAAAACCGACCAAAAACCACTAAATAAGCCGACCAAAAAACAACTAAAAACCAAGAAAAACAACTAAATAAACCGATCAAAAACAACTAAATAAACCGGCCAAAAATACTAAATAAATCGACGAAAAAGCAAATAAAACCAACCAAAAACAACTAAATAAACCCTTCAATAACTAAAAAAACGACAAAAAATAACTAAACAAACCGATCAAAAAATAAATAAATAAACCGTCCAAAAACAACTAAATAAATTGACCAAAAAAACAATTAAAAAACGACCAAAACAAGTAAAAAAACAACCAAAAGTGTAATAAATCGACCAATTTCATGGCGATTTCACTAGTGAAGTCCTTCTTTTGATCCGACGCTTAGTTTTGGAGATATTCGCGAAAAACGAAAACAATTTACGAATTTCGAAATTAACCTGAATATTCTGCGCCCTAGCACGGAATTTCATAGCGAATTCACTGGTGAAGTCCTTTTTTCGATCCTACTCTTAGTTTTCGAAAAATTGGCGAAAAACCTGATCGTAGGTTGGACGACCAAATTTGGCTCCTTTTTTCGATCCGACTCTTCTTACGTTTTCGAGATATTCACGAAAAATGAAAAAAAATGATTTTCGAAATTAACTCGAATATTCTGCGCCCTAGCACGGAATTCCATGGCGAATTCACTGGTGAAGTCCTTTCTTCGATCCGACTCTTAGTTTTCGAGAAATTCGCAAAAAACGTGACCACGTTAATTTCGATATTCGCGAAGATTTTAAAAACTAAGCTTCGGATCGAAAAAAAGAGCCAAATTTGGTCGCCCAACCTACGATCAAGTTTTTCGCGAAAACTAAGAGAACTTCACTAGTGTATTCGTTAAGAAATTCCGTGCTATGACGCAGAACATTGGGGTTAAATTCGAAAATCGATTTTTTTTGTTTTTCGCGAATATCTCGAAAACTAAGCGTCGGATCGAAAAAAGGGGCCAAATTTGGTCGCCCAACCTATGCTTATTTTACTCTACTCTTACAAGAGATTTAAAGAAAAAAAATTGGAGCCGTTTTCGAGAAAATTTTGAAAATGTCCGGGGGGGCTTAATGTAAAGCTCTCCCCAAAATTAAAATATCGGTTTCAAATTCAAGGGGCCATGAGATTAGCCAGATCGATTGCAGAGTATCAATTTTGAAGAAAATGGTCTGTGCGGTTTAGTCGCTAGCGTTGTTCACAGACGGACAGACGTTTTGCTTTCAATTGGTTTTTCGGTAACAAGGGCCCACAAAACAGGGATTCTGGCTGCACCACGTTAGGATTAGCAACTGGATTTATCCACTTTTTCGGTACCAGGTCTCTGTAAGAAGAGTTTTTCTGCCGAAAATCCGCCGTTTTTTCGCCTATAAGGGAAAGTAAAAAAACAGAAAACTATGTAACGAATGTGGGAGAAGTATATCCGCTAGTGTATCCTTGAGTTCTATAATTCCTTCTTCATTCTTTTACTACACGTAGTTAAATGATAAATAAAAGTATCTGCAATGCACAGTAAGCAATATTTGAAACCTAGAAATTTTTGCTCTTGAATAATTCTTATTTGGATCAGTATACAAAATGCAGATTTGATTTTATAGGATTGCTAAGAAAAAAGTAAACCATACCTCTTTTTCCTCCTATCGCTACTAGCAAAAGGATAGATCAACAAAATGTGCCCTTAATAAAACTACATTTACGTCCAGAAGCAAAGAGCCATCTCAGCATTTGCTCAACGGGTCAGAGAAACTGCGTGAAATAACTCATCAAGATGGGGGTCATTGACTCTCATTGCTCTCCCAAGCAATGTACCATGACACACTCTCAAGATCCTTTACTGCATTTACACTTTGTTCCTTTGCATCAACATAAGACCCTGGTAGTTCTCACACCACAATGAGCCACCAGACTACAGTGCAGAAGGGTGTAGGGTCTGAAAGCAGAGCACAGTATGGCATCTGAGGGAAATACCAAATTTCTGTCTTTGTCTGACACTAGCTGTAGGAATCAGAAGGATGCTATTTCCTTAATATTAGAACAATATTTTTCTGGAGTCAGGGTACTACAGAGTGTGTTTGCTCAGCATACTTTGTCATATGTCATGTTGGAACGTAAATTCACAAAATGTATACAAGCTGCATGAAGCCTGAAAACGGGCTGGGCAGAACCGGAAGAAGAGAAGAATTTGAGGTCCCTGCTCTTGGCTCATCTTCCCGAAGAGAAACTCATGATCTACTACAGAGCACGCATTGTCTAGAGAAGATTCTACCGAGATGATGGGATGATTCTACCGAGATGATACCGAGATGATTCTACCGAGAAGATGATACCGAGAAGATGGTTCCTCTTCTACCGAGAGAGTTTCATCAGTCTACCAAGAAGGTCCCAGCCAGCCTTACACCGCTTCTGGTTCTGAAGAGCCTTTGCATTGCAAACAGAAAGCTCAGGCAGGGGGGTCGAGCAACTACTCACTCGAGTCCTGCGAGTCGCCGCTGACGTTGGCTGGCTGCGGGATGGGCGGCGTCATGTAAATGTGGCTCCACACATTCGGCATTCGCCGAGCAGCGAGCTACTGCTCGCCCGATCCCGACCAGCTGATGTGTTCGGCGAATGTTCGCCCCCTTTGATGTCTCCAAAAGACCGACACGCGGCGGCAGGGCGAGCGCCGAATGTAGCAAGCGACCCATTCACACTACTCGGCATTCGGCGAGCGGTTGCTCGCTGTTCGCCGCATAGCGAATGAGTAAAGCCGCCTTAAAAGACCGACACGCGATGGGTAGGGCGAGCGCCGAATGTTCGCCACTCGGCAAATAGCAAGCGACCCATCCACACTACTCGGCATTCGGCGAGCGGTTGCTCGCTGTTCGCCGAATAGCGAATGAGTAAAGCCGCCTTAAAAGACCGACACGCGATGGGTAGGGCGAGCGCCGAATGTTCGCCACTCGGCAAATAGCAAGCGACCCATCCACACTACTCGGGATTCGGCGAGCGGTTGCTCGCTGTTCGCCGAATAGCGAATGTGTGGAGCCACCTTACCCCGAGAGAGGTGGCGCGGGGTCCCTTGTCCCTTCCGGCTTAGCTAGAGTTGCTTAATTTTGCGAGTTAGAAGCTTTACATTTCACATACCTTTCATCACATTCTTTAGCTTTTGTCTGAAAGATTTTCAAAATTGTGTATGCAATAATTAATTTATAAATATTTGTGAAACCAATACAAACATCTTAAATTTCGTACTTTTTCTAAGTTGTGTTGATGGGCTTTGAAGCATTTTCAATAATTTTTTTTGTTTTTATGTGAGACAATGTTAGAAAATGAAACTTACTGAATTTTCTGATACCTTTGCCATTGAAATTTTCAGGAAAATGTAAATGGAGTCTACATAAAATGAAAGATAAATTGTTATTTTGCCCTTTTATTTGTTTCAATTACTCATTTGCATTACGTTTTTATTGATTGTCTATTCTTCATTGTATCAAGAAAGGTTCCATTAATTATAGATAATCATATCATGTGAAAATAAAATATATTTAATACAACTCCAACTGTAAAACTTCAATTTCTTTCTTCAACTTCAACTTTGTATTAAATATATTTTATTTTCACAAGATATGATTGTCTATAATTAATGGAACCTTTCTTGATAGTCATTTGCATGTTTGTTAATAACAGTGCATTAAGGTAATACGACCTTATAAATGAATGATTATTATTAAAATAACTCATTTCGCACTTATTTCTTGCTAAATATAATTTTATAAAGAAATAACTTAAAGGGGTCAGAAATGACCCCGCGCCACCTCTGACGTCACTCCGGCAACCGCCACCTCTCCAGGGTTAAGGCAGCTCCTGGCTGGCGGCGACGCGGCCGGCGATGGCGGTGGCGGCAGCGATGCCGCGAGCGCGCGCTCGGGCCGGCGGCGGAGGTCGCGCCGTCCTCCGCCAAAGCGGCAATTGATGTAGTACTAATTTGAAGATAGTTTTGAGCTAATAGTTTAACCTTCCAGCGGGCGCGCGTAAAATGTTCACCCCAGCAGGCGCGTGTCGTAAATTTTACGACAATCAATGACTCTTGAAAAAATCAAAGAAATTGTAGAACAATGAAATTTTATGTCGCATTATGATATCTAAGAATGATATTTACTACCAAAAAACATATCCCTTGATAAACGTTCGTATTTAGTATCAAAAAGATCGTGTTCCGATCCAGTATCGTTCTGATGCTCGTTTATATTTTCAACATACGTTTACTGTCACTGTCACTATCCAATTCATGATCTTCCTCCGATCAGACAGCTCTTGAAGAACATTCTGATTTTCGTTCACATGAATTCTTTATCTGGACATTTTACAGAAAATTTCGATTAAGTCAAATTATTTAGCATAACAGCCGGCGCGCAGCGTAAAGTTTACGTCACTACGCACTTATCCCGAATAGAGCGTTACAAAAACTGAAAAAAACTAAATAGTGACTGCAGGAATGCATCATTAAAAATACCTGCAAGGAATACCAAGAACGCAGAAGTCTTTGACAACAATGAGTACACATCAAAGCAAAACAATCTGCTATTGTCGTAAAATTTACGACAGCGCGCCCGCTGGAAGGTCCTAAATTCCGCTGCATAAGCCTAATCGTCTGCAGCTCGGCTGTACCCCCGAAAATTGAATAAATTCCCGCCCCTCCAGGGTATAGAAGAATTCACGTAAGAACAAGCAAAAGTGACAGTTCGCTAAACAAGTGAACATCACATGTAATTCAGAGAAGTATCCCTCCCCCGCGGCAGCTGTTCAGAAACACGTGCACCAGTACGCACCTTACATTCAAGACTCGGTTTTCAAACAAAAATAATACTTATCACGCAAAAACTAAATTCCATATAATGTGTATAAAAAAATAATTTTTTTACAGAAGAGCACATAGCACTGCACTACCTAATTTCAATTATTTATCGTGGCGCACTATGTTTTCGTCGGACGAGGACATCACAAAAGGAAGCGTCGAAACCATTTACAAGTTAGCCAACTGCAACCGAACGAATCGAGGAAGGAGAGTTCAATGGGATTAAGGACTTAACGAACCACAGAACCTTCGGTTATGTTGCCAGCACTAGCTGTCAAAATTGCTTGTTCTTACATGAATCTCTCTTTAACTGGAGGGGGGAAAGTTGAAAAAAGCGCCCCCGCCTCAGCCGACGCTCCCCCCTCCGCTGTCGCGCGTGCGCGGGGGCGGCGCGGGGGACGCGTCCCCCGCACGCAACTCCTCGCCCCCCCCCGCGCCGCGCAATACCCCCTGGATATAGAAAGCCATTACACTGATTTGTGACGTCATCAAAGGTAGTCCGACCGGACCGCTGCGCAGATCGCAGTTATACTAGAAACCCGTACTTCGTTTGCGATTACTATTCTGGAAATGTTTTACAAAAGATATGTTCATATTTAATGTTCACATCAATGAAATTAAGTACTATATATTTCAAAACTCCATCAGAAATTCATTTTAAATACATTTACCTTCAAGTTTTCAAGAACATAATTTTAGCAAATACTTTACATTATTACAAGGAATATAATGAAAACATAATGAAGATAATAGGTTGTATATAAATCATAATGTATGTGCAAAAATCTATTCACATTTATTAATACATATATACAATATTATCAAATTATAAATTATCCTGTTAGATTTTTCAACTTTCAGTGATTTTACAAAATATTTGGTCTTTGATCTTCTTGCAATACTTAAAAAATGTATTCACTGCTGTCCAAATCAACATCTTAATTCTGAGTTCTGAGTAATGTCCACTATGACAAATACCATAAAAAACACACATTCATTTGCATGCTCTTGATGATGAAAAAGCAATTTACTCGTGTCTATAACCACATTTGTTCAAGCTACCACATCTACAGCCACTACGTGCTGCCTATTTCAGTGTCTGACAATCTAATATCTAAATTAAAATAAAATTTATAGTCGTGAGAAATAAAAGACAGCAAAATATAATGAAGATGATGCTAAAATTATTACCGTTTTATGAACATGAATTAGTAATATTTTTTTCAATGATAAACTTAAAATAACACTTTCATTTTCAATTATCTGCACTACAACGAGAAGAGTATTAAATTCCTGATACATTTTCAGAGAGACAGCCATCTTCTGTAAAATATTCTTCTAATAAAAAACGAATCCAACATCTGAAATTAAATAAATACTAGCGTACCCGTGCGAGAACCCTCGCATGTTAAACCCCATCCTTTCCCTATCCCTTAGTCTATCCTTTCTATTAAGAAGGACCGTTGTTAATGAAACGTGTTTATTTGTTTGAAAATGAATAAATGTAACTTCTAATGAACTTATAGAATATCAAACAAAAATAATAATAATACAATTTATGTTGGAAACAAATTTGCAATAAAGGTTTATTCAGCATTATAGAGAGATGTTCTTGAAAAAAAATCATACTTCTTTAAAAACAACATTTAAAGAGATCATTTGATCTTTCTCGAGAGTTTGCTTTTCGCTTCCTTTGATTGTCCAAAAATAGTAGAAAAGGTTTTTACTCTTGAGAAGGTCAAGTAAAGTAGTGCGAAAATACCGGATCGGGCAAGTATAACCCTACTCTTTGCAATATTATTTAACTTTTCTTGATGTGTTAGTATAACAGGAGGTTTTGAAGAGACAGGGTGCTAGCTGGCTAGGGTACGAAAGTTGGAAAATTATTTCCATACTAAAAAGTATTGGATTATTTTCTGCGTTCTAATGTACCTCAAGAAAAGCAATTCTGAACCAAAAAATAATCAAACAATTTTTTTCACCTTTCAATACTAAATACCATTTGTTACCGTTAGAAACAATTTAGTAAGAATCGATACATGGAAATGTTGCTCAAACGATGTTTGCATATGGAATATCTTAACGAACCGACACCTTGAGCTTAATATCAAACGGTGTATTATTTACAATATGAGCTAATTTGCAGCTGGGCGTTGATGTACATGCTTGCAGATATATAAGAAATTTTTCAACTATATAATTCAGTATTTTGAAGAGTTTTCTTGAAACAACTCACAACACTTCCTTAAAGACAACATTTGAAGTAATTATTCAATATCTTTTTACACTTAGCTTTTAGCTTTTCGTGATAGTTACAAAAAAAAAATATTAGCTCTTGACTTTTGAGAAAGCTACGTGTCTGAAGCCGCTGTTGGGAAAATTTCATCAAATGATAGCGAAAATACTGGTACAGGTAAAATACAAACACAGTCTTCACTCTTCACTGTACCTGTACCATCTCTCCACAATTAGGTGAATAGCACTTACAGACCACGGCAAAGCATTAATTGAATGGTTTCACTACACGCATAAGACACATCTTCATAGGTATCAAGTAAGTATAATAATACTTCTAAGTGTTGCTGGAGAGCAAATTTTGAATTAATGATTATGCAAATAAATCTCGTCAGACTGCACAAACCACGGCGTATAGAGATGGAGGAATCTAAGACTTCTCAGCGTGTCGTCACAAAAACGGCTACCAGCATCAAAGGCTGAAATATTGAGGTGGCCTTGATAGTATAGAAAGAACCGAAACCGAAAATTTAATTGAATGTCGAGAAATGACTCATCTTGTAGATTATGATGTTAAAATAGTACATTATGAAACGATGATGCAATGATGGGTATTTATACACGAGTGTGAAATTACGATACGAGCGAGCACATTATCACACGAGTGTATTAATACCCATACATCGAGTTTCATGCGGTACTTTTTCTACGATTTATGGTAACTTATAAGTTAAACTTCTCCACTGAATCATTTCGTGGCAGTCGACATCCAAGATTCAGCCAAGGCCACCTAGCGGACACCTCTCTTCACTATACAACTGCAGCTGGCTTTGTTTTACCAGAGCGCCTGCGAAGAACTACAAAAGTTGCGGCAATAATATTCCGACGTCACCATTTTCGCATTTTCTCTCATTTCTGGAAACTTCAACACCACCAGAAAGATCTACCATTCACTAAATATTTCAAACTAAAGAATTGGGCGTTTTTTTTAAGGACAACCATACGGCAGCAAATAACACAAAATGACTTGCGTTCAGATCTTAACGTCACTCAAATGTTATCTGTAATAACTACCACTGTGCTAGTCAAATATGATCAAAGTGAAATTACGTTCCAATTTATTTTAAATATTATTCCACGTAAAATGTACTACTAATAAAAGAAATTAAAATTGAGAAGCATAATATAATATTAAATGCAACTTTAATATACACACTCGAACGAAACATTTACTGCAACGATTCTCAATGATTAATGAAGTGCTAATACTTAGTGTGTGTCTCTGTGACAGGTCAAGAACCTGTATCATAATGAAAACTGTATCGAAATGGCTATCATTATGAAACTGGTTGCAGCCATCCAATGACAGCATTATACAACGGGAGTAGAAAAACGTATCTTTGAGGCCTTGGCCTCCAAATTGTAGTTTTTAAGGCCCTAGAACGCTTGGTTTATGAGATATTTAACAAAAACTTTGGCATGTGATGCGGGTTGCATTTGAATTGAATATTTACATGCGAGTTTTTATTAAACAAATCCTTCATATTTTTAAAGTCAAAGTGCAATTCGTCACGTCTCCGTGATATTCTATTTCTTTAGAGACCTGATTTATAAAGATTGGTTGCGTGTGAGAACCGCAACGGAAAGGTATACTAATGAAATAATAAACGAGACGATTGCTAATGTTTCTTGGAAAATCTTTGTCACAGGAGCATTTTTTCTATAAACTAAAATTCCAAGCCATATGTGTTACTATAGAGAGAGAAATCACTGGATGATGTTACCACACTAGTTTTATAAAGGAAACAGAATCATCACTCTGTTTAACAAATAGTCGAAACTGGAGACAGTAACTTTTCTCAAATTATTCACCAAATCTTCCTTTATGAGATATTTAACAAAAACTTTGGCATGTGATGCGGGTTGCATTTGAATTGAATATTTACATGCGCGTTTTTATTAAACAAATCCTTCATATTTTTAAAGTCAAAGTGCAATTCGTCACGTCTCCGTGAAATTCTATTTCTTTAGAGACCTAATTTATAAAGATTGGTTGCGTGTGAGAACCGCAACGGAAAGGTATACTAATGAAATAATAAACGAGACGATTGCTAATGTTTCTTGGAAAATCTTTGTCACAGGAGCATTTTTTCTATAAACTAAAATTCCAAGCCATATGTGTTACTATAGAGAGAGAAATCACTGGATGATGTTACCACACTAGTTTTATAAAGGAAACAGAATCATCACTCTGTTTAACAAATAGTCGAAACTGGAGACAGTAACTTTTCTCAAATTATTCATCAAATCTTCCAAAGTTATAGAAGAAAACTGTTGGTTATAACTTTGCTGCAAAACCACACTAGTAGCATCGACAACCACCGGTTGGGAGTTCCTCAGTCTTCTTTTCTTTCCTGCTGGAGTTTCTCGCCTTGTTCCTTTTCTAGAAAGATAGGTACGGCAGTCAAGAACTAGTGGTGCAACAGAATGGCACAGACTTTCCCATATTAGTTTTCTATTTCCTTGGGTCTTCTCTAGCTATTCGGAATTGCCACAAACTCTTTCTTGCCACCTGTCATATATCACCGCCAAAAGTACATTTTTTTCATTTTCTTAATTTTTCGCTTTCCTATTGGTAGAACGGAAACATTAATTTCAGAATATTAAAGAACACAAAAACCTAGTCATAAATAGCAATTTTCTTTTCAAAACTATGTGCCGTTTTAGAAAAAATGAGAGAAGAGAGTTCAGAGAAAATTTCACGGCCCGGCAATTATTTTTTTAACGCCGAAAATTCGCCATTTTTCGGGGGGGGGGGATACATTGCCGGGCCGTAAAAACGAAAAAGTGGATAAAACCAGTTGCTAAATTAAGAAAAAATCCTCTAACACGTGGTGTAGCCAGAAACCCTGTTTTGTGGGTCCTAGATACCGAAAAACTAATTGAAAGGAAAACGTCCGTCTGTGAACACTGCTAGCGCCTAAACCATACGTACGATTTCTTCCAAAATGGATATTCCCCGGTATATCTGGTTCTAGTCAAAGCTTTGAGATTTTGAAAAAGATTCTTCAAAATTTGGGGGTACTTTATATGAAGCCCCCCGGGGATTTTCAAAATTTTCTCAAAAACGACTCCAAATTTTTTCTTTAAATTTCTTGTATGAATAGAGTAAAATACACTTATTAACATGGCATAGGTCCGATTTTCACGGATAATTCTTAATTTTCGAAAATTTTGAAAGTTTGAATTTTTTTCGGCGTCTTTCTCCAACTACAAAATTGAAGATGGATATTTTTTCTTCAAATAAAATTTGTACTGCATATTGAGTTCTTTCATAAAGGCCATGTAAATGTGGTTCAAAATTTTAGTAGTTTTCGTGCAATATTGCGTGCAACATGTGCAATTTTAAAAAATTACAAAAGCAAGATTTTCTCAAAAACGGCTCCACATTTTTTCTTTAAACTTTTGGTAGGCATAGTGGTAAATGTACTCTATCAGATGCCATAAAAGCCATATTGCTGTATAGGTTAGTTTTTACAAAAATTACAAAAATGTAAATTTTTTCACGTTTCTCACGTCGATAATATTTACATTAGCGGCGATTTTTTCACATTATTATATTTAGGAGTACTTATGCTTTAAATAATGTCAAGTAAAGTTTCTCGAAAACAACCATTTTCTGTGAAAAGTAGCTCCAAATTTCGCATTTTCAGAAACGCTTAAATACCATTTTCTCATATATGGCTGGAAGATTTTTCTTGAAACTTTTGTAACGGATAGTGCGAATTACACTCTTTAGTATAGCGTAAAGTTTATTTTGAGTTATTTTTTTGTTTTTTCAAAAATTACATAATTGTAATGTTTTGAAAGATCTCTCATATCTTTAATATGCACATTACCAGCAATTTGTAAAGATAATTATATTTGTGAGTGTGAGTGCTTCAAATAACCTCAAATAAAGTATTTTGATAACTGAAAAATTTTCTGTGAAAATGAGCTTCAAATTTTGCATTTTTAGTAGCGCTAAAACGCAATTTTCTTTAAAACGGCACATAACATTCAAATGAAAATTGTTATTTAGGACTAGTTTTTTATGTTCTTTAATATTCTAAAATTAATATTTCCGTTCTACCAAAAGGAATCCGAAAAATTAAGAAAATTACCAAAAAATGTACTTTTGTCGGTGATAGATGACAGCTGGCAAGAAAGAGTTTGCGGCAATTCCGAATAGCTAGCGAAGACCCAAGGAAATAGAAAACTAATACGGGAAAGTCTGTGCCATTCTGTAGCACCACTAGTTTTAAATTGAGCACTCAATTTAGAAAATACCTTTTCACCCGTCGTGTCATACACATCTGTTTTCCACAGTAAATCACTCTCATGAAAGTTTCGAACGCAAACCTGTAAAATGCATAAAATTAGAACCTCTTTAACACCCTGTTCTAGCTAATAAGTGGCAGGAAAATCATTTAAATATCAAGATCATTCTCGAAGTACAATAATAAGGCAACCATCGCATTTAGCAAGAACGGATTAAAACTTAATTTGAACGTAATTAGAATCTTAATTATACCCTGCTGTAATATATAACCTAAAAATATTTGAAGTTATTTACGTGTACGTTTCAGTAAGCCTTATTACCTTAACTATGTAGTGTTTTAAGAGTAATTTTCAGTGTAATTAGTTTTCAAACTTGGTCTACTAGAAAATAAATAGTACTCGTGTATGGAACATGTTGCAAAACATTCTAAAAGATTTCCACCAGGAAATTACTACGAATAAAATGAATACTTAACTTACCTTGGATGTTCTTGAAAGGTTGAAATTCCGTCGATGTTAAGCAAGCAATTTTCGCCACATTTCATTATCTTTTGGGACACCAAATACATGGACTTAAGACCCTAAATGTAATAACCACGGCAGCTTGGTACAGCACATCTACAAGGCTTTTTGGAAGAAACATCACTGTTATACTGTCATTAATACTTAAAATTAATACTGAATATATTCACCGATTGGAATGATCGTCCTAGATTCTTCACAGCTTTCGAATTACAAGTTGCTACCCAAACAAGTGACATGTGCACATCACGCTTTTGCCTAGGACTACCCTGGGCGCCATGACACTACGTCACAAGCTCGGTGTAGAGGCTTTCTATATTCAGGGGGTGTTGGTTATACATATTTTATGTATATTATCTGAACCAGTTGATGTCAAATTGTCACTTTCGTAATGAACTTGCTTACGGAAGCAGTGATTCTGGTTTTGATTTACCCGTACGTGTCATCAATGATTGGGGGAATTCGGGTTCCAGGAGCCAAGTATGTATTTATGGTTGCCATTCACCACAAAGATATGATAGAAAACAAATCACTTACCACTGGTATCATTCTCCATCCACATTGGATTTTAACGAGCTGCAGCAGGCTTTCGTTGTACAAAAAAACTGATTATATTATAGTGGCTGGTGATTTCTCTTATCCACTAGTAACACATAATGTTCAAACTCGTAGAATCGCAAATTTTTATTGTCACGTTAAATCTCGAGGGTATATGGCAAATTATGAACATGACCTCGCCTTAGCGTTTATTATCACGCCTTTTGTGGAGGACATATATATAGGCCTAGCACTCACAAGAAAAAATGAAGAACCACCCTGGGATGTATCTGATTGTGTGTTTATTGGTGCAGGTGCACCATCCACTGATGATTATCAACATAATTTTTATTTCCATGAAACAACTGTGCAAGTCCACAGAAACATAAGCAAATGTACTAGTGACACCAAGAAGTGGGTAAATTCTCAGATGTGTAGCATAGTAAATGAGGAATCACATAAAGGCCGTTTGTGCAAGGGTGATGATTCAGGAGCACTCTTATGTAACGAATTTGTGGAAGGATTTGCTGTTCGTCGTCATTATTGGACAAAAAATCTCGGTGAAGATGGTTGTAATGTCTTCCATCCTGACCAACATGTAGTGTTCTACCATAAAATAGGATACTATAGACTTTTGAACGAAACTACTGCATATCCGACAGAAGAGTTTTATGAAAATGAATGTAATCTCAACAGAAGTAGAAAAGTACAATTTCACAGTTATATTATCACATGGGTAACAATTCACTCACTTATGACTATATCTTGACAGTAAAATTCAAGCACAAAATAAGGTTATTAAGATGAGGAATGTTATGTATTTAATAACAGTATTTTACACAAAATATCAACAATCGCTACACATAGACATATGTTGTATATGTATACAGCAACAACAACAACAACAACAACAACAAAAAGATATAAATTATGTTCATTAAGCTTGATTATTATGCAAACTAACAAGTTACGTATATGTATACTTTTAATTTACTAAAGTAATAATTCAATTAATAAAGTAATAAATTGTAATAAAATAATTACATCAAAATTAATATTCTTGAAATAAAATAATATAGAGTAATATATAGGCCTACTCTATTTATTTTTTATATAATGGTGACTAACTGAATGAATGTCTACGCTCAATGGCAAATATACGTTCCTCAGAGATCTGAGAGAAATCCCATGTAGTCCTCCATCAGCAGATTGTGGCTTGCTACCAGTAAACCATATTCTCATAAATGTCATGAGTCATAAAGAATAATATGTCTTCAAAATCAGAGAGAAACATGAAACACTACAAATATGTGATTCAAACATACACAACAATGAAGAAATTTTGTAGAAGCAACGTTATTTAAGCAACTGTATCTGAAATTTATGTTGAATTCAATAATTTTTTGATAATTTCATTTTAACACAAAGAATTGTTCTATCTTCCATGTATGCCAATTTTAAGGCAAAATGTCTCTCTATTAAGCACTTTTACATAATATTTTGAGATTGTTTTCTGCGGTAATATTCTCATGTTTCCCACACTTTCTTTGCTTCTAATTGGTGTCTGGTGTTTGACTCCTTCAAAAATTGATTTACTTTCTGCAACCTACATCTTGTTCTGGAAGTCTCATCTCGCAGACGAGCATCCCCAGTGGTTGAAGATTCATGTCTTGGCTGATGAGAATCAAGGAGTGCAGCAGCCAGAGTGGAGCTAGGCATATTTGGACAGCTAGGTTCTGGGCTGTGAGAGTTCTGGGAAGTTCGTAAAGGATGAGGGAGGAAACAGTAGATCATAATCGTACATTTCCTCCATGTTCATTACTTGCAATCCCAATGTTTCTAGAAAGGAGAGCTACATGTAGGCCTACTGGTGTCAAAGTAACATATTTTTTTTAAATATTTCAGAAATATGAAAATATATAACTGCAAATGAATGATTTTCTCCCAATGTCTCATGATCAGAGAAACATGAACTTTCTGAAACCAACCTATTAATCTTTAACACTTTCTTCAATTTAATAAAACCCTTCACATCTTCTACAATATCATTAATTCAAAACAGTCAATTTTCAACATTCAGAGAAATAAGCAACTTCATCCTTGTGAAACAACATTTTTACTCTAACAAGCCACTTACTTCAACTGATGCATAAGCATATTGAAGAAAGTAATTAGAAAAGATAAATGAATATGTAACAATGTGGTGTATATATAAAAAGCTTTAGAAATAAAATAAAAGTTTCAAGGACCAAAGTTAAGACCATGTTGGCAACTAACAAAACAACTGAACTAGTTCATGACAGAAGCAGAATAACAAATTCTATTGAAGATAATAACAGTCAAAATACTTTTTATGAAATGGTTAGCCAACTTCCATAAAATAATTTTATCCATACAGTTTTCTACAGTTATGTTTTTGTCATTAGATCCACTCTACCTGAAATCCTAAAATCAAACGATTCAGACTTCACCATTTTTGCTGACTCAAAAAGTGACACAGAATACATACAAAAAAAAGTAAATAATAAGGATCAAATCAGCTGAATATTATTTCAATTAACTCTCAAATTGTTTCATATGGAAAAACTATAACGTATGTGCGAATCCTTTCTGATATAAAATTTTCAAGTATTGAAACAGCTGACTGATCAGTGAAAGCAGCATCTTTTCTTCCTAATGAATCAAACCACTCAGCATCCCTTAATGTTAAAATAAAAAAATTATAATCATAAAGTAACAGAAAAATTAATGTGAAAAACAAAACAAAATACACCATTCCCCATGTGTCAATGGAAATTTAAATACCCAAAAAAGAAGAAAAGAATTGAAAGTAACTGAATATTGAAAACAACAACTTCAATCACCAAAAGTCCTTAAAATATAACATTATTACTACAAGAATTAAACTTCTTTGATATCATTTAATGTTATAATGTGAATACTAAAACTCCACATAATGAACTAGTGGTGCTACAGAATAACACATTCTTTCTCATTGTAACTAGTTTTCTAATTTTGCTGGTCTGGGCTAGCATCCCAAACTTGCCACATGGCTAGCCTGCATTTTGGCAGCTGCTGTCTATTGCTGGCCAAAGTACATTTTTTTTCTCAATTTCTGGGTTTCCTAATAGTAGAACCGAAATATTACTTTGTAAATATTATAAAGAGAAAAACCTCCTTCCATACGGAAATTTTTGTTGAAAAATTTGAAGCCATTTTTAAGAAAATGAAGTTTAAGTGATACTGTAAAAGTGAAATTTGAAGCTCTTTTTCACAGAAATTTTATTGAGTTTTCGAAAATCTTTCTGGGAAGTCATTTGAAGCACTCTACTCACAAATGCAATAATGCATTCAAATCGCTCGAAATGTGCATATTAAAGGCGTGAGAAATATTAAAAAAATTACACAAATGTAATTTTTGAAAACAAAAACAAAATAAACGAGCAAAATGGTGTTTATACTATCTTATAGAGTGCATTTAGCCTAAAAATGTTTTTAAAAAAATTGGAGAAGGTTTTGAGAAAATCTTGTTCTAGTTATTAGTTTCTCGTATACGTACGTATATGCTAAGTAATAAACATAATATAGGGAAAGTTACGTAATGCTGCGCGAAAAAAACGGCGGATTTTAGGCAATAAAACTCTTATTACAGGGCCCTGGTAACAAAAAAGTGGGTAAATTCAATTGCTAAATTTAGAAAAAAATTCTCTAACACGTGGAGCAGCCAGAATCCACGTTTTATGGCTCATTGATACCGAAAAATCGATTGACGGCAAAATGTTATCTATCCGTCCGTCCGTCTGTTTGTGAACAACGCTAGCTACTAAATCGTTCTGCCGATTTTCTTCAAAATTGATATTCTCCAATCGATCTGGCTGATATCGAGGCCTCTGGAATTTTATTTTTACCGTTATTTTAATTTTGGGGGGTACTTTACATGAAGCCCCTGGTATATTTTCAAAGACATGGCGCCAACAATTTTGATTACATTTTGTATTGGATAGTCTGAAGAAAGCTTAAGAGAATGGCGCAGGCCCCATGGTTAAAAACCCTGATTTTTCGAAAATTGAAAAAAATTCAAAATTTTTTCGGCATCTTCCGACAACTACAATTATGAAGATACATTTTTACTTTCCCGGATACGTACGTATATACGGATTAATATATGTGGTATAGGGAAAGTTATATAATGCTGCGCGAAAAAATGGCGAATTTTCGGCAGAAAAAAATTCTTTGCCAGGCCCTGAAAACGAAAAAGTGGATAAATCCAGTTGCTAAATTTAAAAAAACCTAATACGTAGTGTAGCCAGAATCCGTTTTGTAAGTCCTTGATACCGAAAAAGCCTTTGAAAGCAAAACGTCCGTCTGTCCGTCCCTCTTTGGTCCGTCCTTCTCTGAACACTACTAGCGCCTAAACCATACGGACGATTCTTTTCAAATTGAAGAAACCCCTATCGATCTGGCTCGAGTCGAAGCTTTGAGAAGTTGAAAATAGATTCTGAAAATTTGGGAGTACTTTACATGAAGCCCCCCGGACATTTTCAAATTTTTCTCAAAAACGGCTCCAATTTTTTTCTTCAAATTTTTTGTGAGAATAGAGTAAAATACATTTCTTAAGGTGGCATAGGTCCGAATTTCGCGGTTAACTCTGGATTTTAGAAAATTGCAAAAGTTTGAATTTTTCCGGCTTCTTCCGACAATTGCAGAATTGCGATTTTTTTCCTTCAAATAAAGTTTGTTTTCCATAAGTTCATGAACATTTTTTTTTTTGAAAATTTTAGTAGTTTTCGCGCAACATTGCGTGCAATATGTGCAATTTAAAAAAATTACAAAAATAAGATTTTCTCCAAAACGGCTTCAAATTTTTTCTTTAAACTTTTGGTAAGGATAGTGCCTAAAATACTCTATCAGATGGCATAAACGCCATATTGCTCTATACTTTTGTTTGTTTTTTTTTCAAAAATTACAAAAATGCAATTTTTTGGCTGGTTTCCCACGTCGTTAATATTTACTTTAGCGGCCATTTGTTCACATTATATTTACGAGTACATGTGCTTTAAATAATATCAAGAAAAGTTTCTCGAGAACTACCATTTTTTGCGAAAACGAGCTCAAAATTCCGCATTTTCAGAAACGCTCAAGCGCTGTTTTCTCATAAATGGCTCCAATCTTTTTTCAAACTTTTGGAACGGATAGTGATAATTACACTATTTTATATGACGTAAAGTTCATTTTGGGATATTTTTTTTGTATTTTCAAAAATTACACAAATGTAATTTTTTTGAAAGATCTCTCACATCTTCATTATGCAGATTGCCATCAATTTGTAAACATTATTATATTTGTTAGTGTAAGTGCTTTAAATGACTTTAAATGAAGTTTTTTGAAAACTCAAAAAATTTCTGTTAAAAAGATCTTCAAATTTCGCATTTTTAGAGGTGCTTAAATGCTATTTTCTTAAAAACAGCTACACATTTTTTAAAAAAATTGTCATTTAGGACGAATTTTTGTGTTTTTTAATATTCTAAAATTAATATTTCTGTTCTACCATTAAGAAACAGAAAATGTCAAAAAAATGTACTTTGGCGATAAATGGCAGCTGGGAAGAGTATGAGGCAATTCCAAATATCTAACCCACAGCCAAGGAAATGGAAAGCCAATACAGGAAAGCCTGTGCCATTCTGTGGCACCACTACTTTTCTTAATGAAATGTTTGTTAATGTTAATGAAATGTGTTCATAAAAAACATCTTCAAATAAGGTCACGTTCAATTTTTCAAAAACATGAGTATTTTTTGCGAAATTTTTTGTCAAACATAGGCAATTTTTATATCCTTTAAACCATTTTTTCTTAAAAACGCACATTTTTAAAATTAAATTGGGACCTTAGATAGCACAAATGTTGCTGAAGAGAATGGTGCAGGTTTCATGTTTGTTGAAATGCCTGATTTTGCGAAAATATAAAAAATTAAAAAATGTTCGTCCTCTTCCTACAACTCCAATTGTGAAGATATATTTTTTTCTTAATGACATGTGTTCATACAAAACACAATTAAGGTCATGCTGATTTTTTTTAAAATGTGAACTTTTTCAACAATTTCGTGACAAACAAAAGCCAGCTCCCAATTAACTGCGCATCGTAAACGTACTATAGTGAAATTTTTGTAACTTTGCCCCTCAAGACTCGTCTTCACGATGGAATGTCACGGTATTTCGCGTCTTTCTTAGTCGTGCCGCTAGATATCGCATGCTCGCTGCCGTATCAAGCAGTGCTTGCGATCATACGTCTAGCGGCACGACCGAGAAAGACGCGAAATGCAGAGTGATATTCCATCGCGGACACGGGGCTTGAGGGGCGGAGTTATAAAAATCGCACTATAGAGGTAATTCCAGCAGGATGCCTCGCAAGTTAGAATTTGTATATTATTTCATATTTCTTTGTTCGTTTCTTACACTCGAGCTTTTGTTATACGTTTACAAATGAATCTCTTATAATTAATTAAAAACCTACGTATTTTAAATTGCGTCCTTTAATTTAATTAAATGTGAAAACGAATAGATGATTTTGTTTTGCATAATAAGATGTAGGAATGAAAAATAATGGGCGTAAAAACCGAGTTTTGATGAATATATAACAATATTATATTTAATTATTATATTTTTGTATTCATTTTCATTTTCTTGCCAGGGGTATTGCCATTTTGAAAATGTTGCATTCCATACGAATTAGCGGTCATTGTTGCATGTTGAAACACATTATTGTAACGCCTCCCTGATAACAAGGAGATCATGGCGGCCACAGTTTGTTCACATTAATATAAACTAATAATTTTATTTAGGCAGAAATACGCATCGCTCATCGTCGTAGATTTATGTAGAATGTGGACACGCTGAATTCAATCGCATATAGCTGTTTTCTTTTAAACGTCTGAATTAAAAAATAAACGTATTTTTCACGCTTCGTTAGTTTAAGAATTTTTCAAATGGGAATTGAAGTTTATAAGATAAACGGTCATATTATAATGTTACATCTATTAGCAAATATCGCGAGAAAGTACGTGCTATTTTAGCCCAACTAGTTTACTTTCTCGCCCTTAAGAAGGTACTTCTTAAAAAGGCAGAAAAACTCTTATTGTCGGGCTGTGATAACGAAAAAGAGGATAAATCCAGTTGCTAAACTTAGAAATAAAATCTTTAAATGCATAGCCAGAATCCATGTTTTGTGGGTCCTTGATACCGAAAAATCGGATGATGGCAAAACGTGTCTGTCTGTCCGTCTGTGAAGAGCGCTAGTGGCTAAACCGTTCAGCCGATTTTCTCCAAAATTGATATTTCGCCATTGTTCTAGCTGATGTCGCGGCTCCTTAAATGTGAAACCGATATTTTAATTTTGGGGGTACTTTACTTAACGAAGCACCTAAACCATTTTCAAAATAATGGCTCCATAGTTTTTGATTAAATTTTGTTGTTGGATAGTGTGAAGGACATTTAAGAGTTTGGTGCCTGTCTCATTTTTGTTGAAAAGTTTGATTTTTCGAAAATTGCAAAAATTCTAAATGTTTTCGGCGTCTTCCTACAAGTACAATTTTGAAGATAATTTTTTTCTTAATGAAATCAAAAACTTCAAAAGTGGTCATGTTTAATGTTTCGAAAATGTGAGTATTTTTGCGTAATTTTAGATTAAATATAGGCGCTTTTAAAACAATTTTTTCAAAAACGGCTTCAAATTTTGTCTTTTATTTTTATCCTTCGATGTAGTAAAGAACTGTAAAGGTAGTGGTGATAGTCCTATTTTCGGCGCAATCTGTATTTTCGAAAATTGAAGTTTGGAATTATAAATTCGAATTTCGCGCGCTTCGTTTCAGGCGTTGTCAGTTCGGAAAATACCAGAGGTTTCAAAATTCTTCGAATTCATCCCATTGTTGTTTATCATGACGAGTGTATGATGTAGATAATATTTTTATGAAAGAAAATACAATTGACTCCGCTTGTATACTGCGAGCAAATCTTCTGCCGACTTGACAGCCGGGAGTGGGGGAGAGCGATGTTGCCACTTACTCGGGCGTCCGACACGTGTTCGTTCTTGCCTCAGATCAGCTGTTGATGCATACACGTCCAATTTATTGTATTTTTGGTAGAATTGTAATAATGACACTAGTTTATTTGATGAAATTCTGTTACACAATTTTATCGCAGTCCCTTACACTATAATCCTGCCAAAGCCAGCAATAACGAAACATTTTTGCACAAGCAGATTAAAGTAAGTACAGCGATACGCGTTTTAAGAAGGAAGATGCATAGTGTTCATTGTGAAAGATTTATAAGAGGGAAGTATCTAAAAGCAAGACATCTTGGTTTGAACACATACCTTTACAGAACGTTCACACTCACACAAAACAAATTGCAGGACTTTTCGAAGTTATTGACTTTGCCTGTTATTTACAAGGTTTTCAAAGAGGCGTCCTATTGAATGCATTGGCATAAAGATGAAAATTAGAAATGTCCCGTAAGGTGGATGTACATATACATCGTGTCATAAGTATATCAGCCTTTAACACTAGATGTCACAACCGCTCACACGATGCATAACCTAACAAATAATGGCGCTCCTCTTGGCGCTCGGCGCTCTTCAATTTTCAGTTGCTTCGCGCTACTACATTTCATTTGTTTCTTAGTAAACGTCGGCAACTCTGTTGTGACATCATCACAATTTGAAGCCTCTGATTGGATAACGGAACCCCCTCTCCCCTCTCAGCCTGGAGCTGTCAAATCGGCAGAAGATTTGCTCGCAGTTTAGTGAACTTCTGGGGACTAACATTTTTGGTTCACTACATCCGATGATGTCAAAATTAAACAGAATTTCACCATAACGATTGATTTTATTAATATAGAGATACAACAAAATACATCAACAGCACGAACTGAACATTTCAATGAATTTGTACTTAAAACAATTATTTTCAATTGTTTACTTCGTACTTTTTCATTAGTAATTTTTCTAGATCCTTGCCCAGAGATCGTGCTCTCTCCGTTCTTGATTCTGCATTGTCCTCAGAGTCCAAGTATCATAATGCAGTCTGGACGCCCTCCAATGCCTGTTACTTTGTTTCAGAAGAGCCATTTAAAGTTTTTGTATGGAGTGGGTTCGTTGGATGATAATACAGTGGAATAATTACAGTTTTGTCTGATGCACACATGTAGACAGGACATGAAACAGAAATCTCATTTTGTTAAAAAATTGGACTTACAACAGTCTGGGTCTCAGCCATTGATATGACTATACTATTTTATGACATTCAATACAATATGATCGCCACGGAAAGTATTCTTGTAAATGTCCTCAAGCCCACGTTAACACTATCACGTCCACTCTTCATCGAAATGTCTTGAGATGGCACGTTCGTTTCACTTCTATATATATGATAAGTTGGTCCTTCATTTATAAGACAGAAATCAATTAAACAACAGTTTATAAATTAAAAGAATACAAATTTTCTACAACATTTCGGAAACATTTGGTTTCCATCATCAGGTGACAAATAATTATAATATACAAAAACAATGGAAAAGTGCAAAACAGATGAATTACAAAAAAAAATAATATACACGAGTCATCAGAATGCAACTTGTTAAAAACTTAAGAAAAATTTTAAGACGATATGCAAGAAATTAGAGAAAGAGAGAGAGATTGTAAAAACAGACAGATTTTTTTAAATAATAAGTGAAATATCTTAATTTTTAGAAAAGATGTTCAATAAACCATCATATATTTTTGTAAATTTATTAGATTTATACCTGTGTATTTAAGCTAGGAGAAGTTTTGATGAATAGTGTTTCTTAGGATAGGATCTAGGATAAGACAAATTTTCACGAGCTAAAATGTTTATTTCTTTGAAATCAACATGATGCGAAGTTTCAATTCTATGTTGCGTTAATGAATTTTGTTTACATGGTAAGTCTTTAATATTCCTTTTATGTTCTAATAATCTAGTACTCAATCTTCTTTTAGTTTCACTTCTATTTGCGAGCATCCGTACATACGCGTCATGCGGTGTAACCCTGTGACGGGATGCCGCGTGGAGACAGAGTGCAGACGAACTGAGCTGACCAGTTCTTCCCATAGTTACGAACTTACCCGTTTCCCTTCACCCGCTTGAGAATAATAGCGCGCCCAGCCAAGGCTGCACTTGGCGCGCATAGCGCTACACATAGCGCGCCCAGCCAAGGTTCAATGGTTAACTCTTGCAATACCAATTGAGGCACTTAGTGAGAGAGGGAGCTAACTCACAAAATTCAAAACATCGAATTATTGACTATTCAATGTGTTCGTAACCGAATACGTTCAGAAATCGATATTTTGAAAGTTGTGGGTTAGCTCTCTCTCTCTCACTGTACGCCTCAATTGAATCTAAGATTTTAAAAGGGAAATAAGTCCACTTTTTTCGTAAAAAAAATTGACATTTTCTTTGTTATTATTCAAGCTGTAGATCAGTGTAAAAATGTAACTTGTCCAGCTTAAAGAGCGTGTTCTATTGCCAACTAAAAATTCTAATGGCTGGAAAAGAGAGAAGACCAGAACTAGTTTCTCAAACAGAATAACTAAAAATACTATTAGTTCGGACTAAATGCTTCATCACAACATAAATAGACAAGGAGGACATAGACTTCAAAATCTGGTGATCGAACTTTTTAAGAAGACTACCAAGTCTCTTGCACGTCCTTTGTGAGCCTGGTGTCACTTTCCAAGTAAAGAGAAAGCTGCTAACGTATGATAGAGAATATTTTGGTTATCTCATGGCACGTGAGTACGTGTATCTGATGGGCTTATTAACTACTCATTCATATTGGCAAAAGGGAAGACACGTCCAGATTTGCCTTTCAAGAAAGTTTGTTGCAGCAGAAAGGCTGAACTGTTTCAATCAGCAGAGACAATGTTAAAAAAATAGTAAAATACGAGAACATCCCATATAAATATCTCCATTTCCTCCAGAAAGTTTGACATAGCTCAAGTGGAAATCGATGATTGTGATATTATTAATATAGTAAGAGTATTTTTCATGTCCATATAGCACAATATGTTAATTCGCATCCTTATATTTTCTACGATTATATTTCTCCAAAAGAAAAAAGCATAAAAAATGTCAAAAAAATTATTATTTCATAATTATTTTATAACGGAAATAAGTCCACGGTATAAAAACAGTTCTGTACATTACAGAAACGCCAATTTCAAGTTGCAGAGTAGCCGAAGCAATGAATAAGGACTAGTTTTGTGTAGAATATAAATGTCTCAGATGCTAACTGTGGATGTTATTAAGTTTTTTTTCTTAGAACAATGACACAAGGACTTATTTCCCTTTTCAAATCACCGATTCAGTTATAAACTCAGGCTGCACAAAAAAAAAATAATGATAAGGGCAGGTTCAAACGCAAATTTGCTCATGCCTATACTGCGATTTTTGTAGGAAGAGCTCTCAAGATAACTCAAATCCCATCTTCGCGATGGAATATGTCACGGCATTTCGTATCATTCACAGTCGTTCCGCTAGATTTCGCACGATCGCGACCGTATGAAGCAGTGCTTGCGATCATGCGACTTCTACCGGCAAGACCGAGAAAAGACGCGAAATGCCGTGACATATTCCATCGCGAAGATGGGATTTGAGTGGCCTTGAGAGCTCTTCCTACAAAAATCGCAGTATAGTGCCTTGTCACATTTCTATCAAAATAACATCTTAGTACACGGCGGCCAACATAACATATACTCTTGCTCTCTCTGGCTAGAACTGTGCAAACCATGTTTTCTTACTTCGTTATTATGATTTTGGGCGGAGATTCTGGGTGTCTTATCTCTTTTTATAAAGAATAAACTCCGAAATCGGAAGCAAGAAACGAATGGCTCGTACGAGGCATTGTTTCGTAGTTCAAATGAGAAAGGCGCGTTTTAATTGATTAAAACCGCAATTTGGCACGAAATTCCTTTAAAAATTATGCATTGAAAGCTCAACGAGGCCAGGCCGTAAACCGAAGCTCCGTCATGAAATTGGACACGCGTAGTCTCAATTCTCGTTAAATGTTTGAGAAGCTATACGAATTTGACGTCATTCTACTTGTCTCGGAGAGTCATGCGCCATGGCGACATATGGAGATGCATCTCACGAATATCTGTGGAGGCAGGACTGCTAAAGATTAAACTGAGATTTTGCGGTCGGCAATATTCAAAGATATAGGGGATTTGTATACTGATGATGTATAAAATGCATTTGAATTTTGTAATATGTGTCGAGTGTGTGGAGAGAGATGAGTGGGTTCCTGCGCATCGTATGCACAGCCAATGAGCTTCAGACATAATTTTACGTCACAAAACAAGCGGGAATTTTAAATACAAAAATTATCAGAAGTCAATGAATCAGACATATGAAGCAATTTTTTAAAAAATATTGTATCTTTTATTTCGTAATCATCGTGTTATTTTTGGTTGGTCACCAATGAAACACTTTCACATTAACCATCATACATGGTCTCATTTAAAATGTTTATCAACACTTCTCGCTCTCCATGCAACTTGGCGGCCAGCGTCTGGTCAGTCTTTTCAAACAAAGTGCCCGTGTTGGTCACGTGGTCCGTGATGCAAACTGGTGCTGCGCAGAACTAGCAAAAATCGGTGCACCCGAAGAGCACACCCATCTCTTTCTACCATGGTGCAACAGGGTTCTATGCATCGATTTTTTTACAGTGGTCGATCACATTAGGTCATTGTTACACCTCCTGCCTAATAAAATGAATCTTTATAACAGTAAGAAGCACATTTCTGAGGCCACGAGCTCCGTTGAGAAGAAAGTTCGCGAATTAAAAATATTCATTTTATAAGGCAGGAGGTGTAAAAATGATCTGTCATTGGCCACTATAGAAAAATAGAAGTATTACACTGATCAACAAAAAAAAAAAACTTTTTTCATTTGCCCAGGATTTTGCAACGAATTTACAGTAAATTGGGTACGCTGAATCCAAATATGTTTTGCTGAATTGGCTCCAGTTTTTGTGCTATTAACATTGTAATGAATGGTATCACGAAACTCACAGCATCTCATTTAAATATCTATCTTTATACAAACATTGCTTTTTTTCATTTTAAACATTGAATATCGCATTATTTTCGGGATACTTCCCTCCCCAAATGTGTCTGGCTCCGCCCCCAACATTACTCAGTTTTGATTGATTGATGTTTCCGGGCGCGTCAACTACTTTGGTCATTAGTCCCGTAAGTCGCGTGTTTTTCTTGGGAGGTGGCGATGATCTTTCCCCCGCTGGATGGCGAGATCTGGCGTCGACCTACCGTCGACTAGCGGGGTTTCCCCTCAACCAGGTATCTCCTACCAGCGGGGCACCGCCCCAGCCGCGACAAGCTGTAAGCTCCCGACCGGTCTCCCGGCATGTGTGGTAGTGTAGTGCATGTTAGTGTAACTGTGTGTTTGTAAGAGTAAAGGATAGGGCAAGGAAGAGGAAGGAAAGATCGCGCGCGGTCCGTGGCCCGTTTGTAAGGGTACTGCTCCGGCATTCGCCTGGTGTTGATCGGAGAAACCACGGAAAACTACCGATCAGAGCAGTCGGTCGCTAGTATTCTCCTTCAGACAGCTGACAAGCTAGTGTTGAAAATCCTGCCGCCGCACAGTGGGGCAGGAGACGGTAAAACATGAGAAAAATTCAAAAATCAAAAGTCGACCGATTCATGTTTACTGATTGTTGCTGCGTACAGGAAGGCGTACTCTATCTCAAACATGCACTAACTTGTTCCCTGGCGTGTTTTGATACGAGTTTTGCATCGGCAAATCTGGTCAGTCGGTAAGCTTACGCAGGGCGCGCTGGATGTATGCTAGTGTTTTTGAGTTTGTATAAAGTAAACGCGAAGGAATTTTTGAACTAAATTAACATGGCTGATACATCTACAGCTATGTAAAAGTATATCGTCATAATATTGCGAATATTTAGTGCCTGTTCGCTTACAAAAATATATTTTTCAACCTTTGGCAAAATTTCAAGAAATCCATGAATTGATAAAGATTTAGTTACCTTCCAAATGCGTCCAAGCAAAAATTTTTGTTGCATTAAATTGAGCATACATTCTCCTTTAAGTATTTAATGAGAAATTTTGCCCGTTTTTGCCCCTTTCGAAAAAAAATATTTTTTTCTAAGTTCGTGCGTTCTTCTTTTTCAGTACCTCCGGAAGCGACGTTAGACATATCTAGAATGAACTTAGTCTTATGAAGGGAACAGGGTACAAGAATATTCAAAAATAGGTTTGTTTCTTGAAAGAACACATTAGAGTAATAATTAATTGTCCCAAAACCTCTCAAAATGAATACAATCATTTAGTTCCCAATATAAGCAGAAATGGTCCGAACAGAATGTACGATAGATTTATTAATATAAATGAAAGATGGCTTCAGAAATCATTGTGCTTTTCTATATATAAAGACAGTGTCAGTGAAGCATATATCTCTGGTTCCAGTATCTTTCTGTCATCTATCGTCCCACTGCAGTTGCTAACAAGAAATTCCGAAGACGAAGAAACGGTACTTTGGCGAAATCCATGCCCATCGTTTACTACACATTGCAGACCAATCAGAATGCAGTTGAAACCAGAGAGTGCGGAGCTTTCAGCAGCTGAGAAAACATACATTGACAGATCTCTAACTCTCTATGATCAATCTGATATGTAAGAATATTATTTTAAAGCACTGTTTGATATTTGCTATGATTGACGGGAATATTTGTAATGCTCTGACTGACATGAAATTCACACAAATGCTATTTACGTTGAGAGACTTCTAAACAATTAGATGATATCGAAAAATGCCTAAATATGGAAGTTCACTCCCCAGATTTGGAATTTGGTATTTCAGTACTGCACAATTGGATTCGATGCTTTGAGTGCCTGCTGCACATATCCTACAAAATTCCACTTAAATCATAGCAGGCATGAGGAGAAGCCAAGATGATAGTCTGAAAATACGAAAAATACAGAACGAATTCCAAGAAAATATGAGTTTATGAGAGGACAGACCAAAGCCTGGATTTAGCAGTTCTACTGATAGTAATACTGCAAGATCGTTTTTTGAAAATCGTGAGATATCGGCATGTGTAACAGGTCTTGATCGTGAACTAATAGAACGATTTCGCATAGTGCTCATCGCCATTTACAGTGGGTTTCGTATTTAGAAAAGTTTCAAACATTTTGTGTTAATACAGTCAGGTTATCTGTGGAAAAATACCCTTGGTACTGTACGCCGCCAACAGTACACAAACTACTAATTCATTGTCCAGCAGTGTTGGCGAAATCTTTTCTACCTATTGGTCAGCTATCTGGAGAGGCACGTAATAACGACATTAATAAATTTAGGGAAGACTTTTCTCGTAAGTGTGCCATAGACAAAACCAATAAAGACATTTTTACCGACTTCTGGTGTCATCTGACCCTGTCATCATAAGCTACAGACCACTTCCTGCAAAGAAAATTGAAGAACATACGATATGTTTTAAATATGATGTTGCTTGGAAAAGCACAAGAAAGTGAAACAGAAGATAATGATACTGCTGAGTCTTCAGATTCATTATGTTGATAAGAACTAGGTCGTACAATGACGATACACACAGATAAAGGCAATCATTAAGTGTAACCATTTCTTCATTAACAGACTTTGTATCGACAAGTTTTGAAACAACGTTTTTATAACGCACTGTAATCTGAAATTAACAAATAATGTTATATTTTGCTTTATTTATGTTATTTAACATCTTTTGTTATCAACTCAGTCCATTACTGCTCTTCTGTTCACTTAAAATATTTATTCTCAACTTTGGAGGCCTCCTGCCCCACTGTGCGCCGTCGGGACTTGAACCTAGGACCTCCCGGTCAGGGACTGCAGTGACATTAGGTTGATGCACTGAGCCACCTCTCCCGGTCGAAGTTCGACTTACTAAGACATTACAGTCCCTTGCAACCAAAGCAAAAGGGTGAGTTCGCGGTCCGCGGCCAGTTTGTTAGGGTACTGCGCCGGCATTCGCCAGGTGTTGATCGGAGCAACCACGGAAAACTCCCGATCAGAGCAGCCGGCTCGCTAGAATTCTCCTCCAGACAGCGACTCGAATTCGACCTGACATTACTCAGCCCCGAGCATCCTCCGCATTTGCTCGTTGGGCGCCAGATCCAGCGGCGTCTCGCCGTCGTTGTTGCGGGCCCCGACCTTGGCGCCGGCCAGCAGCAGCTTCGCGGCCGCCGCCGCGTTGCCCTCGAGCGCCGCCAGATGCAGCGGCGTGTCGCCCGCGCGGCTCGTGCGGGCGTCCAGCGGCGCCCCCGCCTCCAGCAGCAGCTCCACGCACCGGCCCGTGCGGTCCTTCTTCGCCGCCCAGTGCAGCGGCTGCAGGCATACGCAAAGTAAAGGCCCGTTCACAATGCAGACGTAAACATAAGGGTAACGCACAGACATAAACTTTAACATATACTGCGATTTTTCTAAAAGCGACCCTCAAGGCCACTCAAATCCCATCTTCGTGATGAAATATGTCACGGCATTTCGCGTCTTTCTCAGTCGTTCCGCTAGATTTCGCACGATCGCGACCGTATGAAGCAGTGCTTGCGATCGTGCGACTTCTACCGGCAAGACCGAGAAAAGACGCGAAATGCCGTGACATATTCCATCGCGAAGATGGGATTTGAGTGGCCTTGAGGGACGCTGTTAGAAAAATCGCAGTATAAACATAAGTGATAGACTGAAGCATTTACAATGTTCGACATTCACGTCCAACATAAGCGTAAGCAAAGATTTTCTATTTTCTGTGCGACATTCCAGTTACTATTGGTTGGATGTGAGAATCTATATTTTATATACACTGAAATTTTGTTTAAAATATGCATGTTTATATAAACATACTTAACATATATAAACATGTACGTATGTACTGTGGCACAACAACTCTTTACGAGCCAAGGCCTACCAGCGGCGTCTCGGCCTTGCGGCCATGAGTTGGGTTGGGTTGGGTTGGGTTAGGTTTGGTTAGGTTAGGTTAGATATTTTAATTTCAATAAAAAATCAAACTAAATGGTACTACTATGAATATTACAACTAAACTAAACTATAAAAAGATCGTACGCTACAAAACAACGCAGAAAACCGTCGAAAATCAACCAAGCAATTTAGAAAACAAGTCTTTTGTTCGATCTATCGACTTCGATACTCGATTTTGAGTTAAACGTACTGTGATTGGTTCATTTCTTATTTCTGAAATAAGCATAAGCACAGAAGCTTGAAGCTTGCAAGCTTTTCAGTTAACGACTTATGCGTTATGCTTATGCGAATGCATTGGGAATGAGTCCGCTTATAAACGTTCAACCCTTCCAGTGATATTACTTATGATAAAATGTAGCCTCAGATGTCTAAGTTTCTAAGTTTTATCATATATTTGGTAACATGGCGTCTCTTGATATGTGGGGTATTGCTGCAACCAAAGTTTAATTGCAGAGTATGAGCAATTATAATGTTTAGAATGTTTATGTAATACAGTCCATCCGGACTACAAAAATAAAACCATACAGATTAAAGCATATGACATGTTTTCCCGATAAGTAGAAAATGTGATGTTTGGAAAATGCCCAATTCATGAAGTTAATGTTTTGTTGTTGTTTTTTACTTCAAAATCAGAGAACCCAATTTCGAAAGAAGAAGAACGGCGAAGAAAATTGAATGTTTCCTGGATCATCCTTAAATAATTCTTCTAAAGAACTCTTTCAAGCATTTGAAGTAAAGAAAAGAGGGGTACCAATATTTAGAATGGATTATCCAGGTATTACTTCTACAGCATTCCAAAAATGAATATATTCAGTTCCAGAATTGTTACAATTAGAAAAAGCTGGAATTTATTCAAATCAACAAAAGAATTTAAGTTAATTTATCCACTAGAGCTATTACGTAGATTTTTTAGAGATTTTTGTATTATTTATTATTTATTTACGTCAAAAACAGTTTAAAACTGTGTGTGACGAACTATGGGGAAAAGTGAAATTTGTGCACGTTTTCATAATTCTGTGATCTCTATCCTAAACCATATTCTAGTCGAATTTTATATAGAGAGAAAAGATTTTTTTTTCAAGTTTTGTTGACAAAAATATTCGCTCCTATATAATAAAATATATTTTCAAAGGTAAATTAGCTATGAATGTGTGCCCTTAACCCTCATCATGTTCAAGAAAGAATAATACTTTTTGCCGCGACAATTTGGAAAACAATAATTTCAATAACTATATTTCCCACTGAAATTCAGAAGACGTGCGCACAAATAATGAAGTTACATTAATGTCCAGAAGCAAAACAAGTGACCATCTCAGCATTTGCTCAAAGGATCAGGGAAACTGGACGAAAAACCTGATTGAGATGGGAGCCATCAACCCAGAAGCTGTGGTACAGTACTTGTTACAGGTTCTTTAGAATTATGAAGAATTCTTTAGAATTAGTCCAAATGATAAATAATTACATTAACTATCATTGTTCAAATTAATGTTACTTTCCTTTTGATACTTTCAAAGAAATAATGTAGGAAGCTGATTTAACCATAATTGTAACTAGGAGTCCAAATTCTGATGTTGCTTTATACAGATGGGCAACTAGAAAAGCTGATGGTCAATTAGATTCATCAACAACACAATATGAAGAAAAATTACTAATACAGAAATGTGTATTAGAGTACCTGCCATAAGTTATGAGGCAAATAATGCTTTAGCTTTGAAAGACAATATTAAAAATCCAACATTTGTAATATCATTCTTTGATCTACAAACATTTCAATTATTGGGATTATCTGGACACAAAAATTTTGAAATTGATATTAGTAATTACTACCATTCGTTGCAACTGACATGCCATATTTCTTAGTTGAATTTCAAACTGATAGACATAACCAATTAAAAGATTCAAGTGAATTTCATCATGTTAATCTCTAAAATATTTCAATAAAAATGGTAGAAATTAAGTGTTTACACAAGAAAATTGTAATCTTAATCTACCTAATGTATGCATGAAAGGTAATGATGTATATACTGATTTAAAGCGAATTACACTTGGAAATATAGAATTATCAATACCGCCAAGTCTTTTTGTTTCAAGGTTTCCAATATATGTTATGAATTTATCGAAAAGGAAAATAATAGATGCAACTGAGGGAACATCCATAAAACTATGTATTACTTTTACTGAAAATGTACCAGCTAACACTGAAGGTTATGTTATAAGGTATGGTAAAAACAATTTAAAATTTAAATACAATTCATGATAATTTTTAACAAGATAAATGAATGAGTCTAAGAAAGTAAATTTATTCAGTTTTATATTATAGTTATTGAATTTTTCTTGAAAATATAAGTTTTAAAAACCTGAAGTTAAAAGTTTTGACCGTTTTAACTTACTGTATATTATTTTTATTTCTGACTAATAATGTTATGTTTTGACACACTGGATATTTTTAAAAATTTTTGACCAATAATATTAAGTTTCTTTAGAATGAATAGTAACAGATTAACTAAACAATTACATGATTTTTTAAAATAAAAAAAACTTCGAGCAATTGGTTTAAATTAATCCACGAAGACTTGAATGAATTAAAAATTACTGATAAATTAATTCAAATAAATAACAATTCAGAAAATACAAAAGAGGAGTAAAAATGTCAGAAGAGAGAAAAAAGGCAACATCTGAAAGAATGAAAGAATAATGGAAGAAACGTAAAGAAAAAAAGCACAGAAGAAGTAACTGTAATAATGTTTAATGTAACAAAACAAAGATATATAATGAATTAGTTTATGTTTGCATTGTATACATTTAAAAAAATATTTAATACGCCTGTAACAAGTAATGTACTTCAGCTTCCGGGTCAATGACCCCCATTTCGATCAGGTTTTTGTCCAGTTTCCCTGATCCATTGAGCAAATGCTGAGATGGCCCCTTGTTTTGCTTCTGGACGTAAATGTAGCTTCACTGTGCGCACGATTTGTTGAGCACTCCTTTTGCTTGTAGTTCATTTACAGTTGAAATTGATTTTCTATAACTCGTGAAAAAACATTTTTCAAATATCTTTATTTTCTAAAATAATTATTTTCTAAATTCATTTTTTCGTTTTTTTTTGTTTTTTTGTTTTTTGTTTTTTTTAAATAAAATTCTGGCCCTCAAGAAAATGTGCGCAGATAAATTTCTTTCCCCACACGTCATATACGGTTTTTACTGTTTTTTGACAAATAAATATCTAAATATCTAAACTGATCTAACGTACTCCAAAGTGGGTGATCCGAAAGAAGAAGAAGAATATTAAGTTTTGGCACACTGTATTCATATCTAAACCACAACAGCGCATCTATCTTATCATTTCCGTTTCCGTTGCAATATTCACTTAAGCGTTTCAAAACGAACTTTTAGCATTTTAAAACGAACGATGTGTACATGTGAAAGTTAAATTCAACTAGTGGTGCTACAGAATGGCATGCACAGACTTTCCGGTATTAGTTTTCTGCTTCGCTTGGTCTCCGCTAGCTACTCGGACTTGCTAATACTCTTGACAACTGCCATCTATCGCCGCCCAAACAAAATTTTTTGACATTTTATTAATTTTTCCGTTTCCTAATAGTAGAACAAAAATATTATTTTAAGAATATTAAAAAACAGTTAAACCTCGTCCTAAATGGCAATTTTCGTTGGAAAATTTGGGTCCGTTTTCAAGAAGATGGCGTTTAAGCGCTACTGTAAATGCGAAATTTGAAGCTCTTTTTCACAGAAAGTTTTTGAGTTTTCGAAAAACTTCATTGGAAGCCATTTGAAGCACTTGCATTTACAAATTTAATTGTGCTTACAAATTGCTGGTAATGTGCATTTTAACAATATGAGAGAACTTTCAAAAAAATTAAATTTTTGTAATTTTTGAAAAAACAAAACATATCACAAAATGAACTTTACGCCATATTAAAGAGTGCAATTAGCACTATTCATTCGAAAAGTTTGAACAAAAAATTTGAAGCCATTTTTGAGAAAATGGCGTTTGAGCGGTTCTGAAAATGCGGAATTTTGACCGAGTTTTCACAGAAAACTATTCAATTTTCAAAAAACTTTATTTGACATTATTTAAAGCACATGTTCCCATTAATATAATAATGTGAATAAATCGCCGCTAATGTAAATATTAAGAACGTTAGAGACAAGTCAAAAAAATTACATTTTTGTAATTTTTGAAAAAACAACTAAATTGATCAATATGGTCTTAATATCATATCATACAGCACATTTAGCACTATCCCTACCCAAAGTTTAAAGAAAAGAAAAAGGGAGAAGAAGAGTTTAAAGAAGTTGGAGCCGTTTTTGAGAAAATCTTGTTTTTGTAATATTTTAAAATTTCAAATATTGCGTGCAATATTGCGCAAAAATTACTAAAATTTTCAAAAAAATGTACATGACCTTAATGAAAGAACTCACTAACTCACTTTGTGCAACAAATTTTATTTAAAGGAAAAATCTCTATCTTGAATTTTGTACTTCTAGAAAGGCGGCGAAAAAAATTCAAACTTTTGCAATTTTCGAAAATTTGGAGTTAACCGTGAAAATCGGACATGTCACCTTAAGTGTATTTATTTATTTATTGATTTGTCAAAAAAACAGTAAAAACTGTATATGACGTGTGGGGAATGAAATTTATCTGCGCACATTTTCTTGAGGGCCAGAATTTAAAAAAAGAAAAAAAAGAAAAAAACAACGAAAAAATCAATTTAGAAAATAAAAATATTTGAAAAATGTTATAGGAAATCAATTTCAACGGTAAATGAACTACAAGCAAAAGGAGTGCTCAACAAAACGAGTGCTCAACAAAACGTGCGCACAGTGAAGCTACATTTACGTCCAGAAGCAAAACAAGGGGCCATCTCAGCATTTGCTCAATGGATCAGGGAAACTGGACAAAAACCTGATCGAGATGGGGGTCATTGACCCGGAAGCTGAAGTACATTACTTGTTACAGGCGTATTAAATATTTTTTTAAATGTATACAATGCAAACGTGAACTAATTCATTATATATCTTTGTTTTGTTACAATAAACATTTTTCTTTTTCACGATCAGTATAGTCTCTAATTGTATAGAAGTAATTGTGTTTTCTATTCTATACTAACAACAAATTTAAAGAAAAAATTTGGAGCCGTTTTTTGAGAATATTTCGAAAATGTCCGCGGGACTTCATGTAAAGTACCCCCAAATTTTAAGAAAAGTTTTTCAAAATCGTGGCGCATCGAGTGGACGCAGATTGACCGGGGAATATTCATTTTGGAAGAAATCGCACGTATGGTTTAAGCGCTTGTGTTGTTCACAGACTGATGGACGGACGTTTTGGAAAAAAAAAAAAAAAACAAACATTTTTTCGGTATCAGAGGACCCCAAACGTGTATTTTCGTTAAAATCTCGAAATTGATTTTCCGCAGCATTACATAACTTTGCCTGTACTACGTATGCGGGAAACTAAAAAGGATAGAAAATCAGGAAGTTGATATCTATATTTCCAGAAGATTTTTACACTACATTAAGTAAATGGAGAGCACATTTTGTTATGGTATTTAAAATAAAACTTTTCTAATGGTATTGAAAATATAATGGTTCTAATTCATTTATTCCTTTCTTTAAGTTTTCTATTATTGTAGAATGATTGGATTTACTTTTGAAGCTTAAGTATAGACATTCAATTTTTGAGTTTTTACAACAGTATTTATAAGTTCATTATATTCATAGTAAATATTATCTTTAAAAAAATAAATTCTACCGTTTGTATACCTAAATGTTGAATCCTTTGCTGTTCGAATTCCAGAAAATCTATAGATATCATACCAAAATGTTTCTTTTTTAAAGTGTATTCATCAATTTCAGCATTATAAATTTAATTGAAAAATATAAACGTTTTTCCTGAATTAAAATTAACAATAGCATGTATTTTAGAATTCTGATGTAAACCCATTTCGCTTATTCTTTTTGGATAATTTGATATTAAATTTAAACTTGGCTATTTGACAATATAATAGTCTGTGTCTAAAAAAATAATAAGTAATAGTTTTAAAATGTAGAGGTAAAAATGATAACCAATCTCTTATTAATTGTGGTCTACTTATTTGTCAAATTTTAATTTTTACTATCCAAATCCATTCTTAATAAAAAATAAATATATCATAAACAAGAAGAAAAGTATTAACATTTAAATTGTTACAACGATGTGGTACATTTATTGGTTTATTTCTTGGAATTGGTGTTGACGATTATGTTGGATTTATTTTAACATACAAGCTTTGAATAGCCAAGATATCATCTGCATTTAGTTCAATTAATCCTTTCATAATAGCATTTTGATCATTTCTATGTTGTAAGCCTAGAGTATGACCTATTTCGTGCAGTAATACGGAATATAAACTTATCTGTCCTTGTGGTGTATTTTTATCAATTTTTAAATACCATTCTTCATCCATATCAATGTGAATTTCTAACGGTGTGTTATTTATATTTGGAAAAGATACACGTGCTAAAATTCCACTTTTTCCATCAACTTTATTTGTATACACATCTGAAGATCTTTGACAATTATGATAACAATTTTTATTAGAAATTATAATAGTATCTGGTGAAACAATATATCATTCGAATTTTAAACTATAATAATTTGACCATGTACTGAATGCAGCTTGTGTTAAATCTAACATTTCTCTATTGACATGACTTGAATACCATTTTATTATATTTTTATTCCAATTTTTGGGTCGATGTTCTAAAAGTTGTATCTTGTTCACAACATCTAAGTTTTTCTAATAATGTTAATGTTTCATTATTTAGTTCACCATCTAATGGTAAATGATAGTATTCTTGAAATTTAAAAAGAGCCTCTTTTAAATCATCTTCATAATCTAAATTATTTCATTTCTCTATCATACTATTATTGGCTAATATTATATTCCATAAACTAAATAGAATATACAATTTTATCTGCATTTATTACACTTTAAACTCATACGAATGGCTTTTTATGCATTCAAACATTTAATGTATATGTAAAAACTTTATAGGGTATTACAGTTTCGTTTATTCCCTTCTTAAAATTCCATGCACTTATCTGCATTTTCTCTACTGAAAAATTCTACAGTTATGGAAGCTCTTCCCTGGGAAATAGCTGCAATGGCTCAATGATAGAAACATTAGTTGCAGTGTAGCGAGGTTGGGGATTTTATCACCAAATTTGGTGTTTTTTTCGCATTTAGTGGAATTTTTTAGGAGAAACGTTTTTAGGGATTTTTGTTGGGGATTTAATTTTCATTATACTTTTGAAACAATTTTTTTAAACAAATAAAGAACTCAACGAAACTGAATAAACGAGATTCAATCAAATCAAAATCTTTATCTCGGTTTCAGTCATTAGGATACAAAGATTTCTCTGATCTCTTAAGCTTCGTAACTCTGACACTATCTCTTACTCAATAGCACCCCTGTAAACTAGTGGTGCTACAGAATGGCACAGACTTTCCCGTATTAGTTTTCTATTTTCTTGGGTCTTCGCTAGCTATTCGGAATTGCCACATACTCTTTCCTGCCAGCTACAATCTATCACCGCCAAAAGTACATTTTTTTGTCATTTTCCTAATTTTTCGGTTTCCTATTGGTAGAACGAAAATATTAATTTTAGAATATTAAAGAACACAAGAACCTAGTCGTACATGGCAATTTTCTTTTAAATATTATGTGCCGTTTAAGCGAAAATGGCGTTTTAGCACTACTAAAAATGCGAAATTTTCACAGAAAATTTTTGAGTTTTCAAAATACTTTATTTGAAGTTATTTGAAGCTTTTACACTCACAAATATAATAATCTTTACAAATTGCGGATAATGTGCGTATTAAAGATGTGAGAGATCTTTCAAAAAATTTATATTTATATAATTTTTGAAAAAACAAAAAAATTACTCAAAATAAACTTTACGCCATATTAAAGTGTAATTATCACTATCTGTTACAAAAGTTTCAAGAAAACATTTGCAGCCATATATGAGAAAATGGCGTTTGAGCATTTCTGAAAATCCCCAAATTTGAGCTACTTTTCACAGAAAACGGTTGTGTTTTCGAGAAACTTTACTTGACAATATTTAAAGCATATATACTCGTAAATATAATGTAAAAAAATCGCCGATAGTGTAAATATTAACGACGTGAGAGACAAGTAAACAAATTTACATTTTTGTAATCCTACCAATAGACCAATATGGTATTTTATGTCATTGATAGAGTACATTTACCACTATCCCTACCAAAAGTTTAAAGAACAAAATTGGAGCCGTTTTTGAGAAAATCTTGTTTTTGTAATTTTTTTAAAATTGCACATATTGCACGCAATATTGCACGAAAACTACCAAAATTGTGAAAAACATTTACATGACCTTTATTAAAGAACTCAATATGCAGAACAAATTTTATTTCAAGAAAAAATCTCTATCTTCAATTTTGTAGTTGGAGAAAGACGCCGAAAAAAAGTCAAACTTTCACAATTTTCGAAAATTCAGAGCTGTACCTGAAAATCGGACCTATGCCATATTAAAAAGTGTAATTTACTCTATTCCTACAAGAAATTTAAAGAAAAAATTTGGAGCCGTTTTTGAGAAAATTTTGAAAATCCCCGGGGGCTTCATATAAAGTACCCCCAAATTTTGAAGAATCTTTTTCAAAATCTCAAAGCTTCGACTAGAATCAGATCGACCGGGGAATATCCATTTTGGAAGAAATCGTACGTATGGTTTAGGCGCTAGCAGTGTTCACAGACGGACAGACAGACGGACGTTTTCCTTTCAATTGGGTTTTCGGTATCAAGGACCTAGAAAACAGGGTTTCTGGCTACACCACGTGTTAGGGGATTTTTTTTCTTAATTTAGCAACTGGTTTTATCCACTTATTCGTTTTCACGTCCCGGCAATTAATTTTTTCCGACGATAATTGGCCATTTTTTCGCGCAGCATTACATAACTTTCCCTATAATACGTATATCACTCCGTGTATACGTACGTATATGGGAAAGGAAAAATTGTATACCTATATCGTTATGTAAATAGTGGCAATTCATATTTTTCTTTGATAAAAATATAGGTGTTTGCTATAAAATATAATCATATAAAATGAATAATATTTTTCGTATTTTTTTTATTTCCAAACATCTTGATATATTTTAAACATGAAATAATAATTATTAGAATTTGTTGTTTTCTTTCGTCGTTTTGGTGACTTTCGCAGCGCTATCTAGTGGGAAGTGATTTAGATCACCTGGCAACACTGATTAGTTGCCTCTAGACGTCGGGAAGTCGCAGGGTTTTAGTACCGACCGTGGAGGATTTTGATATTACATAGCTCGACTCATACTACATAGGTTGAATGCAGCCGCTGTCTGCAGGAGAATTCTAGCGGTCGGCTGCTCTGATCGGTAGTTCTCCGTGGTTTCTCGGATCAACACCAGACGAATACCGGAGCAGTACCTTAAAAAAGACCGCTGATTGGCGCTTCTTCATCCTTGCCCTTCCTCTCCGCTGAAACACACACGCGTAGGTTGGCACCGGATTATTCACCAAGGGAAGAACACCACCGCCTGACGGGATACAACACACGCCAGGGGTTTCCAACGGGGTCGGTGTAGACCCCCTGGGGTCGATGGAATTTTGAAGCGGGTCAATAATGATTAAGGGGTCAACAATGACAAAGAAAAGCCCCTCCTTTGTTCCCGAAGTTGGGTAAAAAACTGAGATCGCTTCATTTACAACGCTCTAAACATAGAGAGGTTTTTGTAAGTTTTGAAGGTGTAGAACAGGGGTTCCCAACGGGGTGGTATAGACCCCTGGGGGTTGATGAAATGTTGAAGGGAGTCAATGGCGATTAAGAGGTCAACAATGACAAGGAAAAGCCCCTCCTTTGTTCCCGCTGTTGGGTAAAAAACTGAGATCGCTTCATTTACAACGCTATAAACATAGAGAGGTTTTTGTAAGTTTTGAAGGTGTAGAACAGGGGTTCCCAACGGGGTGGTATAGACCCCTGGGGGTTGATGAAATGTTGAAGGGAGTCAATGGCGATTAAGAGGTCAACAATGACAAGGAAAAGCCCCTCCTTTGTTCCCGCTGTTGGGTAAAAAACTGAGATCGCTTCATTTACAACGCTATAAACATAGAGAGGTTTTTGTAAGTTTTGAAGGTGTAGAACAGGGGTTCCCAACGGGGTGGTATAGACCCCTGGGGGTTGATGAAATGTTGAAGGGAGTCAATGGCGATTAAGAGGTCAACAATGACAAGAAAAAGTCTCTCCTTTGTTCCCGAAGTTGGGTAGAACTGAGATCGCTTCAGTATCAGCGCTAAAAACGTTGAGAGGTGTTTGGAAGTATTGAAGGTGTAGAGCAGGGGCTCCCAACGGGGTCGGTAAAGACCCCTGGGGGTCGATGAAATTTCGAAAGGGGTCAATAATGATCAAGGAGTTAACAGTGACAAGGAAAAGCCCCTCCTTCGCTACTGATTCGTTCCGTGACTGTAGTTTGTGTTTTTTGCTCGGGATGTGGCTGTGATCTTCTCCCGCTAGATGGTGAGATCCGACGCCGACCTATTGTCAGCGAAGTAATAGTCAACCCAGTAATAGTCTTTGCACAGCAAAAAAAAGCATTGCAATGTAATAATTTACATGGGAAATACCCACAACTCTCGTCATCTACGGACACACAAGACGCCTGTCAGCACCTGCCAGGGAGCTAGTTGCCTACAATATGGCGCAGAGTGCAGCATTCAATTTGCAGCGCTACATGTGTATCTAGATAATACTATCCAATATGTTTGATTAATACACAAGTGTGATATTACGACACGAGCGAGTATCGTTAACTTCACACGACTGTATTAATACCCATTATATCGAGTTTCATACGGTACTTTTTCTACGACTTTTATAAATTAAACTTTTACAATGAATAGTTTCGTAGCAATTGATTCAGCCACGACCACCTAGCGGACAGCTACCTAAATCTACCCTCGCATGCTGCCGCGGGTGGCTGTGGTTACCTGACCGCCTGCTAGGGAGTACTGCGTTAGTCAAATAGGATCAAAGTGAAATTACGATCCACTTTATTTTAAATAATATACCACGAAAAAATAGTACTAATAAAAGAAATTAAAATTGTATTAGATATAATATTATGCTCAATATTTTTAACGTACACAATCGAACGAAACACTTGCGAAAACGATTCTCAATGATTAATTGAGAATAAGTGTCGATACTTGGTTTGTAAACTTCTCTGTGACCTGTATCATAATGAAAACTATATCGAAATGAGTACCATTATGCAATTGGTTGCAGCCATCAAATGGCAGCATTATACAATGGGAGTAGAAAAAATAACCGATGGACCCTACCTGCCACCCGTACCAGTCACACTGCTGCACCAGGACTCCAGCAAGCAGCAGCAGGTCCAGAATCACAGCGTTGCCATGCATTGCCGCCAGGTGAGCAGCTGCAGCCACAGATCAACATGGTGAGGTCTTCCCGTCATACTGTATTGTTATATCGACAGAACGCAATAAAACATAGGAACGAAAAGCACAACTTAATAACCGACTGCATTAATAGTAATTTAAGCCATAAGGACGGAAAATGTTACATTACAAGCGAGATGTTTCCAGCAGAGGTTCCTGACGTCGCGTCACGTCGACGTCCTGAATTTTTAATGAGTAATGTAACATTTCCGTACGTATGTCGTAATACGATTTATTTCATATTGCAACTTCCAAACCTGAGTCATGTCTCTACAAATATGTCCAATGCAGCCCAATAGTGAATAAAGAAATCAGGTCACAGCAGTGCGGCTCAAATGTGGGTTGCTAAAAGTGATAGCGCGCGGAGCAATTTTTCGGCGAATACAGTGAAATAGTTAAATTATGCGAAGAAAAAATACTTAAGTAGAGATTTTAAGCTTTCTTATGTAAATTAAAAGTATTTCGGATCAAAATTTACGGAGCAAAGGCCATTTGAAAAGTGTCTATTTCTATGGTTTAAACGTAAAATTAGCCATATTCGGACTAATGTAGCATACTGAGTCAAAAGGGTAATGTTTGATGATCATCAAAATTGTTAGTTGATTGTAAAATCAATAGTCCACGACACGACCTATTCTAAAAACATTTATATTTCGCTTAAGCGGGCACATAAAACTAACTTCGTTCTTAAAACTGTGCTGGTGGTATGCAAAAATTCAGCGAGTCGATTTATTGCAAGTTAAATACTTTCAACAACTTTTCCCAAGGCTGTTTTTTCTAGGGATGGCGCCGCCCTAGAGCCCTTCAGGAGTACCCGCCACTAGTTAGGCAAGTTTTACAGCCAAGCCCGTTATTTGTAATATATCGGTCGTGTGTCGCACAATATAAGGCTTTATTTTTATTACTATTATCTACCCTTCTTTGAAGAATAGTATTTTCTTCGAGAATAGAATGATAGCTATTATTCACGAGTTGATGTTTACGACACGAGCGACGTAGGAGCGAGTATCGGAATTTCTACGAGTAAATAATAAGCCATTCCACGCGAGTATAAGACTATACTTTCTCTACGACTTTGAGACTGATATTTTAAAAAATACTAAATGGGCCCCTTAACCTCACAGAACGGCTATACAACACTCAATGTTCTCTGACCCGAACAAACACCAAACTCACAAACTGTTTCGTGGTTCACCTGTCTTCCCGACAGTTGCAACCTGCCGCGGCAGAGCACGCACGCAGCGCCTCTGGAGGCGACTGCGAGAACCCTCTATCGTGTGTAATGAACGAAGACGAATGTAATTGGTCGACAGCCGTGCGAGAATAATATTCTCGCACGGCTTGTCAAATTGGCATCATTACTGCATTCAATAATGTGCAGAAATGTGTACATTCTGGAGTAGTCGTAGAGAAAAAATCTAATTCATACCTTTCCTTGGAGCATGAGTTCTTGTCCTCTGTCTTTACCTTCATCTCATTTGTTTCAATTGTTCTTAACGAATTGAGACGGCTGCTAAGAGAGGCTTATCGTGTTTTTATTTCAGTTAAGTCAATATAACAGAATAATGGGAAAAAATGTTTTAATGTAATGAAAGAAATGCTTACCAGTCATTCCTTCTTGGCCGGGTGCGTTAATGTTGACCTTTTCTTCCAACAACCTGCGCACCACTTCAACTCTGCCTTTTTTCACCGCTTTATGGAGCTTTATCGAGAACGCAGCTTTATTCTTGTGGAGAACAGGTTTCGACTTCTTCCCTCGAGATTTAGGCAAGACAACACGGGTCGAAGAAAGAGCTGTGCCTGAGTGTGCAGTGGGTGGATGCGCACTAGCAGACTGGGCATTTCGACCTGCAGGAGACGATTCATTGAACGAAGCAGAGGGAAGTCGAGAATCTGGACGTCTGGAACCGGAGAACGCAGGAGGTAAAGGAGGTCTGGCACCCGGTGTAAGAGGAAGCTCAAGATTTCTATTCGCACTGGAGAACGTGGTCTTAGATGGTGATGTGGTTTCATAGATTGAGAGAGTGTCATTGGCTTGAATCGTCAGGGCAGGAGGAGAGGAAGACGTTGTAGGATGAAGCGCGGGATTTGGCCCCGCACTTGAAAACGCTTGAGAACATGTCGGTGTGGTTTCATGGGTTGGAAGAGTGTCATTGGCTTGAATCGTCAGGGCAGGAGGAGAGGAAGACGTTGTAGGATGAAGCGCGGGATTTGGCCGCGCACTTGAAAACGCTTGAGAACATGTCGGTGTGGTTTCATAGGTTGGAAGAGTGTCATTGGCTTGAATCGTCAGGGCAGGAGGAGAGGAAGACGTTGTAGGATGAAGCGCGGGATTTGGCCGCACACTTGAAAACGCTTGAGAACATGTCGGTGTGGTTTCATAGGTTGGAAGAGTGTCATTGGCTTCAATCGTCAGGGCAGGAGGAGAGGAAGACGTTGTAGGATGAAGCGCGGGATTTGGCCGCGCACTTGAAAACGCTTGAGAACATGTCGGTGTGGTTTCATAGGTTGGAAGAGTGTCATTGGCTTGAATCGTCAGGGCAGGAGGAGAGGAAGACGTTGTAGGATGAAGCGCGCGATTTGGCCGTGCACTTGACAATGCGGTCTTAGACGTCGGTGTGGATTCATAGGATGAGAGAGTGCCATTCGTTTGAAACGTCGCGCCAGGCGCAGAGGGAGACGATTGATGAGGAAACGAAGGATTTGAAGACCCACCGGCTGTAGATGGGGTGGATTCAGAGTTCGCGTGTGTATGGTCACAGGCACATCGACATGACATGGCGGGAGTAGAGGACGATGAAGTCGAAGTAGTGGCGTTAGCAGCTTCCGACGAGTTGTCAACATGGCGTGTCTGAATCGTCACCTCTGCCATGGTATTGGTTTGTTTAAGAAACAATTCCACCAGGGCCTTCGCCTCTGGGATTATCATCTTCACTGTGTCGATGGATAGCTCCACGGCTCCAACGCGTGTCTGCAACTTTTCCACAGCTTCTTCCAGCTTTCGAATTTGCAGAGGTTCCTTCTCTGTAGTTGTCTTCTGTTGTCTCAGATTCGAAACAGTCACTTGCAATGTCTGAATTTCTCGCTCCTAAAATTGTAAATAATAATTATTTAAAAAGGTTACTGTTAAAGTCGTGGTCCCTATTGTTTCCCACGACAATGCGAATCAGAAACAAATCGTGAAATATTACAAGCTAACGATATACGATTTTTAATTTCCTGCGGAGTACTATACGTAATATAGGGAAGGTTATGTAATGCTGCGCGAAAAAACGGCAGATTTCGGCAGAAAAAATGCATTGCCGGGCCCTGATAACGAAGAAGTGGAAAAATTCAGTAAATTAAGAAAAAAACCCTCTAACACGTATTGTAGCCAGAATACCTGTTTTGTGAGTCCTAGATGACGAAAAATCAATCGACGGCAAAAAGTCCATCCGTCTGTCTGTCCGGTGTATGTGAACAACACTAGCGCCCAAAAACCATGCAAAGGATTTTTTCCAAATTGAAGAAACCCTTGTCCATCATGCTTGAGTCGAAGCTCTGCGATTTTGAAAAACATTCTTTAATTTTTGGGGATATTTCACATTAAGGCCCGCAGACATTTTCAAAAATTTTCTCAAAAACGGCTCAATTTTTTCTTTAAATTTCTTGGGAGAATAGAGTAAAATACACTTATAAAAGTGCCATAGTAGGTCCGATTTTCATGAATAATTCTGAATGTTAGGAAATTGTAAAGGATTGAATTTTTTCGGCGTCTTCCCACAATTACAAAATTGAATATAGAGATGTTTCCTTCAAATACAATTTGTTCTCCATTGTGAGTTCTTTCATTAAGGTTCCGTACATTTTTTGGAAACTTTAGTAGTTTTCGCGCAATATTGCATGCAATATGTGCAATTTTAAAAAAATTACAAAAACAAGATTTTCTCAAAAACGGCTTCAAATTTATTCTTTATACTTTTCGTAGGGATGGTGCTAAATGTACTCTATGAGATGACATAAACATCAGTTTGCTCTATTCTTTTGTTATTTCAAAAATTACAAAAATGTAATTTTTTGTACTTGTCTCTCATGTCGTTAACATTACCGGCGATTTGTACACATTTATACATTTATGAGTAAATGTTCTTTACGTAATGTCAAATAAAGTTTCTCGAAAACTCAACTGTTTTCTGTGAAATTCCACATTTTCAGAAACGTTAAAACGCAATTTTGTCATAAATGGATCCAAATTGTTTCTTACGGATAATTTGCACTGTTTAAGATGACGTAGAAATTAATTATGCTGTATTCTCTTGTTTTTCAAAAATTACACAAATGTAGTTTTTTTGAAAGATCTCCCGTTAATACGCACATTTCCAGTAATTTGTAACCAGTATTGTAATTGTGAATTAAAGTGCTTCAAATGACTTCTAATGAAGTTTTTAGAAAACTAAAAACTTTTCTGTGAAAAAGAGCTTCAAATTTCGCTTTTAGAGTAGTGCTTAAACGCCATCTTCTTAAAAACGGTTGAATTTTTTTCAATGAAAATTGCCATTTACGACGAGATTTTACTGTTCTTTAATATTCTTAAAACATTATTTGCGTTCTACTATTAGGAAACCAAAAAATTAAGAAAATGTCAAAAAAATGTAGTTTGGGGGCGATAGATGGCAGCTAGCAAGAGTATGTGGCAAGTCCGAATAGCTAACCGAGACCAAATGAAATAGAAAAATAATATAGGAAAGTCTGTGCCATTCTGTAGCCCCACTAGTTTTTGCACTAAGTATTATGTAATGAGTTTTCTTGTTCCTGTGTCTTACTGTTTTATTTTATTAGTTTCTTATTTCTGTGTCTTTTACTGTTAACGAATTGTGACATTCTAATTATTATACTTCAGTATTATGTAATGACTTGTTTTTGTCTTTTTGCTATTTTGTGCCTTTCTTGTAATTTATAGTTTTTGTATTTAAGAGTTCAAACTTGTAATTGGTTTCTTTCAATATTGGAACGCTTTTGTGTATCAATTTTCTCGTGTGAGGGATACAACCCGTTTAAAAATAAATAAATAGAAATAGTCTTGGAAATTATTAAGCTGAAAACTTCCGTGGTGGCAGCAGATAAGTGGTAATCCATGATATTAATACACGATTAGAAAGGTATTAACCACAAAGAATATTACAATATAAATTTTAATAAGAAATCACAGCCATACACGAGCTGCCAGACTACGTTATCTCATCTTCAGTGGCTCCAAGTATCATGGATGAAGCGCGTAGGTCTTAAGTCGGCGCCGTAGTGTATGCCGTACAAAATACTGTAACAGACTGTAACAGTAAGAGGTTCTAGGAGCAATCACTTATGTGAATTAATAGAAAACTGTGACGAAGGGAGACCTGGGACGCAGAAGAGAAGGGAGGGGTGGAACAGGGAGGAGTATCCCACACACTTTCTTCTACTGTTTCTACGAAAAATTCGATGTGTTATTGACTTTTATGATTTTTTTTAGATACTACGCCTCACAAATAGAAGGAAAGTGATCCAACAAAAGTACCAGCCTAAAATGAAACCATTCTGCGAGCTGTGAATAAGTTGTTCTGTCGGAGATATGTATGACACTAGATGAATTTAATTTCGATCAAAGTAGTGTTGCGATTGAAAGAAATAACTTTGTGTTAGTTAAATTTTGCACAAAAGGTCACCTTTGTATTACGTATGGAAAATTTGTAGCCGTGAATATGATAACGGTTTTGATGTACAATTCTGATGTAAAAAGGGAGCAAGTTATATCTCTTTCTTTCCTGAATAGAGGGTGTTGGTAAACATGTATCATAGGTTTCGTGTGGCACGTTCATGTATTATGCAATGGAGAAACAAAGGAGGGTTGTTGATCGTAACTAAGTTGTAATAATTTTCTCTCTGGAATAAAACGGAATATCTACTTACAAAAACCCCTTGTATTTATTGGGTCAAAGCTACAGTAATACGTAAATAGATAAACTGAGCTTGTTCTCCAACAAACTGATGGCAGAGCGTTAAACAGAAACATGGCAGAAGGAGCGAATATATCCTTCGGGAAGATTGAATTATTAACAAACGCAAATTATAATCTGTGGAGTATCAAAATGAGTGCTCTAATAAAATCGAAACATCTATATGAAGATGTGCTACAGAAGGAAGAACCGAAGATAATCCCTGGAAACGAAGTAAGTGAAAGAAAGTGGCAAGAGTGGACGCATAAAAATGATGAGGTAATGGGGATGTTAATTCTAACTCTCTCAAATGAACAACTATTAGCGTGCAGAGGAATAAATAATGCAAAGACCTTGTGGGGAAACATTAAAGAAAAGACATGAGGGAATTCAACAAACATAGGTTAATTTCGTTGAAGGCAAAATTAGCCAGAATAGAAAAACAAGAAAACGAGACAATCGACAATTTTCTAACGAAAGCAACAGGCTTGTCGTGCGAAATAAATGAAATGGGGACTAAAATTGAAGAACAGGAGATGGTACATTATATTATTGACGGTCTACCAAAGAGCTACAGCGAAGTGACGACTGCGTTATACGCGAATTCGGACATTAACTTTGAATCAATGAGGGATAGTTTGTTAAGATACGAAAAGAAATGTGTTCGATCTTCTATGAAGGATGCAATGGCATATAAGGCAGAGGAATTCCAGAAAATACATTGCTTTGTATGCGGGAAACGAGGCGACACCGCGAAAAATTGTTGGCATAGAAAAATCGGATATGAAAACAAATCCGAAGAAGAAAACAAACCTAAAAATCGGCATAAAAACTACTACAATAAAAGCAGCGAAACCTTTGCAAATCAGGAAGAAAGAAATTTAAATAATCGAAAACGCAGTTCATCCCAGTACCCGAAAAAGATGCAAGTAATGATAGCAAAAGAAAAAGAAACCGCGTCGAGCGACGGAAGAAAAATTAGGTGGTTCTTGGACTCTGGTTGCACATCGCATATGACGTCGAGAGACGGTCTACTGAGAAATGAGAAGTCAGCGCGAATAGAAATTGTGACCGCAGAATCAGGAAGAAAAATATGTTCGGACGCTGTCGGTAACGTTGTTGGATACTGTAGCACTAAATCAAATGACCTCATCAAGGTCAATCTAGAAAAGGTGCTGCATGTACCATGTTTGAATTCTAACTTATTATCTTTCTCCAGTATAGTAAAGAAGGACAAAAGAATTGTACTCGATGAACAAGGTGTTAGAATATTTGATGCTACTAATAACTCACTTATTGCAAATGGACTGTTTGACGGAGATAACTTTATTCTTGAAATGGATGTAGAAGACAAAGAATGTGTTGATAATAGTGATTGTAATGGCGAAAGTGAAATTACTGAAATACGTTTCAAGTCGAATACAAACATTGAAAACGTATGGCACAGAAGAATGTGTCATGAAAATCATAAATACATCGAAAAAATGTATAGAAATAAATTAGTCAGAGGCCTTGAAGATTTTCCGAGTGAATACAAAACATGTGACAGTTGTTTGCAGGGAAAATTTACAAGACTTCCGTTCAAAGAGGTAGACGTTGAAAGTGTTTCACGTGTTTTGGAGAGACTGCACGTAGATTTATGCGGTCCTATGCCGGTGACTTCACTGGGAGGCAGCAAATATTTGTTGTTGATTGTTGATCAATACAGTCGCAGATATTTTGCCGAGTTTGTGAAACACAAACACGAATGTGCAGATAGGTTAGTGGAATTTATTCAAAGAAGGGAAAATGAAACGCAGTGTAAAGTGAAATGTGTTAGGACTGATAATGGAAAGGAATTTATCAACGCGACTCTACAAAATTTTTACAAAAATAGAGGAATTAAATGCGTAAGAACGGTACCGTATACACCACAAAGCAACGGAATAGCTGAAAGGGCTAACCGGACTGTTTTAAATGCCACAAGGACTTTGTTAATAGATTCCGGTTTACCATTGAGATTCTGGGCGGAGGCTGCGCAAACGGCTGTGTATGCCTACAACATTACCCCTAAGAAATATGGAAATGGTAAAGTTCCTTTAGAGTTATGGTCTGGAATCAAACCCACGGTGTCACATTTTAGAATATTTGGCTGCAAGGTTTTCTTTAAAAATACGAAGCCAAATACGAATAAATTGGAGAGAAGAGGAAAATGCGGTATCTTCGTTGGATATTCGAGATGTCGCAGAGCTTACCGAATATATGACTTGGAAAGCGATGACATATATGAATCGAGAGATGTAGTATTTATTGAGTCGGAGATGGGATATAAATCAAGGGACATTTCGAAACAGGAAAATCTAAACTATTTGGATTACGATCTTCTTGACGGCGAATCCACTGACAAAAATTGTGAAAACTGCCCAACTGAGAATAATGATGTGTTAGTGAACTCTCAAGTAGGACGGAGTACTAATAATGATTCTGTCTCAGATATCGATGAAAATGTCTGTCAAATCAATGAAGAAACTGAAGAAGAAAACAATCAAACGAGGAATATTGTTATAAACCATTCAAACGATTCTGGTACTGAAGCAAGAATTCGCAAATCGTCTAGAACAAGACACCCCGTTGTAAGGTATGATGCTGCTGCGAACATGGCTGTGGAGACAACCCCCAAAACATATCAAAACGCGATGAATAGACCCGACTGCAATGAATGGGAGAAAGCAATAAAACAAGAGTTGCAGTGTTTGCAAAACTATAATACATGGGATGTAGTAGAACGGCAAGAATCAATGAACGAAAATATTCTACGGAACAAATGGATATTTAAAAGAAAGTGCGTGGGAGACAAAATGAAATACAAAGCGAGGTTAGTAGTGGATGGATCCAGACAAGTGAGCGGAAGAGATTTTGAGTGTGCTTATAGTCCAGTGATGAGGCTGGAAACGTTCTGCATCTTACTTTCTGTGGCTGCAATGAACAATTACCATATGAAATACATTGATGTAGAAACTGCTTATCTAAACGGAAAATTGGAACGCGACGTTTTTTAGCGTAGCAATTTTTATTTAATATATTTCAAATAGGTTTTAAAGATATTCTAAAATATTAATTGGTAAACGTATAAAAAAAGTTCGAATGCAAGAAACGAACAAAGAGATATGAAATAATATACAAATTCTAACTTACGCATCCAACTGCCAGGAATCACCTCTCATATTACGTTCACGAAGCACAGGATATTCAGAGCGGGAGACTATAATTGGCAACAAATAACTGAAAAAATACTCATATTTTGGAAAAATTCAACATCACCTTATTTGAAGATGTTTTGGTGAACACATTTCATTAAGAAAAAAATTATATCTTCATAATGATAGTTGTAGGAAGACGCCAAAAAAATGTTTGAAGTTTTGTAATTTTCAAAAATTAGAATTTTCAACCAACATGAGACTTGCACCATTTTCTTAAGCGTCTTATATGTTATCCGAGGTTAAAATTTAATCAAAATTGTTGGCGACGTTTTCGAGAAAAAATGGAGTAAACAAAATAAAAAAATGCCTATATTTATAATAATAATAATAATAATAATAATAATAATATTAATAGTAACTATATTTATGTCGCGAAACTCGGGCCATCAGGCCCGTTCTTCCGCCCAACCACGTAATACATAAATATATAGATAAAAATTGAACAGTACATTTAGTAAATTAAATAAAATACAACTTAGATATATCTTGCCCCTGGGCTTACAAAGTGAAAAAAAAACAACGTCCCAGCATTTGCCTAATATTTCATGCAAAATTACGCAAAAAGTAGTCAAATTTTCTAAAAATTGTACCAGCCTTATTTCAAAATCTATCTTTAAGGAACAGATTCCATTAATGAAAAAATATCAATCTTTAACATTTTAGTTGTAGGAAGACGCCAAACAAAATTGAACTTTCGTAATTTTCGGAAAATCAGGGTTTTCAACGAACATGAGACCTGCACTATTCTCTTAAACCGCCTTCACACTTTCCAATAACAAAGTGTAATCAAAAACTTTGAAACCATTTTTTTGAAAATTTTGAAACTTCCAGGGGCTTCATGTAAAGTACCACGCAAAAGTAAAATTTCGGTTTCAAATTCCAGGACCCGCGACATCAGCCACTTCGATTGGAAAGTAGATTTTGGAGAAAATCGGCTGAACAGTATAGCCCCTAGCGTTGTTCACAGACAGACGAATTGCCGTCAATCGATTTTTCGCTATCAAGGACCCACAAAACATGGATATAGGCTACACCACGTGCTAGAGGATTTTTTTTCTAATTATCTTTCTGGTTTTAAGTGTAATTATAACTTATAGAACTATCTTCTGTTTCTAAAGACTTGTATCTTTCATTTTAATATGATGACTAAACATAAATTTGAATCTCAAGAACGAAATGGAGAACAGAGTTCCTTCTTGTCATCTTTTCACCCTGAAGCGTCTGCTGCTTTGAAAAAAATATGAAGGTTAGTGCTCGTCAGACGCGTGTTGGCGCTCACTTAAGATTTTTTTTTTTTCTAAAATTATCAGCTGGATTTATCCACTTTTCATAACCAAGGCCAGGCAATAACAGTTTTCCTGCCAAAAATTCGCGGCTTTTCCCCGCAGCATTTCATATCTTTCTCTCTACTACCTGAGCGGTAGCGAGAAAGTAAAAACAATAATACCCACAGGCTTTACAGAACTTTTATTTTACATTTGTTGCGTCTTTGCGCAACGCGTCTCGAAAGCCGTTGGCTGAGCGCGGAGTTAATTAATTATTCCATTAATTTATCGCCACGAAGTCTTGTAGACTTCGTGTTTATCGCGCTCCATTAATTTATCAGCGCTCTCTTTACCCCAACATGGCGCTACACTAAACTGTCGTGTCTCGTCATTGTCAAGAGGACCGCTAGGTAGCATCTCCACGTACGCGCCTCACACCGCGCGCCCCTGCGTCACTACCTAGCGGCCAGAATTGGGAAGGAATAACGAATGGGATAAGGTTTAGGACACTTCACAAAGGTTGGACTAGCTCTCATGAAGCAGCCGAACTCGTTTTGTCGAAACAAATTTCACATGAGAAACGACGGGAATAAAACCCGGACCTCACTGGTGAAAGGCGAGCGACTTCGCTCTGAGCCACGAGACAGCGTCATAAAGACGTTAAGGATCATAATGGCAAATTTCGTTGGAAAGTTGTGCCAGTCTAAAACAGGTATATCTCTGAAATGAGCCATTCCACGTCAAATCGCACAAAAAAGACCAAAATTTGACCTTCATATTTTTATTTATTTTCTAATTTTTTCTGTTTGTTATATGGATCAAATAAGTGAACGTGTATTTTTATTTTTTTCTAACTTTATTATTTTCGGAAATATTGTATAATGAAATTTGCTAAAAATAACGCGCATCACTAACTTAAAAATATTATACATTTGAATACACCAATTATAGAAATTCCGTTCAAATTCCATTCGAAACTTAAAAACATGTTTAATTTTTAAGATTTTGCAAAATATTTAATTTTTTGAATTTTCAATTTTTTTTAAAAAACTGAAATTTTGAAAATAGAATATTTTTGTAAACTCGATGAGCTAAAAATTTTTAAAAAATATTTATAAACGCACTAGAGTATTGATAATAAGCCCAGAAAAAATCAAAGTGGGATCTTAGTAACTTTAAAAGATATTAATATTTTACGAACCAGTGTGTAATAGATTGCTGCAATAGACACGTTTTTTTGCGTTACTGGTCGTCGGTTTCTTTGGATGAAGCAGTAATGTAAGTACTCCTTGAGGCGGTGAAACTTCATGATTGAATTTATAAATAATAATATTTATGTGTATTAATATACATATAAATAATATTAATATATTTATAAATAATTTATAAATAATTAAATGACGGATTCTTGATTCAGGTTTTGACTGACATTTTGAAATTTTCTGGTCCCTCAAAACTCACTTTAAATACAAATACTCGCGTAACCATAGAATTCCTGAACTTTCGTCACAATGCACAGTTTTAATGCCCTACCGAATTTACTTCAGTTCTGGACAAAGTTCCATTTTCTTCAGCCAACGTTTTAGACACTTTTATCATGCGTTCGGTTGCTGCAAAAAGTCGTTTAATTTTATTGTATGTCCAACTTTCAAAAATTGTCAGAATTTAAATTTTCAACGTCATGTCATCTGTTGAGTGGAAGTAATCGATAAGTTACTAAATAGTATCTTTGATTTTTCGATGGACGTCGAAGGATCTTCAATGTGAAAAAATTTATCTGTGTTGGCACTTTGTACTTTCTAAAATTTCTCATGAGGATGCCATTTTGTTCCAATTTTCTTTTCGTGGCGGGGGTTTCTACTATTGCAATTAAACTCATGTTTATCTTCTCTTTATTCATTTCGCAGACACTTGAACTATCTGAGGAGCTTAAATTGTCACTTCCTTGATTTCCACTTCTTTCACTGGACGTTCCGCTGCTTTCGTTAATGCCACGGGAGCCACTGATCTCGATGCTATATTCATTAAGAAAAGGCCGTTTTGGAAGCCGATTCCCTTTCTTCCGAAATAAATCACAAATTCGACAATCTAATGACTCCTGTAAATTCACCAGCAAATCGTGGTTTACGCGTTTTGGAGATTTTCTTTTTTAAAAATCGTGATCAGAAAGTTTCAATGGATTGAAACATCTATTTCTTACGCTGATCGCCACTCATGTTGCACAGTGTACACACGATTCACAGAACAAATACTATAATACCAAATAGCACTCTTGTCTTCATAAGTATTGCGACTAATGTTGAGAAAATGTTACCATGTCCCTTGACAAGTGGACGATTGTATTTCACGAGCAAGGACAGGAGGGCACCCCGTCCCTAGGACGGAAAGAAACTCGCAGTAAAATTCGTTTCGCTGACACGAGGAAAAGCATTCGTTTTGCTGTCACCCATCCCTTCTGGGGTAAGAGTGAACATAGATTTACTAATGTTTCTTGAAGCCCAAATCAGGTAGAGGGCCATTCTTTTTATTGTTCGTCGGCATTAGTATCCAAGACTGATCGAACACAATTCGTTAGTGCAGGGGCAGGAACCACGCGCCCGAATACCATAATTACAATTGATTTTTTTATCTATACTTGTTAAGTGCCCACTTTTTTCTTGTTTTGTTTTGTAGAAAATTTTACAAGAAATATGCCTATTTTTTTTAAATTTTAATCTGAGAGAGTTCATAAAGAAATTTTCGTTTTTTAAAAATAATTACAATTTTTAAGGAAATATTTTTTTGAGAAAGTAATTTACAGATGAATAAAATACACATATCAAAAAATTAAATGAAACAAACCAGTAATTTTTATGTTAAGTACATTCAGAGCGTCAATTAATCATATTTTGCAAAGTACGCGTAAATTTCAAAATTTAATATAGACAAAACTACACAAATAAACAATTTTCAGGTAAATAAAGAAACACGTGTCTCTTTTTTTGATGTCCAGAATGAATGCCATATATTCGTGTCATTTATTTTTTTTAAATAGTCGTGTGAATTCGAGTGAGATTTGACGTGGAATGGCTCGTATTTCAATTCGTTTCGCTCTCACCCATAAGAACATACCGTAGGTGACCCACAAGTCACCCAGGATGTTACCCACAAAAATACGTATGACACAATGTCATACATTCTGGGGGCAGAGTGAACATCTGAAATACTAATAACTCTTGAAACCCATATCAGGCAGACGGTCATTCTTTTTTTAGTTCTTCAGCACTTGCATCAAAGACTGGCCGAACACAATTCGTTAGTGCATGGGTAAGCAGAGCGAGCCCTCATACTTACAATTGATTTTCTTAGAACTGTATGTGTGGAGTGCCCACTTTTTTTTCTTGTTGTATTTTATAGAAAATTGAACAAGAAGCACGCCTATATTTTTTTCAATTTTTTATCTCATCGAGTTTATATAGAAATTTTACTTTTTTTGAAAAAAAAATACATTTTTTAAAATGAAAAAAATATTTTTTGAAAAAAATATTTACAGAGGAATAAAATACACATTTCAAAGTATTAAATAACACAAACCATAAATTTTTATATTTAGTACATTCGGAGAGATAATTTATCTTATTTTGTGAAGTACCTGTAAATTCCAAAATTTAATATAGCCGTAACTACACAAATAATAAATTTTCAGGCAAATAAAAAAATACGTGTCTCCTTTTTTGATGTCCAGACTTAAGAAAAAAAATATCGTACATTTAAAAAAATGTCGTGTCAACTCTTGTGCTATTTGACGTGGAATGGCTCAAATGGGCCTGGCCTCTGGGCCACGCGACCGGTTAAAAAGAAGAAATATTTACACTGGCATATGGGAACATCAATCGGTGCCACGAAAAAATGGTGAATGATGAAAATAATTAAGACGTCCGCTAAATCAAAATGCCGTTTCAGCCGGTTTCACAGCAATGTTTCTGCGGTGGAGATATCATTCCTTGGAAGTGCTAGGGTTGCTTGATTGATGCTACCGGGCACGTAAACTGATGCCATTGGTTCCGTTAGAATTGTGAATGTTTCATCCCAGAAGATGTCGGTGTTCCTCCCCGCTGGTGAGTTCCGGCACTCACCAAATCGTCGCCTTATCCCACTCGAGGTATCTCCCCCAGCGGGTAACATCCCCAACCGGGACAAAATCTACGCTCCAGACACGTATGGTAGTGTAGCTCGTGAATTGAATTGAATTGATGCCTTATTTTACGTGGCGAGACTCAGGCCATGAGGCCTGCTCTTCCGTCTGACCACGCAAATTTCGCTACGCTCCTTTCACCAACTAGCGGAGAAAGAAGGTATTACTGGGGCGTCGAAACAGGCGATTTGCTCAGAGGCTTCATTTAGCTCCGCGGCTTCATTTAGGCTTGAGGATCTTTTACATGCAGTAAATCTCTCTCTCTCTGTCTCTCTCTCTCCCTCTCCCTCTGTGTGTGTGTGTGTGTGTATGAGAGACGATAGGTCGAGAAGGACAAGACAGGTGAAGGAAAGATCGCGCGCGATCATGGTCTATTTGTTACGGTACTAATCCGGTACTCGCCTGGTTTTGATCGTAGACACCACGTAAAACTATTGATCTGTGCAGGCAGGTGCTAGAATTATTTTGGAGACAGCAAGTGAATTCCACCTAGCTAAATAGTGTCGAAAATCCATCACTAACTCGAATCCTAGATCATTCGGTCAGTCTATTCAGACACAACGGTAATGCTAGCTCCGCTAAATGAAGAGTTACTCTTCTCGAGGATTCTGCTAGTCTCTGGCGATACTTACAACTCGCTGTTCCAGCGCTCGGATTCTAATTTTCTCTTGCTCCACCATGTCGCTGGTAGCATTTCGCACAGTAGCCTCGATCATGCCTTGCACGGCCGTCTGGACAATTGCGTTCTTAGCTATGGCGTCCAAGTCGACATTACCCGTAGGAGGCACACTTCCCGCTTGGCCCATGGTGGTGTTACAATGCTACCTGAAACACAATTAGTATGACACAATTAACTAGTTGTGCTACAGAATGGCACAGACTTTCCCGTATTAGTTTCATATTTCCTTGGGTCTTCGCTAGCTATTCCGAATTGCCACTTACTCTTTCTTACCAGCTACCACCGCCAAAAGTACATTTTTTTTGTCATTTGCTTAATTTTTGGGTTTCCTATTGGTAGAACGGAAATATTAATTTTAGAATATTAAAGAACACAACAACCTAGCCCTAAATGGCAATTTTCTTTTACAAATTAGTGCCGTTTTAAAGAAAATTGCGTTTTAGCGCTACTAAAAATGAGAAATTTGGAGCTCTTCTTCACAGAAAATGTTTGAGTTTTCAAAATACTTTATTTGATGATATCTGAAGCACTTACACTCACAAATATAATAATCTTTATAAATTGCTGGTAATGTGTAAATTAAAGATGTCAGAGATCTTTAAAAAAAATACATTTGTGTAATTTTTTAAAAACAAAAACAAAAAAAAAACTCAAAATAAATTTTACGTCATATTAAAGAGTGTAATTAGCACTATCCGATCGAAAAGTTTGAAGAATTTTTTTTAGCCATTTACGAGAAACTGGCGTTTGAGCTTTTCTGAAAATGCGGAAATTTGAGCTAGATTTCACAGAAAACGGTTGTTTTCGAAAAAAAATACCTGACATTATTTAAAGCACATGTACTCATAAATATAATAAAGTGAACAAAGAGCCGCTAATGTAAATATTAACGACGTGAGAGACAAGTAAAAAAAATATATTTTTGCAATTTAAAAACAACAACAACAAAAGAATACAGCAATATGGCGTTTATGTAATCTCATACGGTACATTTAGCTGTATCACTACCAAAAGTTTAAAGAAAAAAATTGGAGCCGTTTTTGAGAAAATCTTGGTTTTGTAATTTTTTAAAATTGCACATATTGCACGCAATATTGCGCGAAAACTACTAAAATTTTCGAAACGATGTACATGACCTTAAACAAAGAACTAATTTTGGAGAACAAATTTCATTTGAAGGAAAAATCTCTATCTTCAATTTTGTACTTGTGGGAAGACGCCGAAAAAATTCAAACTTTTGCAATTTTCGAAAATTCATAGTTATCCGTGAAAATCGGACCTATGCCACCTTTTTAAGTGTATTTTACTCTATTCTAACAAGAAATTTAAAAAAAACTGTAGTCGTGTTTGAGAAAATTTTGAAAATATCCGGAGGCTTCATGTAAACTCCGCCCAAATTTTATAGAATATTTTTCAAAATCTCAAAGCTTCGACTCGAACCAGATAGACCGGGGAATATCCATTTTAGAAGAAATCGTACGTATGGTTTAGGCGCTAGCAGTGTTCACAGACGGACGGACGGACGGAAGTTTTCCTTTCAATTGGTTTTTCGGTATCAAGGACCCACAAGAGATAAGGTTTGGCTACTGGCATCACGTGTTAGGGGATTTTTTCTTAATTTAGCAACTGGATTTATCCACTTTTTCGTTATCACGGCACGGCAACGATTTTTTTTTCTGGCAAAAATTGGCCACTTTTTCGCGCAGCATTACATAACTTTCCCTATACTACGTATATCACTCTGTGTATACGGACGTATACGTGAAAGTAAAACGCAAAAGTAGTGAAGCAACAACATCAAATACTTTCTCCCGTTTTTTGTCACGTCTCCGCAATATTATACTACTACATGAACCTGCAAAAATTGTTTCAACCTATAAATATTTTGCCCCCTACCGAGGTTCGATCTCAGGTCCATTGAGTTAACACGCCATGCGCTTTACCGTTACACCAGGCAATCGCTTGGACGTTCTTACATTTGCCTATGCTTAATCAGTAATGGTCACTTCCATTATTTTCAACACGCAATTTTCGAACGGGCAGATGGACGGACTGACAGAAGTTTTGTCGTGAGTCGGTTTTTCGGTACCAAGGATTCACAGAACATGGATTCTGACTGCACAACGCATATAGGCTGTTATTTATTACATAAAGGAACAAGTTTATTCAACTTTTTGTTATCAGAGCCCGGATATAACAGTTTTTCTATTGATAAATCGACATTTTACGGGACAAGATTACACTATATTCTCTTTCGAGTTTCTTTTGTTACGGAGTAAGACGAGAAAGTAAATATTTGAAACAATTTTAAGAAAATAAGTTTAAAACCTTTTTTTTTTCATGCAGAACTACGCGAAAACTACTCATATTTTCGAATAAAAAACAGATCTTCAAAAACGCTCATGTTCACTTTCTCAAAAACATGAATATTTTTTGCGAAATTTTGCGTCAAACATAGGCAATTTTTATTTTCTTTAAACTATTTTTTCTTAAAAGCCGCACAACATTTTTTGGTTAAATTGGGACGTTGGCATTAAAGAAACTTAAGAGAATGGTGCAGGTTTCATGTTCGTTGAAATGCAGGATTTTGCAAAAATTTTAAAAAAAATCGGCGTCTTCCTACAACTACATTTGTGAAGATACAATTGTTTTTCTTAACGAAATATGCTCATCAAAAAACCGGTCTTCAAATAAGGCCATGTTGAATTTTTGGAAAATATAAGTAGTTTTTCTATAATTTCGTGACAAACAAAAGCCCGCTTGAAATTTACTGCGCTTCGTTTTCGGCGTCTTCTTACAACTACAATTGTGAAAATACAATTTTTTTCTCAATGAAATGTTTTTATCAAAACTAGATCTTCAAATATGGGCACGTTTAATTGTTTGAAAATACGAGTAGTTTTTCTATATTTGCATAATAGCCTTTTACAAATTTACTGCGCTTCGGACAGCTGGATGCGTCGTAAATAAGAATTTGCAATTTTGTATATTGTGTGTGATTCGTTTCTTCAAAATTAGCCCTTTTTGCAGATCATACAGCACTTATTAATTCACACACTAATATTCTTCTTGCTGGAAATACACTTCAAATAGATCTTAATCATTATACAGTTTGTGCCAACAATCAGAGAATCAAAATCAATAAGGATAAATGCAAAGCCAAATTATTTACGTTATGTAAGCCAATAATAATTCCACTTCCCCTTCTCATTTATAACAGTTCAATTCCTTGGTTTTCTTCCACTTTGCCTATTAAATATTTAGATCTCCTTTTAGACTGAACTGAACTGGAAAATTCATATTAAAAATGTTATACAAAAAAACTACAATTAAAATACATAAACTTAATTCTCTTATAAATAATAATGCAACTCTTTGCATTAAAACTGCTAAATTAATACACTTACGATGTTTGTCCAATATGGTGAAATGCAGCTACATCAAATATGCAAATATGCAGCATTTTAATTGAGGCTCAAGAATTTTCACTAACCCAACGAAGGAAATCTCAATCACTTAAGTATGCACTCAAATCAGCAACATAAAAAACCCAATCATTTATAGTGATGTGTTCCTGAAATCCCAGGGTTCAAATGATATAAACCCACGGTATGCACCTATGCACAAAAGGACTAAAGTTATTCTCGAAGAAATTGATTTTGAAATTCCTGAAATGGAAACAAAGAGAATCAGTATTATTCCACCCTGGATTCTTCATACTATCGATACTGATTTAACTCTCAGAGAATATTAAAAAGGAAAATTAACAACAGAAGAATGGAACAGAAAATTCATTGAACTCTGTAACAAATACAAAAACTATAACCATGTGTACACCAATGGGGCAAAAAATAAAAACGGAGTCGGATCTGCCATTTATTCGCAAGATTTCAAATTAAAACAGACTCTCCATTCTATAACTTTATTAAAAACTTATTAAGAGATTATATTTAACTTTAATATATAAATTATATAAACTTTATTAAAGAATTATATTCCATATTACTCTCCTTAAGAGGGATTAAAAAATCCCATGAGAATCAAAAGTATATCATATTTACTGACTCCCTCACAACAGTTGAAGAAATAAACCGCAAATCAAGATCGGAAATAAACAAGTGCATTCACGAAATTCACTACAATATAACAAAAGCAGGGGAGGAAATCGTAATCGCTTGGATACATGCTCACAAAGAAAATTTTGGTAACGAAATTGCTGATTTACAAGCCAAAATTGCTGCGACAAACATTAACCAGATCTATCCAACAGAAACAATTAAATTTGTAGATTTCTGGGAAAACATTAATCACAAATTAAACCTTCACTGGAACAGCTTTTGGTGCAGATATAAATCCAGCAACATCCATCAGTCAACGAGCGCATTTTTCTCACCAATTATCAATAAAAAATTTGGCCGCAGGGACCAAACAGTCCTTTCAAGAATAAGATGTGGACATTCCAACTTAAGCCACCTATATCTATTGCAAAAATCATTTCCCCTGACATGTGAACTTTGCAATACCAGACTTGACGTAGATCACATCTTTAAAATATGCCCCAGATACAACTACCAGAGGCAGTCATTTGGATTCAAATACGAAGCCATCCTGCATTCATCAGAAGATCAAGATAAAATAATCAAATTTTGTAAATCTATCAACATATTTAATGAAATTTAATCCCATTTTCTTATATAAATTTTCCTCCCAAGTATGATTAGGACCAGTTAAAGTGTATTGTAAAGTTAAACTGTAATACAATGTTTGGCATAAACTCTGTAATCACACCCAATGTAAAACAATACTTGGATAGTCGCTAATAACCAAGATGTTGATGTGACTATAAAAATTTAGAAAAATTAGAAAAATTCTACATGCACCTTGGTTTATTCCCAATACTATTCAAGTCATAATGAATTAATCTCCCTACAATTCATGATTTCATTAAACATTATAAACCCAAATTTTTTAATACTTTTCCATCATTACATCATACACAATGTTTAAATTTTGGTATAATTTTCTCATACTTCGTTTCCATCTTTTTTATCTTTACAACATTTCTCTAAGTCTCAAATTTTGCCTTCATAAATCCTCTTAAATATTGCTGTGTGTCAATAACAACTGCCCTTACATTGTAAATTTCAATGTACTGAAAAACATTGTTGAACAAAAAGTTATTTTCATTATTATTATTAATTACTTTATATAATAATAATAATAATAATAATAATAATAATAATAATAATAATAATAATAATAATAATAGTAGTATTGGTAGTAATAGTGGCGTAGCTTCAGTTGGTGTCACCTGGGGCGAAGCTAATGGTGTCACCCCCCCCTAAATTAAGTATAAAAATATCTATTGCTGCATTGATTGTACATTATTTTATTAAAAATACAAACATATTTGCACATGATAGTTATTTATAATATATTGAAAAATTCTATGTAATTAAAAATAATTGCAATATAATTGCAATTAAATCATAATCTATACTTATGATTTAAATGTATACTTATTAAATTAATATAAATAATTTTTAACTAAACTATGAAAATTATATAATTCCAACAACACAATTTTCAACCTACTAAAACTAAGAAAACTAACTATTAATATATAAAACTTTTAAGTAAATGATTTAAATTATATAATTCCAACTATAAAATAATTTAATTGGTGTCACCCGGGGCGCCCCCCCCCCCAGCTACGCCACTGGTAAATAATAGTAATAGAGAGAGGCACAGAGACAAAGACAAGATATTTCAGTAGCACAAAAGTTTTAATTTGATACGCAACAAAGTAAATTCGAAATACAAAAGAATGAATTTCAGATCCAAAAGAGTGAATTCGATATGCAAAATGGCGAATGCTAATTACAAGGGCGACTTTGATTTTGCAAAGGATGAATTTTGAGCGCAAATCATGAACGAATTTATCGTGAACTACACGACCCAATCGAATTCATAGTGTATCCACCTCACCTAATTGTTGCTGAAAGAAGAAAATGTCCAAAGAGCGTGTGTTATCAGCTGGCGACGGCAACTGACACGTCCGGACGACTGGGCTATCGTCACTGATGCACAGCTGCTGCAGCTGCGAATACAAAGAATGACACACGTCGACAACGGAAGTTCCCCACTCACGCCGGCTCCACTGCGGGCGCCAGCTACATATATCGAATTCAACCGCTGTCTGGAAGAGAACTCTAGCGGCCGGGTGCTCTGATCGGTAGTTTTCCGTGGTTTCTCCGATCAACACCAGGCGAATGCCGGAGCAGTACCCTAACAAACGGGCCACGGACCGCGCGCGATCTTTCCTTATTTATTTTATTTATTTATTTACGTCAAAAACAGTTAAAAACTGCGTGTGACGAACTATGGGGAGAAGTGAATTTTCCTTCCTTAACGTGAAATTTCCTTCCTCTTCTTTGTCCTATCCTCGCCTCTTACACACACATACACACACTAACGAACACTACACTACCACACATGCTAGGAGACCAGTCAGGAGCTTAGAACTTGTCCGGGCTGGGCCGTGCCGCGCTGGTGGGAGATAACTGGTTAGGGAAACCCCGCTAATCGACAGTAGGTCGACGCCGGATCTCGCCATCCAGCGGGGGAAGATCACCGCCACCTCCCGAGGAAAAAACATGAACTGCATTTAAGGGTCTAGTGACTTTAGCAGTTGACGCACCCGGAACACCAACAGCCAATCAATTCATCAAGTTATTTTTGGTTAATCACCGTTGAAAATTGTCACTTTATGCCTCTTTCAAAATATTTCTCTACAGTTCTCGCTCTCGATGCAACATGGCGGCCAGCGTCTATCTGGCTTTTCAAACGAAGTGTCCGTCGTCACGTGCTTCGTGACGACGGACACTTCGTTTGAACACACGATTGGATCGGACACACGGATCGGATGTTTAAGATGTAGGTATTTTCGCTGATATCCCCAATTTTTCGAAAATTGCAAAACATAATTTCGAAACTGCAAAATTGAAGATCGAGATTTTTTCATTGCCTCAGACTAAGACGATTGTACAAAATTAGCACTTTAAATAAGGTCATGTACAATTTTTTGAAAAAACGAGTAGTTTTTGAGTGAACTGCGCTTAAAGTTTTCCAAAATGTTGTTTCTCAAAAACCGCTCCAATTTTTTTCTTTCAATTTTATTCACTTATGTAATGATGGACGATAAAAAAAATATGGTCTTAGTCCTGCTTCCGGGAATTACTTATTATTACTAATTCAGTACTTCCAGTAAGGCCCGCAACAGACCACACCGAGGAATGTGTTTCCAGAAATGTGCGACGAGAAATGTGGAAAATCGAAACAAGGGGCTCTTATGGACCTCCACACACTTGAAAGTTTCCTCGTTCGCCTCTGCGGAGGCGAAAGAGTTCCTCGCTCGAGTCGGTCGGCGAGCGAGTTTTCTCGGACACATTTCTACTCCTTCACTTGTTATACGACATTTAGGCGTTTGCTGCCGCAGGAAAACACCAAACAGCGCATAGAACTGAGTGAGGTTATAACATTTGGCAGTAAAAGATGCGATAAACTACCAGTTTTTTAATTGTTTTCTTGAATTTTCTCTTCAAGCGGAAATGAACAAGTAAAAACTTGTATGGAAGATATTCTTATTTGTGTGAAGCCCGCTCATAATGAGTAATATAAAAATAAAAATTTGAAGCAAGAAACTTGAAAGGGTATTTTGAAAGAATTGAATTAATTTATTACTTTTCTTAATTGGTATTTATGAATAAATTTATTAATTGTGAATTTTATGAATTATTTGATCATTCATTATCTATTCATTATTCAACCAACAAATATAGTAAACCAGAGTGTGGTAGAGATTACGGAGTTCAAGAAAATTTGCTGATGTACAACTTCTCCCTTATACGTCACTTAACTTCCTGTTGTTTTTTTTATTTAAATAATGATTTGTATGCGATGTAGTACTGTGTTTCTAGGTAATTCAAACTCGTTAAACAAATGGTTTACGATTATTGTAACAAGGATATCACGAGTTAAAATTACATAAGAGCATTTAATAAAACAAGAAATGAGACTCTCATAGCTAAAACTGCAGCCATCACTCTCCGGCTTGTGGCACATAAAGGCATTTCGAGACATCGAATAAACTCTTTGTAGTGTGTGGACGCAGCCTCGCTGGCCTCTTTCCACATTTCTCGTTGCACATTTCTGGAAACACATTCCTGGGTGTAGTCTGTTGCGGGCCTAACACTGAAATTTAGTCAGCTTTATGAAAATTCAGATGGAAGGCGTATACAAGTGGCAACCAAATGAGATAATTGTAATGAAAAGGAAAAGATAATTCAAAAATGGTTTGTCATAGACATTCAGGAGAATTTCCCAAAAGAATGGACTTTGCTCTCTTTTATGGAAAAAGAAATGATGCTTCTGCACTTGTTTGAGATGTTTTATGATAATGAAGTTTTAAATATAACAGTACATCTTACTAATTTATATGCCAGGCATAAGAATGACTTTTGTTTTGAAGTAATTGTAACAGAAAGAATTTTCTTGGAAATTTTTCTTCTCAAAGGATACAATCCCTTTCCTAGATATTGTATGTACTGGGAAAATCTGATGACTGACATAACGTAGCAGTATCCAATAAAATGCCTAGAGGTAGATTTGACAATGTAAAAATTTGTTTGTGTCCGATAATTCACATTTATCAAGTTCTGATAAATTTGCTCAGGTTTGCCCTTTATAGATAATGCTAAACGAGCAGTGGCTTCGTGCTTTTACAAACAAAAAATTGTGTGTTTTGATGAAGCAATGATATTTTATTATGGGAAGGAGAGCATCAAGCAGCACATTGTGAAGAGTATCCTATCCAATTTATCCAATTAACAAGGCAAATTACAACATGTTACTTCCAAAAATATACAAGTTCTCCGTTAGAGTGCCCAACACTGGATCCTAAGAAAATGTGCAATCGTGTGCTTGATGATGCGAGATATGATGAGCTCAACCATTTAATTGTGGCTCTTAGAAGCAGTCTAGATGTGGGAATTGTAAGAAAAACACCATAAAAAATGCAAATCCAAGATTCCTCTATAAGCAAAAGCTATTAAAATATTTCATAGAATTTAATTTAAAGTGTCATTTTTAATTTTTTAGGCTGCTTATCTGTATAAAACAATAAATAACCCAATTCAAAATGTTATATATTTTTTAGAAACATGCTACCCATTTGATCCCACTGTTCCATTTTTGGAACATGCAATTTTTCCTAAACAACAATTGATAAAGTCCCAGTTACTCTCACAATATTCTCCTCAGACCTATTTTATGCTGTTAATATATAAAAAAAATTGAAAAAGTTCCAAAAATATAATTTGGGATTAAATAGGTTAATTTTAGGATACAAAATATTAATAATAGCTTTTTGGGATGTCTTTTCACATTAGAGTAAAAATACAATTATCCTAATTAAATGGGGATCAGGCCAATTTGGATAGGTAGAAATATGTAAAGGACTGGAAAAAGCCTAGCATTGATTAAATAAGACATCAGAGAGAGAAAAACAAACATTAAATTGTGACATTAAATTTAACCAACTGAATGCTCAGAAAACTGTAGACAGGACAAACTACAAGATTTAATGAAAAACAAAAGGCAAATGAAAGCAGGGTGGAGATTCAAAGTATATTACATCCTTATGTAGTAAAATTTGGAATTTAGTTATTTCATCAACATTACCTTGACAAATTGTTTTTCATGTTCTTATGGCAGTGAGTAGATACTTTCATGTGATGCAAGAAAAGAGAGAACAATAAAATCTCGAACTCATTTGCTGATGCAAATAGTTTCTATCATATAGGAGTGAATACGTATGGGCCTAGTAATTAAATTAGACCAAAAATGCTCATTGCTACTCTTTTTCATAAATTAACTTATCATAAAAGAGCAGGGTTAAAGATTCTGGAGCCCTACAAACTGTGCACAGATTGTACTTTTCCCCCCATACATCACACAGATTTTCACTGTCTTCTTGTTACATAAGTTATATAAGTTAAAAAGTTAGGTAAGTTACAAAAGTTTTTCCTACATTAGTCAACCATGTGCAAAATAATGTTTTCTTTTTTATTTGCATGCAATACAAACATGAGCATAATCAAAAGGTTACGTTATTTAAAATTATTCATTCTTCAACTGATCATTCTTGGGTTTGTACTTCATACAAATTAAAAAGGAAACACATTATTTTGCACAAGGTTGACTAATGTACTCTTCTAATCTTTGGTACTTTCAGCCTGAAGTTGGGATTACAGCTCAACCCCAAAACATTGCAAGAAATTACCCATAATGTTGTCGGTTTATTGGAATTGTTAATTTTTTTTAATAAAACTCATAGTATTAATATAATAAAATATAATAAATAATAAAACAATGATCGATAATGTATGTGCAAATAATGCCAACAAGTAAATATTTTGTTACTGGAAGGAAAAATATAAACTATTCTAACATAAATCTCCACTCTGGCCAACAACTTGGAGAAATGAATAGAAATTAGAGTAAAGACCTATTTCAATACAAACTGCAAATATTCTACTGAAAATACACAAGTAAGTCAGTACTGATTTCATTGGAACATTTCCTGGCCCCACATGGGGAGTCCAAAGCTTTCGGGAGTTAATGTCTGCTGCTACTGCTACTACTACAAAACTACTACTACTATTAATAATAATATCATCACATTCAATGAACATAAGCAGAAGAGTATCCAGCCAATCGGCAAATATAATTAGGATGTCTGCCTCTTAATTTCAGTTCACACTAAGAGTTTGATGGAGGAGAGAATCAAGTATAAAGAAGTTACCACACCAAATGTAATAGACAAATAATTTTTTAACATTGTACATGTGTACACTTTACATAACTTTTGTTCCTTTGAAGTTCAAGGTTCATTTTTACTTCATTATTAAAAGATGCTGAAATAAATAAGAGTTGTACTAAGAAAAATAAAATATATCATTGATAAACAAAATTTATTTATTGGAAGATAGGATTACTCAATGCTTTGTATTTTCCATGTAAGCATGCTAATATTTTTAAATTTTATTTACACTTAACAATAATCAATTGATATTCAAGATAAAAATCAAAGTATTATGTAGGTAATATTATTATTATTATTATTATTATTATAATTTTATTATTATTAAGCCAATGAGATTATTTTTATAACAAACAATAATTTTATGCAAGCTGTATTATAACGTACAGTTATATAGAAATATCACATTTCAACATTATTATTTTTTGTCTTCATAGGAAAAGGATTAACACATTCAGATCATAGCCTCAGCACAACATTTTTCCACCACAGATTGTAGGTTTTGATGTGTATTTGTAACGTCATCTTGTAAATCATTAAACATTAAAGCAAGATTCTTTTTTTATTTTAAAGAAACAATCTTGTACTTTTATATAAAGTTCCAAATTTTATGTTAATATTAATAGTTTAAAATATTTTTTAATATAAATAACACAAGAAACAAAGTTCCAAAAAAAGTTTAACAGTGAAAAGTTTACTTTTAAACATAATTTCTTCAAAAATGCACAGGTTTGCACATGTTGATAATTTTTAGAATTTTTTTTTTTCTTCAATTTCTAAAATTTTTATCAGAAAAGTTAGATGATATAAGCAATTATCTGTAGATTATCTATTAAGTTGAGAATTTGCAAAATAATGTGTGAGACTTCAATCACTAATGCAAGTACTTAGGTGTACTGAAGTTGGCTGCCCTAAATGCCACTGAATTCCTACTGCTAGTGCTTATAGTGAGGTGATTGTTCGGATGCATGCTGTATGTATGTATGTATGTATGTTTTTATCTACAATAAACTAGTTTCCCAACTGCATGTACTTATTCAGTTCCAGCAATAACACAATGTTGTCAAAATATTGTTCAAAATATTGTTTTCAATGTATTCAAAATATTATTATTTGAATAAGAAAAATTAAAAAGTGTTTGGAATTTGGTTTTTCAAACCTTAATCTAGAATATATACGTATTAAACTAATATTTTTATATCATGTTAATAATGAAATAAAATGGTTGGCAATAGATCAACAAAAATTATAAGCAAAAAGTTTGGAGGAAGAAATTAACAAGTGGGGTTCAAGAAGGAAAAAAATATTTTGAAAGGAATAATATATGAAGAAATGAAACTATCGAAAGAGATTTTTGGAAGAAGACATTAAAAATTAAGGATTCCAAGAGAGAAAGAAGAAAATATAGGACTCATCCAAAGCAGAAAATTCAATTGAAAATGGAAAGAAAATGAAAATAAAGAGAGGAGAAGAAACAGGAAGTGTAGGAGACAAAGAGAAAAAAAAATTGTGAAACTAAAATATATAAAAGATTGCAAGACTAATGTTCATGTTACTTAAAATGACTATGGAAGTTAATTATATTGGAATATCTAAACATAATTTATTAGGAAGCGAGACTCTTTATAAGCATTATTTATGAAGGTGAAATGCCTCAGTATTCAGGTCATCTAGTAGCATATTTATAATCATACTCCAATGTGCCCCAAAGATTGGGAGGCTTCAAATTGCCGCTATGTGCACACCTATTGGCTACCGCCCAACCGCTACCATCGATTTCGTCAGCGATTGGTAATTATTTGTTGTAATTTATTGGGACTGCGAGTGAGAAATCTATGTACGACCATCGACTCGACAGGTTGTTGAGTATTTTAGAGCCCCAATTTTTCGTTGCTGTGAATGCCTTGTTTTACGTTAGAATAATTTTATTGTTTGCATTTTTAAAGTATTGTGCTTATCGTACGCGGCGTTGGCGTCCCTGCATGATCTTCGTTTCGTAGTGTAGTTTGGTATCATTTCGCGATCTTGTGCGTTGTTGGTTATAATCGTTATCATTATTACAACAAATTTGCACACATCTTTTTAATCGGGAATCTTTCAAAAATGTGCCAGGCCTTTGCTTGACCTAATGTACCAGTTAGGTAAGTCCCGTAAGGGGGCATGAAACTAACAAGGTTGTACCATGGAAGAATAGACCAAGAATGGTATTGTTGTATGATGGTAGTACAAGTTGTTTTGTGTTATTTCGATTTTTCTGTGGTCACATAGTTCACTGATATTGAAATATTGCATAGCGTTTTGACCGCCAACTGTAGGCAAAATTTGTCTATTCGTCTCATTTACTTATCCTTGTTCAACATTAAATGTTTCAAAACCTTGAAAGATAAATTTTCTCTCTCAAGGTTTTGAATTTTATATAGAGAACATACAATATTTAATGTGAACAATATACTATTTTATAACCATGCAGTATACAAATAATAACAATATTAGAAATAACTCCAGTTGAAAGGCATGTCATCTACACAGTATTTCTACAGCATTCCCCTAAACCCACTCACATTCTGAAGTTTTAATAGAAAGTAAAAAATATGAAATTGTGGATTTTATTGAATATTTATTATTCAGAAAGAAATATACAGGAAATAATTTTTCTTAAACTAAGTGTATATTATGGCTAGACTTCAGATCTTTAGGTTCTAAAAAATGTGGTTTTAGGTGCCTAAACAGGTCCTAAAAATGAGGGAAATACGTCTTTAATAGGCACAATAAATAAACTAATTGTATGCATCATGCCATTCAAAACACGTGTTTTAAAATGAAACGTGTTTAATAAATAACCACAGTAGCCTATAATTGGTAAGATAATACTGTAATTGAATTCTAAAGGTGAAATATTTGCTTTTATTCTATGAAAATCTGTATCAGTGTCAGTTAATTAAAATATAAAGGATAAAATTATGTCTTAGGTGAATTTTAAGAATTAATGCAACATTGTTATTTTTTAAATTACATTCTTCAATTTCACTTTTTACTGAAATTTAGACCACAATAAATAATAAGAAGCATTTCCAGATGATGGGATAAGTTTATATCTTTTTTCGGTTAGAATTAGCTCCGATACTTAAAAAGATCTCTTAAAATCTGTGGTGGTGACTGGAACAATTTAAAAAGAGAAACCATATGCGGATGAAATCCTGTAGGAAGAACTGCCCCACGTCCGCTTAAAATGCCTGATACTTCTTTCAGAACTGTGTATACATGATTTTTTGCGTTTTGCAGGTTTTTGGAAACGGTTTCCCCAACCTCACCAACAGCTTTCTTTAACTGACTTTCTGCTCTTTTAAATAATGTGATTGAATCAGTGAAACTGAATTTTGATGATTCTAATTGCTCTATATTATCTGCTAAAAATGTGAAATTAGAGTGAATGTATGACTGATCCTTCCTCAAACCTTTCTCTCGTAGGACATACTACGCAACCTTAATACACGGCAATTCTTCTTCTGAGAAACTATTTAAAAACTATTCAACACTGCGAATGTTCTCACTGTAATACTTCATAGCCTGCAGCCACATACCCCATCTTGTCAAAATAAGCACTGGTGGCAAATGCAGATTGGGACATCTTTCTTTGTACGCTGTAATTCTAGTACTTGACTTTAAAAATACTTTCATTATGGAGGATATTAAATCATTGATTTTGGGGAACTGATTTCGAATCTCGGTGAAGTGCATGAGCCAGACAAGTAACAGGAGTTAAATTCTGGAAAAATACCTTCAACCAGACATGGGTCAATTGTTTGCAATTGTAATTTCTTAAAATTGTACTCCATTGCTGAAGTTCTGATTTCGCATGCAGCACTAATTGCTTTTCACTAACTGCTTTATTTATTCTTGTGCTAAGCCTAAACGACACCAAGCCCCAGTTTATCAAACAGGAATCAAATAAGTATTGAGTCAATGAAAGGTTTGTTGTTGAATAAATAATTATTTATTGAATACAACAGTGTAGTGAATACATTGATTGGAAATATAAAAAAGGCATTTAGAGGCACCAAAAGGCAGAAATAGGCATTTATCTTGAAATAGGTGCCTAAAGGCACTATAAAAGTTGGTTAATACCTTTGTAGGTATGTGTAATTATGTATGTTAGGCTCAATAGACTGTAAAGGTAAAAACCTAAAGATTCAAAGTCTAATTATGGCTTATCATTACACTTTCTCATTAATGCCCTTAGGCATAGTCAGTACATACGAGTAGGCTAAATGTTGATTGTAGTGAAATTTCTCTATCTGTGATAACTGGAGGTCTAAACTAAATTGTGCTAATCTTCGTTCATAAAGAATAGTGTAAATTATGATACATGGGTTAAAATTTAATGAGCATATTATCACAGGTGGCAAGACTTTTTCAGAACCTATTTCACTTGAGACTACAAAAACATAGGTAAAACAGTTATACACTATTATTGACTCTTCATCGTTTCATTCATCTTGCAAGAGACCACATGGTTCAGTTACAGTTGTCATGTTCATAATTGATGTTCTTATCAATGGATTAGCAAGACTCGTTTAAAATCTTACTGTGAGACTATGTGAGTCTCTCATAGCAGTCAACATGATCTGTGTTTAACTTCAGTAGTATGCTACACATTCAATCAACCATGAAAGAACTAAGTTTCCATGAACTTTTGATAACATGGAGTAGGGATGTGGTTGAAACAAGCATACACCCCTTTTGCAAGATCTGAATAAAATGTTAAATGTGGCAGAAACAAGAGTTAAGCTGATGAAAAACCTATTAGTAGGAAAGACCTAGTCAAAAGTCATCAAAGAATTAGATGGAAAACTAATTTACATCAAAGAAATAGGTTAGCAACTGCATGCAAAATGTCTATCAAGATTACTTCAAATTCTTTTATTTCGCATTTGCTTTTATTCCTTTTTCTTCATAATTAAGTAAGTAAAAATGTACCCTGCTTGTGGTTGCTTATGACCATACAGTTACAAAGTGGCATAAAATAAATAAATTAATAAACAAAAACAAACTTCCCGAATGGACAAATTCAATTCAAAATTAATTTAAGAACAAGAATGTAAATTTTTAAAAACGTTAAATGGAAATTGAAAATAAAGAAAATGTCAATATTTTTTGTAACAGTGATAAAAACATAATTAGGTTTACTTGGGTTTCTATTTCTTGGCGAGTGGAAGACTCGTCACGATGGAATATCTCCCGTTATTTAGCGTCTTTCTCGGGCTTGCCGTTAGATGTCGCATGATCGCCAACGTGTAAACCACAGAAAGTGGTGGCACCAAGGAGGTTATAATACCTCCTTGGGTGGCACTGCTCGATAGCATAATTCTAAATCGTAACCAGCTATATACTGCGATTTTTGTAGGAAGAGCTCTCAAGATAACTCAAATCCCATCTTCGCGATGGAATATGTCACGGCACTTCGCGTCTTTTCTCGGTCTTGCCGGTAGAAGTCGCATGATCGCAAGCACTGCTTCATACGGTCGCGATCGTGCGAAATCTAGCGGAACGACTGTGAATGATACGAAATGCCGTGACATATTCCATCGCGAAGATGGGATTTGAGTTATCTTGAGAGCTCTTCCTACAAAAATCGCAGTATATATCCTGAGGCCTCAAATTGAGGCTTCTCATTGGTCAGGATTTTATAGCTGTTCCAAGTAGTAGGCTTGGTGAACACCAGATGGCACGAGTGAAACGATTCTTTGCGGATTGGCATGAATTGGGAGACTCGACTCCTGCTGCCAGCGGCAGCAGCTGTGATCTTGTATAGTTCTGTTTGTCGTTCTGCGTTTCAAGGCTTACGATGAAGGGTTATATTTTAAGGATTTGCGCCTGTCCTCCAAGCTTAGAAGACGAAATATATGGTATAAACAACATGCCTCTAGGAGGATAGTAACTAGTTATTGTAAAAATTAAGTATTTGCTGAATCTCCTCTGGCAGGACTCAAGGCTTTTATGTAGTTCCTAGCATCTGGCGACCAGATGATACTCTCTTATTTCAGTTGAGGTTGGACTAATGTAACAAACAGTGTTTTCATTACTGGAATAGAGCGTAAATTTCTACTAAACCCCAAGGTTCTATTAGCAGAGTTGATTACATCCTCTATACGATACGATTTTAGAAAACCTTTCATCAAAACTAGAGGTAAATTATATTTTACGAAAAATCACGTGTACTTACAATGGTAACGTGTACTTACTCCGCTAGAAAAATATTTTATGAATCCTTATACAAATATAACCCTTCGTCGTAAGCCTTGAATCAATTCTGCTGCCCGCTGCTGCCGCTGGCTGGCAGCAGGAGTCGAGTCTCGCAATTCATGCCAATCCGCAAAGAATCGTTTTGCTCGTGCCATCTGGTGTTCACCAAGCCTACTACTTGGAACAGCTATAAAATTCTCACCAATGAGAAGCCTCAATTTGAGGCCCCAGGATATAGCTGGTTACGATTTAGAATTATGCTGCTCGATATGGTCGCGATCATGCGACACCTTGCGGCGTGACCGAGAAAGACGCGAAATGCCGTGTGATATTCCACCGTGAAGACGCCTCATGCACCAAGAAATAAAATCCCAAGTATAATATAGGAAACAATGGCTTTGTTTTAGTACATGAGTGCAGACAAAGCGTAAAGCGTAAACCAGGCCCGTGCTTAGGCCCACGGACCCCAAGTTGAAGTCTTTAAAACTGATAGTGTTTAAAACAATTATTTAATACTAAATTTTTCAAAAACATAAAACAAAAAAAGTATACAAAATTGAAGAATGATAATCATAATATTTATAATATGGAATATCACTGGTGGATGCGAGAATGTCACTCATTGATGAGAGGTTTGTTTTTTGAAACAAAACTTGTCTTTAAATTGGGGGAGGGAGTTCGGTTAAAGTATGAATAGGGGCCCCCCAAATTAAAGTAAGGAACAAGGCCCCAAAGCTGTTAATATGGCTCTGATTACAAGTGTGTTAATTTCATTCACAATACAATTGGGTTAGGATCTTTACACACTGAACTAGTGGTGCTATAACAGCATATACTTTCTCGCGTTATTGGAAACGGCTACGTAATATTGAAATATCACATTTCCTGTGCTACTAACATCTCAGCTATTACTTGACAATGTCCAATTCAACCAAGAAGAGAGCAACGCATTGCTGCCAGCGCAGCGTTGCCCAAACTGTGCATTCGCTTGGCCAATAATATCAATTCTTGGCAAAACGCTTATTTCCTTCTGTATTCAGATTTCAACTTGTTTGCCGGTTAGTCATAGTAGGTCCTAATCATACACAGTTGATAAATAACTCTAATATTAATAAATTAAATAAATTACTAATATTCTACGATTTGAAATATTAATTTATTACCGCCTTTTTATATACCGCCTCAAAAGAAGTGCAGGAAAACTTTAATGTTTGTTAGATCGACCACTGAAGTGCTCCCAAAAAATACTTTAAATGAAAGTAAAATCTCTGTTCTTCAAGTAGGTAAAAAGAATTTGGCTCTTATGGGCCTAATTTTTACTTTCCCGTATACGTACGTATATGCGGAGTAATATACGTAGTATAGGGAAAGTTATGTAATGCTGCGCGAAAAAACGACGAATTTTCGGCGGAAAAAATTAATTGCCGGGCGCTGATAACGAAAAAGTGGATAAAACCAGTTGCTAAATTAAGAAAAAAAATCCCCTAACACATGGTGTTGACAGAATCCCTCTTCTGTGGGTCCTTGATACCGAAAAAACCAATTAAAAAGAAAACTTCCGTCCGTCTGTGAACACTACTAGCGCCTAAACCATTAGGTGCGATTTCTTCCAAAATGGATATTCCCCGGTCGATCTGATTTGAGTCAAAGCTTTGAAATTTTGAAACAGATTCTTCAAAATTTGGAGGTACTTTACATGAAGCCCTCCGGACATTTTCAAAATTTTCTCAAAAACGGCTCCAAATTTGTAACTTTAGAGTAAATTACTCTTATTAGGTGGCATAGGTCCGATTTACACGGATAACTCTGAATTTTCGAAAATTGTGAAAGTGAATTTTTTTCGGCGCCTTCCTCCAACCACAAATTTGAAGATATTTTTTCTTCAAATAAAATTTGTTCTCCATAATGAGTTTTTTCTTTACGGTCATGTACATTTCTTTGAAAATTTTACTAATTTTCGCGCAATATTGCATGTAATATGTGCAATTAAAAAAAAATAATAAAAAAAATTTTGTCAAAAACGGCTCCAAATTTTTTCTTTAAACTTTTGGTAGGGATAGTGCTAAGTGTACCCTATGAGATGACATAAACTCCATATCGCTCTATCCTTTTGATTTTCAAAAATTGCAAAAATGTGATTTTTTTTACTTGTCTCTCACGTTGTTAACATTTACATTAGTGGCGATTTGTTACATTATTATATTTACGAGTTCGAGTGCTTTAAATAATGTCAAGTAAAGTTTCTCGAAAACGCAAGTTTTCTGTGAAAACTAGCTCAAAATTCCGCATTTTCAGAAACGCTCAAACGCCATTTTCTCATAAATGGCTGCACATTTTTTCTTCAAACTTTTGGAACGGATAGTGCTATTTGCACTCTTTAATATGACGTAAAGTTCATTTGGGGGTATTTTTTTGTTTTTTCAAAAATTACACAAATGAATTTTTTTTGAAAGATCCCTCACATTTTTCTTATGCACATTACCAACAATTTGTAAACACTATTATATTTGCGAGTTAATGTGCTTAAAATTACTTCAAATGAAGTGTTTTGAAAACTCAAAAAGTTTGTGTGATACTGAGCTTCAAATTTCGCATTTTTAGTATCACTTAAATGCCAATTTCTTAAAAACGGCTAAAAAAAGTTTAAAGAAAAATTGCCATATAGGACGAGTTTTTTGTATTCTTTAATATTTTAAAATTAATGTTTCCGTTATACCATTAGGAAACCGAAAAATTAATAAAACGTCAAAAACATATAGTTTGGGCGGGGATAGATGGCAGCTGGCAGGAGTATGTGGCAATTCCAAATAGCTAGCCGAGACCGATGGCAATAGAAAACTAATACGGGAAAGTCTGTACCATTCTGTAGCACCACTAGTTGTAGGGATGAGAGATTAAATGGTACAGAGTTTTCGAACTGGCGACCCACGGACCAGATGCGACCCGCGGTACAATTTATTTTCGTCATGTGGCTCAGAGCGAAGTCGCTTGCCTTTCACCAAGGAGGTCCGGGTTCGATTCCCGTCGATCTCATGTGAAATGTGTTGCCACAAAACCAGATTGACTGCTTTGCAAGGGCTTATTCCAACCCCTGTGAAGTGTCCTAAACCCTACCTCAATCCTAATTACCTCCCAATTCTGGCCCTTGGGTGGTGACGCAAGGGCGCGAAAGAGTGAGGCGCGTGCGCGGAGATGCTACCTGGCGATCGTCTTGACAAAAACGTTTCCCTGCGTTGTGCATGGTACGATCTGATATCACATAGGGTTATCACTCCCCCCTTGTTTCAGAGCAGCCCGGGAAAATTGCCGAGATCAACAATAGGTGGAAGTCAGATGTGGGTTTTCAGAGTAATGGAAATATGGCCCGCAATCGCATTAAAAGTTTTAGTTCTGGCCCTTGAGGCATCCCCTTAGACATCCCTGGTATATAACATACCTCACCGGGCATTCTGAGGAGCAATTTTTTAAAAAGACTGCTGCGAAATTTATCTTGAAAGAAAGTACTGGCTCTCGGCCTAGGAGTTACACCACGATGTAAGAGATATAGGTGGGTTCACTCCCGGTCTAAAACTGAAGCTAATGTGAGGCTAGTTCTCACAGTTCTCGCTATGTAAGCGCTGCGAACGATTTGTGCATTTTTGGGACAAGATGGCGATCCATTTAATAGCTTTGTAACCTCTGGTGGAAGCCACTAAATCGCGAGACGCCATCGTGAATGCCCAACTCGATCGTGCGCACCGTACGGATAAGCCAGGAACTAGCCTCAAACTGGCTTCAAAAATTTTGTCCAAAAGGCGGCTAGTTGACACACCTATATATCTTACCCCGTGAGTTACACCACCAAGAGGGATGTGTCGATCGCGAACTAGTTCAATCGAACTACCCTGGAAAGATCTCTCATACGGTACGATACGGAACGACCATTTAGTGAATCATTCATCTGTCAGGCCTCATTCACAACGCAGACTTAAACGCAAAGTAACGCTGTAAACGTAGCCGTACAATTTACACGTAAAAACAAGCATTCACAATGACGAACGTAAGCTGGAACGTAAGTTTCGCCTGAACCAATCACAATTCAACGTACTGAAACTTGATCGATTCTCGTTTCTATACTGCGGTTTTTCTCACTTTGCCCCTCAAGGTCCGTCTTCACGATGGAATATGTCACGAATATTCGCGACGTTCTCAGTCGTGCCGCCATATATCGCATGATCGCGACAGTGCTTGCGATCATGCGACTTCTAGCGGAATGGCGGAAAGACGCGAAATGCCGTTTGATATTCCATTGTGGACATAGGGGCTTGAAGGGCAGAGTTAAAAAAATCGCACTACAGAATGGTGAAAAGATCTTTCCCCCACGGTTTCTAGCTTTTTCTTCGACATTACTATCGATTCGTCTTTATGTATGTGCGAGTAGCTATTGTAGTAATCCTCACATCTTATAAACAAGTATTCTCTTGTACCAAATTCACGAGTAATTTGTCGAACATAATTAGTTTATTCGCCATGTAAAGCTAAAATCACAATAAAAATTGTCCAAATTCTTACTTTGAATTCACTACACGCATCAAAACCGATCGCAAACTAGTTCTCTAAATAATAATCACATAATCACGAACTACCTGAACACAATCTGAAATCGACCTTCCATGCTGCTCTCTGGTTGGTCTTCGGTAGAATTCCGACATAAAGTTAAAGCTTGGAGCTTGTGAATTCTTTGAGTTTACGCGTTGATTAAACTTCCGTACCATTACCAACGAAGAGAGAGAGACGACGACGACGAAGAAGAAGAAGCAGTCAAGACGACGAAGACGAGGACGTTGAAGAAAAAGACGACGACGAAGACAATAGCGAAGACGATGGCGAAGGCGAAGAAGTAGTAGAAGTGAAAGAATACGAGAATAGAAAAACGGCGAATTTCCTTTCATGGAAAATGAACTAAATAAGTGGAGGGCATATTGAGTTGCCCGGACCAGACGGCTCAGTGGGTGCACATTTCCGAGAAGAGCACAGCTGAGTCATCGAGCTGCGGGTATCAGCGTTATGTCTTCAAAGGATATCGAGAAGACGATCATTTTTATATGAGAAATCAAGATAAGCCAGGTGACTCGGAGGTGCAACAAATAAATGCGTGATTGCGGTCAACGTCATGTGGTTTTCAAATTGATTTTTAAAATATGTACTAAGACAAATTGAAAGAAAAACATCCCGAAATACCTCTTGACGAAGTCAGTTTTATGAAACTATAACATTGCCTAAGTTCAGGAAAGCCAAAGTTAGAAATCGTGCTCAACATCACAAAATAATTGCAAAATTTAAGTGACAATGCTGACAAAACATCTAACCTCGACAAAGGACTCTGAACCGAAGAAAGAAAAAGAAATAAAAAAAACCGAAGGTAGTTTAAAGCGTCGGCGACGTCATATTCACCTAGTATTTTATTATAAAATAAACTAAATATTGTTTATTTTGCTACAGATACAGAACTGCCCATGAGATTACAATTTTACATAACTGTACAAATCATGCTTTTGTTCTTTGTTTTATTTGTAATAAAAGCAATTTGTAAATTGAAACCAGTAATTTTTGTAAATTAATTCATCTTCCACATAACAAGAAATATGTAAAAGAAGAAATAAAGAAGAATATTCCAAAAAAGACCAAGTTTTAATAAATAAAACTTCATGTAAATGCAATGTAGATTTTTTCTAATAGAGAACTTGATAGTAGAACTAGTAAATACGATGCGTGATGACACAGCAGGAATGATTTTGAAATATTGTAGAAGTATTTAACATAAATTGATAGTTGGGGGGGAAGTGTAAACTGAGAAGAATGACGAATTTTGTTGAAATATAGACTAATAAACCTGTAGAAGTGGTGCAAATGAGAGAAAGTAAAAATTATATTAAGAAGTGAATAGGGAAAACCTGACAATGAAAATTTGAGATGGAAACTGCGTGGCATGGTTTGGGTCAGAAGAGGATGCAGGAAGGAAAAGTTTGGGAGTCGGTCGACCATGGCATAAAACCTGACACAACTAAACTAACACTTCCTTCGCATCTGATGTTTTCTTCGCTTACTTTTTCTCCTAAATAGCTTAGGCTCCCAATTCATATTATATAATTAGGAAAGACAGACGATAATTAGATACAATTGTAAGTTAGGAGATGTGCAAAATCACTTTGAGACGACTGCATGAGAAAGTGGAATCAAAAAGGTAAAAAAAACAACAATAACAAAAATTCATGGAAAAATACGACCATAATATGAAAAATTTACGAAGAATAACCAAAGAGTTTAAAAAAAGCCAATATATGACACGTGAAAATAGCATAATTTTAGTACTTGTAAATAAAATCAAGCTTAACTTACATTTTTCATGGAAATAACACTAAGAAAAATATGTGTCATAAACATCCGGGCCCTCGTTATCAGGAACGTATTGAGTGACCGTTACCTCCACCTCAAGGGAAGCTTCTTCAGGGATAACCTTTGGCCATCATCGAAGTAAAGCTTACATTTTATAGAAAACGCTATGAAATGCAGCAAAATATTGATCTCGAGATTTTGGCGGAAAAACGTTTCCGGGGTCCCTGATACTGGGGTTCTTTTTTACTTTTTCGCACTTGTAAGAAGAGAACGTATGGAATTGTGCGCCGGAAAATGGCGAATTTTCGGCAGTAAAAAGTTATTGCCGGGCCCTGGTAACCAAAAAGTGAATACATCCTGTTGCTAATACAGTAAATTACTTCCTCTAACATGTGGTATAGCCAGAATCCATGTTTTGTGGGTCCTTGATACTGAAAAATCGATTGTCGGCAAAACTGTCTCTATCCGTTTGTGGTCAGCTCTAGCACCTAAACCGGTTTTCTCGAAAATTGATATTCCCCGATAGATCTGAACGAACTCGGGGCTCTGAGAGTTTCAAACAGTTATTTTGATTTTTCAGGGAACTTTACAGGAAGCCTCAACAATATTTTAAAAATTTATCCAAAAATGACTCAAATTTTTTTGATTAATCTTTGCCTTCGTATAGCGTAAAGGAAGCTAAAGAGAATTAATTGTGCATTTCTCATGTTCATTGAAATCCCAGATCTTTTCGAAAATTGTAAAGTGCAATTTTTGGGTGTCTTGCTACATCTACAATATTGAAGGCAGAGATTTTTTCCCTTATTGAAATCTGTCCATTTTAGACAGTAGTTTTGCACGAAATATCGGCAATTTTAATTTTTTAAACAATTTTTTTCTCAAATACGCTCCAAATTTCTTCTTTAGATTTTCTCATAGATATCAAGAGACGGTAAAAAATATGGTTTCGACGAACTCTCCATATTTCCGAAAACTGCAAAAAGTTAATATTTCAAAACTACAAAATTGAAGATAGAGGGTTTTGTCTTAGCCAAAGTCGATGGTAGAAAAATAGCTCTTTAAAAAATGTCATGTACTACAATTTTTTTGAGAAAGAAAATAGTATATTTCGCGTAATTTATCTGAAATTTATGCAATTTCTACAAAAAAAGTTCTCAATAACCACACAAAGTTTTGTCTACGGATAGAAGGGACCTCCAAAAGAATGGTGCGGGTCTAATTTTCGTTGATCTCTCTGAATTTTCGAAAATTATAAATTTAGAAATAATACTAGAAAGTATGTGCTGTTAAAGATCCACTAGTTTCTTTTAAACATATATTTCCGTGAACAACATGAGCGTCTGAACGGCATATGATGTTCCCCAAAATGGATATTCCTCCGATGGTTTGGCGGAATTCGTGTCACTGCGAATTTCAATTTTTTTTATTTTTTATGGTTACATGACAAACGTAGGATATTTCGAAATTTTTATTAAAAAAAGTTTCATTTGTAAACATTAGTGCACGATACATCGATTTCTAAGTCTTAAGTGTGATTTTAATTAAAATATTTCAATTAAAAAAAAATACATTATGAAGATTTTTATGCGCTGGGGCCATTGAAATGTCGAACCGCATAGCATACTGGGCCTTTAAACGCGAAGTTCAACCCCAGCAATTTTTTACCGCTTTGTATAATATATAGCAAGCAAGAGAACGTCATAATATAATAGCGTAAATTAGTATGACCGGCACGATCTAATGTTTCGTGAGTTTGAAATTTTTAATATGGGAGGTTTGCTGAAGGGCAAAGTACACAAAAACAATCCACATAATAACAGATATTTCATAACATACTATGTAATCATTGATAGCAAAACATATACATTTATACAATATCTCTGTCGGTTTCAGGACCTCTAACGAATGGACGGTACGGAATGCACGTAAGTAATTATCCTTACAGTACTGACCACATCCCACGATTCCTGAGAAACCGCTGACTTTCTAGGTATCACTTTTTACATTCACATATATCATCATTATTGTGCCTCTGTGCATGCGCAGTTTGAGCTATTCACTCGCAGAGGCTCGAAAGTTATACTTAGGTTTTTATTTCTTGGCGCGGGGGGGGGGGCGTGTCTTCACGATGAAATATCTCACAGCATTTCGCGTCGTTCATAGTATTGCCGCTCAGAGTCGGATGATCGCGACTGTATCAAGCAGTGCTAGCGATCATGCGACTCTTAGTGGCACGGCCGAGAACGATGCGAAATACCGTGAGATATTCCATTCTGAAGACAAGCCCCCATGCGCCAAGAAATAAAAACCCAAGTATACACACGCTCCGGAGTTTCACACCATGATGAAAAGACATGGGTGAGCTGGCCCGGCGCACCGATTTTTGCTGATTCTATGCAGTACCAGATACGTCACGAACCACATGACCATAACACGGGCACTTCGTCTGAAAAACCGGGAGAGATGGCTCAGTGCATCAACCTGATGTCACTGCAGTCCCTCTGACCGGGAGGTCCTAGGTTCGAGTCCCGACGGCGGCAGGATTTTCGACACTAGCTTGGCAGCTAGGTCGAATCCAGTCGCTGTCTGGAGGAGAATTCTAGCGGCCGGCTGCTCTGATCGGTAGTTTTTCGTGGTTTCTACGATCAACACCAGGCGAATGCCGGAGCAGTACCCTAACAAACGGGCCACGGACTTTCCTTCCTCTTCCTTGTCCTATCCTCTCCTCTTACACACACACTTACACTAACATGCACTACACTACCACATGTCCCGGCTGGGGCGGTGCCCCGCTGGTGGGAGATACTTGGTTGAGGGAAAACCCCGCTAGTCGACGGTAGGTCGGCGCCAGATCTCGCCATCCAGCGGCGAAAGGATCATCGCCACCTTCCGGGGGAAAACACGCACTACACTTACGGGACTAATGACCTGAGCCTTTGACGCGCCCGGAAACACGAATCAATCAATCAATCGTCTGAATAGCCGGGCCACACGCTGGGCGCCATGCTGCATGGCAAGCCTGAAGTGTTGTGACACATTTTGAAAGTGGCATAAAGTGACAATTTTGAATGGTGACCAACCAAAAATAACTCGATGAAGGTGTAGTATTGCAATGTTTTTGCAATGAAGGTGTAGTATTGCAATATTTTTTGACGGTGACCAACCAAAAATAACTCGATGAAGGTGTAGTATTGCAATGTTTTTGCAATGAAGGTGTAGTATGCAATTTGAAGGTGTAGTATTGCAATATTTTTTTTAAAAAAAATGCTACATATGTCAATGTCAAGGTGATTTTGGTATCTGCAATTAAAATTCCCGGTAATATTGTGATGCAAACTGGTACATGACGCTCATCGGCTGAATCCGGACAGGGTACGCAATAGCTCACCCGAGTCTTTTCATCATGTATCATAGTGTGCAGTCTCTTTATCTCCTATTCATCGATAACGTACATCCCTCGCTAATTAGAACCTCACTAACGTAAATATCTGGATAATTCGAAAACCTTGGTAACCCGGATGCATCATTAACTCGAATAAATAGCAAATCCGCATTTAATTCTTGGCTGTCCGGGATGAACCACGTCTCAGTCGATCGAGATGACGTATCCGCCGTCATGTTGGAGCTTTCTTCAAAGCTACACTGTCAGAGCTATCAGTATAGCTCCGAAGATGGTCACAACATAAACTGCGATTTTCGTAACAGCATCCCTGACAGAAATCAGCTGTTCACGGTTTCATCCAATAGGGAGCTTGAACGTCACCATAGTGACATCACTGTCGCGAAATATATGCTGCCGATTGGATGGCAGCGAAACAACTGATTTCTGTCAGGGACGCTGTTACGAAAATCGCAGTATAATGGTCGAAACGTCAGGTCGACCGACTGAGACGCGGCTCATCCGGGACAGCAAAGAAGCAAAAGACTCCGTCCGCGGAAGCCTACGAATTCATATACGCATTTAGTTCTTGACGCATACTGCGATTTTTCTAACTTTGCCCCTCAAGGCCCGTCTTCACGGTATATGTCACGGTATTTCGCGACGTTCTCAGTCGTGCCGCCAGGCATCGCATGATCGCGACCGTATCCAGCATTCCGTGTGATCATGCGACTTCTAGCGGTACGACGGAGAAAGACGCGAAATGCCGTGTGATTTTCCATCGTGGCCGTAGGGGCTTGAGGGGCAGAGTTAGAGAAATCGCACTTACAGTTCGTACTAGGAAAACCCGGCAGACGTTGCTCTGCTCTTTATCTCATTCTTTCCCCTCCCATCACTCTCTCAGTCTCTCCCTCCCTCCCTCTCTGTCCTCATTCACATTTAATTGCAGATTCTGCACATCTCGGAGCGGGTGAGGTAATATCGGGAAACGCCGGACCAGCAAAAACGTAATAGAATGTTCAAGAAGGTTTGAGGTGTGAGAAACGTGTAAGAAACGTTTCTTTGAGATCTTTGGCCTCAACATTTTAGTTTTAAGGCCATAGAACGCATCGTGTAGGAGTTATTTAACGATATATTTTCAAAATGCTGCCAAATGTGTTGCGGGTTGCATTTGGCGTAACCATTTAGTTTTGTTCTACAGCGCCATGAAGTGGAGACACAACACATTTTACAGCACATAAACCTTCTGGGTAAAAAACACGTAGTAGTGTCGACTTTCATCAAAAAAATAAAATGCATATAAGTACCGTATATTGTGAAATGTTATATATTATACCAACACTTAATCAATTGCCACGTTATAAAACTTTCTCTTTTTCATATTTTTTTTCTTCTCGCATATTTATAAAGAAAAGTTTGGAATCAATCTTGCCGCATCAATCAACGTTCACAATTCTCGGATTTTTGGATCCCGGCTTGACAACACTTTTTCTATTTAAAATAAGCCAGCGTTGTCACAGATTAAATTCCTTCGAAAAGCCATTTACTAATACTGTTTTACTTCAATTGTACTGCCGTTTTACTAAAAATTACATTATTGCCTAACTTTTATCAATTTAATCACTCTTTCAAAACCGAAAAGTACTCTCTACTATCCCACTTTCTACTATATTAAAACACTTCTCTAAAACATGCATCCCTCCGTCAGTTTCAGAATAACACGTAAATCGCACTGTCGCTTGTCCAATCTGCAAATACTCAATAATTATGCTTAATTTACTACAAATAAACCTTTATGCATTCATAACCACATCCATCAGAAAATTATCTCTTCCAAACATTTAGTCTCTTGAACACTTAATGCATCCACGCCTACACGCAATTAAAATCAATATTCAAGTTACTTTTATAAATAAAGCGGAAAAAACTCACATATGATTTCGGGTTAGACAACTGACTGTTAAAAATAAACAAACAGTCCTCTAAGTACGCAATTCTGTACATTGATGAAATCAGTGGTAGATTTCAGACGTCATCTTCTGGTGGCGCGCAGCTAAACTATTGACATTGATACACTCTTGAATCTATGATGCAATGCTAGCCGAAAAATGTCCAGAAAAGTAATTATTTTGTGAATATGTTACGGTTTATGGTTGTAAATCATAGCCTATAGTACTCCAGATCTTTAAAGGAAGCTAGTACAAAAGTTTCGTCAGTATTGGTTCAGTAGATTCAGAGATTATCGCGCTATACGTCAAGGCACGTCTTTATATATATATATATATATATATATATATATATATATAGAGAGAGAGAGAGAGAGAGAGAGAGGTAGATTTCGTGCTTGCCACGGCAGGCCCGCCGCGCCGCTGCAGCTGCCGCCGGCGCCGCCGAGCGCCCACCTGGTTCGGCTGGCCGGCGGCGCGACGGCCGACGGCCCGGAGTTCGAGCAGAAGGTGGCCGGGCTGGCGGCGCTGCGGGCGCGCCGGCTGGGCGCGCGCTTCGAGGTCTACTCGAACGTGGCCGCCGCGCACCCGTTCGACGACCTGGTGCTTCGCCTCGCCGCCCCGCTCCCGACAGCAGCAGCGGCGGCGGCGGCGGCGGGAACAGGGGCCTTGCGGGACGCCTGCGCCACCTACTTCCTGCAGCTCAAGCACACCGGCACCGGCCGGCTGGGCGTCCGGGTACGAATGCCAACGCTTTATTCGCTTTTCGCGAGTACCGACTTCATTTCAGCCATTTTTAATTCACCTATCATTTTTCCCTTGGTACATGTTGTTGTAATTAAAATCGGCCCTAAGCCGTCGTCCTGGCCGGGTGGTTGTGTGTATTTTCTTACTGTTTTTTTTTCATGAGTTCTGTAATGTATTGAGATGTTTTTCGCTAAAGCTTGACGCGTATGGATAAATTAATATTTTTCATAATTTATTTTCCGGCACCTCTTTAGTGTTCTCCTGAGTCAGAAAATGCTTTTTAAATTATTTTAAATATTTTATTTTGTTGCTCCTTATTGAAGAGCATGCACACTTCCTTTGTTTTCCCTGGCCGCTTAACCCATTTATGCCCACTGGGTCGTTAACGACCACTTAGAAAATGTGTCCACGTTCTGTTACATGTGTCAAATATTTATCTTTAATGATACCAGAAATCCCATTGATATGTATTTTTGGCATTCCCTGCAACTTAACACTCTTTCGATAGTCTAAATCGCATTTCTGAGAATCTTTCCACGCACGTGTCTTTGTCAGATTCCGCGCCGGCTACGAGATAATCTTTTAGTTCGTGAGAGGCAGGAGACTTCGGTGTGGTGATTTTGCATTTCTGCGATCCTAAAATGTATGTCTTTTGAATTAGTAAGCACTACTTACGTATCTCTGATAATTGTGCTGTTGGACTTCTATAAAATCGTGATGGGTCGTTAAAGACTCAGTGGGCAAATAAGACTCTTTGTCTTAACTCGCCTTACAGTTGGTAATTCTTGTGCGTTACATACATTCTGGATTTGGCGTTTTTATATTGTACACATTTTTTTGTATATATTTATATTGTACACAGTTTTTATATTGTACACATTTAGGCCACATAAAGGATTAATAACCCACGAAATGCTTTCATAGTTGGAAAATACAGATTTCGAGGATGTTCAGGTAGATTTGGAAATAATAATTACATCCTCAGTGGATGAAAACTACTCCAGTGATGACTCCGGAGATGAAATGCGCAACGGTCCTGAGTCTCAGCAAAAATTTGCTTCAAGCTCTGGTAGAGATCTGGAGGAATAAGAATCCTCCGCGGAAGGCTTGATAGAACATAACAGTAGGGAATACTCACATTGTATTCAGTTGCACGGTCAGGAAAATGAGAATTTTCAAATTTCTTCCATGTCAGTGCTTCCATTCAATTGAGAATGAAAATAGACTCAGATAATTTTTCTAAATTCGTTTCTAGGAACGCAGTGGCTGAATAAACCATCAACAGAAGCCTCTTGCAGAATATGATCTACCAGTTGATTTTTTGAATTTTTTTGATGAACTGGGACGACAGAGTTGTGAAGAAATTAGTGTTATATATGAAGGGGTTTTATAAGGTGGGGTGGACCAAATGGATCAAAACATAGCCTGTTACAGAATTGGAACTACAGGGGGGAAATGGTATATTCCAGTAGTTTTCTGAATGACTGATGTGGCGATGAACAATGCGTGGCAACTAGCAAACGCCAGTTTTTAGATAACTTACTGTGTCATAGAGAAATTGCAAAGACTCTGTTGCAAAAATATCGTGTTTCGCATTCGTCTCCAGGGCCGGCACGTCAAATAAAGAAAAGGCATTTATGCAAAAAAAAAGGCATTTATGCTAAAATAAGAAAAAATAAGCATTATAAAACTTCGTCTTATGTCATCATTTGTCATGATTCGTGCACATATATTATCAGCCTTTAAATAAGTTCGCTAGAAAAAAATAGGCATTTACCTAAACATCCGATGTCAATTTCATGACTATCCTCTACTTTCGTATCACTCGTTGAAATGCATTCAAGAATGAACGGAAATAATGCTAACAAAACCCGCGCTGCTGATCACTAGAGCCCGGAAAAATATGTAGTATAAAACGTCAAAATATGTACATAAATATGTAATAACAATAGTAAGGATATGCAATAAATATGTAAAATCGGATACAATATCTAATATTAAAAGACACTAATAATAAAATACATTTACGTAATACGAAATTAGATTTATAAAAACTGATCACTGCACATCATAAACTTTCTCGTCAGTGGAAAAAGCTTCATCTATTGTAATCCAGGACCGTAGTTCACCAGCCGGACTTATCGCAATAGAAGCCATCGCACAAACTGGCGAGAGTTACGACCAGCAAACATACACTGTAGCATCTTCGTCGACGTGTTACACGTCGGTGATCGCAAATTTTTCTCGGAAATTAAGGTTACAGATCACAAAACGCGGTGTCAATGATCATTTGGACACCCAGAATTCCCCAATAATGTAGGGAAAATGTTGATATTTAAAAAAATAGATATTTTTATCAAAAATTCGGAATTAAGAAGAAGAAAATTGATAAAATAAGCAAATATATTGCGAAAAGAGCAAAATATGTAAAATATGTAGTATAGTATTAAATATGTAAAAATATGAAACAAAAAAAATCGATATTGTGTTAGGAGGGCTATGATTCGCCAAGATTACAACTTTGAGAACGGTAATTAGAAAGACAAAAAATATGTAATTACACTGTCAGAAATCTCCGCATTAATTTTAATGTAAAAGTACATTAAAGTATAAGTATCATGTACGTAAATGAAATTTAATGTACACGTACAGTAACTTTAAAGTACGTGTGCATTAAATGTAATGTACGTGTACAATTAAATTTACTGTATGCGAGTACATTAAATTCACTATATGCGTAAATTAAATTTACTGTATGCGTAAATTAAATTTAATTTACGTACATGATACTTACTTTAATGTACTTTTACATTGAAATTACTGTATGTGTGCATGAAATTTACTGTACATGTGCTAACTTCAATATTTAAAATTTGTTCAAATAATTGTCATCCCGACCGGGATTCAAACCCGTCTCCCCTGGTTTTCGCCCACTAGCTCTACCCACTATCCTATCGAGACAGTTCTTTGAACATGTTCTTAGGCCTGATGAATTGCCCGTTGGGATTTATGCAATTGTCACATTTTTGGACGCGTTTACGCTCGGAAATATGTCCCGCAGATGTAAAGTTGCGCAGATGTTGGTACTGAGTAACAAATGTATTTTAACACTTAAATTTCTTCAACGAATAGTCACTCCGACCGGGATTCGAACCCGGGACTTCTGGTTTACGCGCAGGTGCTCTAACCACTGAGCTATTGCGACATCCAATTGCTTCAGCAGGTTCTTAGGCCTAATGTATTGCCCGCTATGATATGCATACTATATTCATTACGTCTACAGAACATATTTCTTTAGACGTAATATATATTAACTCTACAGAATTATGTATATTATTTATAAATGTCGCTACTTCTTCAGCTGTTTTGGGTGCGTTTACGCTCGGAAATATGTTTCGTAGCCGTAAAGTCGTACTAAATTCTGACATTGTTACAGTGACAATTCTTTGAAAAAGTTTAAATATTTCCGGAGAATTTGAAAAAATTGTTAACTAAAGAATTAGCGTACATTTTTATTATAAAGATTTTTACAATTTTATTTGTTACCAATTTGAATGTAAATATGAATCTTAAACATTTATATTTTTTGTATACATGTTGAAAATATGTTTTAAATTTTTTATACGTAAGTTCAAATAACGGAAGAAAATATTTCTAAATCTTACACTCATTTTAATTTAAACATTAAATTTAATGTACAACACATTAATATCGGTTTAATTTACAGGGTACATAACTTTTAATGTAGTCCAACATTAAATCTACATTGATTTTAATTTTAACATTAAATTTAATGCACAAACACATAAAAATCGCTTTAACGTACACGGTACATTAAATTTAATGTACTGCAGTACATTAAATCTACATTGATTTTAATTTACACGTTATATTTAATGTATATGTATATTAATATCGTTTTAATGTACACGGTACGTTAAATTTAATGAAAAACTGCATTAAACTACATTAAATTTAATGTAATTTCTGGCAGTGTACATAAAAATCCGGTCTCTACTGATGATGGTGCCCAGTGAGGTGCGACTTTCTCGCATTATTTCTAACTACTCCGCTATATTATACAAGTACATAAACTTGCAAAAATGTTTTCAGCCAGCAAACATTTTTACCGCATCGAGTCTTACATTCAGGTCCTCCGAATTTACTCGCCGTGAGCCTTACCTATAGGCCAGGGCTTTCCAACTAGCTGCCGGATCATTTTGTGCGGCCCGCGACTGCTTTGAAAAATTATATTATACCAACTAAATACAATTGCACAATTCATCTTATTTTTAATGATGTACTAATTTTCTCGTTGCATGTACATTAATCATTAAGTATGTTGAATAAAAGTCGTATCTGTTATATATTTGTTTCAGAATAATTTAAGTAGTGAGGGTAAAACCATCTTAAATTACGGTGCGGCCAGCGGCTTAAGTAGAATTTGATTTGTGGCTCATAAGTCCTAATTTTGGAAAGCCCTGCTTTAGGCTATCGAAACGCAGTGAGTTGCGAACTCGGACCGGATGTAATTGTCCCAACCCAAGATTTCGAAATGGAGGTCTTGCTAATTTGAAAATACGGAGAGTTTGCCGATTATGGGAGTAGCATATTTTTTATCGCCCCTTGATACATACGAGGAGAACATTTAAACAACATTTGGAGCGGTTTTTGAGATTAAAAGGAATGAATAAATTTCAAGTACAAATTACGCAAAATCTACTAGTTTTTTCAAAAAATGTACACGGCCCTTCTTAAAGAGCTGCCTTTACGCTATCCGAGGACAAAACTTAATAAAAAATTGGGAGTCATTTTTGGGAGGTTTTTCTGAAAATTTTTTGGGGGTTTAATAGAAAAATATGGAGCGATTTTGGGGGAAAATTTGAAAATGTTTTTGAGGCTTCAAGTAAAGTACCCTTAAAAACAAAATATCCGTTTGAAACTTCCAAAACATGGATTCTATCTACACTATATGCTCTACACTCTATGCTAGAGGAAATAATTTATTATACATAGGAACAGGATTTATCCACTTTTACGTTACCGGGTCCCGACGATAAGAGTTTTTCTGTCAAAAATTCGCCGTTTACGGCGCAAGATAACAATACTTTCTCTTCTTACATCCGTAAAGGCGAGAAATTTTTAAAAAAACGTATGACGACCCTCAAACGTAGTGGCGGCTAGTGATTTAGAAAGTTAGTGGTTTACAAAATTAACGTTAGCCCCGGATACGAGCTCCAGGCACCTCTAAAAAAACCCTATTTGAAGGGATGGAGGAGCATTGTTTAGCTTACTTGTGAAATTACACAATTATTACCTCACTCATGTAATTACAAGTATGCGCGGGAGCCGTGCTTATTATCATCATGAAAGGGGTGGCAGTGAGAAGTGAGGGTTGGGAATGGAGAGATGGACGCGTCAAGCAGGTAAGGTGGAGGAGATTAAAAAATAAATACCGGGCAATCCCGGGAATCAGCTAGTCCTATGGTCCGATTAAAATAAGTTGGTGATTGACACTTGTGTTTCTGAAGCTGTAGCTTCGTACAATATAAGTGTATAATTTGCTTACTTTAATAAGTGTTTATTTCAAATGTTTATTTTCGTATCCCGGCAGCCCCTTCTATTCGCAACTGTCAATCACCAACTTATTTTAATCGAGTATAGTTTTAGAAGAGAACGATGGTTTTAAAATTGATTTTCGTTAACATTTATGGACTTTACTTTGTTCCATGTCTTAAACAGTTAAGTGGATCAGTGATGAAAGGTGAGTCATTACTCAGACATTCTCATAACGTTCCAGTTAATATAAATATTTTATTAAAATTAAGCCTGAAGATCAACAATTGACGCTTCAAATGATGTTAGCAATATCCATTTCATCCGAAATCCGAGTACAAGTACTGATTATTCCACACAAATTTCATTAGTATCCAATATTCGAGAAACATATCTGTTGTATTTGCAGTTTCAATTTACATGGGCGGTGCCGTTGGATTTCGTAATTGTTTTCAAGTTGTTAAAAATCGTAAATTTTAAATATTTAATGTCACTGGAAATGTATTGTAAAATATTGCACACATACTGTTTGAACTTTTTGTAGCTAGCTGTTGACATTTTACCTACGCCGAGTGTATTGACTGAAAATATGAAACATTTGATATCGTATTATTTACTTTTTTTTGAAGAGCGACCTAATTTAAGCTTTTAAAAAATATCCGGAAATATTCCGGTGTATAATGAATTATGCATTTAATATGCGAGTAAACGGGTGTTCAATCGCAGAGCAGAAGTCTTTAACAAATTATCCGAAAATTCAACCAAAACGGGCGAATATATTTTTATAATTTGAGAATTACGAGAATTTCATAGAAAGAAGCTTCGGGAACAAACGTGACGAAACGTCTGATGTTGAATTTGGGTGCTTTAGGCCCTTCGTCAGATCCACTGCAATTCTCGAGAAATATTGGTTGAAGAGACTGACCACTTTTGTCGGTTCTTTCACGTCTATATCATTAGTCTATTTCTAACAAAATTCTCTATTAGGTTTCTAGTTGATGTGGTCGTATTTCGGGAGACGGAACACCGCCACTTCTCGGTGTATATGAATCACACCAACGGGACTAATGATTGTAGCAGTTGAAACCCCAAACCCCAAAAAATAGGTCAATCCAGCGAGGCGAAGCTGCGACCCACTGCGAGTCCCCTGAGTCATTAAATGCAAGTTACGAGTAACTCCAGTTTTAGTGAACTCGGATGTAGTGAATCCTCAGTTGTAGTGAACTTAAGGCACTGGTTCCGTTTTACATACATTACAAATAAGCATAAGAAGATTCGGTTATAGTGAACTCTGAACCTCGGCTATAGTGAACGTAGGAAACACAACGTCCTGGAAATTAATTACCTTCTGGAAAAGAAAATATCGTCTCAGTGCCACAAATTCCAACACTTGACAGCTTGAAAAAATATCGTCGGCCAAAGTTTTAAGAAATCTCCCCCTGAGGCGAAGGTAGCGGGCCCGACACGAGCACCTCATTCATGTCATGTATTTGTGGCATAGTGACGCTTGTATACATAAAAGACAGGATGTGCCTTTGTCTATGGAAGCCACAAATAGACTGACCATTAGGTTGAGCAGGATGGGGGCGTGTCTAAGATGGGTTTAGGCTGAAAGGACGCTGAGGCACCGCCAGGGGGGCGGCAAGACACGTCACAGTGGTCTGTTGTATACGTCACAAACGTCGAACTAGCAAGCTCTGAGGGAGGGAAGTCACGTGGGGCACCCACGTCACTTTAGTTACGGAGTGGGAGTAGATCATTTGATCGGTCGGTCATGTGACCGTATCTACATAAGGTGAGGTCTGGGCATATTAGGCAGGATACATTTGCGGCACGGAGCCGAGTGGTATCTTCATTAAGTGCTCAGGCACTGCGCTCCAGGGCGAGCGGCAGGACTTGTCCGGGGGAGACGTCAGTCTCACATTTAGCGACGCGGTCAAGCGTTCGCTGTATCTTGCGGTCAAGCAAGGGCGGGTGGGGACTCGCAAGGCAGTCGCGAGTGGTGGCTAGGATAAGCTGTACTTAGGAGGGTTCCGTAAAGCACGGATAAGTGTAAATGAACTTGTGCAACATTATATATTTCTTTAGTTACAAATAAACTTGTTTTGTTACGAATCCTTCGTGTCTGTGTCTGATTAATTAAACGACGCCACATATTCATGTCCTCAGTTTCACTGAGGAATTAAAGGCCGTATCCTGCGTGGGCTACAACTGGCGGCGGCGATGCGCAATTGCTTGCATCAGTTTCAAGCTTGTTACTTCATATTTCGCGGAACAAAGCGCCTTGAGTTCTATGTTGGCGACAGGAAGCACGAGACGGCGATATCCGCCATGCCGCGCGGAAATGCGATCGGTTTCATAAGGCGCTTGGACCAACCCGCTACTGAAAGTGATCTCGTACCAATATATAAGGCGAGTAAAAGGGCCTTAGGAGAGTAGGACGGTGTTCCAATGTGCAAGAGGCATTGAAGGGTGTCAAGATTGCATTACGCTACTTAGACACAGAGGGCAATGCAGAATCAAATATGGAGAGAGCACGAACTCTGGAGAAGGATTTAGAGAAATTACCAATGGAAAATGTACGAAACAAACACTTGAAAATAATGTTTTTTTTGAGACCAAATAAAGGTATCGAAATTTTAAGTTCATGCTGTTAATGTACTTTGCTGTACCTCTGTATTAAAATCAATCATTATGGAGAAATTCTATAATCATGACATCATCGGATATCGTGAACCTCTGTTATGGTGAACCAAGAATGTTAGTCCCCATAAGTTCACTATAATCGGAGTGGACTGTATCATGCCGAAAAATTCAAACTTTTGTAACCCCACGGGCTTCGTGTAAAGTATCCATAAATATTAAAGAGGGTTTTTCAAAATCGCAGAGCTTTGCGTAGGGCATATTTGTGGAATATTCATTTTAGAAAAAATTCTACGAACTGTTTAGCCGTAGCTGTTGTTCTCAAACGGACGGACAGACGGCCGGACATTTAGAGAAAAAACACTTTTTCGGTTTCAGGGGACTCCAGAACGTGCATTTCCTTTAAAAACTCGAAATCGATTTTCCGTAGCATTACATATCTTTCGCTACACTAATGTATATTACTCTGTATGTACGTACGAGAAAGTAAAAATCATAAAAGAGATAAAATTTTTTTAACACAAGTATACTTCTCATACGCCCTCTTTAGCTACAACTCACTTGTTTCGGTTGTTCATAACGGCCGGAGGACTGTTAAATCCTTAACGGACGCCATCCTTTAATAGAACCTCTTCGACCCACTGATTGTATTAAATCGATGTAACAGTACAATAATACGAAATAACTATTAACGGCTCTCCAACTACTGAACTACGCCGCCTGATGGTCAGTTGCGACGTCTTCTGTTTTTCGCAGACTTTCGTGAACGCAAGTAACTTCCGTTTGGACAAATACTTCAAGTTCTTCCTGGAGCTACGCAGCTGGCACGAGAAGAAGCTCGACCCGCAGGAGGCTTTGGAAGACGGGCAGCGCCTCTTGTGCGAAGGGCCCATGAAGGAGTGCCGCTTCGTGATCTTCACCACGCGACGGGGCTGGTCGACAGGCACAGCTGGCGGCGCCGAGGAAGGCCTCCACAAAATGGCGCTCGACATTCTTGACACTGGCGCTGACACTAGCCGCGTTCTGCGGTTCTCTGACAAAGACCGCAAGGTAGGTACAGCCCGAATAAAAGTTTGAGTTGATAGCTATGGTAAAAACGTGTAGTCGCTACTAACTAAGAACACTGTGGGGGAGGTCGTTGATAAGTTCACAATGTGTCCTCGAGTGTTTCACAGTTGAAACGTGCCAGATAACAAAATGGGACAACAGTTCCCTCACTAAGGAATCTGATGATATAACAAAATATTTCACGAAACGTTGTGTAAATGGTGAATATTAAAGGATTGCCATAAAGACAATTGGATAAGTTTTATTAACAATCATATATTGACAATCAGGAGCAATTCTTCAATTTTATCTACAAATTTTATTCAAGTCGCTACTTCAAGCACAAAATTTGAAAAACAAAAATTGAAGACTTTCAAACTGCTTTGCAGTAACGTAGCGTTTGTCAGCAAAATCACGTAAACATTTTTTCATATAATTAAGGCAAACGCGGTTGTTTGTTTCCACCTGAAATGACCTCTATTTTTGTTTTTAAACAAAAAGGGTGTAAAAGCATTTGCACGTTGTCAGGAGAATGGTCCAGGATTAATTTCTAGACAGTTTATCACATTTATTACCAACGTTTCAAAACCCTTTACGTCATAAACTGACTGTCAAGAAATTAATCTTGGACCATTCTCCTGACAATATAAATTAAACAGAGTCTCAGATACTAATCCAAAAAGCATTTGCACATGTGTGTCAATAAAATCGTCCTAATGCCATTGGCGGGAAACGATGAATTTGCAAATGATATTTTTGTTTTCAGGTATGGAACTTAATGAACGGGAAGGTCGACGAAGAAATCTACCGAAACGAGTTCCTTCCAAACGTGCTGGTCTTTTGCGGGCAGTCCGCATCCGGCGACCTGGACAGATTAATCAAAGACGAAATCAAGGCCTTGTTGGGCGAACCTCTCCTGCAGCTTGACCTGCTCACCTTCCACTACCTGGGCTTCCTGAAGGAGTGGACGCGGGACAACGCGAAAGACTTCTGCCTGACGGAGGATTCGGCAGAGATCGAGTGGTACCTGGCGGAGCACTTACGCCGAGAGGCGCGGAGGGCGTGTGCCCTGGAGCTCCTGCAGTTTCAGCAGACGCACTGCGAGCCCCTCAGGAAAGCCCTGGGAAGGAGCGGCGCTCTCGCCCTGCAGGTACATGATCGACATTATAGAAGAATTCGTAAGAACAAGCAAAAGTGACAGTTCGCTAAACAAGTGAACATCACATGTAATTCAGAGAAGTATCCCTCCGCCGCGACAGCTGTTCAGAAACACGTGCACCAGTACGCACCTTACATTCAAGGCTTGGTTTTAAAATAAACATAGTACTTATCACGCAAAAACTAAATTCCATATAATGTGTATAAAAAAATATTTTTTTTACAGAAGAGCATATAGCACTGCACTTCCTAATTTCAATTATTTCTCATGGCGCACTATATTTTCGTCGGACGAGGCCATCACAAAAGGAAGCGTCAAAACCATTTACAAGTTAGCCAACTGCAAACGAACGAATCGAGGACGCAGAGTTCAATGGGATCAAGGACACAACGACCACAGAACCTTCGGTTATGTTGCCAGCACTAGCTGTCAAAATTGCTTGTTCTTACATGAATCTCTCTTTAACCTAGGAATGCTACAATATCACACGCTTTATCGTAATCCTGTGTCGAAAACGGGTAACCGTTTTGCGCTTGTTACTCGCGGTTAGAACACTTCCGGCCCACTATTCAATTTAATTACGCCTTATTATACTTGGCGACGCTCAGGCTATCAGGCCTGCTCTTCCGCCTGGCCACGCAAATTTCGCTACGCTCCATTCATTGGCTAGCACAGAAAGGATTCAGGCTTCTTTTAGGCTTGGCGATATTCTAAATAAAGTAAATCTACAACACGAGACATACAGCTTTCCATCACACAACGTACGGTTCAGGGCGTAGCCATTCAGAGTAGGCGAATATCGGAAATTCTCCCTCCCTAGCCGAATTTGCATAGAAAGTTTTTCCCCTGCCAGAGACATAATTATTCCTTTTTAGGAGTCTCATTGATGTCCACACTTTGAAATGTTCAAAAGCAAACTTGAAAACTGGAAAAGTAAACTCGCCCTAAATTATTCTTAGAGGTCATTCATAACTGTGTAATCGAGGATGGGTTTCGTTTCCCTCGTTTTTCCGTTATTTTTAATCGGCATTGTGACATTGTAGTCACATAAAAGAAACATTGATTCCCATTCACTGTCACAGTTTTCGTGTGTGGACTACATGGTGGTTTGATGGACATGTGACAAATACTCTACGACAATAACTGGTGCAGCAGCGCAAAATTAGAAAATTTCAGATGCTAGGAGATGGTGGGCATTCTCAAGGACGCTTAAACAATACACCGTTGCTACCTGTTGTTGCAGATGGCGGACATTGCTATGAGCACCATAAACCGCACATCGTTGCCATCCCTTGTTGCAGGCGGCGGGCATTGTTGTGCGCGCCGTAAAGTGGTGATCGTTGCCATCCCTTGTTACACGCGGCGGGTATTGCTGTGCGCGCCGTAAACTGGTGATCGTTGCCAACTCTTGTTACAGGCCAAGAACATTTGTCTTGGGCATCGTAAACTGCTTATCGTTGCCATCCCTTGTTAAAGGCGGCGGGCATTGTTGTGCGTTGTGCGTAAACTGGTGATCGTTGCCAACCCTTGTTGCAGGCGGTGGACATTGTCTTGGGCGCCATAAACTGCTTATCGTTGCCATCCCTTGTTATACAGGCGGCGGACATTGCTGTGCGCGCCGTAAACTGGTGATCGTTGCCAACCCTTGTTACAGGCGACGGACATTTGTCTTGGGCATCGTAAACTGCTTATCGTTGCCATCCCATGTTGCAGGTGACGGACGTTGCAGTGGGCGCCCGGGCCGCCAAACTTCTTGCTCTGCTTGACGTCGAGCACCAGGGCGCGTGGGTGTATGTGAACGGCGACGTCTTGCAGCAGTTCGGCACAAAAGCGTTGGTGACCGTATGCAATGCGCGCCACTGCGAGGTAAGCTCGAATCAGAAACCACTCTTTCTTAAAAACTTAAAGTTGTAAAGTATTTTCTCGTTCAATAATTACGTTTTCTCATAAAGTAGATATGTTCTGCAATGATAATGCCCATGTGTTATAATAATTATTAAAATTATTTAAAAGTGCAAATGTGTGACAAATATTTACGTGACTATCCTTTCCGACGTATTTCGTACGTCGTAAACGTTTTTTAAACGTTTTTACGGTTTTAATATTTTGCTAGTTGTTAATTAATTATGCGTATTAACTGAAATACTGTAGAACAATGAATATTTATGTACGGTCCATTGTTAAAAGTAAGAATTTTCTTTCATTTAAATTAATTAGTTAACTTTTAATTGAAATAGTGTAAATGTTATGTAAAATGATAATGTAACGAAATTTTTTAATGAAAAATTTACGCGTAGCTAGATTATATATTTTATCCCAAAGAAGTCGGCGTGTTTCATTTAACACGTTAACCAAGCGAAAAAGATGTTGCACACATGTGGAATTTTTATTTATGGGATGAAATATTGGGATAAAGAACTAAAAAGGTACTTCGTTTTTTAATGTTCAATAAGCTGTTAAGAATTACGTGTAATGCTTTTAAGCGAGAATGTGTATTTTTTAATTAAAATTATGACAGAGAAAATTAAATTATAATTATTTTGTGTATAAGTCGACAAGACAGGTCTTTGTACATTTGAAGATGGTTGTAGTTAAGACCCATAAAAATTACAAATAGCATTTACAAATGAAATAAAATCCTAAAAATACAGGTGAAACAGAATACGGATTAAATCAACATTAACAAATAAAACAAAACAAAATGCTTCTTTTTTGAGATAAAATTAGAGGTACTTGAAAAGAAGATAATGAACAGCAAGATGTACAAATGAAGGATTTGATTATTGTGTGCAAAATCGCTCATTCAGTAAATTATATTTGAATTATTGCATGTAATTAACAACAGTATTTCAGAAGTAGCAACTACAAGAATAACAATGTAATAAACATTATACGTGCATGCTTTTTTCGCACTTGCCGCAACGAGGTTTGCAAGCGGCCTGTAAAGTGTGTTGATCACAAATGACAGCACTTTTCGATTCGACGAAGCTGACGAGATGCGCGGACATTAAAAATGATTGCACATTCAACGTGCATTCCCTTTGTGCAGACACTACTTCAACAAACAGAAGCTGCTCTGTCTAAAATATCAATAATAATTATTACAAAACAGGGGTGTCCAACTTGCAAGGCCTCAAGGACTAACCATGGTGGTTATTTCAACCATGGGACCAAGAGGCGGCGATGGTGTACCGGTTAGCGTAACGGACTGCTATACCCAAGTTCGCGGGCTGAAACCCGATCGAAGCCGTGGATTTTTAGGGGCGAAAAAATCCTTCGTATGCCTTCCTTCGGAGGGAAAGTAAAGCCGGCTGTCCCATGTTAGTAGATTTACTTGCATGTAAAAGATCCTCAAGCCTAAATGAAGCCTCTGAGCTAAATTCAAATCGCCGGTTTCGTCGCCTCAGTAATACCTTCTTTCCGCTAGTTGGTGAAAGGAGTGTAGCAAAATTTGGGTGGTCAGACGGAAGAGCAGGCCTCATGGCCTGAGTCTCGCCACGTAAAATAAGGCAATTAAATTCAACATTAAAGGCATTAATATGGTTGCGGGCTGTTTCCTTTACTCCGGCGATCCACGCCTGTCTTACCCGTATTGTTGAGCTCCGCACTTTGCCCGGCTTCTCTGAAACTGGAGGAGGGTGGAGGGGAGGGGTAGAACCATGCGTGATATCAGGTCGCACCATGCATAAAGCAATGAAACACTTTGGGATGATTTAGAAGTCCGTATGACGCCCGCCGCTGGTAGAGTGGGGGACGAGCCGTGGGATATTTATTGCGGCGCCGACATGAGCTCGCGGGATACGCTAGAGAGTCGAAAGACGGGAGGTATCTCCAGTGCTACCTTGCACGTGATCTTCGGGTGGAAGATCGGTTTTGGCGTCAGGCCATGTAACTTCTCTAGTTTCGGGGACTCTATGTCCGACAGCTCGCACTTCGCGTAGCTTTCTCATGCTCTCGAGCAGAGGTACTGGGCTAGGCCTAGGGACGGTCGCGGGGTTTCGCGGCTAAGGGAATCGAAAGGTTGCCAAAGGGATTCAATTTTGTATCATAATCTTTTATTTTATTATTGTAAATATATTGTAAATACCATACAGAATCAGTCGTCTGTGTTCTTCTTGTCCAGTACGTCACAGACTCGGAACCTTTCTTCTCTAAAACTGGTGGCAGCGGTTATCGTAAACTCACGCCGGGGTGCCGCAGTTTTTTTCTAAAACTGGTGGCAGCGGTTATCGTAAACTCACGCCGGGTTGCCGCAGTTTTTTTTCTAAAACTGATGGCAGCGTTTATCGTAAATTCACGCCGGGGTGCCGCAGTTTTTTTTCTAAAACTGGTGGCAGCGGTTGTCGTAAACTCACGCCGGGGTGCCGCAGTTTCTTTTCTAAAACTGGTAGCAGCAGTTATAGTACATGCACGCCGGAGTTACAGCAGATTAAAGACTCACGTCTGGCTCGTTAGTAGCAGTCAGCTTTGTGGAAACATTTACTACGTTCGTAACGAACAGGGAACGCGGAAGCCGGCAGCAGCATCCGCGGGGACATCAGCGTGGCATCAGAGCCATCGGTGCGCGCTGAGCAATCAGAACAGTACGCGTAAAGACAGTGTACCGCAGTTAAAGGTGCACACGCGTCGTAAATACGTGGCGCCGGCAGTGTCGTGCACGCCACGAGAAACCGAAAGTGCGGTAATTCGGTACGGTAGTTTCGGGCGGTACAATCCGACTCGGAACCTTTCTTTTCTAAAACTTGGTACTGGTAATTGGAACTGGTACTGGATCGGGAGCTGGTATTGGTACTGGAACTAACGTTTCGCACGTTTTGTACGAGCAATACAATGGCAACGGTTGACAATAGTATACCATTGTATTGGAGCCATTGTATTGAGCCAAAAATAAATGTATTTGAAGTTTTAATTCCTGAAGTCAATATTGATTGATCCTTTATGGTCAAAATATATATTTATTCGTACCATCTACGCATCCAATTATATACCAGAATCAACAGGAAGAACCTACATCTATTTCAAATATGGGAATTTATAATTTCCCTCATCTCATACTAGATACTCAGAGCAGCATTTGCCTAGCTATACAAACAAAATGTTAAAATGTGAACAAATGGTGCGGCATTTTTATTGCAATTTTTGGAATCAGCACACTTAAAATGATACGAATTAGGTGAACACATACAAAAAGTTTTTTGGTCGTTGGCCTGTGTAATCTTTCGCGGGCCACAATAAATGGCACCGCGGGTCGCCAGTTAGACAACCCTGTTATAAATCAAGTAATGTAAATGATTCCCTTCTTTTCCAGGTTCTCGTTGTGGACGTCAATGAAACATCGGAGAAACTAAGTGATTTGCTGCGGGCTGTCACCGACGCTGTGAAAATCATTGGCCTCGAGTTGCGGATAGTGAAAATGATTTTGGGCCGTGTTCCGTTTACGAGACACAACGAAGAGTGGATGTTTTCTCAATTGACTGCAGATGCTCAGAATAGACTTCTTGAAAGAACCATTATGTTCCAAGTAAGTTATCCGTTTTGTCAACACACAAAATGAGAGACCAGCGTAAAAGCGCGATGTTCTTAAACCGTACAAGCGGGAAAAGAATACGTTACATAGACAGTGTTAACAGAAAGAAAACATTCGTAAAAATTTTTCAAACCCTTACATAAAGGGGCAGAAACGCGTTTGAAAATCAATTTTAGCGCGAACAAACAGCACATTTACTGTACAGGGGAAGAAAACTGAAAACTCTAATTGTACCTTAATAAGTTACAACACTGTAATAGCACTCATTATTACAAAAGCATTGCAAGAGAATAATACAATGCTCATTAAATTCAAGCAAGTTAAATTACATTAAATTTGAGGTTTGATATAACACAGTGAAATTAGTAACTAGCTACAAGACTCCGTTCAGAAGATTTGAGCGACCAAGAAAATTTAACACGAGATATTCATACAGCATTTGAACTTGTGAAAGCTACGCTCCAAGCCATAAATCGGGTTGATGCCCTGAACAACCAGAAGTGGCTCAGGGCTTCAACTGATGTCACTGCAGTGCCTCTGACCGAGAGGTCCTACGGTTCGAGTCCCGATGGTGGCAGGATTTTCGACACTAGCCGGATAGTTAGGTCAAGTTCTGTCGCTATCTGGAGGAGAATTCGAGCGACCGGCTGCTTTGATTAGAAGTTTTCCGTGGTTTCTCCGATCAATACCAGGTGAATATTTGAGCAGTACCGTAACGAACGGGCTACGGACCGCGAGCTATATTTGCTTTCCATTCCTTGCCCTATCCTGCCCCTTACACACAGTTACACTTACATGCACTACACTTTCACACATACCGGGAGACCGGTCGAGAGCTTAGAGCTCGTCTCGGCTGGGGCGGTGCCACGCTTGTGGACGATACCTGGTTGGGGAAACCAGCAAGTCGACATGTAGGTTGGCGCCAGATTTCGCCATCCAGCGGGAAAGATCACCGCCACCTCCGGCGATAAACACAAGCACAACACTTGCGGTACTAATGGCTTCAGCAACTGATGCGCACGCAATCAATCTCTGTCCGAATGAAAAGTAACGAGAACTACAAGTCATTTGTCTTTCCCTCAGAATGCGAAGTGAGCAGTCGCTTCACCCCACTTTCACTGGCTTAAGGCCGCTCCACAATAGCCCGTGGACGGGAACGGCAACGCGAACGCGAACGCAAAGAAAGTTGAAAGGTCGACATCTCAGGCAGGCGTTCACAACACGACGGGAACGCGAAAGAAGGTCAACATTTATCTCGGCCCGGGAACGGGAAGCCTCTCGACCAATGAGAGTACAGCAAATGAAGGCGAAGCTTTCCAGCTGATCGAGCGCGCGGCCTGCGCGCGAAACTGGTCTGGGGCGGTGTTGAGGTTGCAGCGTGGATTTGCGAAGTTAGGGTTTGAGGAGGATTTAGTTAGTCGTTGTTGAATTGTCTAAGTTCTTTTTAGTGATTTCAGTATTTTTCGTTTTCTATTCATATTAATATTTAGAAATAAAATTTCTCACAATTTTTTTTTGTTTCAGTTAAGTACATTGGAATTTTTTGTTTATTGATTAAACTTTCGTTAATTGTATTTTCCATAAGTTCTTAGTATTTTGTATTTTTTCATTCTGATGAATTATTTTTTCATTAATATTCTTTCGTTAAAGTATTCATTATTCATACTACCGCACGCAAAAAACTGACAGATGGCAAAGCAAAGAGGGAACAGAGTAGCGCAGCTAGAAGCTGGTTTCGGCAGCTGGTTTCGGCGACTCTTTCCAGAAGTACTCGTTTTTGCCGCTACAGGTTCATAGCGCTATTCCTCTTCCCGTTGGCATTTATTGTGAAGCACAAGTACCTCGCGTTCCCGTTCCCGTCCTCGCCTTCGCGTTGCCGTTCCCGTTCGCGGGCTATGGTAGAGCAGCCTTTAGGACAGCAATTGATGTCACTGTAGTGCCTCTGGCTGGGACGTCCTATGAATTCAATACCCGACGGTGGCAGGATTTTCGACATTAGCTAGGTACGTCGAATTCAGCCGCTACCGGAAGAGAATTCTACCTGCAGGCTGCTCGGTAGGTTTCCGTGAATTCTCCGTCAACACCAGGCGGATGCCGGAGCAGTACCCTAAGAAATGGGCCACGAACCTCGCGCTTTCCATCCTTCGTCTTCTTTGCCCTATCCTCATCCCTTACACCATTTACACTGACGTGCACTGCATTATCACTCTTGTCGTGAGACCAGTCGGAAGCTCAGAGTTTGTTCCGGCTGGAGCGATGCCTCGCTGGTGGGAGAAACCTGGTTGGGAAAGCTCCACAAGCCGACATGTAGGTCGGCGATGGTCTCGCCATCCAGAAGATCACCGCCACCTCCCGTGATAAAATTCACTACACTTACGGGACTACTGACTTCAGCCGTTAACCCACCCGGAATTGCTAATCGTCTCTGACCGAATGGAAAGTAACGAGATCCACAATATATTCACCTTTCCCTCAGAGTGCGGAAGGGAGCCAGTCGCCGAACGCCCGTTTTCCCTCCAGGGCGAGTCCGTGCGGCTACGCGAGCTGGAGGCGGGGGCGTGGCCCGGCCTGCGGGAGGAGGCGGACGGCGCGCTGCTGGGCGGCGCGGCGCTGGGCGTGGCGGCGCTGGGCGACGCCGCCACCGCCCGACACGAGGAGGACGAGCGCCTGTACGTCCCGCGCTCCCTGCGGCACCCCAGCGTCGTGGACCCCGCGGCGCTGCGCCTCGCGTCCGCGGACGACCACCTCGCCCTGGCGGGCTTCCCGCCGACGGCCCTGCAGCGCCTGCGCGGCGAGCTGGGCTGGACCGAGCGGGAAACGAACGACAGGTGAGGACGTGGTGGGGGAGCGGAGCACTTGGAAGCGGTGGCGGCTCGAACCGGTTACCGGGAGAGATGGCTCAGTACATCAACCTGATGTCATTGCAGTCCCTCTGACCGGGAGGTCCTAGGTTCGAGTCCCGACGGCGGCAGAATTTTCGACACTAGCTTGTCAGCTAGGTCGAATTCAATCGCTGTCTGGAGAATTCTAGCGGCCGGCTGCTCTGATCGGTAGTTTTCCGTGGTTTCTCCGATCAATACCAGGCGAATGCCCGAGCAGTACCCTAACAAACGGGCCACGGACCGCGCGCGATCTTTCCTTCCTCTTCCTTGTCCTATCCTCTCCTCTCACACTACTTACATGCACTACACTACCACACATGCCGGGAGACCGGTCGGGAGCTTACAGCTTGTCCCGGCTGGGGCGGTGCCCCGCTGGTGGGAGATACTTGGTTGAGGGAAAACCCCGCTAGTCGACGGTAGGTCGAGGCCAGATCTCGCCATCCAGCGGGGAAACGTTCATCGTCACCTCCCGAGGAAAAGCACGCACAACACTGACGGGACTAATGACCAAAGTAGTTGACGCGCCCGGAAACATCAATCAATCGAACCGGTTGTAGCTAGGGATGCGATATCGATATCGATGTTTTCAAAACATCGATGTATTAAAGTATGTTCAATCCAGTTCCATTTTCTGCGTTTTATTTGCATTTCCATTGGTTTCATTGGCTTTCTTTAGCAGTTCATTTGGCTTCTACTCCCTTGGGGGTTGCAACATAATGCTTCTCTCTCAATTGAATTTTGGGGTTTCTTTAACACCCATGTTTTGTGATCGATGTTTTTTCTTGAATGATGTCTTGTTCTGAATGACAAATTCACATGATCAAAATACTGTAAAAGTTAAAATATGCAATATTAACTGATGAGAATACTGTTAGTTCATGTGTTGGAACCAAAGGAACGCCACTACCTTCATCGACCAAACCAGTGGCATATCGTCAATGGATGCGAGTGATACATCGCATGCCTTCGTTATTCGGTTGGTTTTATGATTTCTAATATTTACTGTGTATGTTTCTCATTTTCTCTATGTAATAATTCATTGTCCTTTCTTCTGTCGATACGTTACATTATCTGTTTACTGAAACCCTTCAAGACACGGCTTGTTTTCTGTTGATCGTTCGGTTAACCCCTACTGTACAAACACGTCATCTACCTTTCGTCTGAACTTTCTCACTCATCAGTTATCGCCAAACTCGCATTGTTGAGTGCCCGCGCGAATCAGTCCCATGAGTGATCTAATGAGTAGATACTATCTTTAATGATGACATGAATGATGGAACAGGGGTAAAATGAGAGGCAGGAAAATTGGGATATCCCGAAAAAAATAGAGGTCTTTTATCCACCACAAAATTCTGCATCCCCCCAGACTTTTAACACCTGTCCCAGAGGTGAAAGCGAATACGCAAATCATTACGCCATAAGGCCCTCCTTTCTCAAAAGAGGTATGTTTCCTTTTTAAATGAGGTTGTTTAAATGGTTGTCGCAGATGGACTGTGCTGGATGGCGATTCTCCCGCGAAGATGGAAGCGGCGTTTGACGCCGTGTGTTCCAAGCAGAGCCCCAGAAATGTCCACTGGTTGGAGTGTATGGGCTACAGGGGCGAGAACGTGATCCTGGATGACGCAGCGTTGGTAGGTTTGCCATCATTATACGCTGGGTTCTGCTAAACAACAGAATTTTTTTAAAATTTAGCATCGCTTGTAGTAGCGCTAACATCTTGTAATGAGCTTACTCTCTGTCTGAATCAGTGAAAAACTACTGATTGACAGTGACTATTCACTGATGCTGTCAGTTATAACACTGCCACTGACAATCAGCGAATTGAACTGAACAAATCAGTGAAAATCGGGCGCCCTTTTTGAATCAGTGAAACTTCTGTTTGAATCAGTGAAATCTGTGACAACTAGTTGAAGGTGACGACTGAACGATCAGTGAGCGATGGTGGCGCGGCAATTTTACCACTGACGACAAGTGAAATGCTGGCGGCCTTTATGAAAAGCGTCGCATATTCGCTGATTGTCAGCGAAATTACATATTTCGACTAAAGATATCAGTGACTTTGACTCTCACTGATTGAATCAGTAACAATTTCACTGATTCAGATTCAGAGAGTAGGTGGCTCAGGACTTCAACTGATGTCACTGCAGTGCTTCTGATCGGAAGGTCCTATGGTTCGAGTCCCATCGGTGGCAGGATTTTTGACACTAGCGAGACAGCTGGGTCGAATTCAGTCGTCGCTGTCTGGAGGAGAATTCTAGGCGACGCAGGTGCGACCGGCGGCGTCCGCGCGCATGCGCGCACGCCGCCGCATGATCGCAACCTTATCAGCAGTGATCGCGATCATGCGACTTCTAGCGCCACGACCGAAAAAGACGGGAAATGCAGTGTGGTATTCCATCGTGGCCATAGGGGCTTGAGAGGCAAAGTTTTAAAAAACCGTAATTAATGTTTTTAGTTTCTGTCTATATTTTCAATTATATCAATTATGTTGGTCCATCATTGGAAAGGCAGAAAAATTCTTGAAATAACAGTTTTATACAATATTAAATGAAATGAAAATACATAATCACATTTCAGAAATTACTGATTTTCATCATCAGGTAACAAAGCAAATAAATATATTTATATTTATATATTATTATAATTAAATATATTATTAATTTGTTTTGTATACTTAATGCGTTTTACAAATAAATATAATTGTATTTATATATTATAAATAAATATAATTATATTTATATATTATTTTAATTAAATATATTATTAATTTGTTTGGTCAAGAATTGTCTTTTCAATGATGGACCAACATAATTGACATAATTTTAAAAAAATCGCACTATAGCCGCCATTTCCTCAACCGCAGACGGTGGCGTGGCGACGCACGCGCGGTCGCGACGCCGCCCTGGCGGCGCTGGTGCGGCCGGCGGCGCCCGCGTGCACACGCCGACGCGGGGCGATGGGGGCGGCGGCGGCGGGAGCGGCGTGCGTGCACGAGGCGGCGGCGGCGGCGGACGACGCGGCCGCGTGGGGCGGCGCCGCGCTGCTCGTGGGCGGCGCCGGCGCGGGCAAGTCGTGCTTCATGAGGCGCGCGGCCAGGGCGAGCAGAAGGCGGCAGCCCGCGCGATGGGCCGTGTTCGTGCAGGCCCTGGCGCACCGCAAGCTGCTGCGGGACATGCCGCGAGCGGACGGTGAGTTGGACGGCGCGGCGGTCGCAGTGCTAGTGAAGCACGGTGTAATATATATATATATATATATATATATATATATATATATATATATATAAGAATAAATCCAGTGGGTAGAACCCATTACAGGATATTTGTACATTAATTAATGGCGACGGCATTCACATATCGCATAACTTTTTTTACATAGTGCCACAACTGGATCAGCTAATAAGTCTATGTCACCAGCATACCAAGCAGACATCTCATTGAAGAGATTAATACCTTGGAACAACTTAGACTTATGTATAAATCTGTTGTTGGTAATTTAAGAGGAAACTCACTCAACTTATCCACAATATAGTCAATGGTAATATACATTCTTCGACCAATATGATCTGCGCAATATTTCTCAGTAGTTGTGTGTGTAATAAAATTGTGTGTGTAAACATTACTAAAGAATTCTGCAAAAAATTAACAATAGTCGCCGGATCAGAAGAATGACAATTATAACTAAGCGAAGATGGGATTCGACTAGATCTAGATTTGTTAACTCTCAACCAAACGGACCAAAATGTTTTGGGATTATTATTCAAATACATTTCATTTCGCTCATTAAACTCTTCAAATTTAGTCTATATATATACACACATACTGCGATTTTCTTAACTTTGCCTCTGACAGGAATCAGCTGTTGACGCTTTCATCCAATCGGGAGCTTAAATGTCACCATAGTGACGTCACTATGGTGACGTTTAAGTTCCCGTTTGGATGAACGTGTCAACAGCTGATTCTTGTCAGGGGCAAAGTTAAAAAATCGCAGTATAGGTGTGTTCACTCCCAGTCTAAATCTGAAGCTTATGTGAGACTAGTCACAGTTCTCGCATATAAGCGCTGCCATCTTTGAGTCTCATTTGGGCAAGGTCGTGATTGGTCGGGATCCACTCGACAGCTCTGAGGCCACCTGATTGCTAATTTCAAGTCAGTGATTTGTCGTTTCGCGGTGGAATTGGTAGTCTAGAGCGAGGAGTAACGAAAATGGGTAGAAAATGTTTTGTAAAACTGAGTAATAGTCACAGTTTAAGATGTCATCTTAAGATGTATATCTTACACCGTGACCCAAACCGATCGTGCGCACCGTACGGAAAAGCTAGGAACTAGCCTCAAACTGACTTCAGAAAATTTGCCCCAAAGGCGGCTAGTTGACACACCTATAAATCTTACACCGTGAGATGAAGCATCGGGCTCTCGGACGACGTCGGAGCGAAATCGTGCGAATGGCATTGACACTTTACAATACCCACATACTGTCGACTCCGGTTATAACGAACTTCTGCGGACTAATATTTTTTGGTTCGCTATATCCGATGATGTCAAAATTAAATAGAATTTCTTCACAATGATTAATTTTATTGTTTTAGAGATACAACAAAATGCATTAACAGCATGAACTGAAAATTTCAATATCTTTATTTGACCTAACAACACCAGTTATTTTCAGTTGTTTGCTTCGTACGTTTTTCATTAGTAATTTCTCTAGATCCTTCTCCAAACTTCCTGCTCTCTCCATATTTGACTCTGCATTGTCCACAGAAACAAATACCATTATGCAGTATTGACTACCTTCAATCCCCCTTGCACTGTTGGAACACCGTCTCACTCCCCGAAGGTCCTTGTACTCGCTTAATGACATACGCGATCTTTTCGATATTTTTGTTCAGGAGGAAATTACTTTCCAGAATATTGTATTTCCTACGTTCACTATAGCCGAGGTTCAGAGTTCACTATGACCGAATCTACTTTATACACTTGGGTTTTTATTTCTTGGCGTTTGGGTCTTGTCTTCAGAATGGAATATCTCACGGTATTTCGCGTCGTTTTCGGTCGTGCCGCTAGGAGTCACAATATCGCGACTGTATCGAGCAGCGCTGGCGATCATTCGACGCCTAGCGGCGCGACCAAAAACGACGCAAAATACCGTGAGATGTTCCATCCCGATGACAAAACTCCAAGCGCCAAGAAATAAAAACCCAAGTATAATGTAAGTGAAACAGGACCAGTGACTTGGGTTCACTATAACCGAGAGTTCACTATATCCGAGTTCACTATAACCGGAGTTGACTATACAAATGGTTCCTGGGTAATCGCATGACCAAAATGCTGTAAAACTACAAGAGGCAGCGGTCTTCGGTCTTCTCATTATCATTATCAGCGAATCGATTTCTCCCCGATGGCAGCGCTGTCGCTGGTCCACCTGGAGCAGCTGCTGGTGGCGGCGGCGGGGGCGGGATCGAGCGAGGTGGCGACAAGACTTTGCCTGCGGGCGGCGCTGGGCACCGGGGCGGCGGGAGTGTTCGTGGACGGCGTCGACGAGCTGTGCCCGGCCTTCAAGGACAAGGTGCTGCGGCTGCTGGAGCTGCTGCTGCGGGAGACGAAGGCGGCGCCCGTGTGGGTGTCTTCCAGACCGGAGGTGAGTATCAAGAAAATGCGATATTGTCATTAGGACTAATTTTTATACTTTTCGGAAAATGCGAGAATATAATAAACAAAAATCAATATTTGTTCGTATTTTATGCGCTCTCCTATCGTTTATACCGCGATAAAACTTTGTAAACCTATTGCTTGCAATTACACGAAGGACATAGGCATAATACGATGGGGATGTGCGTATGTCGCATTCGATTTTTGAGTTTATACCTCAAGCGCGCCTCTGCACAAAAGCTCTACTCAACCCGCCGCACCCGGAAGTATTAAGTGTCTTCGCTGCGTAGTCTGCCCCTGCGATTGTGAAATATCAGCCGGAATTATTACTTGAACATTATCTCGCACAAATAATTCAAATTTCTCCAAGACAGTGTCATATCGAATGCATGCTCAAACTTGAGGGAGAACGTTTTAACGACCCGATACTTGACAACAATGTCCAAACCATGACGTGGAACAAACCAATACAAGCAAGAAAGTCTTTCATCTATTAAAACTTTTGGCAGATGGCGTAAAACGTGATTAATTATCACGTGTCCAGTAGCGCGTGAAGTTTAATACATTGCAATAGCGATACAACTCCGGGTCCACTAGTGTGGTTGAAAATTGGCAAATAATACATAAAATATGTGCGAAAAATATCCAATTAAAACACTCATATCTCTAGCTCATGAACAAACTATAAACACTACACAAATCAAGTACTGTACTAATGTCAAGCTCGAGTCATGAAAAGATAGAGTTTGAGAAGTCACTGATTAATTCTAATAAATTAGACATTGAAGAATATATGATTTTAGTAGGTTGCTCACAGTCTTCTCATATTTATCAAATTCAGGGTCATCTTCTTAGCTTCGTGTAATTGTTCCATTTCAGCATTTTATGTCCAAGGGAATAAAAAAGAAACAAAAGTACAAAAGAATAGATTGTTTGAGTTACTATATATCGGTATCTCTATTATTTTCATTGATAGGAAAATAGAAAAAAGGTAAATTAAAATGATAAGTGCGTTCAACTTTTGTAGCAAAAAGTCACAAAGAAATTGAATTTTGAGTCCCAACATTTCAACTCGTTCAAGAACAAAATCGCTTTACTTTAGTGGTTGTGTGCCATTATCGTTAATACGGAAAACTGCCTCAATCTGACCTTGCTTTGCAGGTGCAAGCATCTCTGCAAAGCGTGCTTGGCGGGTTGTGTGTCTCCTTGACACCGCTTACACGCGAGGAACAATGCCAGTTCTTGGCGACCCGATTCGCCTTCGAAACCCACCTCAGCAGCCTGAGCGCCAAAAAGAACGCCGAGCTGGTGTTGGACTCCATTGGCAGACACGTTCCAGAAGACCCGGAGACAGGTTAGCGCGAGAGATAACATCTGCTCACAAAACATTTGCGTGTAGATTTCACGACCTGACAGAACGGTATTAACCCTGCAAGTCCCGACGTGTAAGTTGGCGCCCAACCTCTTGTTTAATCGGCGGAGGAACATCGCCATCACTACACTTACGTAACTAATGATTTTAGTAGACGCGCCCCGGAATCAAACTCATTGTTATCTCTTGCAGGCGGGCTGCTTGCCACACCTCTGCACCTGCAGATGATAGCCGAAATCTTCATTGACGCGGAGCCGGACTCGCTGAAGGGCAGATGGGTCCTGCAGCTCTACGAAATCTTCCAGAAGTTCGTACGACGCAAAGAGGAAGCGTTCCTGAAGAAGCATGGCTTCCTAAATGCCAATCTTGAATGTACTCCCTTTTTTAAAAGCGACTACTTTCCCGAAGTGCACCAGATGTGCGCTATGCTCTTGCTGGTACGTAGCTCGGAGCAAGATTTTCTATTTACCATACACATAATTTATTTTGAATTTTTTTCCATATTCAACTATGAATCATTATACATTAAAAATTCTAATCTACATCATATATAACTTCCTTTAGGAAACTCGAAACAAGGCAAATATTAAATGATAAATATATTCTTTCACAATTTTCAAACTATCTTGACCAACTTAAAGCCGTCTTTGTCACTTATTTTCTCAACATTCAACGCTCTCTCCATTTTGATTCCTCGATACAAATGGCACTTATTTTTCAAACATCTTTACATTCCATATGCTATGTCACTCCATCCCGAATTGTTCATACATTTCCGCTCGCTTAAAGGACACAGTTTTTCTTCCACTTTTCTCATCTTTCTGTAGCAAATCCTTCTATCTCCTATCACTCATTCCTCACCATCCCCCCTATTCTCTCTACTCGGGACCACATACTTTTTAAGCAGTTTCACTCATACCATTCTTCTCACATCTGATATTTTCTACGCTGTCTCTTCGCCTCCCTAATTTCGACTTACCCCTTACTCCATTCTAATCCACAGCACAAAACTTTCCTTAACTCCGTTCAGCTAATTCATATTTATAGCTACTTCCTCACTCAGTTCTATTCCTTCTCAATTTTTGTATCTTCATCTTCCCCGCACCCCTCCATTGCATGTGTCTGAACCCCTTTCACAAATCCTACACATACTATTTTCCTCCCCTCCACTAGATCCTACTTTACATCTCGTTCCCAACCCTAAATCAAGCCATCATATTCTGCTGTATTCATTTCTTAACCCCTCTTATGGTATCTCCGAACACCACATCCGAAAATTTCCTTGTAGAAATCATTATACGAGGACAATCTTACTCTCTCATAACACTGCGGTTCTTCTACTTCCTCCACTCTCTTTAATAACTTCCTTTACTATCATTCATTTCTCTCAAAGATCTAAACCTTTTGAAGAGTATCTTCTATCCTCCTTTTTCTCGTTCCAAATTCATCCCAACGTATTGATCGTTGTTTTCAATATTCAACATATCGTTGTTTTCAATATTCTCTTCCTATCTCTCTTCTCCACCTAATAGATCCTCATCCCCTACTGCAATCCCTTCCACATTTTCCATGACTTGTTGGAAGTAATTTCTACAATTTGTGTAATGCTTCAGGTATCAGACAAGCAGTTTGAAGGCGTGGATCCGCAGCCCTTCCAGGACTACGTCGACCGGAACCTGCAGGACCTCCAGAAGGAGAAGTCGGGCATCATGTGGGTGGACGGCGAGGGCGCGCCGCGCTTCATCCACTACACGTTCGTGGAGTACTTCGCGGCGGCGTGGCTGAGCGCGAACGTGGCGCGGTCGGCGGCGGCGAGGACGGTGGTGGCGGCGGCGTGCGAGGGGAGGGGCGGGGGCGTGCTGCTGCACTTCCTGGACGGGATGCTGTCGGAGGGCCTCCCGCTGCACCGCGCCGTGCTCGCCGAGGACGCCGACGCGCTGCGGGACGCGCTGCGAGGCGGCGCGCGCGTGGAGCAGGCCGACGCCGCGGGACGCACCGCGCTGCACGTGGCGGCGGTAAGATTTCGTCGTTCACTCGCGATTTCATCGTTCATTTCCGATTTCGTCGTTCATACGCGATTTCATCGTTCATTTCCGATTTCGTCGTTCATTCGCGATTTCGTCGTTCATTTCCGATTTCGTCGTTCATTCGCGATTTCATCGTTCATTTCCGATTTCGTCGTTCATTCGCGATTTCGTCGTTCATTTCCGATTTCGTCGTTCATTCGCGATTTCATCGTTCATTTCCGATTTCGTCGTTCATTCGCGATTTCATCGTTCATTTCCGATTTCGTCGTTCATTCGCGATTTCATCGTTCATTCACGATTTCATCAGTCATTGACGTTTTCATCGTTCATTTCCGATTTCATCGTTCATTCACGATTTCATCAGTCATTGACGTTTTCATCGTCCATTCACGATTTCATCGTTCATTCGCGATTCCATCGTTCATTCACGATTTCGTTGTTCATTCACGATTTCATCGTTCATTCGTGATTTCATCGTTCATTACGATTTTACCATCCATTGCGACAGGATTTGTTTATTCACTACACTCATCATTCATTCACGATTTCAGCACTCTAGTTTTCTGTATTCATTGTGATTTTACCATTCATTACGATATCATTTGTTCATTCATGACATTCAGTATTCATTCACGATTTAAGCATTCACGTCTTCACCATCCCTAACATCTAATTCATTGCGATTTCACCATCCATTACGAAAGCATTTCTTCATTCACTACAAGCGTCATTCATTCACGATTACAGTATTCACTACGATTTTAGCATCCGTTACGTTCCTTCATTACCCTCATAATTTATTCACAATTTCGTCATTCATTCACCATTTCATCATTCATTCACGTTTTCATCATCATTGTAATTTTACCATCCATTACGATAGCACTTGTTCATTCACTACATTCTTAATTCATTCACGTTTGCATAATTCACGTTTTCAACATTCATTACGATTTTATCACCCATCACGATATCATCACTACATTCGTAATTCATTCATAATTTCAGAATTTAATCACAAGTTCATTAATTTATTTACTATTCCATCATTCATTCACGATTTCTTCACTCTTCATTCATGATCCTTTGGGGATTTCATAATTCATTCAAGATTTTTTTCACTAAAGTATTCACGAATTCACTTACTTCATAATGACTCTCAGACATGCTGCAGGCAGCTTCATGCTGAAGGTAGTGGAGATATGGAGGGCAACCTCCATTTATTCATACTTAGAAAATGAACATTCGTGATTAAGAATTCCAAGAGTGAACTCATTAGAACCAGTTAACGCCTGTGCTACACATATGATTTTCTTTTTTACCTAATTTTAATTAGGGGTCGGCCATAAATTACGTATCGGGGGGAAGGGGGTTTGAGGCAGCATTACGCAGCGTTACATAGGGGTATGGGGGGGTCATTGTTAAGGGTTACATAAAGCTAATATTTATTTTTTAAATCTTTTAACATTTCCTGAAATAATTCATTTTATTCAGTCTAATTTATGGACAGCCCCGTATTCATTTATTACTCACTAATTAACTAGATATTGTCTCGGTTTGTCTTTTCATACAACTCGTATTTCCCTCCCTAAGAGAACATGTAGCTTCATTCAACTGTTTTAACATTTCCCTCGTAACCACGACGCTCTCGATCCATACAGCACGTAACGAGCTCCGTATCTAAGGCCTCATTCAAAACGCAAACTTAAACGCAACGTAATGCTGTAAACTTAGCCGCAAAATTTACACGTAAAAACAAGCGTTCACAATGACGAACGTAAGCTGGAACCAATCAGAATTCAATGTACTGAAACTTGATCGATTCGTCTCTAACATCTTTCAGAATACTGAAAAGATCTTTCCACCATGGTTTTTAGCTTTTTCTTCGAGATACCTATTGATTTGTCTTTATGTTCATGCGAGTAGACGTTGTAGCAGTGCCCACATTTCCTTCATCATACAAACATGGATTCTCACGAACCAAATTCACGAGTAATTCGTCCGACATAATTAGTTTATTCGCCATCTCAGGTTAAAGTCACAATAAAAATTGTCCAAATTCTTACAGTGAATTCACAAAACGCATGAAAAACGTTCGTAAACTAGTTCTCTCCATTACAAAAACAATGACATAACCACAAACTACCTGAACACAATCTGAAATCAAACTTCCATGTTGCTCTCTGATTGGTCTTCGGCAGAATTCCGACGTAAACATGACGCAAAAGCTTGGAGCTTGCGAACTCTTAAGTTTACGGTCTTACGTCAACGGCTATGTCAAGGCATTGTGAATGGTCTCGCTTATTAACACATTTCTACGTTTTGCGGCTACGTTACGTTTAAGTTTGCATTGTGAATGACGCCTAAAGCTACAACAAGCAATAACGTACCAGTAAACGCGAAATCACCATCGTGAAAAAGAAAAATAATGTTTATTGTAACAAAACAAAGATATATAATGAATTAGTTTACGTTTGCATTGTATACATTTTCAAAACATATTTAATACGCCTGTAACTAGTAATGTACTTCAGCTTCTGGGTCAGTGACCCCCATCTCGATCAGGTTTTTGTCCAGTTTCCCTGATCCATTGAGCAAATGCTGAGACGGCCCCTTGTTTTGCTTCTGGACGTAAATGTAGCTTCACTGTGCGCACGTTTTGTTGAGCACTCCTTTTGCTTGTAGTTCATTTACAGTTGAAATTGATTTTCTATAACTCGGGAAAAAACATTTTTCAAATATTTTGATTTTTCTAAAATAATTATTTTCTAAATTCATTTTTTCGTTTTTTTTTTGTTTTTTTTTTTAATTCTGGCCCTCAAGAAAATGTGCGCAGATAAATTTCTTTCCCCGCACGTCATATACAGTTTTTACTGTTTTTTGACAAATAAATAAATAATCTCCCGTTTATCGCGTGCCCCGGGCGGCGCAGGCGTCGGCGTCGGAGGCGGGCGTGCGCGGGTGCGTGGCGGCGCTGGCGGCGGGCGCCGGGGCGCGCGCGGCGCTCGCGCGGGCGGACGCGCTGGGGCGCACGCCCGTGCAGCACGCGGCGGCGCGCGCGCGGTGGGCGACGGCGGAGCAGCTGCTGGCGGCCGGCGCGCCGCCCTGCCGCGCGCCGCCCGAGACGGCCACCGCCGACGCGAGACTCGTCGTGCGGAGCGTCGTCCAGCACGGGGACCACCCGCGGGTGAGTGGCCATTATCAAGAACTAATTCATACAATAAATAACTGTAATAAAGCTAGGCTAGGCCCAAAGCGGCCGGCTACATAATAGTTTTAAGTTAGCATTAAGTTAGATTATAAGTTAGTTTCTTTAATATAACCGCCCTCCCTCCATAAGCCTAGTCGGCTGGAGCGAAACATTGTAAAGCCACTGATTTTTTGAATAAATTCCTGCCCCGCCAGGGCAACTGGCGGAGGGAAAATCGAGAAAAAAAAAGGGTGGCCGCAACGCGCCAGCTGGACAACGGTGGATCCAGGGGGGGGGCACGGGGGCCATGACCCGCCAAGGCCCAAAGTTGTCATTAATTACATGATTTTATTAGGCAAAATTGATTTAAATATTTATTGATGTTATAATTATGTAATTATTAAAAGTAATATTGTATGGTATCACATATTCACGACATAATTAAAATTAGTAACAAATATGATTGTCATTGAACAAAAATCTATGATGATCTCCTCCAAAATGATCGGCTGGATCCACCCCTGCATCTGGGAAGAGAGAGGAAGAAACGGATGTTTTGGTAGGTGACATGGTGGTTTGGAAATGCCCCGAATTGATTAAATTTTTTTGATTGATTGATTAGTGATTTCGGACGCGTCAACTGCTCTCATTCGTCCCATAATTGTTGTGCATGCTTTTTTTTCCCTCGGGAGGTGGCGGTGATTTTTCCCCGCTATACTTCGGTTTTTCTTTCTTGGCGAGTGGGTGTGTGTCATCAAAACGGAATATCTCACGGTATTTCGCGTCGTTCTCGGTTGTGCCGCTAGGAGTCGCTTGATCGCGACTATCGAGCAGTGCATACGACTACATCGTAGTGTAGTGGTCAGGGCGGCGGCCGCAGGCTTCGGGGTCTGCGGGGTCGATTCCAGCCTTTCGACGGATTCCTTTAGTGTTATGATACAGCGATGCCCATCCAACCACCATGTAGTATCTTCCCATTGCTTCCCAGACCTCTGTCTGCCCGAATGTTCAAAGAATTAACTACGAAATGACTGCCTACATCTCAGGTAGGATAAGGTCCTTGGGCTTACAGATCACGTGAGCGCCACCTGGTCGTCATCTAACCTCACTACCTCTACTAGGTAGTGTAATGATTTCATTATTCTTAGGCATTCCCCAAAACAATTGTGGACAAAAGAGTAAATATTTAGGATCTACAGTCTATGAAGTAAACAACGTGTATTATGAATCGATGAACAAGACAAAAGAACAGCGCGCCGCGGAAGGTGTATTTCGATCATTCTGGAGAATTTTAAGGGGTTCGATAAATTCGGAAAGAAATTTTGACTATCCAGTTAGTTGAAGAAGAATTAAATGAACGCTGTAATTTTTGTTTGAACGAGATCGGACGACGGGTTCTCTTAAAATTGTAATTACAAAATTTAGAGGAAAAGCCCAGTCGAACATGTTAAATAGCATAACTTGAATTATCAAGATTTCGCGAAGAAATGCTAATTAAACGAGAGGCGGCGGGAATCGTCGTAATATGAATTTAACAAAATTTATAAATGGTTTAGAGAGTTTATAAAAACATTGAACGTCCTAAATAAATAAATATTACCAACTAATAATACCAGAAAACAAGCGACGAATTACTGCTGTGGAATGTCGACAGAAAAATTAGCATTTTCGACGTGAAATAAATAGAAAACAGCCGTCTTGACAATAAAATCTTAACATTAGGGAAAAGCTGAAACGAATAAACACGAAGACAAGTCAAAACGAGGAATATTGGACATTTTAAAAAAAAATTTATGGAAACAATGAAAAAGCGAAATGGATTTCGCCGGCATTTTTCATAATCCGAGTTAACATGTTAAATCGACATGATTTTTGACTTCACTTCGGTCTAGTCAGCGGTTGAAAGGACATGGTTTCCACGCTTGCCGTATTCATGATTTTAAATTCTTTCGGATTTAGACATTTTTTGGGCGGCGGATAGAAAGTGAATAATGGACATATAACTGTGCAGACATTGTTAATGCAGTAAACATTTTGAAGAGAGAAGAAGTATTATTTTCTGTAGTGAATTTGTGGCGCAAGGTGTTTGGACAATTTTATGGAATTCCTGGGGAGAAATATTTGAAGAGAACCGGCCCGTGCCCGATTGGAGCGTGCGGGGACATCGATGCGTGCGAGTGGGCGCGCATAGAACCACCGAACCGGCAACGGCGCTGTTTTTCGACGATGCAGAAAAAAGGAAAGTGATGCATTCGCGAAATAATCAACAAAAAAAAAATCAGATCTGAACTTGCGCATATTCAAGACGTAAATAAACGTTCATGAGAATCTTAAAAATTTACGAAATTTTATAGGCGGAATTAATGTAATATAATAATTTGTCAGCTAGGATCTAGTATTTGTTAGTGTTTCATTTTTCATTGTTGCCTTGGAAGGACGTACGTACATAGTTTTGGTAATAACATTGATTTGTTTTGAAGAAAGGAATTCCTAAATATTAGTAAATTGCAAAACGGCTAATTAATGGCCATTTCGTGTTGTAATTAATTGTGATTCATGCAATTGGGCAATGGCATTTTAAAAAAAAATCATAACAATATTGCCAAGCATAAGTAAATGTTTACGCGCTGTGCATTGTTGCCGAAAGAAACAAATAGAAAAGGAATTAAAATTCTTGCTTTCCTGTTTGAAAATATATGTTTTATTTCAGTATTTAGTAGCCCTGTGCACGCTGCTTTGTTAAACGTTGTTTACAGGTAATTCCCGTACGGGGCCGTCCACGACCTACGACCCAAACAAATTTTATGCAACGCCATTAAATAATAATATTGATAAATTGAGTAGTGGTAAGAGAGGTACAGTTGCATTGGCACCAGAGTAAAGAGCAAGTAGGAGAAGGGGAAATAAATAAATAAGTGAAATAGAGGGAAGACCTGTTGCAGTAGTGTTGATTGAATTTAACACTTTCAATATGAAAAACTAGCATTTTGAAAGCAAGGCATTTTATAGCATTATAAAAATTAAAATTTAGTATTTTGTAGCATATGTTGAGAAAATTATTATTAAGGGAGGATTCTTTGAGATAAAATTATTTTGTTGCTTTTTAGACCTTCCCAGTAAAATTAGGAAATAAGGGAAATTAATTTAATATTTCGCCATTTGTGGACTTCAACAAATGGATGGTGTTATCCATCAACCGGCTAAACGCCATTTTTGAAAACAAAATGAGATATGGACGCCATCAGTTGCATTGGACTTCTAAGTGTACGCAAAATTTTGGCGCCAAATCTGTAAAAAATAGCCTTATACTTAATGAAAAATGTAAACACCATCAGTCACATCAGGGATTTTATGTTTCGCATCAACCGGCTATAAACCTCGATGTTCAAATCTGCTGTTCGTAATTTCACATTATGCAGATCAGCGCCATATATTCCATTCATGTTTGTGTAGTTTGGCGCTTCAATGAATTAAATAATTAAATTACAGTTTTTAGAACTGAAAATGTAATAAAACCTTTGAACACGATTATCTCAAAACTTGCATGATGTCGCGTAGCCGGTTGATGCTTAACACCGTCCAAATATAAAAGCTTAAGAAGAAACCCGTGCGCCGTGGGCGTAGGGCCTTCCTCATCTTCCCCTGACCTCCGTACAGCGAACTGAGGCAGCCGACAGACACCCCGTGAGGTGACCCTGGCTGTGCACTGGCTTTCAGGATAACTTTTTTAAATTGTTGTTATTATTTTAACCTTTGTTTTGTCAGTTAAATCACAATTATATATATTAATAAACATGGCCACTCTCAAATTAAATGTTTTCAAAAAGGGATGTGTTGTGAATGTCGCATCCTTAGTTAGAGAGCGAACACGAAGGCAGAGTTGGGCAGTATCGAAAATACTTGTATTTAAAATACGTATTTTCGATACTTTTGTAATTTGTATTTTGTATCGAAAATACATATTGAAACATGTATTTTGTATTTGTATCGAAAATACTTTCTGATAGTATTTTGTATTTCCAAAATACAAAAATACTTTTTCTTTATCCGTCACAAACATTGATTGGACCAGTAAATAGAGAGTGTCCCGCCACGTGGACGAGTGCTACCGGTCCTCCGGTTCCTCCGATTACGTTTTCTCCCTCCGTCGGTTCAACCGGAGATAACCGGAGGAGCACTGTAATCGTGAGCTCAGATTCAATTTCTCGGAGAGCAGGCTCCGCGTGCCAGAACGAGTGCTTCCCATGTGTGTGCCTCGTGGCCCTGTGGTTTCGCGCAGTGATTAAAAACGTGTGCTTGCGGTGTTTTTAAGAGCTGATATTTCGTTATGGTATATTTAGGTAAAAATCAGTTCTTTTTCTGGGTACCTTGTACTAAATGAAGCTTTTTATATACATTTTAAGTTTCTTTGCACTAAAACCCGTCAATTTTATAGCATCTAAAAGAGCCTATTTCAATATTAATAACTATTTGTGCCTATTTTACGTTTAAAAACCTAAAATGAAACTAATATGCCTAATTTCTTTTGTCTATGACGTCTTTTATCTTTTTTCTTCTGTGTCGGCACAACCGACACGGATGATATTAATTTTAAGTTACTTTAACAACCTAAATTGTATTTGTCCTCGCACCTTTTTATCCTCTTCTCTCATTTTGTCGCCTGTAAGAGAGCAAGAAATGAATAAACCGGACAAGGATCTAGCGATAAACTTCTCCACGCCACTACTTCCTGACTTCGTGGAGTAGCTGCCTCCGTTTCTAAGATAAAGCGATTGAATTTCCCCGAAAGCAAAGTGATCTTGACCGATAAGAAACATTCATTTTCTCTTGAAAACTTGGAGAATGTATTAGTAATTTATTTTAAGGCGAAATACGGTAGGAATAATTCTAACTATAAACAAACATGTTCATAAATAGTATTATCGCAAAATGTTCAATACTGATTCTACGTAATATTGATTTATGTTTTTATTTTTGAGAAATATAGTAAATGGTCAAAAAGTGAGTTTTCTTCTAAGTTTCGAATTTTATTAGTGCCTATTCTACCATTTAGAAAGCCTAAAAGATGCTGAAAGAACCTATTTTAGGCACCTAAAGTGCATATTTTAAAACCTAAAAATCCGCAATACTCATCAGATATCCATATCTTTTGTGATGTATGTTCATACTTTAAGTCTGAAAGGCATCTTGGTTAATTGTCTATAACCTGCAATATTTGTCCCAAACTATCACCTCGCAAGAACTCATGGTGAGATCTTTAAACTCCAAGTATTCTTTCGGCTCTTAGCACGGATAAGATGCCTTTCAGACTTAAAATATTAACATACATCACAAATGATAGGGGCCGTCCATAAATTACGTAACGCAAATTTCGAGTATTTTCAATACCCTCTCCCCCCTTGTAACGCACTTCCCTATCTCTATGTAAAGCAGCGTAATGTTGCCTCAGACCCCTTCCCTCCCCCTTTAGCGTTATGTAATTTATGGATGACCCCATACGGATACCTGAAATGGGTTGAAAATTTAATTTGAAACATTTTTGTATGAAGAATGTTATACATTTTTAATAAAAAAATTTAAATCTGATGTGATATTTTATTGAACGTGAATGATTGTTTAAAAGAGAAAAAATAGGATAGAAGATATTGGTTAATTGTATTTTGTATTTTCAAAAGTATTTTAAAATACTATTTTGTATCTAAAATACTTTTATGAAAGTATTTTGTATTTGGTATCTAAAATACTTTCGGCGAAGTATTTTGTATCGAAAATACATTTTTCAAGTATTTTGCCCAACCCTGCACGAAGGAAACCATGAAATGTAACGAAGGTATTGTATCGAAGATTCACCACCATTTGGTATGTTATCTCGCATTTTGCGATCGGTTTCGCATTTTAATGCAAATTGAAAACCTTCGGAAATATACTGCACCGACTGTTTAACATACAATTACTAATTTTTTCAGCATTTGGTAACATTTTGCATTTTTAACAACTGCTAAAATCTACCATCTCTAATAATAGGGATCAAGTGCAACTCGAGGCTTAATAAACATTACAATGCCCCTTTGTGAAATGATCTTACAATTTCCTCACTTGCATACATTTTCCAATGCTCATGTGTTTTTCTAGGTGATGAAGATGTTACTGCAAAACTGTATGACAGAATACGACTACATCTTTGCTCTGCATCAAGCTCAACAAAAAAGGAGAATGAACACCATTAACACTTTGTTGGCTCATCCTTTGTTTGTTCAGGCGGATAAGGAAGTCACAATGGTAAGAATAACAAACCTCAATGACAATGAATTACGTAAACGGGAGATGGAAATGGATATTAAATTACTAAAATGAAAGTTGCTTAAATGTTGGAGTGAAAGGAGAAACGGGAGGTAATAGTAAAAAAAGGAAAAAGATGCTGAGATATGATATGAGATATACACACAGGGACAGAGGAGGGAGAAGTTTAGAGGGAAATAATTGTTTGCAAATGTAAATATAACTATTGTTACAGGCGTCAGATAAATATAATTTGAGGCAACGTACAAGTAATGTAACCATCATGACAATTTACAATTAGATGTGTAGCTATTAAGATATTTTTGTAGTAGTTTCTCAGAAAATATTTTCTTCCAGGAATGGCAAAGAAACAGTTGCATCAGGATGAGTATTCGATCATTTGAACAACACAGAGAACAACATACCAAAGAGAACTGCAACACACCAGTGCATTGCTTTGCTTATGAAGGAGACGCCACCTCTCTGATGATTTTCCTTCCTTCCCTGAAGGTTGATGTCGATGAATTTTACAAAGGGATATCTCCACTACACTTAGCTGCTTACAAAGATCACCTCCAGTGCGCAAACATATTAATAGAACACGGATATTCGGTGAATGAAAGAGATGCGGAAGAATTTACTCCTTTACATTGCGCCATTGAAATGGGCCATGTCGAAATGATGAAATTACTCTTGGAGAAAGGTGCAGATGTCAACCTGAAGTTAGAAGCGGGGCTCACACCTCTTCATCTTGCCGTCTTAAAAGGCAATGCCCAATGTCTTCAGGCCTTATATCACTACATATCCGACCCGAATGTTCATGATGATTGCGGTCTCACTCCATTACATGTAGCAACAGCAATTGGACATTTCAACGCCATGGAGCAACTTCTCGACCTGGGAAGCAACCCAAACACTCAGGTAGGATGGTGCTATATTTAAATTAGTCTATTTAACCCTTAGCAGCCGACATGGGTATTCAGTCACAATGGTACCGATGTGGATTCCCGTCGACTCATAACTTGTTATTTCAAATATTACAGTATTGATTTGTATTTCGAGTGAACAACATTGAAACTTACGATAAATGATGACTAAAGAATATTAATCAGGAAATATTTGTTAATAATTTGTCTAATGAAAGAATATCATATGATTAGGAATGGTTGAATAAAGTTATGCAGACATCTAATTTAACGAATTTATCTTTATAATAAAATTTTATTGAACGTTAAAAATGTATTAAAGTAAACTACTATACCTTTAGAACTGCTGATCAAGTACAAAAATGTTACTACCACGAACACTAAAATTCTGACAAAAGTTTCTTTACACATCTTTTTCTGCACAACTCTTGCACATTTGTTTGTTCATTCCGTTATAGTATTTTGCATTCTGAGTTATTTTTTATTCGGGTTCTTCATTCTCAAGAAACTCCTATTCATTATCATCTGCTTCCCCAGATTCTAAACAAAATTGTCCATATGATGAGCCACGGTCATTTCCAGTTTGATGATCCGAATGTACTCTCAAAACTACTGGACATTTGGTACACCGATTGCGCAATATTTTCTTCCAAATCATGTTCATTAATAATTACACCTCACTTAACAGACTAGACATTTTTTTGTGCATTGCACTTTCTTCAGAGGCGCCACAGAACGAATTGTACTAACTGGCACAGTGAGACAGGCACTCAGTGAAAGTTACACTGCTACTGACTGGAGTGCCTAGACCTCCTTCTCACCTACAAAAGCTGATAATTCCCACGATTTCCGAGCATTCTACAACAGAATGCTCGTAAACCATTACTTAGAACTGTAGAAGGAAAAGGTACAAGAAGAATCCAAGTTATAAATACATCGCATATGCAGGTATTCGAAGTTTCGCGAAATTGGAAGAGTCCCAGAGACTCCAAGTTAGCAGCCGAGGGTTAAGGCTGACGACACACGAGCGTCAAATGATGGACGTTAGTGTCCGTCGTAGCGCAGCAGGAAAGCATTTGGGCTGTGGCACGCTATACTGCGATTTTTCTAAGAGCAACCCTCAAGGCCACTCAAATCCCATCTTCGCGATGGAATATGTCACGGCATTTCGCGTCTTTTCTCGGTCTTGCCTGTAGAAGTAGCTTGATCGCAAGCACTGCTTCATACGGTCGCGATCGTGTGAAATCTAGCGGAATGACTGAGAAAGACGCGAAATGCCGTGACATATTCCATCACGAAGATGGGATTTAAGTGGCCTTGAGGGTCGCTCTTAGAAAAATCGCAGTATAGCCCGCTGCGGTGACGACCGTTGCTTAGCAGCCAACGGACGTTGGCTTCTAAAATACCTGTTCCTGATGGACGTTGTAGCTTTGTAGGCATTTATAGCGTGCAGGACACATGGAGGACTAGCGACGTACGGTTTCTCGTACGCTGAACCGTGTTGAACGAACAACATTCGGTTTGCACATGAAGTGCATATGCAAGTATTTTTTCTGGTGGTATAGCACAACTCACATTCGTACCTTGCCGTTTAATAATATGATCATGTAAGTTTGTTAGCAGTTCTCTGAACGATGGCTCAGACATTCGAAAATAATTAAAAAAGGTCTCTGTCGTTGCATAAAATCTTAAATGTGTAAATTGTTCCGTTTAAAAGGCCCTCTGCATTAATGAAATGAAACAACCATCTTTTCTTTTTTGTATACATTTCATTCCAATGTAACAGCCAATCTCTAAGCCCGTGCCATCCATGCTTGCTAGCACAAAACAAGACAAATGACGTCCGTTCTGCGGCGATGAAAGTGCCAACTGACATCAACGACGTACGTTTGGCGACGCTCGTGTGTCGGGCGACTGGCGGTCGACTTCTCTGATCGATAGTTTAAAATGTTTTTGTGCCAGGCGAATGACAGAGCAGCGCCCTAACAAACGGCCAGGAAAAGCGCGCGATCATCCCTTTCTTGTCTCATTATCTACCTTAATACACACGTTTGCAAGCACTACGTACTACACTGTCACCCATGTCGAAAGACCAGTCGGGAGCGTAGAGCGTGTTCCGGCGGCCCTTGGTGGAGGAGTTTCTTGGAGAAAATTCCGCAAGCCGCCATATAAGGCGGCACCGCATCTCGCATTTTAACGCGATAGAAGCCCCGCCACCTCCCGGGTTAAAACATGCACTACATTCACAGGAATGATACTAGTTGACGCGCTAAATACTGATTTACTCTTCCTTCTCCCGCAGGGCATCCGAGGCGACACTCCACTGCACGTGGTGGCGATCAGCGACAACGCGATGTCCGCCGAGTGTCTGGTGCGTCGTGGAGCGCTCCTGCAGGCGACGAACGATCTGGGCGACGAGCCCCTGCACACGGCGGCGCGGAACGGCTCGCGCCTCGCGGCGGCGCTGCTGATCGCTCGCGGGGCGGACGCCAACGCCAGAGGCGCCGGAGGGAAGACCGCGCTGCACCTGGCGGCGGCCAACGGACACCCGGAGTGCGCGCGGGTGCTCATCGGGAGAGGAGGGGGCGTGAACGAGGCTGACGACGACGGGAGGACGCCTCTACACGACGCGGCCAGTGAAGGTATATTGTCTGTACGGGTTAGAACAGTGTTGTCAAGGTCGATGCCACGACGAAATCGCTCCTCCACGCAGTTCATCACCCCGCCGCAAGAGACAACGCCATCACTATTGTAAAACGGCGGGGTTTCTAATAGTTTCCTCTCCCGACGCTAGTGGCACAGAGAAGCTAGTGGCATGGCACGGTGCCGCGAGGCGTGCCACTGCCACCAGTAGGAGACCTTGACACCACTGGGTTAGAATTTACACCAGGGCTACAATTTAAACGCAATAACATTAACCTTTGTATTATGTACGAGGGTCAGTAATGTCTCATTTTTTTCTCATCGTCATTCTAAAGGCCAAAAAGTGCCTTGTCGCCGCCGCAATGACATTGTCTTCCGCTATCCTTTTTATCTCTGCGTAATTTCTGAAATGTAGTTCAGTTTGTAGTTCTAAAATTTTCATTCTAGGTCTCCCTCTTTTCCCAACTATATTACAGTCTAAATTTGTGTTTAACAATTGAATATTTCTAAAAATATGTCCAAAGAATTTTGCGTAATTCAGTATTTCAGTATTGTCAGGATATCTTGCACTTTGTACCACGTACATAGACTTGGTATTTTTGTACATTCTCCTCTAATAAGCACGAGATTGCAATGGAAGAAAATCTTCTATCACGCGCATTTGGCATGAGAACATCGTGTTATAGCCAGGGAAATGTTTATTACTGACGGAAGTTACATTGGGAAGGGATAGGTATCCATTGTTTTCCGAGTATCAAACGGATGTAAACGTTTGTCATTTAAATAATTCGATCACAGAGCTCACTTCCCATTTCCCTTAACGTCAGAAAGTTGTTTTGCTGGCAATATTTTATGATAATGTAGATACCCAGGCATTTTCTTTGAAATGTAGGGTGCATCTCCAACCTGGTTTTTGCTCTCTCCATCCCGTCAAAACTTCTTTTTTTTCGCATTTTTTAAGTTATTGTTATTATTATTTTTCCTCTAAACCACGACTAAAGATGTTATGTGTCGGCTGAATATAAAATCTACTCCAGGTTGCAACCAGCTACCTAAAGAGTAGATCTAGGGACTGTCGGTGCCTCTACAATACTTTACGCAAAATGTGGGCTGTTCCAAATAAAGCTATTTCTTGCTCTTCCCAGTCTTTTGGATTACCTGGGAGTTTAGACAAGTTCTTACACAAATTTTGCGGAACAAATCTCAGAGCTCCGATAACTATCGGGACGACCTCTGCTTTTACGCCCCACATTCGGCTGATCTCGATTTCCAAACTCTTGTTGTTGTTGTTGTTGTTGTTGTTGTTGTTCTTCTTCTTCTTCTTCTTATTATTATTATTATTATTATTGTTTAAGGGCACCAGAACTTAGTGGAAATTCTTTTGGACGAGGGAGCGGAAGTTGATGCCCAGACCCACCAGGGCGCCACCGCCCTGGCCCTGTCCGCCGCCAACGGCCACCCGGACTGCGTGAGCTTCCTGGTCTCGCGAGGCGGCGACCCGCAAGCGAGCGATCTCCAGGGGGCGCGTCCGCTGCACCGGGCCGCCTCCGCGGGCCACCCGCTCGTCGTGGGGCGCCTGCTGGCGGCCGGGGCGGACGCCAACGTGCGCGACGCCCAGGGCGTTACCGCGCTGGCGCTCGCGGCCGACGGCGGGCACGCGGACTGCGTCCGGCGGCTGCTCGACGGCGGCGCGGACGTGGACGCGGTTGACAACGCGGGCCGCACGGCGCTGCACGCGGCGGCGGAGCGCGGCCGGCTGGACGCCGCGGAGCTGCTGCTGGACGCCGGGGCGTCGGTGACCGCGACGACGGCGGACGGCAGGACGCCGCTGGCGCTGGCGGCGCACGCGGACATGTGGGCGTGCGTGGACCTGCTGCTGGAGAGCGGCGCCGGCGTGGACGACGTGGACGCCGGCGGGCTGCCGCCGCTGCACCGCGCCGCCGCCGCCGGCCGCCCGCGCACGGTGCGCCGGCTGCTGGAGCGCGGGGCGGGCGTGAACGCGCGGGCCGCCGACGGGCGGACGCCGCTGGCGCTGGCGGCCTACAACGACAGCCTGCGCTGCCTGGACCTGCTGGTGCGGCGTGGCGGCAGCGTGGAGGTGCCCGACCCGCACGGGCTGACCGCGCTGCACCACGCCGCGCGCCGCGGCCACCGCAACGTGGTGGAGCGGTTGGTGGACGAGGTTGGTGGCCGGTCAACGCCGCCTCTCACCCGGACACGCCGCTGGCGCTCGCCGCGTGGAACGGCCACGCCGACTGCGTCGACTGCCTGCTGGGCGGCGGAGCGGAGGTGGGCGCGGTGGACTCCGTCGGGTGCTCTCCGCTGCACTGGGCGGCCGCGCGGGGCCACGCGGCCGTCGCCGCCAGGCTGCTGGACGCCGGCGCGAGCGTCGACGCGCCGTCCGACATCGGCACCCCGCTGGTCCTCGCCGCTTACAACAACCGACTGGCCTGCGTGGACTTGTTCCTGGCGCGGGGCGCGGCCTTCGACGCCGCCGCCGCCCCGCACGGGCTCACGGCGCTGGAGTGGGCCGCCGGGCGCGGTCACCTACAGGTGGTGGAGCGGCTGCTGGCCGCGGGGGCGTCGGTGGCCCACCGGTCCGTCAACGGCACGCCGCTCAACCTCGCGGCGCTCAACGGCCGCCTGGAGTGCGTGGAGATGCTTCTGCACAGCGGTGCGGACGTCCGCGGGACGGACGGCTTGGGGCTGACGGCGCTGCACCTCGCCGCAGAGGGCGGGCACGCGCGTGTCGCGGAGCGCCTGGTGCGGGCGGGAGCGCCCGTGGACGCGCCGTCGCCCCACGGCACCCCGCTGGGCGCGGCGGTGCGAGCGGGGAGCGCGGACGGCGTCGAGTGCCTGCTGCGGCTGGGGGCGGACGCCAACGGCGTGGACCCGCGCGGCCTCACCCTCCTGCACGTAGCGGCCGGCCTGGGCCACGCCCCCGCGCTCGCCGCGCTCCTGGCGGGCGGGGCGCGCGTCGACGCGGCCGCGGACGGCATGACGCCGCTCCTGCACGCGGCGCTCAACGGCCATCTGGAGTGCGCGGAGCTGCTGCTGCGGAGCGGGAGTCGAGGGAACGCATCGCTCGAGCTCGCGCCGGGCCCTTTGCACTGCGCCGCCGCCAAGGGGCATCTGCAGGTCGTGGAGAGGCTTTTGGCCGCGGGCGCGGACGTCCACGCTCCCTCCGTGGTGGGCACGCCACTCAACGCCGCCGCTGACAACGGCCACGCCCACTGCGTCGACGCGCTCCTCAAACGCGGGGCGCTCGCTGGAGAAATGGACCCGCAAGGGATGACTCCTCTGCATCGCGCGGTCAGAGGCGGGCACCTCCCGGTGGTTCAGAGGCTTTTGGAAGCACGCGCTGAGGTGAACGCCAAATCTACTGACGGACGAACGCCTCTGGACGTCGCGTCTGACAACGGCCACGCCGAGTGCGTCGACTTGCTGCTGCGAGGCGGGGCTCTCGTCAACGAACCGGATCCGTTAGGGATGACTCCTCTGCATCGCGCGGTCAGAGGAGGCCATCTCCCGGTGGTTCAGAGGCTTTTGGACGCCGGCGCCGAGGTGAACGCCAAATCCGCTGACGGAAGAACGCCTCTAGACGTCGCTTCCGACAACGGCCACGCTCATTGCAAGGAATTCTTATTGCAGAACATAAGCAACACAAATGAATCGGCCCAATAAGGCTGCAGACCCTGTGCCAGAGCAGCTCCATCACTCAGTGCACCCCACCTGTGCGAGCCGACGGCACGGGCTGTCTCAGAATAAATGTTACAAACTTCTAAGGCACGTCAAAGAAGTCGAAGAGAATCAATGATTACCAGTGAGCATCGTGTGCGAAGAAACGTCTCGACGTGATGGGAAACTTGGGCGACGCGGTGACGATAACCCACTCTGGACAGCCCGGCGGGTGACTAGAACTGTGAGGAGCGCGTGTACGAAACACAGACGACACAGAAGAAACTGGCGAAAAATGATATTCACTTCGCTGAAGGGCAGGGCCATCTCGACGCGATGGGAAGCTTGGTCGACCACCGACGCCAGATCGACCAGCGGTGGACTTGGACACGGTCGCTTCGTGCCGGTGGACGCGGCTATCGACCGGCGCCTCTTGCGCCTGGGGGCAGCGGCTGCTAAACGCGGAAGCGCCCGGGGATGCCCACGTCGGCCGCACGTAGTCGCAGTACGATACGCCACTGGTGGAGGCGGGCCTCGTTGAAGGAGCTTCTAGTGGTCGCTGCTCGGCGGGGCGATAGTCAATCACTCGTATGGCCACCGAGTTGCCCTGCTCGACAAACTCACACGGACATCATACACAGCTTAATGGAGGCCGGGGCAATGCAACGGGAAGCTACGTCATGGGTGTGATGTGACAATTCCTAAGATCATAGAGAAAGGAGGAGAATCAACAGCACGATACGAGTATTTATTTATTTAGCCTACAAAGATCCCGTAGTGGGGCAAAGGCCTCCAGCCTGAGCAGTTGTGATAAAGCCGCGCGTCTTCGGACGCACGGCTAAGTCGCCGTCTGTCTTCCCTTGGTCCGTAGGCTTCTCCATGTCGCCCTATCTTTTGCCGTTCTGGTCCAGGTTCCGCCCGCTGCTTCAAGGAAGAAGTCCGCCCATCTCTTCTTCTGTATACGAATAAGAGTATTCAAAGGCAGAACTAAGGATCGCATCACCAACCTCAGGGTGTAGAGGATTCCCAAACCCACAGAAAAGGAGGAGAATTTACAGTTCAACTGATAAAAACCGAGAACGCAACGTAACGCATTGCCAAGAACAAGCTATGATTCCTAAACTCCAGTTAAAACAGACGGCGAATGGACGTTTGATGGACTGGAATACGGCTATCCAATCGGGAGCCCCAGAAGTTTCATGTAAAGTAACCCCCAAAATTAAAATTTCGGTTTCAAATTCAAGGCGGTGCGTTATCATCCAGATCGTTTGACGATATTCAATTTTGGAGAAAATCGGAGGAACGGTTTATCCGCTAGCGTTGTTCATAGACGGACGTACAGACGTTTTGCCGTCATTCAATTTTTCTATATCAAGGACCCAGAAATCATGGATTCTGGCTACATCACGTGTGAGAAGAATTATTCACTCTTTCGTTACCAGTACAATAAAATATTTTTCTTCGAAAATTCGCCGTTTTTCCCGTTACAATACTTTCTCTATCAGAGTATATACTGTGTATTTCTCTATACTGTGTAAGCAGTAACGAGAAAGTAAACGAAACGAAGTATTACTTTCAGACACACTAATTCGGTTTCATACTAGAGATCCACATATTCGGATTAATCAAGGTCAATAAAATATATCGAAGACAAAGCAATTAGCACCCCCTCGTAAAAAAGTAAATTTCGCCTTTAATTACTCATAAGAATTCGTCATGAATATGACTCATCCTTTTGAACTGAAAAACAGTTATAAAAGTACAGTCTAGAGGTTTTAAATCCAGAGAAACAAAGAGATTCGTCATACAGAAATTAAATGCAGATAGATAAAAACATGTAATTTACGTGGCGCTTTGTATTATGAGTTAAGTTGCTTTCTTTCAGATATTGCTTTTCCAACGCAGACGTCGAACCATTCGCGTCTGAAAATGTGCACACTAGCAATGCTATCATTTCCTTATTTTTTGGTTTGCGTTGCCATGCTTGGAATCGTAGTTATCATGGTGGATGCGTGTGTGACAATCCCCGGGGTATGTGTTTTCAAAATAACTTTTTGCGACATCGAAATTTTGATTTACGAGGAACTTGCCACAAAAGCGCACAACTTTCGGCCCGAGAGCAACCGAAATACGTAAATGTAACGTAGAGAATTTGATAAGGAAACAACTTATTGTGTGTTTTGTTAGCAAATGCTAGAGAGCAACAAAATATAATAAATGCTATTCTTAAAAGAAGGTTATATTTCAATTACAAATGGAATTTATAAAATCCTTAGATATTTATACAAACTTATTATTGTTCTTTTTAAGTAATTTGTCAACTTTTCATCTTATATTATTAATTCAAGAATGATTCCAGCCTATTTCTTTTTGTGATTGTCTATAACGGCTATTTGTTAATGATGGGAGCGAAGATAGGGATCTTTCATTAATTTCTTAGAAATACATGTCTTTGGTAATTTAGTCTAATGTAATGTGTTGTGAAATGCTTGTGTTTTAAAATAGAAGTTACAGGTTAAAAATTATATTTTATAACTATTTCAATTTTTTAAATTTTTCCTTGATGTATTTACCAATTAATTTTTTTTATTCCAGGTAATTTATCCATACCATCATTCAATTATGCCAAAGTTTCCTAATAGCAAAGATGATGACTAAAATGAAAAAACAAGATAGAAACATTGTTACAAACTTGGTAAATTTGTTCTTTTAGTTTTGAATAAATAATAGTATGAAAGTTCTGGCCAAAATCATATTTTGTTTACTTTAATTTTAAAGTAATTTAATAATTATATTACAAAAAAGAACTGGTCTTTATTAAATTCAAAATGAGCTAATATAAAAATGCATTCAAAGTTATGTGTTTGGTCAATGATAGAAATGAAAAAATGTTATATTGTATTATTTGAAATAAGGCTGATTATTTAGTAATGAATTGCAATCAATGTAAATAATTTTCATCCATAACAAATTTCCAGAAATCGCCGATACGTATGATTGGCTTGTAACAAACGGCAACGTAATTGGTAATTAGTCGTGTATCCCATGTCGATACGCAGGAAACAGCATAAGTAGAACATTAAATAACAGGTGTACATTTTAACGTTCGTCGAAGATTCGGTGTTGCCCGTGGGTACTCCATTCTTACTCCAGTGAAAATGAACGGTGTGCCATTGACTGATGTTAAGGTAACAAAATTTTTAGGTCTATCAATTCAAAATTCAAATGGAATGTCCACTTAAATGAATTGAACACAAAATTAAGTTCATTACGCTACTTGTCCAGAATTCTTTCAAATTCAATCAGCCTTCATACTGCTCGCTGTGCATATTTTGCGAATGTTCATTCCCGCCTGAGATATGGCATAATATTCTGGGGAAACACATCTTACAGCTCCCAAACTTTCAGATTACAAAAAAGAATTGTACAAATAATAAGCAAATCCCACCCACGTGATTCTTGTCTCTGTCTAGGAATTTTACCATTACCTTGTCTCCAGATTTACGACTCAGTAGTTTTTGCCAAAAAATGACTTACTTAAGGGCGGGAATATATTTTCAGCAAATACCAATGTCTGTAAGTATCACACACGACATAGTAATCATATTCATCAGGTGGCAGTATCAACAGCTCACTACAAAAAATTCACATACAATTCATGTACATTACTCTACAACATTTTGCCAGATGACATTAAATGATTAAATTCGATAGAAAAGTTTTAAGTCCCAGGTAAAATCTTCTCTGCTGCATAACCGTTTCTATACAATTCGAGACTATACCAAGCATCACAAGGAAAGTAACATTAATTTTAACAATGATAGTTAATGTCATTATTTACCATTTGGACTGAATAATTCTTAAGAACATGTAACACATATTGCACCACAGCTTGTGGGTCGATGACCCCCAACTCGACCAGGTTTTCGTCCAGTTTCCCTGATCCTTTGAGCAAATGCTGAGATGGCCTCTTGTTTTGCTTCTGGACATAAATGTAACTTCATTATTTGTGCACTCTTCTAAATTTCAGTGGGAAATATGGTTATTCAAATTATTGTTCTCCATATTGTCACGGCAAAAAGTATTATTCTTTCATGAACAACATGATGAGGGTTAAGAGCACAAATGTATACCTAATTGACCTTTGAAAATAGATTTTATTATATAGGAGCAAATATTTTGTCAAGAAAATTTGGAAAAAACCCAACAAAAAACAAGCTTTTTTTCTGTATTCAAAATTCGACTATAATATGGCTTAGGATAGAGATCACAGAATTATGAAAATGTGCACAGAATTCACTTCTCCCCGTAGCTCGTCACACACAGTTTTTAACTGTTTTTGACATAAATGAATAAATAAAACTCCATCTGAACAAAGTGGCAATATTCGACTTGGGGATACGATTTCTAAACCTAATTCAAATCTGCTATTCCTTTCTATCACCAACAGTGTTTACAATATGAAATGAATATTTAATTTAAAAAACTATTTCTTATTTTTAAAAGACAAAAACACTGCAAGGACAAAATATATAAACTGCTCTTCCAAATGTGAACATGAAATCTGTACAATCTAAACATATCTTATGCCAGGTCACATTTTCAAATTAAATAGTATATTTTGAAATTACAGCGGTACATCTACCCTCAAAATTACCTTAGTTTCATCTACAGACCTCCAACATAACGATCTTTACACTACTTCAGTTTCTTTGAAAATCTGGACATAACTGAACAAAATTAGTAATCGCCCGTTTGGATCCATTATTATATGTGGAGATTTCAATAACAATTTTCAAGGTGAGTCGCGAAAAAGAGCAGTTTCTCAATTTACTTAATTCTTTCTGTTTACAAATTAGTGTATGTACCTTCATGGAAAACACTGAAATAAAAAAAACAAAAGATCAAATAATAATTAACAAAAGCTTCTACAAGATATGAAATAATATAGAATGATCCAGGTTACAATGACCACAATGTAAAATTCTTACAGTTACTAGTAACTTCAACACATTAAATACACACGAGTAGATTACTTACTAAAGCTAAAATGATGTTGACAATACTTTGATTTATTTGATGGTCCTTAACGTTTAATCAGGTATTATGGTGTCATCCAACCAGGAGCTTGATTGGATGACACTGTAACAGCTAATTTACGTTAAGTGCCACTACAAATAAACCAAAGTATATTTTCTTTAGGAATCATGGGATGCAGTTTATAGACCTATCGACACAAAAAATATAATTTATTTTTTCTCACAGCTTTTATTTCATTTTAACGCGTGGTTTCCTCTTGGAAAGTTTCATCACGGAAAAGCAATACATGGATAATACAAGGCATTAGAATATCGTTTAAAAACACAAGTCTATACTTGACTTATAACCATCATAAGGTATTACCCAGTTTATGTTCTGAAAATACAAATGTATTTAAAGGAAAGTAATAACATAGGCAAAAATAATGAAAAATGATCAGGATATTTTGAAAGTAATAATTAAATATTGTAAACAATACGACCAAAACACCTTGATACTTTGAAAAGAATGTTGTTTTAAGGATAAAGAAAGAGAAGTAAGTAACATGGTAAAATTTGCAACTTCACACACTAGTTGTTGCTGCGAGAGCATTTAGGTTTATTTGCATAATCTTGAATCAATGATTATGCAAATAGACCTCATCAGTTGGTGCAAGGTGTACACACAAAGCATACATATAAGACGGAGGAATCTAGGTCTTCTAAGCGTGACATCACAAACAATGACGGCCTCCAACGCCAAAGTCTGTAATAAAGCTGGCACTGAATAGTATCGATAAGTGCCAGAACAGAAAAAAGTGAAATAGAATGTCCAAGAAAAAACTTATCCCACAGACCACGGGGTGAGAAATGTTTCTTTGACACCTTTGGCTGCAAATTTTCAAGTAATAAGGCCCTAGAATGCTTCCTTTAGAAGTTATTTAAGTATCTAGAATTTGACAATCCTGTCAAATGATGCAGGGTGCATTTGACATGAATATTTAGATGCATTTTTAAACAAATCCTTCACATTTTAAACTCAAAATGCAATTCGTCACATCTCAGTGAAATTCTCTTTCTTTAGAGACCTCAATTATAAAGATTGATTGCCTGTAAGAGTCGCAAAAGGTATGTATACTACTGAAATAATAAAGGAGACGATTGTTCAACACATACATTTTACCTTGGGGCTGTTCTCACTATTTCACCCAGCAAAACCCTCGTGGAATTGAACATTATTCCCATAGAACTTGGATTGATGCTTTACTATTTCAACTGCACCAACGCTGGTTGGTCATGAATAATAATGTTTTGTTCAATCCTATACTGTTTTCTTTAGTAGTTTTTTTTTCTTTCTTCTCTCTTTAAGAACAGGTCCGTTTACAATTATAGACAGCAGACGATCTTGAATTACTTTATTCCATAAAAATTTAATTTAATCTTACACCTATTTTTCCGAGTCTTCAACACCATTTTGAGAGCTTTTGTGGCCCCATCTTCAGGTCTAATGACATAATAAAATTCATCATAATCCCTAAATGTATACCTTAGTCTAAGTTGAGTTATAGATAATTAACATATATACACACACTGTTTTTCCATAAAACATGATTTTTAAGATCAACAGAAGATATCTCATTATCTGCTTTGTAGTGACCCATCAGGGAAGTTTATACATTATTTACAATGCCTAAAAGTTTCCAAAAAATGGTTATTAAATTTAAAGCTATTTCCAAAGAAAACTCACTTTTAAATTACCAATTTTAAGAAAGCAGAGCTCACCCATTTGTCATGAACAGTAATCCTGCTGACACTAGCATGTCTGGGAACCACAATGAAGTCACTTTGAACCAAGAGGGAACAGAGGAAGGAGAAGTTGTATTCTACAATGAAAACTGAAAGCAATTCTGATTTTGTTTCTCTTGAAATTCTTTAATTATATTATCACAGTTGTTTGTAAATGAGTTTAGTTCTGTCATTGAATTCATGGTCTGCTGAATTTTAATTAGTAATGCTACCATTATAATTCTATCCTTGTGCCTTCTCTCCACAGCTAGAACCTTTGGGTCATTGAATTCTATTTGATGGTTTAGATCCAATCTGTGTTTGGAAATGGAATCTTGCCTACTGGCTACTGGCAACTCTTCTAAAATGTTTTGTCTATGTTCATTTATCCTATCTTTCAGTTTCCTCTTGGTTTGTCTCACATATTCCAAATTACAGTCTTGGCAATGTTGGGGAGTAGACTACATTGCGCCTCTCTGTCAGTTGCATTTGATCTTTCGCGTGTTTAACAAGTGAATTCTTTTTTAATACAGTGTTTCTTATTTCAACACCTTTTTCATTCCTTGACTTTCTCTTTTATATTGCTATTTAATTTTAAAGGGACCTGATCTTACGGAAAAAAATTAATAATAATGGTTTGACAATTTCTAGTCCGTGAGTGATATATTTTATTACAACCATTTCAAACATCAAATTCCATTAATAGAAGCACAAGAGGAAGGAGAAAAAAGAGAAAAGTACCAGATGGAGAAGAAAGTAGGAGAAGAATATTCAGTTCAAGAAACAGTCTTCATAAATTGACAACAAAATTGGGGCAAAAGGCATTGATATTGAAACAAAGTAGCAGCAATAATATTATTGTGTGTGTGGAAATTACACATTTTTATAGATAATTCATACGAGCCAAATTCTTACATGCTACTGACTGAAAATTCATGAGTGGAATACTTGCAAAACATGACACTGAATATACCATATTATATTCGCTCAGTGATGAAGTCATATACTTCAATCACATGAAGAAAATTCCAAATTTCAAATTGTTAATCCTTTAAAAATATAAAATTCTCCAAAATTCCAAAGTAACTGGTGTTTTAATTGCCAGGAAAGTGAAATCCAATTTAGAGCATCCTTCTTTGTGTCTCTTGTTTGGAGAGTTCTTGTTTGTATACAAAAATTCTTCAAAAGTACCTTAATTAATGTTCCTTCAGATCCTTTACATGCTAGCTTCATATAAAGATGCATCAACTCAGTATGTAAATTATCAAATATTTCCAATGGTAGTATGTATAAACAAAATCATCTATTAGGACACAAATGCCTGGGAAACAATTGCAAGTCAAGAAAAGCAAATGACAATTTTGTAAATCTCCAAGAACAATGTTTCTTTAAGATAAAAGAAAAAAACCTAATTTTTCATTATAGAAAACAAAATCATATTTTTGAATACATTGGCCCTGTAAGAGTACGTAATTCAAAGGTTGTGAAAGTGTATGTCATGAATATTGCATCATTCACTGAAAAGAACCAACTGTAAAACAATATTCTTTTTTTCAGAGAGGATATACAATATTTTTGAAATATATTTCAAACAATTAATTGGACAAATGAAATAATTTCATAGAATTTTTAAAATTCCTAGTCATATTGAGAATAGTGATAAAAATACAACACATTTCACCATTAAAAAGACAAAATCTTTCAATGCCTTAAAATAACCCAACATAAAAAGGACTCATTACACAACAGAACTGTTGTGCAATGAAATTGTTAATTCTTTACTCTGTTAAATTATGTGATAAATTCAAACATTCGCAGACGGCAGTTTAAATTCAGCCATTTATATTACAACCAAACCTTAAAACTTGTTCTTTGACTGACAATCTGGAATTATGCTCTCCAAATAAATACCGGAAAAATATGATTCCAATCCTAGAACATAACAGCCTTGTTCCAGCCACATAGTCCTGGATTTCTCCCACAACCACTGCATTCTCCATTGTTAATTTAGGCCACAATACGTGGAAACTAGAAACATTTAGCTTAATGAATTCTTGGAATGCAAATACAATATAAAAATTGATTTTCTGACCTTTTGTCTATTGCATGGCAAGACTCACAAATCTTAACAGCTTTAAAATAAATAGACCAATAGCCTACTTCCAAATCACAAAATTTGTTACTTACCCCTCCCCCCCTCAGAGGTGTTCTGGAAAGTGACTTTCTTTAACTCCTCACAGGAGCATACAAACACCCTCTTCTACCACTTTACTGGCAACACCATCACTTCTTTACAGCTTGCCTCAATATCAGTTACTATTGTCACATTGCAACTTTGGTATCAACTAAGTGACCATGCCATACACAGAAGGTAAGGAAGGAATATACAGCAATCATGGTATAAGAAATAGTTATCTTACAACATGACAGTAATATACAGACCAACATGTCAGTAATTTAATACTTAAATGATGGGCAGTTCTAGCCTGTGAGCAGGAACGTAGTATGAGAAATTGTTGAGTGATACTGAATCCAAATAAATCACACTTGGATCGTACAAACGATTTCAAATAGGAAACTTCAAAATTATTTTGTAAATAATTTACAGAGTAATAGTTCCTATTATTTAAGGAATTAAACCATAAGAACGCGCGTTACATACATATGAATTCAAAGACCGTCATTAATCCAATTACAAATTTGCGAAAATTCGATTAAACAAATCTGTCGCAGTAAGAAAAGTCTGTTGAGTAAAGAATCTGTCGCAGTAAATAATCATTACTAGCAAATAAACAAGATTCATTAACACTTACGTCACTCCGATTCCAATAAAAGTAGATGCATCATCATTTTCGAAATTCTGAATACAAATATGATGGTACGCACAGAGTCCCATAATCACGAAGTCTACAAGTAGACTTCGTGCCCATAATCTTCGTCACCAACCCATTCGATTCAACGCGCCATTTGATTCAAAGAATGTCAAGGAGTCGTATTTGGGTTTTCATTTCTTGGCGCAAGGGGGCTTGTCTTCAGAATGGAATATCTCACAGCATTTCGCGTCGTTCTCGATCGTGCCGCTGCGAGTCGCATGATCGTTAGGACCACTCGATACAGTCGCGATCATGCGACTCCCAGCGGCACGATGGAATATGTCACGGCACTTCGTGTCTTTCTCGGTCGTGCCGCTTGATGTCGCATGATCGCGACCGTATGAAACAATTTTTTTTTTTCAAAATTTCCCGTAAAATTAGTGTGCGGGAATTCAAAAATCCCGGGAAATTTGGTTTCAAATTTCCTTTTTTTTATTTTAAATAGTTAAATAAGTGTACTTAATAATTGAATGACATTTTATTTTGATAACATTTAACCTTATTAGTAAAAATTGTGTATTGAATATTTGTGGTATGAGTTTCACAGATTTCAATTAAATGAATTAAAAGGGACATCATCATGTCAAATTCAACTCTTGTTTATTATTGTATTTAAACTAAACAGAAAATATTCCCCCCCAAAATATTTCTCAAAATTAAATTATGGATGCAATGAATTCAAGGCAAATTGTAAGAGTTGCAAAATACATCATTTAATTATGGCTTTTAAAGAATAAATTGGATTTTGAATACACTTAGAATTTATAAACTAAGACTTCAATAGGGGAACGAATTTTGCTTCATATTTACAAATTCTTCTTAGAAATATTAAATGGTGACATAAAAATTAAATATATAAATAAAACTTGCTGTTATTTAACATTCTATATACTGAAATATTAAGTTTTATTTTAAAATTAAAAGTAGGTATGACAACTTATTTTTCAATAACTACTTATAAATCAGTGGACCTGATGAAATGATATGACATTATTTGTTCGACTACCTGTTCATGAGTAACATTCATAAGACTCCATGGAAACCAAAAAAAAGTAGAAAATATTGTGCAAAACTGCAATATATATGAGAACCCAAGATATTTTAAATGCTACCTGCAGGGAATAGTGAACAATTTAAAATTTCATTTACTACCAGAAGAAAGATGGCAAGAAGAAAGCGAATTAATACGATGAACATTTTGTCATTTGGACAGTTTTGTAATAAAATTTTTGGACAATGAATAAATTGGACACTTTTACTCTGGACATCTATTACAATGGACATTTTTTTAGTTTGGACATTTTAACCTCCAACCTATTTTTAGGATGCAAAAATGACAGCAAATTTAATTATTATTAATTTATTATCACTCATCCTGATATCTTACATTAAGACCATCATATATCATATCACATTTATCATCATGATAGTGGGTCACAATCAAATGACACAAATACTATATGGGAAAGAATTTTCTTTTTTGAATTAAGCTAATTACTCACCAAGTCCTTTATCAAATATAATTAGCTACATTATGTAACAGGACTCATTTTCACAAATGACTGAATTGAGCAGCAAACTTGACACATACTTATTTAAGTCTTTCTTGCACTGAATACTCACAGACTTTGTAGGGTATTCTTGAGGACATTGAGTCTTAATTGGCTACTTTTAAGGGTAAATTCGAAAATTCCTTCCAATTTTTCTAATTAAAACATGCCATAGTGCCTCTTTTAAAATTTTCTGGGAGCCATGGCCACCAAGGCCTCTCCTGAGCGCATGCCTTAAGGTTGTTACTTCTTTAAGAATCTACATAGCAAATTAGTCTGATATATATTTTGAAAATGAATATAAAATGAATTAAGTAGTGGACAGAAAAATTAATATATTTATATATTTTATTTATTGTTCTTTGCAATCCAAAACTAATAAAAAGGTAGTTAATACATTTTTAAGAAAATGACAAATTGGGGTATTGTTTAACATTGATTTTCATGTAACACACACAGAAAATTAATTAGTGTTTCAATAATGCAGAAGTGATTCTTCTATTGAGAAGTACGGTTTATGTTTTAACAGATCAAAAGGATTTTACTTCTCTGGGAAGTAATTATGCATTTCTGATAGGGCTATAAGTGAACTCTAACTAATTAGATTTAAATTAAAAAAGAATAAGCACACAACCCACGATTATCATAATTAGAGCCTGGAAGTTTGAGCATATATTTTACCTAAAATAGGCAGGCAAAAAGGCATTTAATAAAAGTAGGCATGCAAAGAAGGCATTTGTTCTGGCTGAAGTAGGGGGTAAAACACAGGAAACAATAAAAAATAACTAATGGATGTAATTCATGTAAAAAATTAATAATTACAACAATTCACATTTTTTGTTCCAACTCTAAAATTCACTTTAGCACTCATTTGGAAGGAAAGTACATTTTCTTTGTAATCTTGATCACACATGACCAAACTATATGACAACAAACAATTTATTTTACTCCCGACATTGTCTTAAAAGGCATTTTGCCAAACTTTCATGCTCTAATCATGAAAAATACATTCAAGATGTAATTCACAATTGCAAATGAAGTACCTTCTAACATTCTGAATTTTGTACAATATTAAATTTGAACTGCGATACACACATTTCCATTATTTCCACAAGGAGGCAGAAAGGAAAACAGAAAATGATACATAAATAGCTAGTCCAAGGATTAAAAAGATACAAATAGAAGAAAAACGTGTAGTACCTTACGTCAGAGAGGAAGTCCTATATGCCTTACACTACAAAACACAATATAGGTATTTTGACTAACTTGCCATCTTTGAATTTACAAACAAAAATCACGGGTGAAAAAAGCTACTTATATCCATGATTCAAGCATCATCATTCAACCACATATCATGTTACACATTGATAAAAATCATCACGAATGTCAGTCTACAATAAGTGAAACTGATAGACATCAAATACATGTCAGAAGGAGAAGTGTCTGGAGAAAATATAGAATAAACCAGATAATGAGGGAAAATATTGTTTAATAATGACAATTCATGCAAATTATCATGGATGACATGCGAAGGACAACCTTTTAACAATAGAGTCTATAAACAGTAAAATAGGGTACGGATTGTAATTACGTTCATATTTACATAACAAGGAACGTAACAAACTGTTCCATTCCAAGCTTCATAGAGAAATGCTGGAGAGATTTAACTTCCAATGAAAGGTATCATCATAAAATTGAAAAATTAGAAATATAATATCTGGGGATATCCTAAACCAACATTTAGCGAATATTCACGCTTTTCGATTTCCACGTTCGCGGTACTAACTACTGTGTGTTACCAACATGGAAAAACAAGTTGGACAATTCTATTCTGTTTTGTCATATTTTACAACGCGCTAAAACAAAAGTTTTTTGGCGCTAAACAAGTGAACATTAGTAATGATGATTGCTGGACCAAGAGGTTGAATTAGATCGTTTCTCATTATTGGTGAACCTATCTCGTTTCCTGGAGCTTTTTATTTGTAAGTATGTAAATACAAAACTCAATAATTATTACATGAATAATGTAATATAATTATTACAATAATTATACATGAATTATTAATAAATTATTGTATCAATATAGGAGTATATACAGAAGTCAAATCAAATATCTTATTATTACGTTGCATGCTTGCGTAAAATGATTTCATCCATTGTACTGAATTATAAAACAATTATCGGACTAATTTAATTCACGGTCTCTATAAAACAAATCTGTTTTCAAAACTCTAGTTTGTGAATATGTTTCGATTTCTTATTAGACTGTAGGAAACGCATCGCGCAGGTACTGAAAATGAAAGTGTACTATCTGCATAAACGGACATGTTGAACACAATGGCGAAAAAGTACTAAAGAATATTTTCAGAAAAGAAATTCAATTAAGAAATATTACTATTCGCTTATTTTAATATACAACTATTTATAATATATAATAATTATTATATTACTTATTTTATGTGCTTAACTAAATTTCCTGCAATTATAATTGGATGTACAGGCAACAATATAGATGTGATATCAACGTGGGATAAAAATCTTGAGATTTTTTATCAATAATTATTATCAAAACATATTACAATGTACGTTCCAATGTTCGTAATCTTCTTTCTTCACATTACTACGTGAAATGATGCGTCAGTTCTGCTTTTGATTTTTCCATTGTTAGTAATTGTTGCTTTTCACTCTCCTAATTTCATAGTTATAGGAGCGTCTCAGCCTGAATGCACGACCTGCGATTATATTTTGTACCGAATGAACATTCCATGTGTTACTACAATTTTGCATTCAAAAGTGTACGTCAAAAAAAAAATTCTCTAGGCCACTAAATTACGCATTGATGAATTTTACTTCGTCTAAAAAACACTTGTTTGCGTATAGTATAATTGGTGAACATATTACAAGTTTGTTAATTGCAAATAAATAAATAATTCATTCTTTACAGAGAACAGGCTATTCTTTCTTTAATATTAGATTATACACTACACCACGAGAGAGAAATGCCTGCTTTTTCTTCAGGTGAAAGTCTGAAGTCTGAGGAGTGCCATTACGCCGATGGTAATTTGCAAAATCTGTTTTTCCTCTTCTCCTTCCTCCCCCCTCTTCCTCTTCCTACCCCTCCTTCCTCTTCTTATTCTTCCTCTTCCTTCTTCTTTCTCCTCCTCCTTCTTGTTCTTCCATCTTCCTTTTCTTCTTCCTTCTTTCTTTCCGCTTGTTTCTTTTCTCCTTCCTTTTTCTTCTTCCTTATTCCTCATTCTTCCATCTTCTTCTTTCCTCATTCTTCTTCCTTTCTCCCTTCTTTTACTCCTAATTCCTCCTTCTTCTTCTTCTTCATCATCACCTCCCTTTTTTTTCTTCTTTTTAAATTATAGCTTCTCAAGTTTTTTGTTATAGTTATTCATGCATTGTATATGGTTGAAATATTTATTTAATGGTTAAAATATTACGTTTAGGAAAACTAGTTACTGGAAATTATTTAAATTTAACATATCTTAAAGTTATACGTGGCATAACAAATTATACCACATACTAACTCTGAGAATAGTTAATAGATTTTGCTAGATTAACCTGTATAGATTCTGGCTTGGATTGTCCACTGTCTCATCTGTCGTGAGCTAAATTTTAGGAATTTTGGAATTTGGCCCCATGGAAAGCCAACGCTACTTTGTACTGTTGAGCATACAGATAGTATTTATATATTTCGTAATTTTAATCTTTCGTTTTCAGAGGCGAAGCCAACAAAATAACTGTGAGTAGACTGAAGATTGATTTTCTAGTTTCATTTTTACCTTACATTTTCTTACAGCGCTATGTGTCAATTCATAACTGTCAAAAAATAGTAATTCACAGGGTCTATAAGTGTTGGGTCCTTAAGTGTATTGCATTTTATAATCGGGGAAATTCTCCGGTAGAACGTGCGATCAGGCGCCGACCTACACGTCGCACAGTGTGTAATTTTGGCCATCTACGGGGCAGAAAGTCTAATAGCAAAAATTGATGAATTGAACTGGATTAAATCATTTTATAATTCACTAAATTATTCAAAAAGCTAAAATATTACAAATTTTATACAATACAACTCGCTAGAACAACATTTTAAGTATTTTAAATACGTTAAAATAGGATAAAATTGTACGTTGATTTTATAAAACAAACAACAGAGAAATCTGATATATATATATATATATATATATATATATATATATATATATATAAAATTGTGACATAATATTGCAATTTTTACCATAAGAAACAATGAAATCGCACATTAGATAGTATACAATACTTGTATACACATAATACGAAAAAAGTAAAGAATCATATGTTGAAACACAAACTGTACACATGAAAATTATGAACTTATTTAGATTCTCTGATGGTATCAGAAGAATATTCTTGATCATCTGCTGGTGTTTGATCAGTTTCTAGCAAATAAAACACTTATTCATTGATATTATTCTTTCTGTGTTTTGGAGCAACCCGTAAACTAGCTGTATATGGATCGGAAGTAATAAGCTATCTGTTCAGTATATTGTGTATTAGTGTCGATTCTGAAGGTCTTTTGAAAATACAAATGTTATTGGTCTGCAGTATTTAGTAGAAGATGGAACAGTTGTTTTTAAAATAACGTGTTTTGAATTGGCCGAATCGCAGTGCTTCCAAAGGAACAGAAATACTAAAATAATTTCATCACTGAAATATTGGTGTGAAAACCTTTGTTTGTATCGATTCTGTTCCATAACATTACAGCCCAATTTCATGATTATGATAATATTGCATTTTTTTGTCAATCGCAATTTCTCAGACACCTCTCGTGTTTGACATAATCCATGAATTGTGTGGTCAATAAGTGACCGCACACGTATTTCTGCTGAGATTTCTGTAATCATAGCTTCTTGTGTACAGCGTTTTGGATTCTTTCACTTTATAATAAGATGGGCAAAATTTATAATTTAATACTTTTACTTGCTGACGTAGTAGTTTATCCTGGCGACTAGACATACAGATATGTAGCATTAAGGGCGACAGGTATGTACCATTACAGATATGTACCACGTCGACTAGACATACAGATATGTACCATTTAGGCGCTTGTTCCGGTGATAGCTCTGATTTCTGAAACAAGGACCTTTGAGCTTTCTTAATTACAGTTTCCCTATTTGGTTATGTAGTGGATACTTCTATTACTATTGCTGTCGAATACCTTTTTCCTTCTTTCCTTAACTATATGTCTACGGCCATACTCAGCTCTTCGCTGCTTGAATGTATAAGGTGTTTACCTCTCTGCCTTTTAGTTCTCGGAGCACAACCAACAAAAATTTTTGTTGGCCGGCCAATTACAATAGTGGATGTTTCTGTTGATTCTGGTGTATTGTTGGAAATATTTTCACATATTATTTCCTCATCGAGCCATGAAAAAGTGAATGAAGAAAACGTTTTTTATGCTTCCCTATTTTCTCCTACTTAATACTAAGTGTCAGGCAAAATTTCTTTACTTTGTGTTTTTACACACTATAAATCACCCTCAGAATTTGTTGAATTTTTCATATCTTGCAAAATATGTGCCAATAAAGCATTTGCCTTGGCGTTTTTAGGTTTTCTGACCCATATTTCGCAGAGTGTCCTCCAGGAAAACCAATGCGACATTTTGTAAAAAATTGAAAAATTAATACATTCGCAACAATTCGCAACATTTTTTTCTATGTTTGGCTTCGCAAAAGTGCCTGCTTGGATACCAATTTGGCCCCAAAGTGGTTCTCCAGGGTCCTCTAAACTAAAACCCTTGATTAATTTTTAGAATTGTGTTTCCTGTAAGATAAAGAGTACGTACCTTTCAAGAGGTCCTTACAAGTTGTTGGAAAATGGATTTCAAAAACCAAAGGTACCAATGGAAAGAAAAAACTATACAGATTGAATTTATGAAATAGCTGGGACTTTGAATATCATGAGACACACGCACAGGACAAGCGAAAACGCTGCACTGAAATGAATGAATCCAAGCGGTGCCGCCACGGACGAGTTGATACATGTTCAGATAAGCATTTCCTGCACCTCGGAGAATTTCTAGTGAAATCTGTTCCTTTGCCATGTGGTCTGAACATCCCTCTATTGAAATAAATAACAAATTACACGTTCTGGTCAAGTTGAAAATTTGACTTTCTGCCCCGTAGATGGCCAAAATTACACACTGTGCGTCGCCTTGTAGGGGTCCATCCAAATATATCCACTATTTGAGCATTGCCCCAGCTTGGACAAGCTTTAATATCCTGATTGCTCTGCCGACTTGTGTGGAATTGTGTGTTGTGTGAGGAGGTGACAAGTAAGAGAAATGGAAAGATCGCGCGTTGTCCGTTTGTTACGGGACTGCTCCGGAATTAGCTTGGTGTTGATCGCAGAAAACTATCGATCAGAGCAGTCGGCCGCTAGAATTCTCCTCCAGATGATATTAGCAGTTGACGCGCCCGGAATCACTAGAAATCAATCAATCAATCATGTTCGCAGACCAGCGTCGGCTAGCCTCACTGAGGCGCAGCATATCAGGCCTGTATTGCGTTTCGACAACTGTGCAGGAAGCTTTCCCATTCTGCCCATATTATAGCGACCGAGTGGAGGCTGCATGGAGCCTCACTGATCTCACTGCGAACGCGAGATCCCACGTAACAAATAATTCCGGAGGAAGAATGCCTCCAAAATCGAAAATTACAAAATTAAATTATTTACTCCTTTGGAAATTATGGTTTAATTTCTTAAGTTTATGGGTATGCTGAGCATTTAAATAAGCATCCTAAGGCTCTACTGATGAATTTTTGAAAAATACTTCCTCAAAAATTTCCAAATTTTTTCTTCGTTTCCCAGTAAAGTCTCGATCTAATCTATTCGCGATCAGTTCGTGTGTCCCAGGATGCAAGAGCAGCTGAGAGCAGTGGGCGTGAAGTCAGTTCCGTTTTGTAGGGGAAGATGGATAGAGAGTGGGAGGCGGAGGAGGAACAGGGGCGGGTCGAGCGAGGTTGAAGCCGCTGGTGCGCTTAGTACTGCACTTGTGTCTCCAGATGCAAGAGCAGCTGAGAGCAGTGGGCGTGAAGTCAGTTCCGTTTTGTAGGGGAAGATGGATAGAACGTGGGAGGCGGAGGAGGAACAGGGGCGGGTCGAGCGAGGTTGAAGCCGCTGGTGCGCTTAGTACTGCACTTGTGTCTCCAGATGCAAGAGCAGCTGAGAGCAGTGGGCGTTAAGTCAGTTCCGTTTTGCAGGTGGAGATGGATAGAACGTGGGAGGCGGAGGAGGAACAGGGGCGGGTCGAGCGAGGTTGAAGCCGCTGGTGCGCTTAGTACTGCACTTGTGTCTCCAGATGCAAGAGCAGCTGAGAGCAGTGGGCGTTAAGTCAGTTCCGTTTTGCAGGTGGAGATGGATAGAACGTGGGAGGCGGAGGAGGAACAGGGGCGGGTCGAGCGAGGTTGAAGCCGCTGGTGCGCTTAGTACTGCACTTGTGTCTCCAGATGCAAGAGCAGCTGAGAGCAGTGGGCGTTAAGTCAGTTCCGTTTTGCAGGTGGAGATGGATAGAACGTGGGAGGCGGAGGAGGAACAGGGGCGGGTCGAGCGAGGTTGAAGCCGCTGGTGCGCTTAGTACTGCACTTGTGTCTCCAGATGCAAGAGCAGCTGAGAGCAGTGGGCGTTAAGTCAGTTCCGTTTTGCAGGTGGAGATGGATAGAACGTGGGAGGCGGAGGAGGAACAGGGGCGGGTCGAGCGAGGTTGAAGCCGCTGGTGCGCTTAGTACTGCACTTGTGTCTCCAGATGCAAGAGCAGCTGAGAGCAGTGGGCGTTAAGTCAGTTCCGTTTTGCAGGTGGAGATGGATAGAACGTGGGAGGCGGAGGAGGAACAGGGGCGGGTCGAGCGAGGTTGAAGCCGCTGGTGCGCTTAGTACTGCACTTGTGTCTCCAGATGCAAGAGCAGCTGAGAGCAGTGGGCGTTAAGTCAGTTCCGTTTTGCAGGTGGAGATGGATAGAACGTGGGAGGCGGAGGAGGAACAGGGGCGGGTCGAGCGAGGTTGAAGCCGCTGGTGCGCTTAGTACTGCACTTGTGTCTCCAGATGCAAGAGCAGCTGAGAGCAGTGGGCGTTAAGTCAGTTCCGTTTTGCAGGTGGAGATGGATAGAACGTGGGAGGCGGAGGAGGAACAGGGGCGGGTCGAGCGAGGTTGAAGCCGCTGGTGCGCTTAGTACTGCACTTGTGTCTCCAGATGCAAGAGCAGCTGAGAGCAGTGGGCGTTAAGTCAGTTCCGTTTTGCAGGTGGAGATGGATAGAACGTGGGAGGCGGAGGAGGAACAGGGGCGGGTCGAGCGAGGTTGAAGACGCTGGTGCGCTTAGTACTGCACTTGTGTCTCCAGATGCAAGAGCAGCTGAGAGCAGTGGGCGTTAAGTCAGTTCCGTTTTGCAGGTGGAGATGGATAGAACGTGGGAGGCGGAGGAGGAACAGGGGCGGGTCGAGCGAGGTTGAAGACGCTGGTGCGCTTAGTACTGCACTTGTGTCTCCAGATGCAAGAGCAGCTGAGAGCAGTGGGCGTTAAGTCAGTTCCGTTTTGCAGGTGGAGATGGATAGAACGTGGGAGGCGGAGGAGGAACAGGGGCGGGTCGAGCGAGGTTGAAGCCGCTGGTGCGCTTAGTACTGCACTTGTGTCTCCAGATGCAAGAGCAGCTGAGAGCAGTGGGCGTGAAGTCAGTTCCGTTTTGCAGGTGGAGATGGATAGAACGTGGGAGGCGGAGGAGGAACAGGGGCGGGTCGAGCGAGGTTGAAGCCGCTGGTGCGCTTAGTACTGCACTTGTGTCTCCAGATGTAAGAGCAGCTGAGAGCAGTGGGGACGAGGCTTCTTCCGTTTTGCAGGTGGAGATGTATAGAGAGTGTTAGGTAGAGAAGGAACAGGAGCTGAGCGAGGGAGGCTACGGTCGCTGGTGCGCCCTCCTCTGCGCTTGTGTCTCTAGATGCAAGAGCAGCTGAGAGCAGTGGGCGTGAAGCCAGTTCCGTTTTGCAGGGGAAGATGGATAGAGAGTGGGAGGAAGAGGAAGAGGGGCTGGACCCGGAAGACGCGAGCCGTGTGCGGAAGCTGCGGCCGCTGGTGCGTCCTGCGCTGTGGGCCGCCACCAACGCCTACGAGCACCTGCGTATGGCCAACGAGCACCGCAACTTCCTCCTGCAGAAGGAGTTCGGTGAGACTTGGTTCTTTTCTAAAGACGGCTCCATACCCTCAGCATTCAGCGAGCGACCGCTGACCGAATGCCGCGGGCATTGATACTAGAGCTAGTGGGGTTGGCTTGCTATTTACAGAGCACCAAACATTCGGTTCTCGCCCTACTCACAATGTGTCATTAGGATAGGTTTTTACACATCATAGCTTCCGAGTTATTATTTAACGAGTGTGTGGCAACAAAATGAGTGTTGTGGTGTAACTAAGTGTGGCGCCGCTTAAAAGATTTGTTGTGTGTTCGAGGTCTGAACCCGACGCCGCCGTCCTTCCTGCGCCCGCCCTCGCCGGAGCGGCGCGGCCCGAGGCGCGGGGGACGAGAGCAGGGGAGCAGCCGGGGAGCCAAGGCGGGGGCGGGGCCGCGTGCTTCGAGTGACGGCTTCAAGGTGCCTGCCCCGCCCAAGCGACGCCCACGCAGGGCCTCCGCCACGCCCCCGCCCCCGGCCCCGCCCGCCGCGCAGCCCGTGCGCCTCCAGGTGAGCCAACACCCCATACCCATCCCATAGTTTTAAAACTTCCCACACGCTAAGCGTAGCTCATTTCGGAGGATTCACTGGTATTTTTTCTATGTTTTAGACTGTCGCGTTATTGCAGAAGTTTAAAAAATCAAAATAAAATATGCCAACATACGGACTTTAAAAAATGTAATGGATTCAATTTATACATCAGATGAAAGAGTATATTTTGTTCTTGAATGTTGCGAAATATAAAAGCATATCACAATTATAACAAGGATAAGAAACGGTTAACTATTGCAATGCGAGCACTTTCTTGAGAAGTTTGAAAATTTATTTTATCTTAAAAATCAATCTTTGAAGAAAGAAAAAAAAAGTGTTTCATATTTTTGCCAATAAAGTCTACAGAACAAATATTTAAAATCTGAGTCATCGAGGTCAATGTTTCCTTAAATTTCAGTGATTTGACGTGGAATGAATCTCCGGCGCTAGCGTTGACCACAGACGAACAGACAGACGTTTTGCTCTCAATCAATTTTTTTGGTATCAAGGACCCTCAAAACATGGATTCTGACTACACTACGTGATGGAGAAAATAATTTACTGCACGTAGGGAAAAGATTTATCCATTTTTTGTTACCAGGGCGCGGCAATAATAGTTTTTCTGCCGAAAATTCGCCGTTCTCCGGCGCGCGATTACAGAACTTTCGCGCACAACGGACGCTGTCGTGTACTGCGAGGAGATAAGAGATGGCCGGTGAAGGCATCGCCTTGTCGCTTCTAGAAGAGTCATGTCAGAAATGTCATTAAACCTAATGAGCTTAATACATTTGTGCATTAAATTTAATGCTTCAATTAAAATCAGTGTAGATTTAATGCAGAGATACTCCCGTTTCCCTTGCTTCTCATCATTTATATCAGATATTTATAATAACCAATCCATCAAGAGCATTCATTATTTCCTTCCAGAAATGACTATAAAGCGTGTACTGACTCTCGCATGCTAGTGTAAATGTGTACATTGAATTTAAAGGGTGTTCATGATAATTGTTTTGATGTACAATTTCATTAAAGTAATGAAGACATTTTTGTCAGTGTACTATAATCACCGATGAAGCCTCTCTCTGCAAACGTTTTAGCTTCCTACGAGAAAATGAATTGTTGGACTTAATCTGAGAGAGATTGTTTATGCTAATTAACACAGGTTTCATTGATCAAAGTTTAAGATTTTTTCTTGACACTTTTTCTACCAAATCTTTCGTTTTAGCACCAGACATGCGTATACTCGGTTGTTTCTTTTACATATTTTAGTTTGTATTTTAAAAAAACCTATTACTGTTACAGTGGATGTTCTGAGCAGTCGCATATAATTTTAACCCCGATATCCTGCGGGCTCCAATAGGGAGTGAGGATCAACATAGGACCTCAGAATAAATTGGAAAATAATTGAAAGAAAAAATAAAAATATAAGAACTAATGCTACATGTATATAACAATGCAGTTATTTTCTGTAAGTTTGTGTTGAAATATTTTCAGCTTTTGAGATAGGCCCCTACGGCAAGGTCATATAATATTTTAAACATTTTCTGTTTGCTGACCTTTGCGCGGGGGCAAGAGCAGGTGGCATTCCCTTTTTAGAATTAGTTCAACATTTACTGAGTTGCTTCGATTGCACTCTCTACATCGACAGTTACTAAACTAATATTCAATATGTTTATGGGCAGGCCTCTGTTAGATTTTATTTGCAAAACGAAGAGACAGAAGCTAATAAAACACCATGCCTTACGATAGAAGGCCTGGTCTAAATAACATCAAAGCATTTTGTTGTTGCATGATAATGTATGCATCCTGTGGTACTTTAAACGCTCAGAGGACGGAATCACAAAACGGTGAGTGGGGAGCAATCAGAAAAGAGCGCGTGACATTCACAAATTCCTCGGCGTCATTAGTATGATATATGCCAAGTATCCCCTTCAGAGAAGATCGTAACATTTAACAGTAACATTTAAAGATTCCTAAGGGTCATTGATTTGATATAAGACAGGTTTCCCTTTCGAACTTCTGAGTAACCAGCCTCTTGTTGAGTGTATCGGAACTTTTGACGTCATGGGGTGCGACATCCTTCATTGCTGGCAGGAATACGCTTACAATTTTGCGAGAACGCAACATAATGGACGACTTATATTGTAGCTCAACTTACATAAAGAGGTCCGAAGACAATATTCAATAATTTTCAGACCTCTGATAGGGCTATCTAAAATTGAGAAGCCGATGGGGTACGAGTTAACCTAGCCATAACACAGCGCGTTGACAGCTGATTCTCTGAAGGTGCTTGCTTTTCCTTGGTCGCTTGTACCTCAGTTCTAACATCGATATCATTTCAGCCATTATCCCTTCATTATTACCATCATGAACGTCATTTCGTTAAGCACTCTTGATATAAGTGAAAGCTCAGGTACTAAAATTTTCATTACAATCAAACACATGATACAAATCTACACATGCAAGCAAATATGGCTTGTTGATCGAAGTCTCCGCATGGCGGCGTTGGTGTTTACAGAAAGTGAAGCAAGAGCCGGAGGAGCCGCCCGAGGGCTTCTTCGGGGAGGAGAAGCTGCCGCCCTTCGCACTCTTCCATGGCTTCAGCCCCGCGCCGTTGCTCAGGTATGTGCCCTCCCTACCCACCTTCACCACACGCCACCTTCATTGGTACGTTTATCTTATCTAAATCTTCTCGTCTGCCAGGTACGTTCCCTCATTCCCCTCCCTTCACAACTGGCCTTCTTTGTTACGTTTATCGTAACTATAACTTTTACTCTTCCAGCTTCAGCCCCGTGCCGCTTCGCAGGTACCTACCATCCTCAGTCCCGCCCTACTTCCATGATTAGTGTCCTTCTGCCTCTGGAACCCATACCTTTCATCCCACTCTTTACAACAAGCCACCAGCATCTTCCACTTTATAGCTCTTGGACTCCAGCCTTATTCTTATGCTTTTTTATTTTCATCATGACTCCCTTTGCTTAAGACCCGCACTGCTTTCCAGGTTCAAGTTCTCCCGCCCCTCGGGCCTCTACGATTCCTTCCAAGTTCACAACTTGCGTCCGCCGTTTGCTTTTCGTTTACATTCCTCTTCGCTGTTTTATCTAATCCAGGCATTTTTGGCTTTCCATTTCATTTACGCCTCCTGCGGCTTCAGATCACTCGCGTCACTCTCACGTACGAGTCCTCGTTGCTTTTCCTTTAAAAAGTTCTTTCCTCTGTATCTTTTCTTCGTTGTCGTTTTCTTCTATGCCTCCAAAGGCGCGTCACTTCAACATTAATTTCAGGTGCCACATCCAAGGTCAATTTCCTCTCGCCCATTAGAACGTCTAACATCTCCTACCTCCCATGCACAACTTGCGTCCGCCATTTTCTCTTGTTAACGTCTCTCTTTACGAGGTTTGTCACCATCATTATTTTATTCTGGTTTTAATTTTCATCGATCCCTCTCATGGCTTCGGATCCGCGCTGCAGAGATATATTCTTCTGTTCCTTGTAGGACTTTCTTCCTGCACACTTCACCATATTCTTGAAACTTTTGCATTCCTCATGTCCCTTTTTTTCTCCCTTTGTACAGGTCTCTCCTTTACTTTTCTTCTCGATTTCTACTCTGTTGGTGCCGCTTAGGATTTTTTTTCTGACGCTTCCTCCGATCTCTAATCCTTCTGGACGAACGATTCATGTTCGTCCGGAAAGATTCTAACATGATTTTACCAAGTTCGATAAAATGCATGCATTAATAGCATAAATTGTGACCTTCAAAGTACGTTTCAAAACTTCTTTCCTCTCCGGCAATATCGAGAAAAAAATAGACTACCTGGTAAGTTTAAGGTTAATTGATGATTAGGTGCACGTCAACTGTGTAAAAACAAACGTACGCTTTACTTCATTTCTAAACATCATAACGTATCACCCCGTTTCCATATATACTTCCGAGAATATAAAAGAATTTTAAGAAAAGTAATAGTTCAGGCAAAAATAATGAAAAATAGTCAGGACATTTTGAGCGCTAGGAACAGTGGCGGCTCCTAAACTTCAGGCCAGGTAGGGCACAAAACAAAAAGCTAGAAAATAACTAATAACAATTTTATTTTGAAGTTTAAGCGCTGTAAACTGTAAAACACTTGAAATTCCTCATTGGTTTCTCACGTATTAACTAGGCTGAATGAGAAGAGGGAACAATTCAATTGAAACAACAAACGCTCATGCTCAAGAAAAAAAAACACAGAATTCACGGCTGCTGATATTATGAAGATTACGCGGGTCCTGAGCTAATCAGCATTTCATTTCACAGGCACTATGAGCGTATGTACATCTGTAAAGTGGCGCTTGCAGTGGCAGTCACAAAAAACTTGTGACCGTGAAGGGCCTTAAGGGAGCATTACCCCCTCCCTTTTTTCCTCGCACTATGAGGAAAAGCTTTGCTGAACGGGAGGGAGCTGGTCACAAGAAGCTTGCGGACTTCGCCCTGTTGCCACAACTACCTCGTTATCTGTGCTGTGAAATAGTATTGATATCGCCCGTGAAAACCTTAACGTAAATTCTCTAGAATTATTACTCGATAATATGACACGCATTTCAGTCCACTATTAATATTTTCCTTCACAAGTGGGAGGGCACGTGACCATGTGACCTTATGGTAGAGCCGCCACTGGCTAGTAACAAAACTAAAGCAATGTGGGATATCGTAAAAAATACAACCACATCATCTCGATACCTTGTAGAGAATGTTATTTTAAATGATAATGAAAGAGAAACGAGTAATCCGGAAAAAGTTGCCAATCTCTTCAACAAACACTTTTCCAGAATTGCGTCTGATCTCACGAAGGGACTAAAACCACAAAATTCAACATTTTACACTTCCCAAAAAATTTCAGATACGATGTTTATTCCCGAAACGTCTCCCAACGAAATCAGAATAGTCAGTAAACTAAAAAATAAATATTCATCTGGTTTAGATGAATTTCCGGATTGTTTATTAAAAACTTGTGCACCTGCCTTTATACATCCGTTAACTCACATTTTCAATGCTTCTTTATGTACAGGAATATTTCCAGATATTTTCAAAACAGCAAAAATTAAGCCACTTTTTAAAAAAGGGAACAAAAATGATATTCAAAATTACCGGCCAATTTCTCTTTTGTCAGTTTTCTCAAAAATATTAGAAAGGCTTTTCTACTTACGAATGGAAACATTTCTCAGGAAAAACACAGCGTTTTCAGACTCACAACACGGTTTTAGAAAATCAAAATCTACGGAAACTGATATTTTTTCTTTTCTCAAAGATGTTGCTTCATCAATAGACCAAAATGAAGTACCCATTGGAATATTCTTAGATCTCTCGAAAGCTTTTGACGTTATTGACCATAAGATCTTGCTCTCAAAATTACCTTCGTATGGAATTCGTGGTATTGCCCTAGATTGGATAACTTCTTAAACATCGGACTCAAAGAGTAGAAATACCATACTGGCAGGAAAGGACATTACATACTTATATTTCCAATTCTTTGACAATTGTGCATGGGGTCCCACAAGGTTCGACCTTAGGTCCTATTCTCTTTCTGTTATATGTAAACGATATGCCCTCGTCTATTAAAAATGGAAGAACGGTTCTGTTTGCTGATGACACGAATGTTCTTTGCAAAAAAGAAGCAGTAAATAGTACGATTTCAGAAGTTTCAAATTGGTTTAATAATAACAAATTAATTGTTAACGAAAGAAAAACTGTTTCAACGCATTTTTGCATCTCAAATCGGAAATCGCATGTTCCATTGAAAATGAACAATATGCAGTTAGCTGATGTTGAGGAAACAAAATTTTTAGGTCTTTCAATACAATCAAACCTCAAATGGAATGTACATATAACAGAATTAAACACTAAATTAAGTTCATTATGCTATGCATTCAGAATTCTTTCAAATTCTGTCAGCCTTCATGCAGCTCGTTGCGTTTATTTTGCAAATGTGCATTCCCGCCTGAGATATGGCATAATATTCTGGGGAAGCTCATCCTGTAGTATTCAGACCTTCAGATTGCAAAAGAAAATTATTCGAATAATGAAAAAATGCCTTCCACGTGATTCCTGCAAGCCTCTTTTCATTGAGCTGGGAATCCTACCATTGCCTTGTCTATTTATTTACGAATCTGTAATATTTGTCAAAAATGACCTACTTAACGGAGGGAACATATTTTCATGCAATATTGATATTTATAATTACAACACACGCCGTATAAATCACGTGCATCAAGTGTCAGTATCAACAGCTCAGTACAAGAAATCAACATACAATACATGTACGTTACTTTACAACGCATTGCCAGATGACATAAAACAATTAAAGTCGGTACACAAATTTAAGTTAAAAGTAAAATCTTTTCTGCTGCAAAACTGTTTCTATACAATTAGAGACTATACTGATCGTGAAAAAGAAAAATAATGTTTAATGTAACAAAACAAAGATATATAATGAATTAGTTTATGTTTGCATTGTATACATTTAAAAAAATATTTAATACGCCTGTAACAAGTAATGTACTTCAGCTTCCGGGCCAATGATCCCCATCTCGATCAGGTTTTTGTCCAGTTTCCCTGATCCATTGAGCAAATGCTGAAATGGCCCCTTGTTTTGCTTCTGGACGTAAATGTAGCTTCACTGTGCGCACGTTTTGTTGAGCACTCCTTTTGCTTGTAGTTCATTTACAGTTGAAATTGATTTTCTATAACTCGGGAAAAAACATTTTTCAAATATCTTTATTTTCTAAAATAATTATTTTCTAAATTCATTTTTTCGTTTTTTTTAAATATAAAATTCTGGCTCTCAAGAAAATGTGCGCAGATACATTTCTTTCCCCACACGTCATATACAGTTTTTACTGTTTTTTGACAAATAAATAAATAAAATAAATAAACTGTTACGACCATTGGTGCCGTTAGTGTAGTGAATGTTTTATCGCGTCTGATTTCTTCCTCTAGGTATCTCCCCCAGAGAGGAACCGTTCCAGATGGAACAAGCTCTAAGCTCCCGACTGGCCTCCCGAAATGTGTGGTAGTGTAGTGTATGTTAGTGTGTGTGTGTGTGTAAGGGGGGAAGATAGGACAAGGAAGAGGAAGGAAAGAGCGCGCGTGGCCTGTGGCCCGTTTGTTAGGGTACTGCTCCGGCATTCGCCTCATGTTGCTCGAAGAAACCATGGAAAACTACCGAATTCTAGCAGCCGGCTGCTAGAATTCTCCTCTAAACAGCGCTGAATTCGACCTAATTATGAAGCTAGTGTCGAAAATCTACCACAGACGGGACTCAAACCCTAGGAACTTCTTATTAGAATCGCTATAGGTCAGCAGGAATATCGGCTCTGAGCCAAACTCAGTCGGTTAATGCTAACGAATATTAAGAAATTCTTTTAAAATAATCATGAATATTTTTGTAGTGGAATTCTAACTTATTGCTCATTTTCTTAAAATCTTACAATTTAGTGAATATTTGGTTGCATACTTTACAAATGTGGTAGACAAGTACGAAATCCAGTACGTTATTCATTCAAAATAATAAATGAAAGAAACAGAGATATATAATACTTTTTTCAATCTCAACTCAATGTTTGTCATAAAAAACATAAACAAAAAGAAACAACACGCTATTTTCCTTCAAACAGATTCTTAATAAACCAAGATTCAAAGCAACACTACCATTTTGTTCCAACCGTTTGTGGCGCAGATGCCGGGAGCTGGTGGAGTTTCTGCGAGTCAATGCGCTCATTGGTGATCCTCCCATCCCCTTGGCTTGCTCATATTTTTCCATGTCCATTAATCGTTGCGTGCACAGGTGCCAAGAGCTGGTGGATACGCTCTGAGCTGAAGTGCTCATTGGTGATCCTCCCATCCCCTCTCGCTTACTCATATCTTCCCAGATTCATTAATCGTGGCTTGCGCAGGTGCCGGGAGCTGGTGGAAGCGCTGTGAGCTGAAGTGCTCATTGGTGATCCTCCCATCCCCTCTCGCTTGCTCATATCTTCCCAGATTCATTAATCGTTGCTTGCGCAGGTGCCGGGAGCTGATGGAGGCTCTGTGAGCTGAAGTGCTCATTGGTGATCCTCCCATCTCCTCTCGCTTGCTCATATCTTCCCAGATTCATTAATGGTTGCTTGCGCAGGTGCCGGGAGCTGGTGGAAGCGCTGTGAGCTGAAGTGCTCATTGGTGATCCTCCCATCCCCTCTCGCTTGCTCATATCTTCCCAGATTCATTAATCGTGGCTTGCGCAGGTGCCGGGAGCTGGTGGAAGCGCTGTGAGCTGAAGTGCTCATTGGTGATCTTCCCATCCCCTCTCGCTTGCTCATATCTTCCCAGATTCATTAATCGTGGCTTGCGCAGGTGCCGGGAGCTGGTGGAAGCGCTGTGAGCTGAAGTGCTCATTGGTGATCTTCCCATCCCCTCTCGCTTGCTCATATCTTCCCAGATTCATTAATCGTGGCTTGCGCAGGTGCCGGGAGCTGGTGGAGGCTCTGTGAGCTGAAGTGCTCATTGGTGATCCTCCCATCTCCTCTCGCTTGCTCATATCTTCCCAGATTCATTAATCGTTGCTTGCGCAGGTGCCGGGAGCTGATGGAAGCGCTGTGAGCTGAAGTGCTCATTGGTGATCTTCCCATCCCCTCTCGCTTGCTCATATCTTCCCAGATTCATTAATCGTGGCTTGCGCAGGTGCCGGGAGCTGGTGGAAGCGCTGTGAGCTGAAGTGCTCATTGGTGATCTTCCCATCCCCTCTCGCTTGCTCATATCTTCTCAGATTCATTAATCGTGGCTTGCGCAGGTGCCGGGAGCTGGTGGAGGCTCTGTGAGCTGAAGTGCTCATTGGTGATCCTCCCATCTCCTCTCGCTTGCTCATATCTTCCCAGATTCATTAATCGTGGCTTGCGCAGGTGCCGGGAGCTGGTGGAAGCGCTGTGAGCTGAAGTGCTCATTGGTGATCTTCCCATCCCCTCTCGCTTGCTCATATCTTCCCAGATTCATTAATCGTGGCTTGCGCAGGTGCCGGGAGCTGGTGGAGGCGCTGTGAGCTGAAGTGCTCATTGGTGATCCTCCCATCCCCTCTCGCTTGCTCATATCTTCCCAGATTCATTAATCGTGGCTTGCGCAGGTGCCGGGAGCTGGTGGAGGCGCTGTGAGCTGAAGTGCTCATTGGTGATCCTCCCATCCCCTCTCGCTTGCTCATATCTTCCCAGATTCATTAATCGTTGCTTGCGCAGGTGCCGGGAGCTGATGGAGGCTCTGTGAGCTGAAGTGCTCATTGGTGATCCTCCCATCTCCTCTCGCTTGCTCATATCTTCCCAGATTCATTAATGGTTGCTTGCGCAGGTGCCGGGAGCTGGTGGATGCGCTGTGAGCTGAAGTGCTCATTGGTGATCCTCCCATCCCCTCTCGCTTGCTCATATCTTCCCAGATTCATTAATCGTTGCTTGCGCAGGTGCCGGGAGCTGGTGGATGCGCTGTGAGCTGAAGTGCTCATTGGTGATCCTCCCATCCCCTCTCGCTTGCTTATATCTTCCCAGATTCATTAATCGTTGCTTGCGCAGGTGCCGGGAGCTGGTGCAGGCGCTGCAAGCGGCGGTGCGCCGCGCCCGCGAGAAGGAGATTCGCCTGCAGCGACGCCGGCTCGCTGAAGCCGGTGAGTTCCCCTGCAGACGCCTTGTGGAAGCTGGCATTGTGCGGGGCCGTCTGCACATTTAAAGAGAGAAGCAGCACCGAAAGAATCATTTTGTTCGATGTAATAGCTTTTGGTGCGTAGCTGTAGCCCTGACGGGATGTAATCGGTAATCGGGTACCGGCTAGATGGCTTTTCCAGAAAATCTCAAAGAAATGATGATCTAGAGATTATTACAGAGTTTTTGCACAGCTTGTCGTAAAACGATAGGATGTACGTGAGATACAATCTAGTGACCTCTATCGAGTGAACAGTCAAAAGTGTATTTCAATAACGTTTTCCTTCTAAGACTACGATAAATTTGATTCATTAATAAAAAACCGTAGAACTTATTGTAACGTATGAGACAGGGAGAGTACAGTCTACGTTTTCTTGAGTTCCTGAACTCCCACCTTCCCTTCAATTGACTTTACTTAGTTAAACAGTTATTAGCAACATGTGTATTGGAACTTTTATCCAGGGCAGACGTTCAAAATTTCAATAAGGGATAAATCCATACATGTTGAGAGAAACGAAGATCATCTTTATTATATGCCACAGAGTATTACTGAATCTAAGAATGTTCTCAGGAAAATTTTCTTGACCAATTTCTATGATTTGAACATTTCGATGTGGAAATCACAAATGAGACACCTAGATGTGGATTGTGTTTTTGGCAGAAATATATTGTTTTTGTGTGGGGGACGTCACACTCTCTAGAGGGGATATTTCCCCAATTACTCCTAATTGAAAAGGTACCGAAGTGACGGCAGTAACGCTAAATTCTCATATCACATCGTGTTAATCCGTATTTGTTTCACTAGAGCTGCAATCAACCGGATGATTTAATTATTTAATATCAAAAAATAAAAAAGATAGCTTTCCACAAACTATTGAGCAACAACTCTGAATTTTAACTTCCTTTCAACAATTACTTGACCTAGGAGGTGCCTCACCAGGTTTTCTCATTCAGAAAAAAAAATATTGTAATACGCCCATGTATCGTTAAGTGTAATGTAACTTGTAAAGCACCTCGGTGCTGATCTCAGAATAAATAAACAAAATTAACATCACAAACAGTTTAAAAACGTCTAGCGTTTGAAAGTGAAGTTCAATCTGTGCACGTTGCATCAAGTGAATATTCTTGAAGATTTGGCAGTAGTCTCCGCCACCACAGTCGTTAACAAATTTCATATATGATAGCACATGATCTGTATCGACCCAGGACACAAATCAGGTTCCTACACACGATAATAGGTGGAGTATCGTTTTCCCATATAACTCTGTCGTGTTATGTGCTGCACATGCGCTGAGGCTCAGAACTGGATTAATATTTATTACGGAGTGAAAATAGAACTCGGTACGAGTGTATTAACTCGTAAGGGAACGAAAATTGAGTAACTTAAGGTAATTGAGTAAGTAAGGAGTTGCTATGGAGGCAAGTTTTTTTGAGAGAGCATGGCTAGAGTTCCTAAGCAATGGACGCCTGACGATTCAGTCGAGATATTTAAAGTGAAATACTTGTTTAAATACCAAATTAGTAGCTTCTTCAAGTGTTTAGAAGATTGGCGAAACATTAAGAAAGTAATTATATAGATATAATGATAGATACAATTAGTCGGTGGATGAATACGGAACAAAATATTCGCAGAAGCAGATCAAGTAAGTTTGCCGATTGATTAGCCATTCAGAACTTATGAATAATACATTTTAATTTGTTTGGGACTTTATGTTCCCATTTGAAATTATCTCAAGAGTGACTAGAACGGACAGAGACGTGAGGTAAGTGGAAAGCAGCGGCAGCTGAATTACGACACGATCGTGGGCGCCTAGTTTTCAACAAAGATAAAGGAAATAACTAATTTGTTCGCTTTGGAAATATAACTAGTACTAGTTTACATAGTTTGAACTACTTCTGATAAATAACGTCGTTATTTTAATTTTTGAAAAAGTTTAGTTTTCAGTGTAAAAATCTTCTCTTTCAGCATTTCGCCCTCCCCCTCCTTGTAACGACGTGCGCGTCGTGTTCCCGCCAGACGACGACATCTACGAGGTGCGCGTCAAACAGGAACCGCCCTCTTCGGAGGACGAAGAGGAGAATTCGGAGCAAAAAACAGAATCAGAACAGGTCCAACAGAAGACAGAGGCCTCAGGGAGTAAGCGACACTATTCACTGCGCCAGCGAACTCCAGTCGACTATCGCGAACTTCCAGTACCCGACGAGGACGAGATTCTTTGTACGTAAATGCTGTTTATTATGCATGATGCTTCGAGATAAATGTTACAAACGTCAACCAACAAAACAAAAAGTAAAATAAATTATACACAACCGACATTTCTGAAATACCACCCCTGATTGGTAAGGAAGCCATCCTGCTCTGGCGTTTGGCATGTATACGGTCTCTCGGGAAAACCTGTCCTCTGACAATATCGATATCAAGTTTCTGTCTTTATTGCTAAGCTTGAATTGCGTTAGAGTGTGCTTCGTTTCCAAGCATGCATCAAACCTTAGGGTCTTCACTTGAAGAAATATTTGACTTTGTCTTTGAGGTACCATAAAGACCAAAAAATTCATTTGGAAGGTCATCCACTGAGAGTTCGTGTACCTTTCAAAATATAGGATGGGATTAGTTTCCTACCTATCAAGAACGCGCTGTCAGAAATGTCAGTTGGGTAACTTGGTTACACGAGATAGTTCATTGGCAAACAGTGACGATCTTTAAACCCACTGTATGCCTTAGGACTTTGTAAAATACATTCTGAACTAATTTGTAGAGTACTATTAGAAGTGGTGTGTGTTGGCGCAGTCTGCGACGAGTGCAACCGCGAGTGGGAGGGCGACTGCCCCGAGCACGGCCCGCTGCTGCTGCTGGCCGACGCGCCCGTGCCGCCGTGCGCCGCGCACTCCGAGGAGCGCGCCGTGCTCACGGCGCCGCCCGAGCTGTCGGTGGCGGCGTCCGGCATCCCGCAGGGCGGGCGCGGCGTGTGGGCGCGCGTCGCGCTGCCCCGGGCGCTGCGCATGGGGCCCTACCAGGGCGTGCGCTCGCGACGAGAGAACGACGAAGGCTACAGCTGGGAGGTGCGTGCCTTTTCCATTCACCCTTCTTTTCCTTTTGGTTCAAAATTTCACGATTGTAGTCATTTCAACAAGAAATATTCTGTAACGCGTTCATTCGAGAACTGTGTTGCACATTCACCCCAAACGCATGGAAAATTCCTCAATATCATTGCCAAATCTCTTTTTCATCGATTTCAATGTAGTACTTAATGTAGTCACTTCGTCTCTCGATTTATTTTCGTTCCTTTCTTTATTATTCATACACGAAACAAGTGCAAATGCAGACCTGGAAGATCGTGAGGAACAGAATTCATGCATATTCATGCGACGAATTCTAAATTTAAGATTTGAAGTTATGAAAAGTGTTATCAAATTGTGTTTAATAAGAGTGGTCATCACTTTGAAACGGTTGGTACTGTTTTTTTATTTAAAACAAAAACATATAATCTGATACTAGTTCATATAGTTTAATTGCTGTGAAAATTTGTATTTGTGTGTTTCAGTATTTTAAAATATGAGGGAGGCGATAAAAACTTCAATCGTGCACAAATTATGACCACCCTAATGTGCCACAGTTCTTATAAAGGAAATGTAAAACGCGTGAAACATTAAGAGTAGGAAAGGAATAAAAAACAGATTTTTCGGAGTTTCGTCGACGTACGGCAACCGAAGAAATAAAAAACTACCCATCTCAGCAGTGGTCAATAAGGTTTTCAATGGGCACCGGCCGTCGAGGATTCATGTTATCTTCAACTAGTTAATGAAATTAGTGAACTCTACCAAAGATCAATAACGTATGAGCGTCAATGAGGTCTATAATGCCAAGGCGTGTTGAATGCGACCCTTTCTATAACACAAATAAACAATTACGTTATGAGCTTCTGTTTACAAACTTGAGCCACATTTATTTGTTCTAAGAAATGTCGAACGACGTTAATAACCATTACGATACCTGTTCTTATCAAATGATGCCAAAACTCAAAGAATGCGATTTTTGAATATCGATCATTCAAAATTTTATTGTAGAAGTGTACCGTTCTTAGTTCTATAAGGGTACTTTTGATTCATAATTCGTCAATTTTTGCTTTCATGACTACATTCGGCTTCCTGCCACGACGACGTCTCCGCGCAGATCCGCAAGGGGGGCCGCGTGGACCACTACATAGACGCCGGCGACACGCGCGTGGCCAACTGGATGCGCTTCGTCAACTGCGCGCGCCACGAGCAGGAGCAGAACGTGGTGGCCTTCCAGTTCCGCGGCGCCATCTTCTACCGCTCGGTGCGCGCGCTGGCGGCCCACGAGGAGCTGCTGGTGTGGTACGGCGACGCCTTCGCCCTGCAGCTGGGCATCTCGCCCAAGGACTTCCGCGCGCCGCTGCTGCGCCCTCTGCCCAGTAAGACAACGAAACACATTCGCGTTTTGAAGTGGAGATCCTTTTCTGGCGGTAGGGCAAGTCAAATGTTGATCCAAAGGTGCATGTCAAAGTGTAAAACGTTTTTTTTCTGGCTACGCTATGAGTCGGAGACGAAATATCTTTTGAGTTAGTCCTCGCAATATATTTTCAATGGTGAAAAACACAACCCGGTATGTTCCATTATAGTCCGTCACACGGTGTTCAAAAATGGCAAATAGCGGAAGGTTTTGGTGTTGTTTTGATTTTTGGGACCTATATGTTTTTGGGTTCGCTGAACACGAATATCAGGTTTACCATTTTTTTTTACGAAAACACGTTTTTTTTCAAACACGTGTTAAAAATCCACATTTATAACTTTTTCAAAATAACTTGAAAATTATCCTCTTTTTGTACATAAAGTTCCTATATGAAATGAAAGAAGATAAAATATCCTTCATTTTATGTCTTCACTGTTTTTTTCCAAACCTGCCATTTAGACGCTAGAGCAACATGAATATTGGTGTTTTTTTGAAGAAAATTGTGAAAACGGGATTCATCTCATTTTATCTCAATGTAGCTCAAAAACGACGCATTTTTCGTAAATATTGACCTTATATAAAATGAAAGATCATACAATTGTCTACATTTTAGAGCTTAGACGTTCTTTTTCTGATAAACAGTTGCGCCGCTACCACCCGTAGAACCCAACGGCAAAAAATACTTTGATGTTACTTGCGAATGACATCTCACTTATCCTCTCTCACTTACTCTCTAACTCCTATACATAATTATAAATAGATACAATCAATATAATTGCCTGCTACTAAATATGATGGCTGTTGAATCATTCCTTTGAAGAAAGCAAAGTTGGTAATTAATAAAGTAGAAAACGAAAATTAAATATTTTCGAAGCCGATGCACCTCACCTTCATCGACGCATTCTCTTGTTTGAAGACCCTTTGCTTTTCATCGTCATCTATTACATAGTAAATGAGAAATAGAATTTTATTACTCTCGGCATAGCGTATTGTTATATTTCTTAAGGATTAACTAACACCTTGTTATCCTGCTTCACTTTCACTGCTTCGTCAGTTCCAAAGGTTGAGAAACCTGCCTTCATCTCCTTGTCCAATTGTAGTTCGTCCTCTAAGTCATCTTCAGAAACCACTGTCATGTTATCACACGTTTTCTCGCAACTGAGGCACTAGTTAGAACATTTAAACCCTGCCTTCTTAAAACCGCTATTTTTTGGACAATTTTTGGTGCATTTGCTTGAAACCAGTTTCAATAACGCTGAAGATATGGTTTGTAACAATGTTGTCACAAGCGCAAGGCCATTTTTATTTCTTTTCCATCCCCAATCTGCAGGAATTTTTTTTCGACACCTAGCCATTTACTGGACCTGATGGTAGGCACTTCAAAGAGTGTTACTGTGCTGTACCTGCAGATGTAGGTAGTGCAGCAATGCTTGGCTTGTACTTGAAGGCAGATTTGATGTAAAAAAACATATCCCAATTCGTTCAGTGACGGCGCTTTCTTCCCACTGTAGCCTTATAATGAAAAGAGAAAACGTTCACCTGCATCAGCAAACATGTCTTGAGTAGGAGATGTTTGGAGTTCTTGAAGATTTTTATTGTGCCAATAAGATTAGGGTTCTTGGTCAAAGTCCGAAGAAAGATGAATGGTTGCAATATCACTTCGGCGTTATTTCAGCAAGGGAAATAGAAGTTTCTTAGCATTAAAGACATGAAATTGTCCAGTCAAAATAAATGAATAATATCACGACGGTCGAAAAAAATCCCAATAAATTGTTTATATAAATAAAATGTACTATTATTCCTTTTAAAATAAAGCAAAGTAAACGAGAATAAAACGGGATATAATATTTGTGCTTCAGGTAATTAGGTTGAGATTACCTGAACCTAAGATGAAATTATTAACTGAGCGTTTAAGGGAGTGTCCTAAAGGAATCGTGCAAACAATTTTTTGCCCTACGGTCAACGTATTTTTAAGCCTACAAATGTCAAATTCCAGTATCTTTGAATTTTTACTTCTAACGTGTGTGGCAAACATGTTATTGAAGAAATGAGTCACGATAATACTGAGAATAGCCATGTGGATGTATTCACGTAGTTGCAGATTTGAGTAATTCAATTTTTCTTACTTGTTACGAAATGGGTAACTTATGGATTCCTTCCTAATACATGAATTATATAGTTCTAGATTAGAGTTGGCCTACAATTAAAATGGTTGGAGAGCTTTAAAAAAACAATTTTTGCAAAACCTATTGCGTAAGCGAGGTACATTAACATTATAATAAGTTCAACTGTGGCTTTGCTCGCAAATGATAAGATATTCCGTTGATATTTAACGTTTGAGATACTTTTCATCTTTAATAGTAAATTTTATATATTATTTTAGTATACGTGAATATTGTTTTTGTTCAAATATTTATTTAATTTATTGGCCTTTAATATTATTGCACTGATATACCGCATCAACACCATTTCCATCTAAATCCGGTCGCACAGTAACGTGTTGCGTTCGATTTGAATCAGATTTGCTCCGTAAACTACGGTCACTCCAGACAGTTCTGGTTCATTCATTTGTAACTACACTAGACACTACTCACAAATTGTCATGCATGTATTAACCATAGGTCTTTTTTTTATGACAACTTACCCATTGTTGGCGCCAAACTAAACGAGTAGCGTTTGCAAAAAATCCAATAGACCATTAGCTGCATAGATTAAGATGTTTTATGCATTTTTCTACTAATGGTATTTTATTGCTTGTCCTTCAGACAGAGTCAGAGATCTTGTCTTTTTCATACAATTCTCCCTCGCTCTCTATCTCTTTCAGTCTATCCCTCTCTTTCTCGCCCTCGTTCTCTTTCTCACTCTCGCCCTCTTTCTCTCACTCTTTCCCTCTCTTTCTATTAGATTTGAAATAAACTACATGATTGAAGGATATCTACTCATCTATTTTCACAAATGCTGTAATTCTAAAGAAAAGGATTTCCAAACTCTCCACAGTTAATGTAGGGATATAATACCTGTTTAATATAGTTGACTATAACAATCAAACAGAAGTTAAAACTGTATTTTATTGAAAACGTCAAATATTTGTACATTTCACAGAAAAAGTCAAGCATTGATTTTGCATTGATTTCTATAGTACAAATATTTGTTATATAGCACCTAATTGAATTTTCTGCACCCATGCTTGAGAACTACTATTGCCTTCACTGTTATTGAGTGTTATTTTGAGGTATGCGTACGGTAAAGTAGAACTTTTTGTTCGTCTACCTCAAAGTCGTCATGGCCTTATAAAACACCTGTAAAGTAAACAAAACACTCGGACGTCATAAATCAACATGTCTACAATCGTACTTCAAAATACAACTTAATTCATTTGAAAGTGTTTTGTCGCACTCATTTGAAATGGTCGGACTCGGCTCCCATCGTCACCGTGTCGGTCAACATTTCGTTCGTACGCCAAAGACTACGTTCACTTTTTGTACTAGTTACGTAAATAACTATGTTACTTCCATATCTTTTTGTAATGGTTCACTAGCAAGCAGTGGCGGCTCCTAAACTTCAGGCCAGGTAGGGCACGAAAAAAAACTAGAAAATAATTAATAAAAAAATTATTTTGAAGTTTAAGGGCTGTCAACTGAAAAACACTTGAAATTCCTCACTGGTTTCTCACGTATTAACTCGGCTGAATGAGAAGAGAAAACAATTCAATTGAAACAACAAACGCACACGCTCAAGAAAAAAGAACTCGCACAGAATTCACAGCTGCTGATATTATCAAGATTACGCGGGCCCTGAGCTAATAAGCATTTGATTTCTCAGACACTATGAGCGTTGTTTGTACATCTGTAAAGTGGCGCCTGCAGTGGCAGTCACAAAAAACTTGTGACCGTGAAGGGCCTTAAGGGAGCATTACCCCCTCCCTTTTTTCCCCGCACTATGGGTAAAAGCTTTGCTGAACGGGAGGGAGCTGGTCACACGAAGCTTGCGGACTTCGCCCTGTTGCCACAACTACCTCGTTATCAGCGCTGTGAAATAGTATCGATATCGCCCGTGAAAACCTTAACGTAAATTCTCTAGAATTATTACTCGATAATATGACACGCATTTTAGTCCACTATTAATATTTTTCTTTAGAAGTGGGAGGGCACGTGACCATGTGACCTTATGGTAGAGCCGCCACTGCTAGCAAGTAGTAAGAGAATAATTGAGGTTAACTTAAGACTTTTAACTCCAGCACTACATTCGTTTATTGCAAATTATTAAAGAAAACTAATCACAATGAATTAAAAGTATTAATGACTGAATGTATTTGGCTCAAATTAATAGATACAGGAATACACACAAGTGCATATTTTCTTTAAAAGTATTAAAACACATCGGCGCTTTGCTGCTCGAGACATATTTTTGTAATCTATATTATATAAAACATATCAACACAAAAAAAAGAATTTATTGTCGAAATCTAATATCAAATGACAGAAAAGAGTACTTCACATAATGCTTTTTGTCTCCTTGTCATAATTTTCCATGATCTGAATGTAAATGCTAATTATAAGGCATTTCATTTTCTCATTTCAGAACAGGCTTTTCCCTGCTCGCACTGCCCCATCGCCTTCTCCAGCCCATTGTACCTTGAGGCGCACTCTCGACGATGTAGGCGCCGCTTTGCAACAGGACACGACGCAGCAATCTCTGGAGGGCTTCAACCTGCGGATATAACGTCTGTAATTGCAAGTTCGAAGCGGAAAATCGAGCATCAAACTCATAAAACGCCACGTCGGGGAAATAATATCATCACTCAGGGTTGTAATCTCCTTTCATACAAACGGACACACTCGGGAGAGCGACCGCATCGCTGTGAGGAGTGCGGAGCAGCGTTTGCTCATTCTAGTGCCCTCACTACACACAAACGGACTCACTCGGGAGAGCGACCGTATCGCTGTGAGGAGTGCGGCGCAGCGTTCACTGGCTCTAGTGATCTCACTAAACACAAACGGACTCACTCGGGAGAGCGACCGTATCGCTGTGAGGAGTGCGGCGCAGCGTTCACTGAGTCTGGTCATCTCACTAAACACAAACGGACTCACTCGGGAGAGCGACCGTATCGCTGTGAGGACTGCGGCGCAGCGTTCACTGAGTCTGGTGTTCTCACTAGACACAAACGGACTCACTCGGGAGAGCGACCGTATCGCTGTGAGGACTGCGGCGCAGCGTTCACTGAGTCTGGTCATCTCACTAAACACAAACGGACTCACTCGGGAGAGCGACCGTATCGCTGTGAGGACTGCGGCGCAGCGTTCACTGAGTCTGGTGTTCTCACTAGACACAAACGGACTCACTCGGGAGAGCGACCGTATCGCTGTGAGCAGTGCGGCGCAGCGTTCACTCAGCTTGGTCATCTCACTAAACACAAACGGACTCACTCGGGAGAGCGACCGTATCGCTGTGAGGAGTGCGGCGCAGCGTTCACTGGCTCTAGTGATCTCACTAAACACAAACGGACTCACTCGGGAGAGCGACCGTATCGCTGTGAGGAGTGCGGCGCAGCGTTCACTGAGTCTGGTACTCTCACTACACACAAACGGACTCACTCGGGGGAGCGACCGTATCGCTGTGAGGAGTGCGGAGCAGCGTTCACTCAGCTTGGTCATCTCACTAAACACAAACGGACTCACTCGGGAGAGCGACCGTATCGCTGTGAGGAGTGCGGCGCAGCGTTCAGTAAGTCCAGTAATCTTGACAGACACAAACGCACACACTTAATTAAATAAGTCTCGGAAAGTGAAGTTGTTACTGAGTATTATTTATTTTTCTGTTTATACATTATCTTCAATGTGAGGAAATTCCTGATATCTACTATCTCTGCTTAATGTTCAGAACTGCATTAATATTGTTGGCAACACTATTCCTTTTGTGGAAGGTCATTCATATTTTGTAAATTTTAAAAATCTAATAATGCGGTTTGCTGTTTTCTTGACAGAGTAATTAGTTTTTGCTATATCACATAGTAATTAGAAGTATTCGAACAGCGTTTTATATTTATTTAACAATGTAGAAAAATGAAAATTGATTTTTTTTATAAAAAGAAGAAAGTATTAATTTGATCTTGTTTGGGATGGCACAATTGAATTAAACGATATATGCGCATTGCGACAAGAAATGGTTGTTTTATTTATTCCCATTCCGGGTGAAGTACCCTGCAATGGCCTATTATTTATCGAATGATCGTAATTATCTATTAAAAAGAAAAATGAATATATTATGTCTAGTATACTACAGCCATGTACCTCCCTGCTTCTGTCACTCCGCCCCACCTACTCAGCTCCAATCTGTTCCCGCCTGCCCCGTCTCGACCCATCACGCCCCATCTTATACCGTCCCATCCGACACAGCACCGCAATCCGCACTTCGCCCTGCCTACTCCGTCACGTTTCAGCCATGTTCACCCGCTCTGCCCTACAATGTTCTCTGAGATTGTTGCAAAGATCTGTTGCCCACGTTAGATGCAGAGTTGCGTAAATTTGGCTAACTTCCAGAAACAATAACAATTAAATTGGAATGTCATGGCACATGGGAAGTCTCACAAAGTGTTACGGGAAGATTCTTCAGTCGGCCATGATCTATCTAGTACATCTCAAAAATGGTTTAAAGGTGGTTGGGCCCTCTAGGAGGATTTTGTAGTTAAACAACATTTTTTGTATTTTTATAGAAGATACTCATTTGAAAAATATAGCCCTTAGTATGACCGACAAAATAACTTAATTTTCTGTAGTATTCGGCTTAACCGTTCCTGAAATTAGCCTAGATTACTATTACCTCTCGATCAGAGGCATTGTATGACATCAATTGTTTCCTGAGCCACCTCAGCCAATTCGCATAGACAGATTGATGGACGTTTTGAAAAAACTACTCTTTCCGCATAAGGAGGCTTCAAACATATTTTTGTCGAAATCGATTTCCACAGTATTACATAACTTTCTCTATACTACGGTTACACGAGAAAGTAAAATGTTTTTCGAAAATGCCGTTCTTATAGACAAAATAAATAAACTGATATTCCATAACGCAACACGTGAATATTTAATGGCGGGCGCCCCTCTTCCTTAGAGCCTCGCTCACTCATGTTTGCTAGCAGAGACGTACTATGAGAATTCGATCGGTAAGTGCAGTACGAGAATAAATGGAATAACACAATCAAATATTTGTATTTTTCAATCAAAACTAAAAGTTTTTCATTGTTTTTGGATTTATCCTCGAGTTCAGACGAAACCGTACACACATCTCCAAAGGCTAGCTGCTGCATCGGTTTTATTCAGTTTCTGCACGCACTGAAAATTAGTAATATACGACTAACTTCTGCAGCAGCAAAAATGCGGCTGAGTAAAACTACACAAAACAGTTTTCCAAAACGTAGCTTCCATAGTTCTGAAGAATAACAAATAAAATACTCTCGTATTATTCAGCATTAACTTAAATATTTTAATACAAACATCCGTGATGATCACTGCAATTTAAGAATATAGTATACATGAAAAAATATGGAAATCAATAATATATTTATAATAAAAATATTAAAATGTTTGTAAACAGGTGCAGTGTTATTCAATTGTCTGTAAACACTGATGGCCAGAGAAAATATTTACATATACAGAAGAACATTCTTTATCTGTCAATAATATCAACAAAGTTTATTTTCCTTATGGCAATACGTAAATAGCAAATATTTAATGGTGGTTGGTCTTTGGAGCCTTGCTGCCACATGGCGTCTACATAATAAAAAGTAATGAGGCACGGAGTACGATAATACAACCGCTTGAAAGCACAGTATGAGAACAGGCGGAATAATACAACGAAATATTTTTGTATTTTAATCAAAATCGAAACTTTCATTGTTTTTTATGTTCCTGGATATCTCACCAGAGGCGAATCTAGGTATTCAAGCACCCATGGCAAGCGTAGAATTTGCGGCCCTGTCAGGATACTTCAAATTATTGTGTGGTTTTTCTAGCTCTGCCTCTCGAGACCCTATGGCCACGATGGAATATCACACGCCATTTCGGGTCATTCTCGGTCGTGCCGCTAGAAGACGCATGATCACAAGCACTGCTTGATACGGTCGCAATCTTGCGATATGATGCGAAAGATGCGATATGCTGAGAAAGATACCGTGACATATTCCATAGTGAAGACCCCTTGGGCCTTGAGGGGAAAAGTTACAAAAATCGCTCCATGAGGTTGTTATTTGTTTTAGCGGATATAATCTACATAGTGCCCCTTGTGAGGTGCGCCCATGGCACTTGCAAAAACTGCCGTACCGTAGATACGCTTCTGTATCTAACGAAATCATACACATCTCTTACAGGGACGACGGTGACATACGTTTTCTTTATCTGCGTGCATCGGAAATTCGTAATATAGATTGTAACGGCTTCAGAAGAGTTTCACACAGCTTATGAATGATTTAGAGAAGTGCGTAAAACACCTAAATTCAGAAAAATGTCAAAAATGTTTTAACATTAAACGCTAAACGTTCACAGATAATAGATGGAAAATTCAATCTGGACAATCTACTTATGTTCACACTAAGTAGGTTTTAACCTCCTTTACATTATGCCAAAACTATACATGTCTTTCTACAGTCGATTACATAGGCATACAAAAAGTTGTCAATCCCAAAGACTTGATACGTATACTCTATGTATATCGACGCGCTGAATCCGAATCTAAAGCCAGAATTGCACCACCACTCTCCAATTTTTTAAATCGCAAAAACCACTGTGAAATTATATACATTTTGTTTTCGACTTGACACGTTCCTCTATATATGCCGACGCGCTGAATCCAAAACTGAAGCCAGAGTTGCGCCACCACCTTCCAGTTTTCTTAAATAGCAAAAGAACACCGTGGAATTTCAATTTTACGGTGGTTTTCACGACTTAAAAAGGTGGTGCAATTTTGGCTTCAGATTCGGATTCAGGGAGTCGACATACACAGAGAAACACATGTCAAGTCTTTGGGTCTGACAACATTTGTGTGTGCGTGTAATCGTTTTTTTTTTCAACTTACTAATTAATTAGTCGAAAATAGTTATGTTTTCAATACAATTATTTTTTTAAATTTATTAATTTAAAAGTTTGCCATTACAATCTGTAAGCCTTTCTGTTTTTTTCACACTATTCCTCTCTCTTTGTTTTTCTAATGTTTTTCTTTCGTTATTATTTTTGTTTTTTATTCTTCAATTAATTTATTCTTTAATAAATCAGCAAATTCAGTATTTTCCATTTTCTTTTTAATGTTAACCCCCCTGAATAAAAAACAATGACAAAGTTGGGTGACATATTGTTTTGAAATAAATTTGTGGCGTGCATGATCCAGTCAAGTTTGATGTGTGTGGTGCAGCACATTTCAAATTGGCGCGCACGAGCCGGAGCGGCGCGCGTTTTGGGGCTCGCTGTGCTGAGAAAATTCAATCGTCGGGAACTGCAGCCGTAGGGCGAGTCACCGGCGTGGCATTACCCCTGCCACTTATACAGTAATCCCTCCGCATTCGCGAGGGTTAGGTTCCAGAAAAGCATCGCGAATGTTGACTCTATCTTTTAATGAAAAAACTGGGGTTAGGTTCCTGGATATCGAAAAAATGTTTAAAATAGAAAGAAGAAATAATAAGCAATTGTAGTATAACTGAGTAGGCACTAGTACAAAAAAAATTCACAATTAATATACCAAAAGACAAGAAATAAAATAATGTTTGAAACTTATTTTAAAGTTGAAAGTGATTGGATATAAGATTTGGTTACTTTTTGTTTCATCACCCTACTCATTCTAATATCCAAATGTGGAAGAGCTGCTTCTATTTCTCTTAAGGACGTAGTTTTGTTTCTGTTCATCATTACGTTCGAAGGGGTTTTCTTTGCTGATTATTTCCCGAAGCTACTCTTCAGTGAAATCATTGCAATGACAGATGTACAGATCCTGAATGACTTTTCTGTTCGTGTGGCCAAAACCCTTACCACCAACTTGACGCAACTGAATTGAATTATTTTACAATTTTATTTTTCTGTTGATGTGAATTGACGTTCAAAATTTGAGATTTTTGCATAACGTGGTAATTTGAGCTCCGGTGTCTGTCAAGTTTCCCAGTTCGGTTCATAAACGACGCTGATAACAGAAGAGAAATTGCTCGCTTAAAAGAAAATGAACGACTGAAAGACGCACTCGCGAATGTTCAAGTTGCGAATGCTGAAACTGGTAGCATTTCTCTAAACGCGAATGTTCGGAACTCGCGAATAGCGAATCCGCGGATGTCGAGGGATTACTGTACTTCGGTTTTTCTTTCTTGGCGCACGGGAGTGTGTCATCAAAATGGAATATCTCACGGTATTTTGCGTCGTTCTCCATTGTGCCGCCAGGAGTCGCATGATCGCCAGTACTGCTCGATACAGTCGCGATCATGCGACCCCTAGCGGCACAACCGAGAACGACGCAAAATACCGTGAGATATTCCATTTTATTGACACACCCCCGTGCAGAAAAAACGAAGTACAAGGCGGAGACGACACGAGTCGTCCCGCAGTAGTACAGCCCTACCCAGTCGAGCACAGGAGAGCAATCCCAGTCAGCACTGGAACCATTCAGAAGTGCAGCCGCTAGCGAGTGCAGTCGTGCCAGGAGGCGCACTACATTAGGAGAGCAACTCCTGTTTATGTAAAAGTGTTCTACTATTGTTAAGGAAGATAAAATAAATTATTGTTGAAAGTGGATGCACGACTTTAATTTTCTGAACACTTCAAATTTGGTCGTCTTGAACAGTGAACAATATTGGTCAACTTTAATACCTCATAACCGGTAAAAGTAATAAATAGCCTTTGTACTAAAGCTACTAACATTTGAGCTCATTTTACCAAATTTCATCGATTTATTACAAAACACCGATTTTACACAACTTCACAAACTTTAAAATTCAGAATTTGACTTCACCATTAATTCAGTATGCATACAGAATTACGCAGTCCATTTCTTACACGCCATCTGCTGGTACGATTAAGTACTCTCAGGCTAGACCGAAGCCGTGACGTAGTCCGCTTTGTTTTGCTCCCACACTCGCTCCGCGCATCCCGTCTGCGGTTTCCGGTTTCCTCACTAGGACTCAAGGTCAGCTGCAATGCAGCTGCAAGCGGTGTGAGAAGCACGACAGAGAATACACACCACTCTCCATTTACGTTTGTGCTGGATGCACATAGCCACCAGGTGAGGCCAACGATCAACTGTTTTCTTATGGGTCCTGTGCAATTGCGAAAGATTTTTTCTTTAGTAAATATCTCGTAAAATACCTTATGGTTTGGAACAATGATAATAATAATAATAATAACAATAATATTAATAATAAATAATAATAATAATAATAATAAATCGAGCGATGTGGCTCAGTGCCTAGCGCTCTGATTTCGCAGTTGGGAGGCTTTGATTCGATTCCCGGATCGGTCATCCTGACCGTGGTTTCCTTCAGTCGTACAGGCGAATCCTAGGATGGTTAAAAAAGCCCACGACCACCTCCCACCTCTCATCATCATCATCACCATCACCATCCTACCATCTCATAATTGAAGGCTTAACGACCTTGTCTTACCAGGGGATACCACCGAAAACCTGATTCCAATGACACACATTAATCTCCTCGGGATAGAATAAAATTGAGAACGTGCAGCATGATCGGAAATGGCAGATACGCAAATAATAATGCTAATAATAATAATAATAATAATAATAATAATAATAATAACAATAACAACAACAACTCATTCTATGTTTTAAGATAGTACACAATGTTAATTGAAAAGTTAACATTTCTAGAGCGTACATAGAATATTACAGTTACAAAAATTATTTATTACGTTGGACTTTTAATGAAAGAGTTAAACCTTTAACTTTTAAGGACGCATTGCGTAAGGGTGAAATTTAGGTTGTTTAGAAACACTGTTATTACAATAAAATCCATTGAATATTTACTAAAAGCAATGAAAATTCTACATTTTCTTACTGTAGTTAAGAGCAGAGCCAAGTACGAAATACAATCCAAGGCAAACGACTACAGGCATTTTAAGGCATTTCATTCATTTTATTGGTATATTAGATGATATTTCTCGAGTATGAAATTATTTATGCACCAAGGGTGATACAATGGTTCTAATAATGCAGCGGCAACAAATGTCCGAGAACATTAGAACCGGTTAACATCCGTGGTACATACATGATTTTATTTTTTACCTATTTTATTAATTAGTAAATAAGTAAATGTGAATCAAATAGATGTTAACTTGACTCGATTTGTCTTTTCGTATTTACCTCCCAGAATTCCCTCCATAAGAGAACATCATTCAACTGTTTTCATATTCTCTTCGTAACCACGATCCTTTCGATCTAGGTGAGTTGTGCAGTGTTTATCGAGCTCCGGGTGCAAGCTCCGAAGACAATAACAAACTATAACGTCTCAATAAAAAATAAAAGGATTTTATTATAAAATTTGTGAAAAGAAAACGTTACTTTTTTTTAGTTTAAGAACTTTCTAGCTTAATATGCAACAAGTCTTATTCAGCTTAACATGTACAAAAGATTTTGACATTAAAATCTCTTTCTCTTACACGACTTCAGTGTTATTCTCAACGTAGTTAAAGTAGAAGGATTCTGCTATCCTTTGATACTTCTTTTAAATTGCATTTTAAACCAGACTGTACATTTTTTCTATAATAATAATAATATATTATAATAATATATTAAATTAATAATAATAATATAATAATATATTATTATTAAATTGAACATGGCAAATCAACGCAAAAACCTATGTCCCTACGGACAAACTAGGAACGTTGTTTGGACTCTCCCACATTACCCAGACACACCGAAATATTAAAAATATTTTATTTATCACAAAGTACTATTTTTTCTTTATTACGAATAATAGAATACACTGCTACCTACGACTGAGCCCCTGATAAAAATGTATAAAGTAGTACTTCGAAACTATCGAATGAAAATTAATAAATGTGATATATTGCAATTCACTTTAAGGTTTAATTGATTTCGAATATATCCTTTCCTTTTGCTCGTTTATAGAGAAATATTTCCCTATAATTCTTCCTCCTATTCGCCTATTCTTTACAAGTTTATTTATTTCGCAGAACAGAGGTGATATAACTAGTCACAAAACTCCTTTCGATTCATGGCAAGAAAATATTTGACTTCAAGAGTGAGGAATACAGCTTAGTGCCTTCAGAATGGACAACAAATTCTCGTAAGTGTATTCTGTTTACTGTTCACAAGTTTCAAAAACATTCTTGGTCTTTGTTTATTTAGCTGAAGATCCTTACGTTATGCGGTTGTTTATTAATCTCGAGCATCTTTTAGACAAGAAAAGGAATGAATTCTATGGACGTATATTGTTTTTCCACCCTTATCTGCCTCAGTCTGACCTTTCCTGCTTTGCTCTCCCCCCAACCTCTTCCCAACATGCCTTGTCCTATTTCAACCTCCAGATCCGCCCTATTCCTCCTCACAATGCCCTGCCTCGACGGACCCACCCAAAAACTCATATTAATTAACATGGGAATAAAGTGCAGATTAGTACAAAAGAACAAAGATTATTCTTAATGTAATGGAAGTTTATGCCCGACAAAATATCCCACCTTTCAGTGGAAACCCGATTGAGATATGTTTAGCCGTTTTAGAGATTTGCCCGAACAGACACAAATTATAAAAACAATTGATTTTTATATCCTTTAAATAAGCATACGAGTTTGTAAAAAGATGGTATTTTTAAATCCCAAACAGGCAATCCTATTATGTACGAAAATTGACCGTAATTCATTAAATTTTCAATTTTTAATGTTATTGAGGTTATCTTGTGAAAGAGTATACCTGTAAAATTATTTAATATATTTTTTAAAACTTTTGTTCTATTAGTAATCAGCCGAGCGTGTACAAATACATCATTAGCGTGTGTTGTTTACCTTAATTCCCTGCCATACCTACGAAATCTGAAAACCTTTGAAAACAGGGATATCACTGGGATTCTCGCCCCTCTCACATGGCCGAGAAATACACAGGTAACTCGTCTCGTGTTGTGAACCGCTAATAGAGCTAAGTCCTACGGAAGTGAAACATACTTTCTCCAGTACCCCTTTTTTTGTTATTTAAAGTCGCATCAACATCTCGGTCATTTTTGCTTTGTGCACTCCTCCTTCATATAAACTTTAAATATGCGAAATTTCACATTCCGCCCTGCGCGGAAGGTTAAAAAAGGGTACAAAGATTTTTCTTCACATTTTAATATAGTATTTTGTACATAATCGGTTATTCCAGAGCTCTTCAAAACGGGAGAGGGGATTCAGGGCATCAGGTGATGTCATTGCACTGCCTCTAACCTGGAAGTTGAAATCCCTACGGTGAAAGGATTTTCGACTCTAGCTTAACAGCTAGTTCCAATTCAGTCGCTGTCTGGAGTAGAATTCTAGCGGCCGGTTGCTCTGATTTTCGTGGTTTCTCCGAACAACACGCGAATACCGAAGCAGTACCTTAACAAACGGGCCACAGACTGCGCGCGATCTTTTCTTCTTCCTTGTCATAACCCCGCTAGCCGAGGGTAGGAAGGCGTCAGATCTCACCATCCAACTGGGGATGATCCCTGTCACCTCCTGAGGAATAAACATGTACTACACTCACGGGAATAAGGACCTTAGCAGTTGACGTGGAATCACTCACAATAAATCTCTTCAACGCCAATCGCGACACGGCATAGTGTGGATTTTCGTCGCCAAGGCATTAACCGGAGATGAACCGAATGGAAAATGTTAGGGAATTCGTGTATAAAGAAGTTTCGAAGGAAGAAATTACCGCAAAAAATCACCTTCTGGAAGTAATATTTCATGTCTGACTCAAGAACATTCGGAAACGCGGTACATTAATGAGCTTGATTTAATACAGCACGAACAACTATCGGTCGCCGAAAAACCGGGAAAAGTCGCCCGACGATTCAGCTGTCTCCGGCGTCCGGCGCAGCGCTGACACAATCCCCGAGCTCAGAGTCGACACTTCCGCCGCGCTTAACTTATCATTAGAGACCGGATTTTTATGTATGTGGGAATGGGAGTGAAAGTGCTTAGTGGTGTGAACAGAGAGGAGTGTATATAGTAGTTTAAGATAGGTTAGTGTAGGTTAAGGTTAGGATAGTGATAGGGTTGGCCGGTAGATGGTGCGCTGAACAAGAGCAAAAGGATGTCTCGAAGGGAAAGGGCAGTTCTGGCAAGGACAGAGAGAGCGTAAGACGTGGTCGGTGTGTTGTTAGTGTGCACGTGTGAGAGATTGATACCGGCGGATATCCAGACAATCCAAAGAGATTTTTTCGTAGTAAGTGTTTTTCAGAACTGCGTCCCTTAAATCTTACATTTAATTACATATTTTTTGTCTTCCTACTTATCATTATGAAAATTTTAATCTTGGCGAATCATCGCCCTTCTAACACAATATCCAAATTTTTTCGTTACATATTTTTACGTATTTAGTACTATATTACATATTTTGCTCTTCACAACATATTTTCTTATTCTATCAGTTTTCTTCAATTTTAATTCATATTTTTTGTGAAAAGAAGTATTTTCAAAAAATTAGCTTTTGCCCTATATTACTGGTGAAATCTAGGTCTCAAAAATATCATTGACACCGCGTTTTGTGACCTGTAACCTTAATTTCCGAGAGAAATTTGCAAAGTCCTAGATTACAATAGATGAAGCTTTTACTACTGATAGTTGTATGATGCAAAGTGTGCATCATCTTGTGCTCTCGAAAATGTTTTTTAAAACGTTTGTATTATTTTAAAAATTTATTTAAGACATTTTTATTCTAAATGTAATTTGGTTCTATGTATTTTTATGAGGGATCATCCGTAAATTATGAGGGGGTATGAGGGGGTCTGAGGCAGCGTTACGCTGCGTTACATAGAGATAGGGAAGTGCGTTACAAGGTGGAGGAGGTATTGAAAATACTCAAAATTTGCGTTACGTAATTTATGGACGGCCCCTGAAAGAAATGTAATATTACATATTATATCGGATTTTAAAAATTTACAACATATTCTTACTGTTTTCATTACACATTTATGTACATATTTTAACATTTAATACTACATATTTTCCGGTCTCTACTTATCATTAGGGGCGGATTTACATAGATTAATGATCTTCTAATAGTTATTTATGCACCAAGGGCGTTGTAAGGGTTCTAATGATCGAACGGCGACAAAAAGGCCTAGGACCTTCGGTCCTCGGGCTTTTTGTCGCAAAAGTTCATTAGAATCAGTTAACGCCTGTGGTCTATTCAAGATTTTTTAATCTAATTTTAATGATTCAGTTTTACTTAGTTACTAATTAACTAGGTGTTAACATGACTCGGTTTGTATTTTCATATTTTCCTCCCGTTTACTTCATAAGAGAACATTCAACTGCTTGCATATTTCCCTTGTAAGCACATTCCTCTCGATCCAGGTAAGTTTTGCAGTGTATATCGAGCTCCGTATCGCAGGCAATAACAAGATATAACGTCTCAGTAAAAAATAAATATATTTATCCATTATGCAGTAAAATAATTCGAAAATATGCATTAAAATATGACCCATAGAGTATATTGATTCGTCAGATTCATTAATAAAAAGTAAAATGACAATACTAGGTAAATTTTATTTTAAAAATTGAACAGTAGAATTGAAATCTTGAAATGTAAACTTCTTTCCTACAAAAAAACAATTATTTCAGGGCATATTTTATTTCTATCTTTAACAAGTTATGTAATTCAAGGTCAATGACATCTCGATGAGGTTTTTCGAAGAGTTTCCCTCGAACCTTTGTGCAAAACTACAGAGACGGATCCCATTTGCTTCGCTTCTGGACAGTGGCGTCTCCTGGCTGGTAGACATGGGAATGCGATCATGATATTACAGGTTGAACGCATAATTCCAGATATTTAAAGTCTGCGTGATTCTACTTTACTCTGAAGAGTTTTAAAAGTTTATGTTGCAACTTAGATACCTTCTGAATCTTCCCTGAAAATCATCATTTTCTCATTGCATGCACTAACTTACATAAACAAAACAATAAAATTTAAAAAAATAACCACAAAAAAGTACATACCTAATTTTTTAACTCGAGATCTATTCGCGTTGTCTTGGTTGTCCATTACTATTTACCGTAAGTTTTTCGGAATAGGAGAAAGAACTACACGGAATTTCACGAATTCTGTGCAGGGGAATTTCACGAGGTGCAGAGGTGCATTGTGCTAAAAAAGCACAATAAACGTTTCACTACTATTCCCTGCCACAAATAACTCATCCAGTACCACAAATGAACTGGATGAACTCGCCATGTCGCGTCCTTTCTCACACACACACAAGTTTTATTCTTTCGCGTTACAATTTCGAATTCACGATTTTCTTTAACGCATCACTAATTAGGCAAAATAGTCTATTTAAAGCAAATTAAGTACAAAACAGCATTTACACTAGAACGCAGGACACGCATGAACGAAATAATCGCACGAGTTCACTGTCAAACCATTTTCTTACATGAAGGGAGTTATATGGTTTGTCATGCCTGCTAACACACATCGAGTTACCCAGCTGCAATGAATCAGGTTGAAATGTGCCTAAGAAGTTGGCAGACTTGCTTGAGTTGTGAAGAAAGACAGTCCTGCCGTCTGCCCCCCGCTCCCGGGTCTCAATCGTAGCACGTGGCTTCTGGGATTCCCAGGCGTGCTACCGAATTATGACTCCCTCAGAGGAGGTGGTATGGAAGGTTATTGGGAAGGGATAGCCAAAAGCCAATGAGAAGCCTTTGATGTGATAAGCTATGTCACATCTCCGGCAGTCGAAACCACGCAGCTTGCACACAGCGCATGGCCGTGAGTTCAATGACCTCGCCAACGAAGTGAGGTCGTTCAAGGGATGTTTCTCGGCCCATGACATCCAGCGAGGGGACTAACGCCTATTGGACCGCGCACGTAAATGGCGAGTGGTAATAGAGAAACAGACGGAGATACTTACAGAAGAAAATAAAATACTTTATTGAAAATATTTTTAAGTGATGGAAAAACTAGGGGATGTAACACATCACTCGCATACATTGAGCCTACGCCACTGCTTCTGGACTTAAGTAAATGTAACTTCACTTTCGGATGAAGTTTTCTTCAGCTCTCAGCTAGACAGGAATGGAGGGTCAGTTATTTGATTGATTCGTGTTTCCGGGCGCGTCAACTACTTAGGTCATTATTCCCGTAAGTGTAGTGCGTTTTTCTCGGGAGGTGGCAATGATCTTTTCCCTGCCGGATGGTGAGATACCGTCGACCAGCGGGGTTTTCCCCTCAACCAGGTATCTCCCACCAGCGGGGCACCGCCCCAGCCGGGACAAGCTGTAAGCTCCCGACCGGTCTCCCGGCATGTGTGGTAGTGTAGTGCATGTTAGTGTAAGTGTGTGTGTAAGAGGAGAGGATAGGACAAGAAAGAGGAAAGAAAGATCGCCCGCGGTCCGTGGCCCGTTTGTTAGGGTACTGCTCCGGCATCGCGTGGTCCACGGAAAACTACCGATCAGAGCAGCCAGCCGCTAGAATTCTCCTGCGACTCCTGCGAACAGCGACTGAACTCGACCTAGCTGACAAGCTAGTGTCGAAAATCCTGCCGTCCTCGGGACTCGAACCTAGGACCTCCCGGTCAGAGGGACTGCAGTGACATCAGGTTGATGCACTGAGCCATCTCACCCGGTAGTTATTTGACAACAGTATACATCAAATCTGAATGACGTTTGCCCATGCAGTTCTATTATATTGGGCGCATGCTTGCATATTATTTTGGAGCATGTTTGTGAATCTTCTGGAGGATTTCTGAAATACATGTTAAATTTATTTAAGTACATATTAGGTAAGTTATTTTTCGACCCATTACTGTAAAATTCAATATTTTTCTTGGGCATTTATCCAGCCAACAGCCGGCTACCCTTTACGTCCCGATAGGGTGCATATTCGACCATACACTAGACACCAAGACACTTGCGGGCTCCTCTGCTCTGGGGTCAGAAGAATGCGAGGCCCTTCGCGACAACACATACATGAGAGACAAGGGACAAACAACCATGCGGGATTCGGACCCGGGACCCTTCAGATTTCTGAGTCGGTACACGCTCTTTGCCATCTCGGCAATCTAGATCGGAAAAGAGAGAGGAGGAAAAGACTAAGAAAAGGGACAGAGAGAGAAAGGGAAAAAGGGAAGAAGGGAAAAAGAGAGGGAGGGAAAAAGAGAGGGAGGGTAAAAGAGAGGGAGGGAAAAAGAGAGGGAGGGAAAAAGAGAGGGAGGGAAAAAGAGAGGGAGGGAAAAAGAGAAGGAGGGAAAAAGAGAAGGAGGGAAAAAGAAATGGAGAGAGTAAGAGGGGGAAAAGAGAGAGTGAAGAAAGAGAGGGAAGGACGTGTGCTTAGTTCTGCTTGTAAGTTATAAAATCAATTTAATTTACCAGTGCGTCTAATAATTAGCATTAGAACCACTTTTAAACACTGTCAGGAGCTAATCATATCATGAAAAGAGAAGTTCTTTCCTTTACGCAACCTGCTTCTCTCATATTTGTAGGCAAAATTACGTTACCGGTTTCAACATGGACGCAACGGCATACACTACTAGAAACGACCGTGATTTTCCTGTTAAATTTCATATGTAATTCAGATAAAACAAACTGTGAGCTCAAACGATCCACGTATTTATTTATTTATTTATTTATTCATTCATTTGTCAAAAAAAAGAAATGTAGAAATCAAATTCGCAAGACCTTTGGGTCTCTGCAGCTGAATAAGACATACATTGCTAATAGGTTATTTACAAGAGATATCATTTGATATATAATATACAAAATTCTATGTAGAGATACAATACGTTATTAGGGTTACATAGTTAATAATGAGAAAATATCCATCGGTTTTGTCTATGAAGGGTCAAAAAATTCTCTCGGTAATTTTCTTTTCTATCTTTTGCTTACCTTTTGAAAGGTTATGCTTACCTTGTGAAAGTGAAGTGCTGAAGGAATATTTAATATTTTGGGATAGAATTTTACGGATAGGATGGAAAAGTTGATGGGAATGGGTGTAATGCCAATTTCATTATGTAGCTGTAGCATTTGGAATGTACCAGGGAGCTTTTGTGATGGTGCGTAGGAATCAATTGTGAAAACTTTGCATTTTGTTAATTTTGGTTTTTGCTGCGGAAGCGCAAACTATAGAAGCGGAGGATAGTATGGGTTGGATTATTGATTTATAAAGATGAGTAGTTGTTGAGGGGATGTTTTTTAATAATGGGATACAGTTGATGCACTGTAATGTGAAGAAGCGCTATTCGGTGTTGAATATTTTGCTACCATGTAAGTCTTTTATCAAAAAAACCCTCCAAGGTATTTGACAGTTTTGTTGGGAAGGAGCCAGGTGATGTTTTGTGATCTACATGTGAGATTTGGAAGGATATTTGGTCTACGTAGGTTACATATTTTTGCCTGAATTTTGTTTGAATTTATTCCAATGTGTCGTTTTGTAGACCCGTTGGAAAACAATGTGAGGTGATTTTGAAAATATTTTGCTGCAGATTAGAGATTGATGTTGGATGAATAAAATCCTGTATCATCAACAAACAGAGCAATTGCAGTATTTTGGGTGGTTGGTATATCAGATGAGAAAACATTAAACAAGGAGAAGAGAGAGGATCCTTGAGGTACTCCTGCTTCGATGGTGAAAGAGCTCTCAGAAGTCATACAGAAAAGGTGCGCTTGATAAGAAAACTTCATATGATGCATGAGAGATAAAATGGGGTACCGATACTGCCGAAATTAAAAATTAACTCTAGGTGCCAAACGGTATCGAAAGTTTTAGCTATATCTAAAAAAATTGTTGCGGTGTGCTTGTGATCATGGAACCCTTCAATGGAATCTTCAGTTAGACGTAAGATTTGATGATACCTAAACAAGAGAGGTTGGAATACAGACAGATGAGGTGGTATAGCTTTGAATGAGCTGAGGTAAGAATTTAGCCTGGAGAGTATACATTTTTCAAATAGTTTTCCAAAGAGGGTAGCAAACTAATCGGGCGATTGCTAGTTGGATCATTTTGTACTTTCCCAGGTTTGATAAAGAGAATAATGCGGGCGTGTTTGCATTTATCTGGGATATACGTTTGTACGGAGCCAATGATGTTATCTCTTAGCCACAGCGGCCACGGCGGCGGCCTCCATCATTTCCGGCAAAAGTCAGTGTTTTGTCTCATCCTATACTACGTCCGGATGAATTGAAAACTGGTAGAATGACCGAGTAAAATTGTTGATGTTTAAGGAACATGAATTCAAAATTACCCAATTACCCAAATTTTCAATTTTTTTTCAACTGACTAAACAAAAGAAATGTACGAATTTGTGAATACACTAAAACCTTTTCAGAATTTGCTATTGTAACAAATCTCTTTTTCTGAATGTCTAAAATTGATTGCCCTAGCCGACTCAATAAATTAATAATTTATACAATGGGTTCGTAATTTGCCAATATCTACCATTTGCTTACCAGTTTCAGCATGAGCCATTCGATCCGCCCGCCATACGGAAGACGAGAAACCTCTGAAAGTAATTGTTTATGCAAAGATTGCTAGCTACAGATTATGTAGGATTGCATAATAATCATGTGATCTGATATTCATTACAACAGTAACAGATTGATTTATTCAACTGATTTTCTTCGATAAATTATTTTGGTCATGACCTTTTACCGAATGTCTAATCACGTTTTACTGTACCAAGAGCTCACTTCTCAGATGCCGCCACGTAGATCTTCTAATGACGGTCCTCTGGGCGCCGCGTTGTACGCTCTTCTTTCTTGCTTCCACTATCTTATCTAATGCTTATCGTCGATATTCACTAATAAAGTCCTTGTCGCGAATACTTCTATCTCGTGCATCAGATATGCACCTACCCACGAACGTATTCGCCTCGAGTTCCACTAAACTATATATACGGCGCTGATTCTAATATATCCACACTTCTGTCTTCCTTTGGTTTTTACCCAAGATCACACATCTTATTAAAGTTTGTGACTAAAGTCCTATCATTCCCTCGCTATGAAAGTTAGAGTTCCAATTTCTAAACTTCCAAATTGCTCGTCACACGCAATCATATTTAAATCAACCTTTCGCGATCCCGTAAGAGAGTGCTCGAAACGATACCTTCTTCCTCGCAAGCGACAATCTTTCCATTGTTTTTTTTTTTTTTTTTTTTTTTTGTTTTTTTTTTTTTGTTTTTTTTTTTTTTTTTTTTTTTTTTAGAAACCCTCTCACCATGTTTACCGGTTCCCTAGCAACCACATGCGACTGTCTGATCTTTTCCCTTTAATGCACCTATATTCGAGTATTTGCCGTAAATATTGTATACCCTAGTTTTGGTATATTACACTATCACGTGAATGTGCCGAAATAAAATTGTTTTGCTTATCTTAAATATTTCAAGTCTTTTGCAAATGTATGGATCTTCTTGCTTAAGAAAGTACACACGCGAACACCGAGACGTTCGTTTATTTCATAGTGTTTTATTTTAAAGGAATTTAATTTATTACGTGGATACGTAAAATTCGCGCCAAGATAGAGTATCGCAGAATTTTTAGCCACTCATTGATCCCTTATCGCATTTCGGGTTAATTTGTATCGAATCTCTTTATTGCAGAATACACTGTAGTGAATGAAGTGCCTTATTTAATTCGCACATTGCGGGTTCTAATTAAACATTATTTAAAATTAAACACGTTCTAATTAAATAAAACTCAAAATGGATATTTTTAAGTAGAAGATGGGTTGTAGTCATACGAACTAAATTATGTCTTTCCGATTTTGTAATTTAGAGAATTATTAAAGGAGAAAAAACATTACATCATTATAATATTACCATCAACTTTATATAATATATTTTTTGTTTTACATTACATTCGATTTTTCTCTTTTTTTGTTTGTTTTTTCTGTTTCTTTTGTTGTCTCTGTTTCTTGTGTAAGTGTTTTTTAACTTCGTTGTACTCAATTCCTATGTACAAGCAGGTCCATTGCACATGTACGTTATTTTTTACTGTTCTTAGTTATTCCATTTCTTTATAAAGGTAATAAATAAATATTGTCATTAACTTTCCAGAGTGGAAAAGGACCCTGCAAGAGCCCGCCTGAGCGGTGGCTTCTTCGAGCTACGGTTGGCAGGCCTGTTGAGCGCCCGACTGCGCGCGGAACGTCGCCGCCGTCCCGAACTCAACCTGCAGTTTCTGGTCGCCACCAATATGGACGGCGCCAATCCGTTTGACGATGTCATCCTTCGCATAGCGTGGAACGAGCCAGGACGACAGCGGGCTGTTACGTACTTCGTCCAGCTGAAACACGCCGAGAAGGTAGACAAGCCAGTTTCAGCCCACGATCTCACCGCAGTAAACATTTCAAAGAAAAACAAAGACTTCAACCTCCGAAAGTATTTCAAGTTCTACCTGCGACTGAAGGAGTTGAAGGAATCGTCTGCTGGTGATTTGAAAGGAAACGAGAAACTTCTGCGGGATTGGGGACAAGGAGAGTGTCGTTTTGTACTCTTTACTACCAGGCAGGTTCTCCCAAAATCAAGAGAGAAAAGAGCTGCCTCTTTACTGGAGTTCCCCTTTGATGATATCTTCAGTACTGACCAAGGTGAGGCTTTCTCGTTTGGGGAAACAGACAAGGAAGTCTGGGACATGTTTGCTGGAGACGCTGATGAACCTGTGTTTCGAGGCGAGTTTCTGCCCCGTCTGCGCGTATTTAGTGCGCAGGCGCAGGCCTCTGCGTTGGAGCCAGTGTTGCTGCGGGCACTCGAAGATGCTCTGAAGGGACTCCCACCTCAACCGGACCAGTTACTGTCCAAATATACGACGTACCTGCAGCAATGGTGGGACAGTAATGACGGCTCATGCCTCTCAGAACTGACGACCGAAATCGAAGAGATAATCCGTGATGATATCCACGCCAAATTACACCAGTTGAGTTTCCGTGAAGAGTATTGTAACAGTTTGTCTCTACGCGTTCGTGATTACTGTGCGGCCTTTATTGTCATTCCTGGAATTTCTCAAGAAATGCGCGGATCTTTGATTAGAACAGTGCTCACAAAGACACATCCTAACAGGTTTATTATAATGACAGACGCGATTATCAAAGAATATCCCCATGAAGCCCTGTTTGCTATTTGCAGCAAACTGTGCGATGAAGTGGTTTTGTGTACGGACACACGAAACGAGAGTTTGTTAGCGTTTGTGAAGGGAATTACTTCAAGTGGAAGCAAAAATTTGCGAGTTTTGTCGCACGACTGGGACAAGATGATGTTTTCAGTGATGAAATCGCAATTTAATTCATTAAGTACTTGGACAGAACGTTGGACATTACATCGTTTGGACCCTAGTGAACAGCAAACGTTTTAGAGAAACATGTCTGTTTTCAAGGCCATGAAATAACTCTTGCAGATCTGGAAAAAGTGTGGCCTGGTCTTCGGCACGGCATCGGCGATGCAGCGTTAGACGCCTTGGCCAATGGGAAAACGTTCGGCATCGGATTACCTCTGCAAACCGTCGAAGATAGTTACTACGTGCCCCGCACCGTGCAACACGTTGTTACTTTGGATCGAAGTATTTTAGAGCTACGCAGCGCAAAAGACCATTTCTTTCTCAGTGGGTTTCCAGAGCTGATTCTGAAGGAACTCCGTCAAGCTGATTCAAATTGGGAGGAATGCTCCCCAAGCGGAGTGCCTGTAACGAGGACAAAGGTTCCACTCTTTGATCCAAGTGAATCCGAAAAGGAACTCAAAACACGCTGGACTGAATTGTGTTCAGATGTATCTGATGTCAATGGGGAACAAGGTATTGCTGCAAATGTGAAGAAAAACAGAAAATCTGGGTCAGAGGATTTCTACGCAAAGGGGAAAAATAGAAAGATGAAATTGGCAATAAAGGCGTCAAAAACGCAACAAGAAACGGATACGGAGACCAGCAGTGAAAACAGAAATCGACATTGGATCTTATTCGAAAATAATGAATTTATATGGAAGAAGAGCGAAGGTGAAACAGAAAATGTAATGAGCTACATTAAAAGCAAAAGCATCAACTGCCAACACAAGCCTGTTTGCATCCATAGAGATAATCGTGATTTTCTCACATGGAAAGATTCTACTCTCATTCTCACTGACAGTGCGGGAATGGGAAAATCTACATTTTTAACACACATATCCAACGTTATAAAAAACACAGATAAATCAAAGTGGGTGATAGTTGTGAGAATCAACGACGGGCAAATAATTGAAGAACTCCCTGAAAAGATAGAATTTTATCATATTCACAGCATTTTAAAAAAATACGCCGGGATTGGACAAACTATCTTTGACAAATCGGCAAGTATTTTTCTTAGGGATTGTATCAACCAAACGGGCCACTTAACGGTACTGGTAGACGGTGTAGACGAAGTGTGTCCTTCGCACAAAGAAAATGTTCTTAAATTTCTTGTACTACTGCAGGAAATGCTCGAGAAGACCGGAGGTCGCTTGTGGATAGCTTCTAGAACGGTGTTAAAGCATGATGTGTCCAAAATTACATCAAATTCTACGTGTATTTCCTTGTCTTATTTTTCGTTGCTAGAACAGGTAAGCTACCTATGCAACCGTTGGAACGACGGAATAAATAAAGGGACGGAATCACTTCTCGACTATCATGTATCTTATCTCGTGGACGTAGTTCGAAAGGCGACAAGCACAGGCGATCGCAGTCTATGTGATGTACCATTGTACACAAGAATGTTGGCTGACGCGTATACAAAAGAAGACATAAACGAACTCCTCGAACAAACAAATGAAGAAAAGACGTCACGCTTGAACAGAGCAGCACTGTACAAAAAGTTTATTGAAAAAACTCTAGGGATCGTTTGGGCCAAAGTCGGAATATCTGAAAGCACTCAGGTCAATTTGAGCATTACGTCAAAGGACGTACTAAAGAAACATGGAACTTTCGCAGCGTTTGAATGTTTCCGTGAAAGCGAGTTCCTAGGAAAATATTTCAACGAGGTGTTGCAAGCCGTGAACGAGTTGAAAGACGGCCAAGAGAGAGAAAAAATTGCCCGAACTGGTATTATCACTCACATTGTCGACGGAAGACCAAAATTTTTGCACCACACACTCGCTGAATACATGGCAGCGATGTGGCTACTGGACAAGCACTCATCCCTTCCAAAACTCACTCGGTCGTTGTATGAAGGTGTCTTCGGCGAGGTTCGGTATTTTTTTCGATGCTCTCCTGGCAGTAGATTTCCCACTTCACACAGCAGCAATAAATGGCCACGAAGAAGCTGTGTTGTCGGTCCTACGCCTAAAGGGTCAAGGTCACGGAGTCGAACTGGAAGATAAAGGGGGTCGTCGTGCCCTTCACCTTGCAGTTATCAGCGGCAACATAGACACTGTTAAAAAGTTATTAGAGAAAGGGGCCGAAGTATCTGTGCGGGACCGAATTCTCGACTGGACACCCCTTCGCTACTTCGACACAATGAAAAATATCATCTTCACAGAAGACGAGAAAAACAAGGCCCACTCAATTCCACTTTTGGAAATGGTGGACATTTTGTTGAAGGCATCCGCCAAAATCGAAGACGCTCCGATTTTACTCCATCAAAAAAAGTTTTTTTTGCAAATAGCAATTAGAGATGACTATCCGAGTCTAACCAAAACATTGATAAAACAATCTGGATGGCTGATTTTTCAAAAGTGGCAGAAGAAGACGTATCTGCACTTCGCCGCTCAGCATGGAAGCTCGGAAGTGCTTCGCATGTTGCTAAGTTTGGGGTTCCAAGTTAACGCCACCAGCCCGGAACATTTTGATGGCACTCCTCTCCACGTGGCTGCTGCCAAAGGTCATCCGGAAATCTGCGAAACGCTGCTAGCTCGTGGAGCCAAAGCGGACGCCCGCGATCGCGACGGTTACACAGCATTACACAACGCGGCGTGGGGAAATCATCAGTTAGTCTGCGAGGTAAGTTACAATAAGAATATGCCATAGTGCGGTTTACGCGGCAGAATAAAGCAGAGTAAGGCTGCATTCACAATGCAAACTTAAACGTAAACGTAACGTAGCCGCAAAACCTAGAAATGTGTTATTAAGCGAGACCATTCACAATGCCTTGACATAACCGTTGACGTAAGACCGTAAACTTAAGAGTTCGCAAGCTCCAAGCTTTTACGTTAAGTTTACGTCGGAATTCTGCCGAAGACCAATCAGAGAGCAGCATGGAAGTTCAATTTCAGATTGTGTTCAGGTAGTTTGTGGTTATGTCATTGTTATTGTAATGTAGAGAACTAGTTTACGAATGCTTTTGATGCGTTTTGTGAATTCAATGTAAGAATTTGGACAATTTTTATAGTAACTTTAACCTGAGATGGCGAATAAACTAATTATGTCCGACGAATTACTCATGAATTTGGTTCATGAGAATCCTTGTTTATAAGATGAAGGAAATGTGAGCACTGCTACAACATCTACTCGCATGTATATAAAGACAAATCGATAGGAATCTCAAAGAAAAAGCTAGAAACCATGGTGGAAAGATCTTTTCACCATGTTAGAGACGAATCGATCAAGTTTCAGTACATTGAATTCTGATTGGTTCAGGCGAAACTTACGTTCGTCATTGTGAACGCTTGTTTTTACGTGTAAATTTTGCGGCTAAGTTTACAGCATTACGTTACGTTTAAGTTCGCATTGTGAATGAGGCCTAACCGCGGAGTCATTGTTGGGGCATGTCGTTGCAACTTACGCTCATAATCCATTGTTATGTCGCTAAATTACACTGCTAGAACGCTCGAAAGCGCCAACAGCTGGTTTTATAAGCATTTTTTCTTTCGCGTATACGCACGTATATACGGAGTAATTTTTTGTAGTAGAGGGAAAGTTGTGTAATGCTGCGCGAAAAAAACGGCGGATTTTCGGCAGAAAAAATTCATTGCGGGTCTCTGATCACGAAAAAGTGGATAAATCTACTTGACAAATTAAGAAAAAATCCCCTAACACGTGGTGTAGCCAGAATCGCTGATTATTGGGTCCTTGATATCGCAAAACCACGGCCAGTCCATGGCCAGTCCACGGCCAGTCCATGGACTGGCCGTGGCAAAACCAATTGAAAGCAAAAAATCCGTCCGTCTGTCTGTCCGTCCGTCCGTCGTCCGTCCGTATGTGAACACCACTAGCGCCTAACCCATACTTATTTTATTAATTTTTTACAAAATTGAAAATTGGGATTTTTCCTTCAAATGAAATTTTTTCTCCGGAGTAGGTATTATTATATTTATGAGTATATGTTCTTTAAATACTGTCCTACAAAGTTTCATGACAACTCACCAGTTTTCTGTGAAAACTAGCTCAAAATTCCGCATTTTTAGAAACGCTCAAACGCCATTTTCTCAAAAACTGTTCCAAATTTTTTCTTCAAACTTTTCGAACGTGTAGTACTAATTGACTTTTTAATGTAAGATAAAGTTCATTTTGGGGTATTTTTTTGTTTTTTCATAAATTACATACATGTAATTTTTTTGAAAGAACTCTTAAACCGTTAAAATGCACATTTCCGGCAATTTGTAAACACAATTGTATTTGTGAGTTAAAGTGCTTAAATATCCTTCAATGAAGTTTTTCAAAAACTCAAAACTTTTCTGTCAAAACGAGCTTGATATTTCGAATTTACGGTAGCGCTTAAACGCCATTTTCTTTAAAACTGCTCCAAATTTTTACAAAATTTATTGATATTTACTGCTGATTTCTATTACTCCGTGATCCTCTTACCTCCGCACCCCTATAATTTGGGCACAATTAGCGGACCTGAAAATGCTTCGATACTGCAGTGTTCAGTAAATACAGTTCAAGTTCAAAAGAAATTTATTCAATGAAGATAACATTGATTGAAATGTGGGTAATTCTTTTTATCTATTTCGCTTATTACCGATATAATACTGAACTACTGAATAAGTGCTTATTCAGTAAGTATAATTATGTATATTTCATGTAAGTGTGTATGTGTATATATATATATATATATATATATATATATATATATATATATATATATATATACTTACATGAAATCAGTGGCGTAGCGTGACTCGCACGTTTGGGGATGCTCAACAATAACGCGAACAGAAGACATCGTGATCTTTAATTTTTCTAGAATCTGTGTTATCAAACAAATGTTACAATATTGCAACACCTTTGTCAGGCTATACACGAAAAAATATGAACAATATTTTTAAGAATTCTTATCATCATTAGGACGCGCGATAAAAATTTAAAGAATATATTAAACATTGACATTGTAAAACTAATGAATTAATAGATTAATTATTTTTGTGGTGAAGAAAAACTTACCTTCAGAGGTGCGAAGAAACTCCCAATTAATACAGCATAAGTTACACAATCTTGTAAATTAAGTCAATTCTTCTATCCTTCTTTTGTGAGAACTCATCAATAACTCGTTCGATAAACTGAGGATCTGAAGTAAGTTCTCCGAGAAGTCTCTTTTCGATTGCTAATGAACTTAAACAAGACAATCTGCTGTTGCTCATTGTATTTCTCAGATGCGTTTTGATCCGCTTGAGAGTACTCATGCTTCGTTCACTTGTCGCTGTTGATAAGGGAATGGTTAACACTAAACGAAGTAGTTTTGTAACTTCTTCATACACATTTTCCAAACCACTTCCAACAAAATATTTTAGGAGCTCATGAGGAGGTAAACGTTTTTTGTCATCAGCATATACAGTACATAGTTCATTATGAAGTAGCTCTTTGTCAAAAAATGGATATTGTTTTGTCAATGCTGATATAAGTGGTTCCGGAAATTCTTTGGTATAATCATCAAACTTTCTCTCATTTACTAGCTCTACAAACTGAATGGAAGGAAAATCTTCATATCTACATTTCATCTGGTTAATCAGAGAATCAAGAATTTCGAAAGTAAGAGCTCTAAGAGAGGCAATTTGGGAGCTGCGATACGCCAAATTCTTATTGAGATTCACACACTGTTCGACACACGTGTCTACAAATGTATCTTTTCTTAAGTTTTCCAAGTTTCTGATAACGAGAATAATTTCATTGTGACTTGTTGATATATTCACTGAATTTGATTGTAAAATTTTGAACAGAGGGTCTATGTACAAAAAAACAATTTTTATAAACACACAACAAGAACACAAAAATGGGGTCGTTCATATGCCTCTTAAGACCTACAGCACAATTCACAGTGTCACAATCCCATTGCATATCCTCACCCTCTATTATTTGGTTGAAAATTAGGTAAAGATCAGAAAAGTGTGTTTCTATTGTTGAAACGGCTCGAGAGTGAAAATTCCAACGCGTGGCGCTGGCTTGGGGCAGTTTAAATCCCTGCTCAGTCAGTAAAACTGTTCGTTTCGATGATTTGTTGAAGAAACTGTGAAATGCTGTTAACGCACAAACAAAGAGACGTACTTGCTTGATGGTTTTGGTACCATGTAACAACACAAGATTTAATTGATGTGCATAGCAATGAATGAACAGTGCATGAGGGCAAAATTGCTTGACCAGTTTTTGAACACCTCCATGTTGACCAGCCATAACTGTCGCACCGTCGTAAGTCTGACTAACAACTTTTCCATTTTCTACATTCCATTCCTCTAGGACGTGATGTATAATTTCTGACAGACCAGCAGCAGTTTTGTCTTTAGATACGTCAAAAAACCCAACGAATCTCTCTTCGATTTTGTCTTTTATACACATTCTAAAAATTACACTCATTTGGCTCTTACAAGACACGTCTAATGTTTCATCCGCCTGAATTGAAACAAAAGTACTTTCCTGAATTTCTAATTTGATTTTCTCATTTAAAACCGATGTTATGACCTCTATTAGCTCATTTTGAATATCCGGCGATGTTCCCTTGAAGATTGTAGACGATAACAAATAATCTCGAATGACTGACTCATTTTGGGCTAGTAGATCGAGTAATTCCAAAAAATTGCCTCTATTTTCAGTGCTTTCAGTTTCTCTGTGACCACGGAAGGGCAATTCCTGTCTGGAGAGAAAAATTATTGCTTGAATAAGCCGTCCCAATAATCGTCTGTTTGCAGATACGTGCTCGTTAAATTTTATTGCCTGAAGGCGAGCCGCTTCCGATAATACATGTTCTATTCTTGTTTTGCCGAGAAAGTGAAATTTTTCTTTGTTAAGCAAATGCTGCTTTGATGTCTGGTGTTTTATAGCTTTTTTAATGAAGTTCCCTAAATCAGACACACCACTAGTGCACCAAGTAGTATCTTTATCTCCAAACAGTATACACACGTAACAGAACATTTTGTTTGTTCGAATACGTCCAGTTAGCCACGAAAATCTCTCATACCAACAAGGTTGAAATTTTCTAAATTGTTTTCCTGCAGAAGGAATGTTCAAATGTGGAGTAGGACGCTTATTCTTCAATGAACAATACTGCTCATACGATAACACATTAACTGATGTCGACCGAAGGAAGTCGAGTAAATTGTCGACTGGAATACTTACATGCGTCATTTTATAGTTTTTGCTGTTCACAAATCGTCACTATGAACTACTTAACCTCACAGGCGCACGCAACACAAGCCAGATACATTGGAACTACTTCCACGATCTCGCTTGCTTTCGACGGAGTAGGTGCTTCCCACAAAATCCTCACAGCAGCCAGGGCTGCCGACGTCTTCAAAGCAAATTATACAACGGGCTGAGCTTTAATTCTCATACGCCAATGGCAATGAGACCATTTGTGAATTTATACATTGCAGACTAAAATAATATGTAATTTCTTTAAGGAATAATTCAGTTTCTTGGATATGAATTGAGAATTAGTAGATAGGAACTACTTCTACAGTTTGTGCACATGACCACAAGCGGGGACTCCCGAGTGAGAGAGAGATAATTTACTGACCACCTGAAGTGTGCTGCGCTCTCGTGCACAAACGAGCAACTTCTTGCACAAACGAGCAATTCATTTCATTAGATTATGTCCGCATAGACGCTAGCGTACAGCAGTCGGGTTTCTCTGGGCCAGGGTGAAGAGGGGTGAGGGGAACCTCGCCATCTGCGCATGCGTCATTCGTCGTCGCAATCTCGTGGCAGACGCTAAAGCATTTTAGCATCCAAGCAATCACAGGCCAGCGTCGACAACCCGCCGAATTCAATCATAGGAAATGACTTCAAAATTAATACAAAACGTGTTACGCTCAACGGACCACTTGTAAGATTATCAATATAGTATTTACGGGCGTTTATTAATATTATACACGGGGATGCTCAGCATCTCAGCGTCCCCTGACGCTACGCCACTGCATGAAATATACTTGTAAAATTATATTAAAATTATTTTTATCGACACGAAAATGCAACTTCATCAGTAGTCTAAATGTGAATTAATTTAATGTTCAATCACCATAAAATCAACAGTTCTATATACTTTCGATTTCATTCGAACCACACGCTGCGCTGTAGATTCAACAGCCAAAAGCCATTTCAACTGCATTTGAAACATGAACAAATCCACACTTCAACCAACATTTGGTTCAGACCATGGTGGACCATGTTCTTTCCATCATGGTTCGGACTTCCTTCCTTCCTTCTAGGTTTCACCTTCGATGTTATTCGATATTATGAGTCGAAGCGAGGCGTTAGTTCAAAAACATATCCATAGATCGCACTTCAAGTAAGATCCTCTGGGATTGGCGTAGGACCCCACATGTCGCTTAACTTTGCAAAAGCAACACTCTCACATGCCCGATTCAATTTAACCTGCTCTTTAAATACTCCCGATAATAATAAGAACAAGGGCTGATTCAGCGAAATCTGTGGAGTATTTTATGCGTCTGTATGGGACGGACATATGCACATTCTCTTTTATTTATATATGGATATAGATTAATGATCTTTTTCTTTACTTTGCAAGGTGCTGTTGGCTAAAGGGGCTGATCCCAACGCCAGGAACAAACATGGAGAAACCCCACTCCACCAGGCGGCTCGGGAAGGTTTTGCTCCTTTGTGCAAGTACCTGGTTGGTCACGGGTGCGATGCAAACACCAGGGACAATTATGGAAGTACCGCAATAGATGAAGCAAGAAGATGGGGCAGACAGCTGGTTATCCTGGAACTGAGAGACAAAACATTTTACAGTGAACTTGATGAGATGATACCAGCAACTACTCAGTACCATTATTTGCTTAAGACAACAGAAACGAATGAAAAGGAGTAATTTGTAAAATGTTATTTGTTAATAAAACATTTGTTTGTATATTAACATGTTACAACTATCAAACCTTCCTAACTATTTGACATACTGACGATCTTTGAAAATAAGAAAAGTAGTTGAATTTTCATATGAACAATTTTTTTTGAGATAATTAGGCGTTTGTGGTTCATATCCATGAAAACTTTAGGGATTCGTAAAGATAATAAAACCTGAAAAGTGTATTTTCATCAATGGTTATTTATTTGGCGTAGGAGATTTCTAGCGGGGAGACTACCTGCCTGCTTAACATGTTACAACTATCAAACCTTCCTAACTATTTGACATACTGACGATCTTTGAAAATAAGAAAAGTAGTTGAATTTTTCATATGAACAATTTTTTTGTGAGATAATTAGGCTTTTGTGGTTCATATCCATGAAAACTTTAGGGGTCCGTAAAGATAATAAAACGTAAAAAGTGAATTTTTATAAATGGTTATTTATTTGGCGTAGGAGATTTCTAGCGGGGAGACTGCCCTTAGGCAGAGTTCCGCACCCGAGTTTTCGACTCTGGCTTCCTTGGAAGCCTACCTCCGACGTGGGTCTGGGGACGCTTGTCGCTGGGTCTGGGGACGCTGGGGAGTCTTGTCGAGCAGACGCGCCTCATGGGCGGTCCCCTAGTACGCCTGGGGTTTGACTCTCTTTCCCCTCCGGATGTCGGTCTCAGTTAACTATATCCGAGCTATCTGGTTGGGGAACAAATGACATCTCGTCATGGTGGGATATTGTCGGAAGGATTTAATTTTGCCGGGCATCTGCCAGGGTTATTTCACATGCAACAAGAGTGACATGGCACTGTGTATTTTCCGCCCTTCGAACATCCACGCATCTCAGACGCGATCGAACACAGAGCACTGTCGGTTCACAGGCCAGTAAGCTAACCCCTCATCCACAGAGCGATTTTTATTAGAAAGAACCGTTTTGACAGCTAGTGCTGGTAAATGTGTGTGGTCCTTAAGCCCTTTTGATACTCTTTCCTTCATTCGTTCGTTTGCAGCTGGTTAACTTGTAAATTGCTTCGATACTTCCCTTTGTGATGTCGTCCGACATGATTATAGTGCCTCACGAGAAATCATTGAAATTAGGAAGTGCGGTGTTATATGCTCTTCAGTAAAAACCCTTTTTTTTATAACATTACTGTATTTACGTTTTGTGTGATACGTATTATGGTTATTTTAGAACCGAGTCTTGAATGTGAAATGCGTACGGGTGCACGTGTTTTCTGCTCCTGTGCGGTAAGATGGCGAGCTGTGATCGAGAGCGTTCCGTGGTTCCGTGCTCTACGTTCCTTCAGTTTATTTTGTATACAATTACATGTCTGTGAACCATACGAAGCCACAGTGAGCGTAAAGGGAGCCATAGTACATTATGAAACGATGATTTAATGATGGGTATTAATACACGAGTGTGATATCACGATAAGAGCGCGGAACGAGCGAGTATTGTGAACTTCACACGAATGTATTAATACCCATTACACCGAGATTCACACGGTACTTTTTCTAGTTAAACTTCTACACTGAATAGTTTCGTGGCAGTTGATATGCACGATTCAGCCAAGGTCACTTAACCCTACCCTCGCATGCTGCCGCAGGTGGCTGTGGTTACCTTTAAGTAAAATTACTAATTTCATGATATTCTATGCGATTGAATTATACGGGTGTACCTCTCTGTTCGATAATAAAGTTAAAGATAGTTTGTATTGACAATGTTGCATTATATTGTTGTCAATTATAAGGTGACATATAGAACACGTGACGGAGGATGAGGGTATTGAAGAAAAATAGCTTATATATAGAGACCGGAAAAATATGTAGTATAAAACGTCAAAATATGTACATAAATATGTAATGAAAATAGTAAGAATATGTAATAAATATGTAAAATCGGATATAATATGTAATATTAAAATTTACTAATAATAAAATACATTTACGTAATACGAAATTAGATTGATAAAAACTGCTCACTTCACATCATACAACTTTCTCAGCAGTAGTAAAAGCTTCATCTGTTGTAATCCAGGACCGTAGTTTAGCTGCCGGACTAATCGCAATAGAAACCATCGCACAAACTGGCGAGATCTACGACTAGCAAATATACATTGTAGCATCATCATCGAAGTGTTACACGTCAGTGATCGCAAATTTTTTCACCGAAATTAAGGTTACAGATCACAAAATGCGGTGTCAATGATGCATTTGACATCCAGATTTCCCCAAAAATGTAGGGAAAATGCTGATATTTTAAAAAAATACATTTTTTCACAAAAAATATGGAATTAAAGAGAAGAAAATTGATAAAATATGAAAATATATGGTGAAAACGGCGAAATATGTAAAATATGTAATATAGAACTAAATATGTAAAAATATGTAACGAAAAAATTCGATATTGTGTTAGCAGGGCTATGATTCGGCAAGATTACAATTTTGAGAACGGTAAGTAGAAAGACAAAAAATATGTAATTACATAAAAATCCGGTCTCTACTTATATATTATAGGCTTAAATATGAAAGCGGAAAAATACGGAAGAGGCAGTGGTGAATAGCGTGCGGGAGTTCTCACATAGGTACGTTAGTATTAGTTATTTCAAAAGGCGAAAATTCAGGTGTGTGTGATATTAGTAGCGAATGAGGTATTATTCGTCTTCATCTCGAGTAGTTTATCTGCAACTTTTCGAATATTAATTCTAGATACAATGTATTATCTGAAGAAATTGAAAGAAAACTACGCAGCTCGTTGCCATTTGTGAGGTATATGTCTCCATGTAATTTCCTTTAACACAATTCGCCATATGGCCATATGATAAAACGATGCAGATACATTATGCTTCCAAAATTTTTCAGACAACTTCATATTTTTATTACTGATTTTTTATTGAATAATCAGATTGTCACCTATTGCAATTGTCACCCATTATTATTAAACTGACTATTCAATTACAAATCAGTGATGAAAATGTTAAGACGTTTAAAAACTTGAACCACAAGGTATCGGTATGGTTAATGAACACACAGACAAATTCCCAATTATAATAATTAGGGAGCGGATTTTTATGCCCTAATAGTACATTATGAAACAATGCTGTAATGATGGATATTAATTCACAAGTGTGATATTACGATACGAGCGAGGAACGAACGAGTGTCGTAAACTTAACACGAGTGTATTAATACGCATTACATCGAGTTTCATCAATACTTCCTAGAGTAGATGGTGTCTTCTCTAGACGGTGTTGGTTTCATACGGTACTTTTTCTACGGTAACATTTATAAGTTAAACTTCTCCACTGAATTGTTTCGTGACAGTCGACATGTAAGATTCAGCCACGGCCACCTAGTGGACCCCTCTCTACCCTACATCCCCAGGTGTTTTTGTTTTACCAGAGCGTCTGCGAGGTACAACAAAAGTTGCGGCAATAATATTCCAACGTCACCATTTTCACATTTTCTCTCATTTCTGGAAACATCAACACCACCAAAAAACACCATTCACTAAATATTTTAAACTAACGAATTGGCCGTTTTTAAGGACAACGACACGGCAGCAGCAAATAACACAAAATGACTTGCGTTCAGATATCAACGTCACTCAAATCTTCCCTATAATAACTACCACTGTGCTAGTCAAATAGGATTAAAGTGAAATTAAGATTCAATTTATTTTCAATAATATTTCACGTAAAAATTACTAATAATAAAAGAAATTAAAACTGAGAAGCATAATATAAAATTAAATGTAATTTTAATATACGCACTCGAACGAAACATTTACTGCAACGATTCTTAATGATTAACGAAGTGACAATATTTTGTTTGTAAGCGTCTCTGTGATTGGTCAAGAACCTATATCATAATGAAAACTGTATCGAAGTGATTATCATTAAGCAACTGGTTGCAGCCATCCAATGACAGCGTTATACAATGGGAGTAGAAAACAAATCTTGAAATATGATTTTTAAAATATGCATTTATGACCTAAAAATTCTGAAATATGCATTTATATATATATAATTAAAATTAACAATTTTCATTTTCTGTATAAACCTTTCTTGATAAAATTCAGGAGAAGCATGCTAGGAATGAAAAAATAATATTTTGTGCAAACATAGTATAAACTAACTTACTTCTCGGGAGAAATAATTGAAGTAAATATGCACATTAGGGAAGTACCTTTTTCTGCCTGGTTAAATATATATATATATATATATATATATATATAAAATGTGTATATATATATTTATATATATGTATATATATATTTATATATATGTATATATATAATCTATAGAAAAGAAAAAAGAAAGAAAATTGTGACAAGCTTTGCGAACAATGAACGCTCACAAAGAGATTCTATGAAAACACGAAACGTTTTCTTTGTTTTAACGAAATATGCAAAATATGCTCCCATAATTAACAGGAATATGCCCCATCAGGAAAAATCGATCAAGAATACACAAATATGCACTAACAAATTAATCTACAAAGCATCCAGTTATAACCAAATGTCAAGAAATTACTCTTAACTATGCCTTGAAGCAATGGAGAAAAAATGCAAAATCATAGAAATCCGCTCCCTAATAATAATAAACTAGTAGTGCTACAGAATGGCACAGACTTTCCCCTATTAGTTTTCTATTTCCTTCGGTCTCGGCTAGCTATTCAGACTTGCCACATACTCTTGGCAGCTGCCATCTATCGTCATCATCTCGTTTTTTTTTTGTTTTTTTTTTTTTGACATTTTCTTAATAATTCGGTTTCCTAAAAGTAAACGGAAATATTATTTTAAGAATATCAAGAAACAGTAAAACCTTGTTTAAAATGGCAATTTTCTCTAAAACATTTGCAGCCGTTTTTAAGAAAATGGAAGGTTTGAGAGCTCCTGAAAATTCGAAATTTGAAGATCTTTTTCACATAAAATTTTTGAGTTTTCGAAAAACTTCATTTGAAGTCATTTAAAGCACATTAACTCACAAGTACAATAGTGTTTACAAATTTCTGGAGTGTGCAAATTAATGGAGTGAGAGATCTTTTTAAAAAATACATTTGTTTAATTTTTGAAAAAAGCAAAAAATACCCCAAAATGAACTTAACGGCATATTAGAGAGTGCAATTAGCACTATCCTTTCGAAAAGTTTGAAGAACAAATTTGGAGCTATTTACGAGAAAATGGCGTTTCAGCGTTTCTGAAAATGCGGAATTTTGAGCTAGTTTTCACAAAAAACGGTTGAGTTTTCAACAAACTTTATACGACATTATTTAAAGCACATGTACTCCTAAATACACATTGCCGCTAATATAATTATTGACGTCGTGAGAGACAAGTAAAAAAATTACATGTTTGTAATTTGTGAAAAATAAAAAGAATAGAGCAACATGAAGTTTATGGCATCTCATAGAGTACATTAGGCACCATCCCTACCGAAAGTTTAAAGAAAAACATTGGAGCCGTTTTTGAGAAAATCTTGTTTTTGTAATTTTTTAAAATTGCACAAATTGCATGCGATATAGCGCGAAACTTACAAAATGTTTCAAAAAATGTACAGGACCTTAAAGAAAGAACCCACTTTGGAGAACAAATTTTAATTGAAGGAAAAATCTCTACCTTCAGTTATGTAGTTGGAGAAATATGCCGAAAAAAATTCAAACATTTGCAATTTTTGAAAATTCAAAGTTAACCGTGAAAATCGGACCTAAGGAAATAAGTGCATTTTACTCTATTCTTACAAGAAATTTTAAAAAAAATTGGGGTCGTTTTTGAGAGGTTTGAAAATGTCCGGGGAGCTTCATGTATAGTACCCCCAAATTTTGAAGAAAGATTTTCAAAATCTCAAAACTTCGACTAGAGCCAGATGAATAAAGGTTTCTTCAATTTGGAAAAAATCCTACAAGTGGTTTAGGCGTTAGTGGTGTTCACAGACTGAGTGACGGACGGACGTTTTGCTTTCGATTGGTTTTTCGGTATCAAGGACCCACAAAACGGTTTCTGGCTACACCACGTGTTAGGGGATTTTTTTCTAAATTTAGCAACTGGTTTTATCCACTTTTTCGTTATCACGGCCCGGCAATGAATTTTTTTCCGTCGAAAATTGGCCATTTTTTCGCGCAGCATTACATAAACTTTCCCTGTACTACATATATCACTCCGTGTATATACATACGTATACGGGAAAGTAAAAAGTACTTTTAAGAATGTACGTTTTTGAATCAAGGGCCTTTCATTTAGAAGAATATCTGAAATGTGCATAGGACTGATCAAAATCGCCGAGAAAAATATAATTTTATGACTTCTTAGTATTGTTTGTCATATTGTTTTTAAAAACAATATATCATTATTGTTAATTATTGTACTTAAAATTTCAAATTTAATATATTGTTATATATAATGTATATACTATATTGTTATTCTTATTATTATTTATTAATAATATTTATTAATAAAATAAATATTCAAAGACATAATTATATTGGGAAGTACAATAATTATCCGAGAACCCATTATACTTTACAGCCTAGGGTCCAAAAGCATGTTACGACAGCCCTGAGTATGACATTGCAAAAGTTGTTAATGTAGACCATATTATTGACAAATTGGCCTCGGAGAAAGCCAGAAAAGTAAACTTTTAAGAGATAATATGATGTCTAAATGAGCTCTTATAGTACGTATTGTTTCCCTTCTTACGTAATCGTAAGTAAGAATTAATTGTATACTTAAATGTATACATAACTTAAATATTTCAAAGTTATTGTGTTGTTTCTCTTCCCAGAAAATAAGTCTTGGAGCCGCAAATTTTAAATCTTGCCAGGAGAGCTCATGACCCTAGCTACGACTTACACTCACAAAGGCTGACATTACAATTTCTTAGCGAAGAAATCGAATAGGTTACGTACTCAGAAATACTTTGGAGAACATTTGTTGCATCTCGTAATTATTAGTTGAAGTACTATTAAAATTATATTAAAATCGGCGAAATTAGCGAAAAATGCTGAAAATATGTCGGGAAAGGTTAAAAAATAACTGATTAGTCGAAACCGCAGAAAAATGCAAACTAATATAAAAATGGGTCATTTCCTTTTGTCATAACATACAATTAATATATATACACTAAAATATACATTGTTCTAAAGTAAAAAAAAGACATTAAAATCCGCCTGTTCTCATTATCAAGGTCAACGTGCTTCTCGATCGATATTCGCGGCGCACATCGATACGTTTGCGTGCAGAGCCACGTGAGCGGGGAACTCCCTTTGTTGACTAGTCTCCAACGTTGCCGCGCTGACAGACACTGACCAGGACACTGACGTGGTTGTGACGCGAGCAGAGGACGTGAGGTCACGAGAAAGTGAGCTTCCTCTCGTTCCTCTCAGCGTACAGGCATACAAGCTGCATACGAACGTAATGTTTACTGTTGTTTACAACTTCTCTTCAATAATAAGCGTTACTGCCTAGGGATAACTGCCGCCACTGCCCTCGACAGTCACTCGGGTCATCTGGAGATAACCCACGTGTGCTTTTAGTGCACTTAGATACAGCCAGCGAGAAAAGGTAAGGTTAATATGCTGGTTAGCATTGATGTATTCGTGTTCTTGTATTTCACTACCAATTTGCACTATAAAATTCATCTTTTGCACATTGGTTTCACTTTTTGCATATCCTACTCGATCTTTTGCAGTAGAGTTCACCCTTTTGGCTCACGAAATTCATCCTTTTGCGAACACTTTTATTGACAAGTTTGTGGAAGAGCATATTATATCAAATATGTATTTATGTCATGAAATTGAATGTTTTGTATTGGCACAAGTAAGCTAGTTACTGCAAATAGGTTAACTGAGTAAATTTTGACATACTACATATATAATTAATGACATGATAATTCTTTGTGTTGATTAATCGTTACAATAGTTTCCCCTATGGCAGTGACAAGTAATTTTATATTCTACACATAATGTTCAGTAATATGGATAATTTATTATTTTAAAAACTGGTGAAGTAATCAGCTGAAGCATGTCTGTGATCCAAAGAATCAAGACAGGTTGTTTATCTTTAATTTTTATATTTAAATGTACTTACAATTCCTCCTGAATTATTGGCAAGGAGGATCGTCCTCAGATGAAATTACTGCACATATATTATATTTCAATTTAATAATTCAAAAGGAATATGAATTATTGAATTTTTAATTTAATTTCTTTATTTTAAGTAGTATGGTGTATAACATTTCCGTTGCAAGTATTTTACGAAGATTGGAGTAGATCTGCGAGGCATCATGATTTAATTCTGGATCACTTTTGTACCAAAGTTAAAACTATTTTACTATAAGGATGGACATGTATGAAATTTTACTAGGAATATTATTTAAAACATGATAAAGAGGTCCTTCAAGTAGTTTTCATGAGTTTGTGTGTTGACGATAAATTCAAATATGTATTTTAAAATATTGTTTTAGCGGTGCGCTTCCTTTCTATTCTGGATATTCATTTAAAAAAAATTGATTCATCTCCTTCAAGTGACATGGCTTAATAAGCAGATGTGATTGTTGATTATTAATTGAAATTTAAGTAGGCGTTAACATGATTGTTGGTAATTTAATAATTAAGTCACATAATGTTTTCAAGTGAGTCATTAACTATATATACTTTAACTAGATCTCTCGCATATTGAATTCCACCCTCTTCCGTATCCTTCCGTTTCCATGTTAAGAGGAGAAGTTGTTAATGAAATGTATTAATTTGTTTAAAAATGTATAAAGGTAATGTCTTTATAGAATATCAAATAAAAATTAAAAACAATGAAATTGATGTTTGAAACAAATTTTGAATAAAGATTTATTCAGTAAACTAGACAAATGGTTTTGGAACAATTCACAACACTTCCTTTAAAACAATATTTGAAGTAGCCGATCCCCTGTGGATGATATTGCTAAGGCAGTAGTGTCGTAGTGATCTTGGACTGAAGGATCTGGGCGGGTTCAAGTCCCACCTTCTAATAGTTCTACCACTACTTAAGCTATAATCTGTGCTATCAATAATTGAAAATATTAGGGATTTAAGATATTGAAAAATTAAACTTTAAGTCTGAATTTTTTCGCTTAATTTTAATTTGCTGAATGGATCATTCAATAAAGTTGTGTGCTTGTAAGACTGAAGTTTAACATAGGTTGCATTAATTGCAGAACGTCATTTATATAAACCTGTGTCATTACATTAAAAGCTACATTAGAATATTTTAGGTGAGAATAGTCTTCTGTATATATTGAATAAGGTGGAAGAAAATATGAATTCTTGAGGGACTACAAGTAGCATTGAATGGTATCTTGATATAGAATTATTAACAGAAACTCTCAAGGATCTTTCAGAAAGGTGGCTATTTTAGTAAATAATGTGAAGTGTCTTATTGGTGAAATTAATGCAGTAAACCTTGATGGATTCGTTGGAATGTTTAGGTCAAGCAGGAAGAGTGCCCGAGTCCCTGTGTTTTTTTTCTGAAGAAATCCATATTTCTTCTGTACTAGTCTTAAAAATTGATTACTTGTGCAATGGCTTCCTTTCATTATACTAATTATTTGTGATTAGTTAATTTTAATCTTCCATGGAGAAGTCAAATAATTTGTGGAAATATATTTTTTAACCATTCTAAGAAATTATTATAAATTAGATGGAGAACAAATGTGTTTCCAAATCATGAATGTAGAATTTTGTCCTAGCAAGAATCTGTATGAAGAGCATTAGAAGCCAATGGAGGTAAAAGTAATTTTTCTTCGTTTCATTTAATTGCATTATGGGAAGATTTTTATTTGAATTAAGTTTGGAAAAACTATATTTGTATTCTTTGTATCTTTGCTGCTGAAGCTTTTTATCTCTTGTGATTTTATTAAATTTAATTTTGTGACCATGGCTGTGCATTGAATGCATCACTCCTCAGATGAGGTTTCGGTTTAATTAGATTCAATACAGTCGACTCCGGTTACGGTGAACTGGGATGTAGTGAACCCTCGGTTATAGTGAACTTAAATCACTGATCCCGTTTCACTTACATTGCTTGAGTTAGAAGATTTGGTGATAGTGAAAGTGAACCTCGGTTTTAGGAAATACAATGACCTGGAAACTAATTCCCTCCTGAAAAAGAATATATCACCTCAGTGCCACAAATTCCAACATTAAGTAGCTTGAATAAAATATTGGTTAAAGGTCACAGTTGAATGAATTCTCTTCTGAGATGATGGTAACAGACCCGAAATTAGGATCTTACTGATGACCTCATTTCATTTATTTTCACCGCGGAAACAAAGGCCATGTCCTGCGTGACAGAAGACTGGAAGACAGTGGACAAAGCAGAATCAAGTATGGAGAGAGCATGAACTCTGGAGGATCTAGAGAAATTACTAATGTAAAATGTGCGATGCAAACAGTTGAAAATAATTGATTTTTTTAAGGACAAATAAAGATATTGGAATTTTCAGTTTAAGTTTTTAATGTATTTTGCTGTATCTCTAAAACAATAAAATTAATCATTGTGGAGAAATTCTATTTCATTTTATAATCGGATATAGTGAATCTGATATAGTAAACCAAAAATGTTAGTCCCCAGAAATTCATTAGAACTGGAGTCGACTGTCATTTCCTTGTTATTTGTTTTGTTTTAAAAAGGCTTTCACGAATGCACTGTTGATGAAGTTATGTTTAGTATGCTCAGTCTTAATAATATAATACTTGAGCATTTTCTGAGAAAATACAATGCAGCCACTGAACCAGAAAAAATCTGTATTTCATTGCTCTGGAAAAGTCAGGGACGAATCAGGGAATTTGTTGAAGAATTGCTGGAAGTCAGGGAATATTTTGAGACGGTTGTAAAACTAAATATTCTTCCTTAAAAACATTAGTTCAGCATTATTTTTTCCTCAATTTTTATTTGGTGAGAAAATATTGTCAATTTGTACTTTGTCACTGCAAAATCAGAGAAATGACCAATTTGTAGGGAGTTAATTTAATATTTTCTTCCAGTAGTGTGAAACTGCAAATCTTATCAGGAAAAAATTGAACGGGAAAGCTGCAAAAAGTCAGGGAAATTTGTTCCAAGAAATGAGTGGCCACCCTGAATTATGAATTATAAGTTTTTGCAACTTTTCCCCAATTTGACTTAAAACTGTCAAAACTGTAGATATTGAAAAACAACTATATGTTGTGTTTTACAATCCTTATTTTGCAGAATAGATTGAATTTTAAAAACCCTAATTTTTGAATAAAGAAGATCCAGAAATTTGAAACAAAATTAAACTTTACTGTGGAGGAAGAAATAATGCATTATTTTCTCATATAGGCATACTACGGACAAAGAATCAAGTATTGGAAACGCTGGAGCAAAACATGGCAATTTTTCGACAGCAAAACTAGATTTGTGGGTTCCTAGGAACAAAATGGTGGAATATTATTGTTCCTGTTTGTGATCTTAACATCCTTTAACACATTGAGTAATCAGAATGCAGACTACTGTGGTTGTTATTTGCATCAGAAGAGGCAGAAAAAAATGATTGGCAACAGTTATTTCAAGTGTTGAAATAGACAATAATTTCATACTTGTTAAAGATAATGGTTTAAGTCACTAATGTTTTAAAATGTATAATTATGTTATAACAGAACCTTGAAGCTCAAATTCTTAATAAAACAGTTTAAAGTACGATAAATTGTATGTGTAAAAGTTGTTTTCATATTGATACATACTGCCTAGTTCAAAATGTGTACAACAGCCTTTTTCACCTTTATCTTGGGATCTGAAATGATGGATTTAGAGACTAAAAATTGAATGTTTCTTAATAACTCAGGAATAATTGAGGACATTTCTGGAATAAGGGCATCTAGGAGCAAACAGTATGCAAATTTTTGGTAATGGTTTGTGGTGGAATTCATGTTACTTGTATGAATAAAACATGTTACGAAGCAACATGTGTTTAGAGTTATTTGATGATCTGCAATTGTTTCAGTGAGTCGAGTTATTGTGTCTATTCCTATTGATAGAACTTATGATGTATCAAAGATTTTCATTATAATAAACTAATGAAATATAGAAACACTTTTTATTTACAACAATTTGATAGCAAAGCGTGCAGCATTCAATTTGAATTGTAAAAAGGCTCAGCAGAAGAAGTGAAAATGTATGGAATCATTTGGAAGGATAGGATTGTTGACAAGTACGAATTATGCTTTATGAAGTATGAAAATGGTGGCTCTTATTAAGTCAAAACATTTATATTATGATGTCTTAATAAATGATGAACCAGAGAAGAAAGGAGATGATTCTTCAATGAAAATCTTGAACTAATGGAACAAGATAAACAATGAGGTATGTGCGTTAATTATTTTAACTTTATCTGCTGATCAAGTGATGGAATGTTGTGGTATAGATAATGCTAAGGAATTATGGAATATATTAAAAAAGAGACATGAAGGTGCTGTCAGTCAGAGAGAAAAGCAATTGATAATTAAATTTGTGCAACCAATGGGATTACTGAGAGAGCTAACAATGTTATTGGATATGGTGAGAATGATGCTAATAGATGCAGGACTATCATCAAGATTTTTGGCTGAAGCTATTTGGACTGCCGCTTATGTACATAAAGTTACTGCTACGAGAAGTAAAATGAAGGTACCATTGGAATTGTGGACCAAAAGGAAACCATCAATACAACATTTTAGAGTATTTGGATGTAGAGCATATTATAAGAATGATGATCCAGAAAAAAATTGATAAAGCAAAACAAGCTATATTTATTGGTTATTTGAAAAATAGAAAAGCTTATCGTCTTTTTGATGTAGAAGATAAAAGAATTCATGAGAGTAGAGATGTAATATTCCTAGAAAACGAGAAAGAATTAATAAAAGAAGAAGATTGTTTTTTAGAAAATTTTAATTGGTTTGCAATTTCTAATAATAAAGAATCATTGACTAATGAAGAAATAAATATTGAAATATAGAAATGTTGAGGAAGCTGAAGAAATAATTGACAAAAATGTTCAAATATTTTGTGATTGGAGTTTAAATAAAAGAAGTGATGAAGAAAAGAGGAAATTCTGAAAGAACGGGTCATAGGGATATAATGGAAAGTAATTTCACTGATGATAAAACTGAAATAAATTTAAGAAGATCTAGTAGAGAAAGAAAACCTGTTTCAAGATATAATGCTGCTGAAATGTCACATGAAAATATTCCTAATTTTAACAATATACCTTATTTTATGGATGAGGCTAATATGTTTAAATGAAATGCATTAACTTTGTGTTCCCTATCTCTTAGAAGTTGGTGGGTTGCCACATGTTTTTGTTGAAAGTGAAATCGAGTGTTTGGAATTACACTATTATCTTTGAAATATTTATTCAGTAGTTTCAGTTTTAATTTCAAATATTTTGGACAAAGAAGATAGTAAACTAACAGACCTGAAATTTGATGGTTATCATAGATCTTTTTAACGTTTGGTGAAAGGTAATATTTTATTTAATTATTAAATATTAATTTTTTTTCCAACCTTCTGGCAATTTTTCTATTTGTAGAGCTGATTTTTATAAATTTGAATGAGAAGCAATGGTATTTTCACCGAAAGATTTTGTGGTTTTGTTAATTGTGCTGAAAGGGTTTTGTTGTGTGTAATTGTTTGATTATTTTTCAAGTTTCAGAAGGGGAAATAAATCTGATACATTGTGGTACAGCAAATATTTGTTTTTAGTTTCCTTGATTCAGCAATTAAATTCAGCATTAACTATATAATTTGAAGTGAGTGAAGTTTGAAAATGTGTGGCTAGTATATCTGATTTTTGTAGACCTGATTACATAGTAAGAAACATAACTTTTAGAAAAAACAAACAAACAAACAAAATAAACTTTTAAAATAGGAATATTACATTTGTCTTGACAAATTTTTGCAATAGTAGACCAATGCTTCCTACATTGTGAATGAATTGGGATCATAAAATTTTTATAGTCGTTGAAACCTAATCAAGCCAATTTTGTAAATATTTTGTAAATTTATTGACTTTATTTTTTACCGTTCCCTTATCTTCTAGTAATTGAATCTTCTAAGATTGAGCACTTTAAATTTTACAAGATCAAGTATTTTCAAATGAATTGTTTCTTGTTTTATTTAAAAGGATGTTTGTTATTTGTGTTTTAAAGAATTTATAAATTCAGAAATATAATGTTGATCAGTTATAACATTTGAGGGATATTTAAAACTAGCAAAATACCACTTTTGTCAATTCAAAAACTGCTCTTTGTAGATCATCTTCAGAATCTGTAATGATTGTTTAATTTTTAGCGTATAAGATTGTAATTGTAAGACAAATCTATCTTTTTGTCTTTCCTGATTTCTTTCCTGTTTAATTTTCTTCCTCCATTTTCTCACTAAGTGGTTGATTCATATGTTGAAGAAAGTAGGCGACAGACCACATCCCTGTCTTAGGCCACTGCTGGTTGTTATTGTTGCTGACTTTTGTCCATGTCTTAACATTATTTTAATATTGGAGATTTCATATAAACTCTTAATTGCATTTAATAATTGTTTTGGAATTTTCTCCTCTTTCAGTATTTTCCAGAGTTTCTGTCTGGTAAAAATATTTAATGAATTATAATGCGATTCTTCAAATTATTCTGTTTACAATTTGTAATGTGCAATTTTTTTTCTTTAAAATTTTGTCTAATTTTTTTCAACTATGTGTGTCTGGATCTACCCCTCTTTCTTCTTACATGAGGAAATCATTCTAAAATTTTCTTGGGTAGAAGCCATTCCTTTCACATGCCCATACCATTCCAATTGTTTGTATTTAATGAAATGTTAAATTGTGTCTCTACAAATTTGTTTTTGGTCTGTAATCATATTTCTTATTTTGTCTAATTTAGGTAGGTTGCTCTTCCCAAAAAACTGAATTCCAGTTCTAATAGCTGGAATAATGAATATAATCATGAACATTCAATTTTTAGTCCTTTTTGACTGTTCCTTTTAAATTTTCCAGTATTCTCTTAGACACTTCCAGTGTTCCTGGTCTTCTCAGCATTTAAGCTCATTATGTTTTTCTTTAAAAATTGTTTCAAATTCTGTCAGCTTTAATGCTTGTAGCATGTGTTTTGAAATGTACATTCCCATCTGAAATATGACATAATATTCTGGAAAGCTCATTCTCTGGTACCCAGTCTTTTAGATTGCAGAAAAAACTTATTTGAATAATAACAAAATGTCATACACATGATTCCTGCAAGCATTTCTTCATTGAGCTTGGAATTTTATACCATGGTTATTTATTAACAAATCAGTAGTTTTTGTCAAAAGTGACTTAACAGTGGGAACATTTTTTCATGCAATACTGATATTTATAATTACAACACACATTGTAGAAATCAGGTATAAGTATCGACATCCTAGTACACGAAATCCAGATGCCAGATGACATTAAAAAATTAAAATCAAGACACTTTAAGTTCAAAGTAAAATCTTTTCTGTTGCATAACTGTTTCTATACAATTAGAGACTATTCCGGCCTTCAAAAAAGAAAAATAATATTTATTTTAGTGATGTTATATAATTCATTAGTTTACATTTTATAATCATTCTTTTAAAAAATCTTACTATACCACTATACCTGTACATAACAAGCAATATTATACTTCAGCTTCTGTTATCAATGACCCCCATCTCAATCAGGTTTTTGTGTAGTTTCCCTGATCCATTGAGCAAATGCTGAGATGGCCTGTTGTTTTGCTTCTGGATATGAATGTAATTTCATTATGCATACGTTTAGTTGAGCTTTGCTTTTGCTATTTGTGGTTTTATAATACTCTGGTTCTGGTAGGAGTAGAGCTGAGGGTATGTGCTACTATTTTCTTATAAATACTAGGACTCAATTCTGTAGTTTGTTTAACAATGCAAAACAATTTTCTGTATCTCAGGAAGCAAAAATTTATTTTTTCAAATGATTCTAACTTTGCTTTGTTGGTACTTTTATTCATCATTTAATTATTTATGGTTAAAAGGTGGAGAAGAGTTTACAGGGCTCGAGAAAATGTGTGCCGATTGTACTTCTCCCCATATGTCGTATACGTTTTTTATTGTTCTGTGATAAAATAAAGCAAATCAAATTTACCTGGATGTAGTCTTCCTCTTTGCATATAATTAAATACTTTACTTGGGAATCTGTCTTCATTCTTTTTATATGTTCTTGTCACTTGTGATATTTCTCAATTTATAAAACAATGTTTATAGCGTAAGTGTCTTTCAAATCTCTCTTTTTTTTTATCTTGGCTCTCGTTGATATTTTAAAAATTGACAAAAATATCTCATTTCAGTGGCTTTGTTGTTTTAATATGCATGTTTTGCTACTGTAAAATAAGTTAGGTTTTGCAACAATATTGTGTAGTCTTATCACCATCTCTATATTCATATTTTGAGATAGAGGCCGACCACTGAAGAGGTGGCAACATTAGGAACACTTGGAAGACTAATAATATACCAAGAATACTGCAATAAACCAATAGAAACAGGCTATAAAGCTTAATTTTGGCTCAGTTCATAATGATGATGCCGATGACAATATAATCTTTCAGTTGATACATACAGAGAACCGTACTGATAAAAAGGGCAGACACTTATTGACATGCCCTCATATTAAAAGTTCAAAACAAATTTTAATTGATAACCAGAAGGGATAATGTAGCTAAATAGCAATATTTGAAGATACAAAACAAGTGATATCAGTAGACCTGAAGCAAACAAACAGAACTGAATAGGGATATGCTATTTTGTTGTCTAACAATCATGCCTTATTCAGTAAGGGGAGTCAATCAAAGTTCATATTCAATCAGTTGTGTAGGAAAAAGTTGTCTTTAGAATAGAACACTTTTTCCACTTGCCACTTATAAACAATCTTTTTAATGTAATCCTAAGGATACTAAATGGTTGCTGTTGGAAGCTTATTGTATAGATTTACACTATTGTAGAAGCAAGTTTCTTAGGCTGCATTAATCTGCATTGCATAATTCAATTTCAGTTTCTGCCTAGTTCATGAATGTTGGACTTTCAGTTATACATTTGAAAGTTATCATTAGACATGGGATATTTAGGCAGTAAAGAAATCGGCTTTTAGGCACCTAAAAAGGTACTGAAAATGTCAAGAATAAGGCGAAAAAAGGCACTGTCATAAATAACATTCACAATCAAATTAAAAATTATTTGTAAATCTCCATACATATTTACACCTCTTCTACATTTTATTCTTAATAGTTTCCATTGCAATATATTACCAGTAACTTTTCAAGGATCACAATTTCTAATCTACAATGATTGGGAGACAAAATCAGTATGAATACAGGGAAGGATTTCTGAACATGTACTGATGTGTCTGGCATATATTTCAGAAGTCCAAAATTAACAACACTGAAATCTTCTGGGAATTTACATTTACTTCCACTCAAAAGGTATCCTAGGTGTATTGTCAGTCGACCATTTTCTCAGAACATAGCTAGTATTTATGAAATATGGAAATGAAGAAAAATATGTGGATATACTTTCAAGAATTCTATCTTATTTCAAAATACAAATACGTGAATTGAAAGTTTTGTTATGAATGGTCATGTTGGACCATGGCCAATTTATGATATCTTAGCATTGTATATAAAAATAATACATAAAAGGAAAAAACATACAATAATTCTAAAGAAAAGGCATTTATGCAAAAAAAGGCAATGGCATTTAACATATAATAATTCTAAGGAAAAGGCATTTATGTTAAAATAAGCAAAAATAAGCATTATAAAGCTTCGTCATATGTCATCGTTTGTCATGATTCATGCACATTTATTATCAGCCTTTAAATAAGTTTGCTAAAAAAAATTGGCTTTTCCCTAAATATCCGATGTCTAGTTATCATGAATGAAAAGGAGAGAATCATCAACATATAGTCTATAAAATGTATTTTAATTTACATGAAGATTGGTCTACTTTGATTCATTAATCTTTTTGTTCTATATAATACTAATTGCTCCCTTTTGAGATGAAAGTATGTTCTGGGCATCCCCCCCCTCCATGTGAAAGCCATATGATGTGCGAATGTGGAATGTTATTTGATTTAAGTACGATTTTCACAGTATCTTAAGGGAACCAAGACATCCATAAGTAATTGATTCTGGAGAGTTTGGAAGTGATTAAAGGTTAAGTTCCAACTTGATAAAAGACAGTTTGTTAAAACAGTATATTTACATACATCACCAAAAAAAACCAGTTTCATTTGTTATAATACATTCTTGACCAATTAAAAAGAACATTTTTTTGTATTTTTCTTTATAGATATTTACATCATTGATAATGTGAAGATGACAAGCAAAATTTGTCCCTACATGGTTTAACAAATAAAACTGTTTTTATGTACATAAATTATTTTAACAAACTGTTTTTAATGAAGTTGGGACTTACTCTCTAACATGAATGAACAACAGGTAGTTATTACAAATATAATTAAATTTAGAACTGACTTTGTTGCTATAAAATTTCCAAGACAGCTTTGGATCAAATTAAAATCCTAATAAAGTGACCTGTTTGTTTTTGTTGGTTATTTCCTATGTTTGAGTTTTTTAATGTTTGAGTTTTTGATCTTTCAATAAAAGATCAGTAGGCAAAAGTCATTTTGCAATATTCTTGGAGTAGATAGAATTTCTGGTTGCTCTCTATTTTAATGTTGTACTTTCAATGTAGTATCCACTGTGCAGAGGATGTTGTATTATATGTTACCTGAAAGATTGTTTTGTAGTTTAACTTAGGATATTGCTCCTTTATATATTTTTAAAAGTTATGATTATTTTGTTGTTAATTTTGGTTTCTTTTAAAACTTCTCATAACTTGGATAACGCTACATATTTTTTGCTTTTTGTAAATCAACAAACAAAATTCTTCTCATTTCCGACTCCATCAAATTTCTTTATTAGGTATATAAATTGTTTAATACGTACATTGGATGACACAAAAGACCAATTTAATTTCTTGCTGGATTGTCTAACAGTGCATCCCCAAATTTTATATTTACAATTTCAATATCCAATAAGGAGTACTTGGTTATTTTTACTGTTAAATACCATATTTCTTTACAAGATGTTAATGGGAATGATGCTTTGAAATTCAAAGAGGAATTGAGAAAATGTGAGGTTGATGTACCTCCATTACAGTGCACAATATTTGTAGGGAAAAGAGTGGCAAATTCTCAGTGCACTTTTTTTATTATTATTTTTTTTATTATTACTATTATTTTTTATTATTATTATTATCATTATTATTATTATTTCCATTTTAGGCATAGAAAAATATATTTTACTTCAAATAAATTGTGATATTATCAACAGGTTTTCAAACCTAAAATTTCAACTAAAGCAATTACTACATATTATTAGTGTGTTATTAAAATCAGCACGAAAATAAACTAGAATAGAATTTATGTGTGATTATAATTATATATTTTCTGCCTTGTAATATTGAAATAAAAAGTCAGTAAATTGAACGTGCGTGTGTGTGGGGGGGAGAGGGGCAAATTACATAAATCCGCCACTGTGGGTGAGTAAAGCAAATTGCATTCAGTGATTAGATTTTGTCACACTGAAATAAAGAATTGTGTTTTTAGAATTCAGATGAAGGTTGAAATTTGGCTCTGAAAAGAGACGCATGGTATGCACGGCACAATTTTAATGCAGAACTGGCCCCTCAACATTTTGTGCTTAGAGTAAAGCTGTAAAGTAATTATGGCTTAGTACTTCAAGAATGTCTGTGCTTAGTGATGCCAGATGCCTTTAACTTATTACTCCCGTATGCCATGGTATAACCCACTAACATTTAAAATGAACCACCAAACTATTAAATAATTTAAAAACACTACACAGATTACAAGTAATAGTAAAGTGGTTTTAAATATATATATTAAGAATATCTTAAAATAAGGGGTAGTAAATATAAAAAACAATTCAAAATTATGAAATTTAATTTCTGTGTTATGTGTAATTTAAAATCACAGATCTAGTAGAAACAGATTTTTGTATAAGAACATAATAACGAATTAAATCAAATTGACTTTGCAATATTCAATCTGCTATGCATTCTTATTTCGGACATAAAATTAACATCACTTACATCAATGTTTTGTGACTCGCAGTACACGTTTTCATTGTTAAACATTTTAACATTAACGAAGTTCATATAAAGTGGTGACAACCACCAAACAAGTCACTCATGCTTACACTTAGTTATATTTGAATAAATACATCTGGAATTGTCATAGGGAATAATTTTTGTGTTGTGATACAAAATGGATATTCAATAATAGAGATAATCAATTATAAATCAATTTTTGTTCTGAAAAACAGTTCCAAACTTTTTCTTAATTTTTTCTCGAATAGAGCAAAGAACCTTGATAAAAATGGGCAGGTCCCATTTTCGGTGAACTCTGAAGTTCAAAATTTACAAAATATTAACACTAGAACTACAACATTAATGATATTTTTTTCTTAATGAAATATTTTCTTTAACACTAGATCTTAAAATAATGTAAATGAGCATTTTTTTGAATTTTTGAAAATGAAAATGCAATTGTTCAACTTCGTTTTACTTTCTCGCCACGGAGTAGAAAGAAATGTAATGTTGCGCGAGAAAACGGCGAATTTTTTGCAGAAAAACTCTTGGTTATCGTGTCCTGGTAAAGAAAAGGCGGATAAATCCAGTTGCTAATTTTAGAAAAAATCGTCGAACACGTGGTGTAGCCAGAACCCATGCTTTTTGGGTCCACGACTGCGAAAAATCCATTGACGGCAATATGTCTGTCGATCTGTCCATTTGTGAACAACGCTAGCGGCTAAATCGTTCAGCCGATTTTCTCCAAAAGTGATGTCCGTAATCGATATGGCTGATGCCATGGTCCCCTGAATTTGAAATCGATATTTTAATTTTGGGAGGTACTTTACATGAAGCCCCTGGGACATTTTCCAAATTTTCAAAAAAATGGCTCCATCACTTTTGATTCAATTTTGTTGTTGGATAGTGTAAAGGACATTCAAGAGAATGTTGCAGGTCTCGTGTTCGTTGAATATCCAGATTTTTCGAAAATTGCAAAAGTTAAATTTTTTCCGGCGTTTTCCTACAGCTACAACTATGAAGATAGCGATTATTTTCGTTAATGAAATCTATTCCTTAAAGATTGTGAAATAAGGTCACGTACAATTTTCGAAAATTTGAATACTTTCCGCATAGTTTTGCGTGAAAATAAGGCGAGAAAGTACCTGCTGTTTTAGCACCACTAGCTTAAAGCGCTGGGAAAGTTCCGTTTAGCTGGGAGGCTGTTGGAGGAGGGTAATGTTATTGGCTTGGTTACTTTAAGAAGTCGAGTTCAAATCTCAGCGTGGAGAATACTTTTTGTTGGTGGGAATCTCTTGCAAGTTCGTGTAGTATTACTTTGCTTTGCCATTACAAATACCAGGGTCAATATTCCGTAAGTCATGGAAACTATGGAATATCTTTCGAAAATGGTACAATGTGGGAAATCACGCTGTGCATCCAACCCATCACGTCCGACAGCCAACGTAAATTCAATGCCAACATAAAATTGAGCTCATATACAGGCGTTAACAGCACTGGATAAAATGAAAAACACGCAATGGAACTCTGTGTACATACATTGCCCCGGCTGTGTCCCAACCGGGACAAGCTCTACGTTTCCCGGCATGTGTAGTAGTGTAGTGAATGTTAATGTGTGGTAAGGGGTGAGGATAGAACAAGGAAGAGGAAGGAATGCTTGCGCTTGGTCCATGGTCAGTTTTGTAGGGTATTCGGCTGGTACTGATCGGAGAAAGCAAGGAAAACTACGATCAGAGCAGCCGGCCGCTAGAATTCTCCTCCAGACAGCGAGAGAAGTCGAGCAGCGACGTAAATCCTGCTCTCTCATTCTGAATCAGTGAAAAACTACTGATTGACAGTGACTATTCACTGATGGTGTCAGTTATAACCCTGCCACTGACAATCAGTGAATTAAACTGAACAAATCAATGAAAATTGGGTTCAGTTTTTGAATCAGTGAAACTTCACTGTTTGAATCAGTGAAGACGACTGAACGATCAGTGAGCGATGGTGGCGCGGCACGTTTACCTCTGACGACCAGTGAAATGCTGGCGGTCATTATGAAAAGGTTTGCATATTCGCTGATTGTCAGCGAAACTACCCATTTCGACTGAAGAAATCAGTGACTTCGGCTCTCACTATTTGAATCAGTGACAATTTCACTGATTCAGATTCAGAGAGTGCCACCGTCGGGACAAGAATCCCAGGACTTTCCGGTCAGAGGCACTGCAGTGACATCAGTTAATGCCCTGAGTCTTTCCGGTCAAATCCCTCCAGATTGACATGGCTGGTTTCGTACCACGTTCGCTTCTGCACCTCTGTTAACTGATGTACCCAGTTTGAACACTTGTTGCGCACCTTCAATTCCTGTCGTAAGATGCGGGAAACTGTTCCCTCGACATATCCTTCTGTCATTAATTCCTGCACAGTCCAACGTCGGTCCTCTGGTAAATACTGTTGATTAACAGCTAGGACATGGCAGAACAGGCAGACATGGGACGTCGTCTTCGTGGCAGTTCTGCAGTTTCTGCGCGTCCCTGTCTGAAAGCCTCCACCCAACGTGCAACTGTTCGATAGGGCAATGTCTTACCCGCCATAACATCTCGTTTTTCCGCATGACCCTGTCTAGAAATTTTTGCTACCGAGAAAAGCAATTTTTAATTACGATCGCTAATCTAATCTGCTTACATCTATCCTGTAGCACGACCAAGTTTAGATTGAATGTGTCTGGTGCTGGTACCTAGCCATCTTCGCTTACAGGTGTAATCTGCCGGGTGAATTTGGATAGTTTGCCGCGAGACTTCAAATATACAAAGATTAGATAAAAAGTAATGAGACTCTTTTCTCTAAAATGACTATTGACAGATGCATTTACATTTACACACCTTCAATATAATCGACTCCCGTTATTAATGACCTTTTGCACAATGTTAGGAAGGCGTCGTACTCCCATCTGTGTGTTTCTGTTGATGTCCTACATTGACCGCCTTATGCATGAATAATTTATTCTCGGGTATTGTACCGGGTTTTTTGCAGTGGTTCTTGGATTTTGCTGAAGAGATAATCACAGGGACTCATATCGGGTGGGTAAGGTGAATGTTCAGATTCTGGAACAGTGGCGTAGCTACCTATTAGGCTGCAAGGCGGAGCCTACCCAAACATTTAGTGAAAAACAAAAACCGTACTCATTACTTCGTAATGTGCTTATTGATAATTTTTCAATTCACCACGTTTCACTTAGGTTTTGCGTCTTGAACTTCCCGCTTAATTGCGAACTTACCCGTCATTGGAGGAAGGCTCTAGCATTCAGAGCCTACAACGCATGCGCAGTTCGTGTGCTCGCGGGACGCAGATACGTTGTTTCTACAGTCTGCTACAGCGAGCCGAAGGCTAGCCTTCGGAAATCCTCGAGTTCGTTCGTGGTGTGTGGCGGGCCCACACACCAACACGAATACGACAGACGCGCAACACACACAAACTCAGTTTACCGGAACGACTGGCCTCTTGTTGAAACCGATGACTTAGAAAGAGGTGACAACAAACAGTTGACTACTAGAATTTTATTATTATTTGGGAAAAATGTTATTTTATGTTAATGTGTTAGAATGCCTTAATTTGTTTTGTAGATTTTAAATATGTCAGTGTTACCATGCTTTGATATTGTTTCTGTGTGAGACCAAAATAATAATAATAATAATAATAATAATAATAAATGAACTGCGAGACATTAGGCAATAATTCTCATTTTGAGATATTCCAGAAAATAAAAAGTAAATCATCTGTAGAGCCTACCCAGAAATAATTACCTGGCTACGCCACTGCAGAATCTCCCATTGCCAGCGGCGCTAGACTTCTCCACGTGGGGTCGTCCTGTAGGCGGGTTATCCTTCACATCATCTTTGCTAAATCTAAACGCTTTCATTCATCGTGCGACTGTGGAGTATTGCAACTCTGCGCCATCACATGTTTCACTCGTCAAAACATTCTTGCTTACTTCCACCTCGTGCCACTTCAAGTCGCTCTTGTGTTGTAAACAAGACATTAGGGCGCTTGCACTTTTTGCTATGAAGTTCAACAATTTACATACTGCAGTAGACTGACAGAGTTCTATTCTCGCTCGCTGCACACCCTCGTCTAATAATCCTTCCTTTTGTCACGACAGATGGCAGCACGCCGACTCACCGGCTTTAAGTTACAGCGATATTCTCATTACTTTTTTATCCAAAGTCGCACAGTATGAACTGGGCATAGTGATGCCACATTTTCTCAAGATATCGTTGCCATGACTTGCGGGGTGTGCTATGTAATATGAGAAAGTATGCATTTGTATTACCACTATTTTATTTTTGACATTTATTTGGCATAAATGTTTTTTTCTAGACTTTTAAATATTTAGTCGGAGCAATACAAGTTATGTACATCTATCTATTGTTGCACGTCGTAGTAAAAAAATGTTATGTTCAGTAAAGAATATTCATTTTATCTGCTGTCATGGACTTTCAAAATAATGATTATAGGCTATACTATATGCAATGATTCTCAGCCATTTTACAGCTTTTGTGTATTACAACATTACTGGACGTATAATTTCAAAAATAATTTCTTTCTCATAGATTTATTTTGTTATTGCAGACTGATTCACTGCAAAGATGGCAAGATGGCAGGACTAGAAGCTGATGGTTTGATCGGATTGCCCGAGGTGATAGCCCGTTTGGATCTAGTGGAATCCAGATTGTCACGGCTGGAGGAATCTGTGAACAAAGTAGTAGGAACACTAATGCCCAAAATGGATTCCTTGCTGTCTGTAAGGACACAAGATCACCCCTCCGAATCCAGCTCTTCTGTCCCTTCAACACATGGCTCCCAGCCCAAATCCGTACTTGATTTGGCAGAAAAAGGGGACGGAGAAGCCCTGCTGCAGTTGCTGGCTGCTGAAGAAGTTGACGTTGAAAGTAGTTCACTGAAAACAGACAAAGGTGACACCGCGTTGCACGTGGCTGCAAGCGGAGGCCACCTAAAAGCCGTTATGGCTCTTTTGGGTGCGGGGGCGAAGGTCGATCATCCAGGCCACCGTCTGCGCACGCCGCTGCACTGCGCCGCCGCCCAAGGCCACCTGGCGGTCACCCAGCGCCTCCTGTTGGCCGGGGCGCAGGTCGACGCCAAGGACGCGAACGGTCACACGCCCCTAGGCCTCGCTGCGGGGCAGGGGAAGAAGGATGTAGCTAGCCTACTTCTGCAGAAAGGGGCACGTCCTGATGAAATAGCGGTTTTTACGGCTGCGGAAAATGGTCATTGGAATTTGGTCGAGTTCTTACTGGTGAAAGGAGAGTTTGTTGACGCGTGCAGTAAAGAAGGACATCCTTTAATTGTGCAGGCTGCCAAAAGCAATCGTTGGGAGATTGTAGAACAGCTTTTGAAAAAAGGGGCATCTGCGACGAAGAGCAAAAGTGCACAAGAGTGCGCGTTGGTGTACGCGTCGAAGTCTGGCGAGGTGGGCGCCGTGCGAGAGCTGCTGCAACGCGGAGCAGCAAGAAACGCCGAGCAGGTTTCCTTGGCTCTTCAGGTGGCCAAGAGCGCGGCTGTGGTGAGGACTTTCATGGAAGTGGTGCCCGACCACGTGAGAGGAGTACCGGGATCGCTCGGCCTCATTGCATCCGGGAGGGACGGACGGCTTCAGCAGCTGGTGGCATTTCTGGAAGCCGGTGTCAATATCAGCGGAGCAGATAGCGATCAGATTTCTGCCTTACACCTGGCCGCTTTCAACGGACAAATAACTTGTGTCAGAGAGCTCTTGCGGCGAGGCGCAAACGTCGATGAAAGTGACAGGGAAGGAAACACTCCACTCCACCGGGCTTCCACTAAAGGCCACGTGGAGTGCGTACGTGCCTTGTTGGATGCTGGCGCGAGTGCAACGAAGAAGAATAAAAAGGGCAAGACGCCCCTTGATGTTGCTCTTTCCGACGTCGTACGCGTAGTCTTCAATAACAAATAACGATTTTAGAACTAAAAGAGAAATAAAACAGATAGTGAAAAAAATCTCTCAGTTCAATGAATCATAATCATGTAATATAGTATGAAATGTAGAAAAAAAAATACGGAAAACAAAATTTAACAAATTCCATGTGTATTTTTGTGCCAAATTCTAATTATTGTTGAATATGTTTAAATGTTACAATAGATAATATGCGTTTCAAACAAGTAGGAGAACGTGAGGCAAAGTGGAATCGTTAAGCTTGTAGCAACAGTAGTGTGTATATTTTGTTTTAAAAATATTGATACTTCAAAAATGATTAGATACATTCTGCTGTAGCATGTAGAAAGTCTCTGCTGCATTCAGTAAAATAGTTCTTTTTTTATTGCCTGCGAGTCTGCATTTTTTCCACTTTGCCTAGGGGTGGCTTTTTTCGTACCGTTTTATGTTTTTTGAAGCGGGTCCCGTACCAGAACCTTTAAGACTTGTCAAATGAGGTGATGTTAGGATGGCACTTTTTCCACTTCTGCGGGTGAACTTACTAGAATTTGATCCTGATTTTGGCACAGGAAGAATTTCTTGAGGAGAAACTATCAGGGACTGAGTTTCTGCCTAGTGAAATAATGGGTGTAGCTTACAATCTTGCTTTTAAATATTCTGCAGACAGTTCATAATTTATTGCTTCTGCTGGCGTGAAAGCATCGTCAGAAAATATTTGAGAGTATATCCCTGTGTTTCTAAATCCAGAGAATGCATTTTGTGTTGTGGCTGCCCTTACAAATGCTTCTCCAAAGAGAGAATCGACTTGGTGGAGACTCGCCATGGGAGACATCGCCTGGGCGATTTCGAAGCCAGTTCTTAACAGTTTGTGAGTAAAAGGTACTGAGGAGTAACATAGAACTCATCTACTCGTAAAACGAACAATTATAGTAGTAATAATAAGCAGTCAAAAATGTCGGGGGAAAGTAGAAGGTTCAAGGACAAAATGATTCCAAATAATCACATTAGCCTTGCTTTTATTTGAGAAATCCAAAAGCACTGAATCATAAAATTAAAAAAGGCATTAAAACATACTTTCGTAATTTTGCATTGTTATGAATTAATTACGTTTCTGTTAGGCCCAGAGGAAAATCAGGAAAACATACACATCCCAATTTTTGTGTTAATAAAAATATTTTCTTTCAAGCAAGATTCATTACAATAACGTTTTGTGCAATCGATGTGTTTTACTATTCGTATGCATATATTTTTCACGAAGTGTTTATTTACAAACTATCCATTCCTGATATTGCTCTCTAATAATGTTTCTCTAAATGAAAAATATATACACGTTAACCAGATACGCTTCTGGAATTTATTTCTCTACCTTTGTTTTTTTAGCTGCTTAAAAAATAAAGCAATATCAAAATCCGACGTAATTTATTATTTGAATGCAATGAATCATAATCACACACAACAAAATTATTAAAATATTTCACAAAAAATTGAATTAATGTAAATACCATGCACTTGAAAAAACTCAATAGAAACATTTAATATAAAACAAATTTGCTTACCCAAGTAACGTGGAACAACGAAAATAGACATATTTAAAAGTAACATTTCCCAAATATTTTTTCTATGATCAAATGTCTTGCTCGAATCGGGGAAAAAATTAACATAAACAACAGTGGGACAAGCGAAGAGATTTATTTTATGAACATGTCAAAAATGGTACTACTTTTGACTTCTGAGATACCGAGAAGGAATTCTACTACAATGTGTATCTTTTCTGTCCCTTCCTTGAACATTAAATTTGTAAGATTTGCATTGAAACAATCGAAAAGTTTTTTTGGATGTGTATATTACAGCAACTTTTCGATGGTTACTTGTGGGATCTAATACCATGGAAGAATATACAATTAGTTGATGCAGTGAGCCTTCCCTCTCAAATCTCTCCAGGTTGATATGGCTGGTTTCGTACCGCGTTCGCTTCTGCACCTCTGTTAACTGATGTGGTACCCAGTTTGAACACTTCTTGCGCACCTTCAATTCCTATCGTAAAGTGCGGAGCACAGTTTCTCTCGACGTATCCGTCAGTGTCATTAATTCCTGCACAGTCCAACGTCCGGTTCTCTGTTAAATACAGTTGAAAAACAGCGACTGACATGGCAGAACAGGCAGACATGGAGCGTCCTCTTCGTGGCAAGTCTGCAGTTTCTGCACATCCCTGTCGGAAAGCCTCCACCCAAGTGCAACTGTCCCATAGGGCTATGTTTTATCCCCCGAAACGTCTCTTAGTTCCGCATGACACTGTCATTTTTTGCCACCAAGAAACGCAATTTTTACGTACGATCGCTGATACAATCTGCTTCCATCCATCATGTAGTACTGACAAGCTGAGATTGAATATGTCTGACGCTGGTACCTGTAGCCATCTTCGCTTACAGTCGTAATCTTGAGGAATGAATTTCTTACAGTTTGCCTCGTTTCAAGTGTACTGGGCATAAAGTGATGCCACATTTTCTCAAAATGTAACATCGTTGCCATGACTTATGTAATACGAGAAAGTATATGCTTTTGTAGCACTACTAGTTTATTTACTTTTTAAAATTTATTTGGCATCAATCATTTTTCTGGACTCATGTTTAGTAGGCGCAATACAAATTATCGTATATCTTTCTCATGTTGCAGATCTTTGTAAGCAAGATTGTTCTGTTCAGTAAAGAATATTCTTCATTTTATCGGCTGGCATGGACTTTATAGAATCATGACTATACTAAATGCAGTGATTCTCTGCCATTTTACACATTTTGAGTATTGTAACTATTGGACGTATAATTTCAAAATTAATTTTTTCTCATAAATTTATTTTGCATTGCAGTGATTCCCTGCGTGGATGAAAGGATGGCAGAACTGCGTGTTGATGGTTTGACCGGATTGCCTGAGGCGTTAGCTCGTTTGGATCTAGTGGAATCCAGATTGTCACGGCTGGAGGAATCTGTGAACAAAGCAGTAGGAACACTAATGCCCAAAGTGGATTCCTTGCTGTCTGGAAGAACACTAGAGCAGCCCTCCGAATCTACCTCTATCTCTTCAACACATGGCTCCCAGCCCAAATCCGTACTTGATTTGGCAGAACAAGGGGACGGAGAAGCCCTGTTTCAGTTGCTGGCTGCTGAAGAAATTGACGTTGAAAGTAGTTCACTGAGAACAGACAAAGGTGACACCGCGCTGCACGTGGCTGCAGGCGGAGGCCACCTAAAAGCCGTTATGGCTCTTTTGGGTGCGGGGGCGAAGGTCGATCATCCAGGCCACCGTCTGCGCACGCCGCTGCACTGCGCCGCCGCCCAAGGCCACCTGCCGGTCATCAAGCGCCTTCTGAACGCCGGGGCGCAGGTCGACGCCAAGGACGTGGAGGGCGCCACACCCCTCGCGCTCGCTGCTGCGCAGGGAAACGGGGATCTAGTAAACCTGCTTCTGAAGAAGGGAGCGCAACCCAATGAAAAAGCTGTTTCTATGGCTGCGAAAAATGGTCATTGGAATTTGGTCGAGTTCTTTCTGGTGAAAGGAGAGTTTGTTGACGCGTGCAGTAAAGAAGGACATCCTTTAATTGTGCAGGCTGCCAAAAGCAATCGTTGGGAGATTGTAGAACAGCTTTTGAAAAAAGGGGCATCTGCGACGAAAAGCAAAAGTGCACAAGAGTGCGCGTTGGTGTACGCGTCGAAGTCTGGCGAGGTGGGCGCCGTGCGAGAGTTGCTGCAACGCGGAGCAGCAAACGACGCTGATCAGGTTTCCATGGCTCTTCAGAAGGCCATGAGTGCCGCTGTGGTGTGGACTTTCATGAATGTGGTACCCGACCATATGAGAGGAATACCTGGAACATACGGCCTCATTGCATCCGGGAGGGACGGACGGCTTCAGCCGCTGGTGGCATTTCTGGAAGCTGGCGTCAATGTCAACGGAAAAGATTGCAAACAGGTTTCTGCTTTACACCTGGCCGCTTTCAATGGAAAAATCACTTGTGTCAGAGAGCTCTTGCGGCGAGGCGCAAACGTCGATGAAAGTGACAGTGAAGGAAAGACTCCACTCCATTGGGCTTCCACTAAAGGCCAATTGGAGTGCATACGTGCCTTGTTGGACGCCGGCGCGAGTACAACGAAGAAGAATGAACAGGGCAAGACGCCCCTTGATGTTGCTCTTTCCGACGACGTACGCGCAGTCTTCAGTAACAATTAGCAACTTAAGAACTAAAAGAGAAATAAATCTCTCAGTGCAATGAACCATGATCGTGTATTATAGTATTAAATTTAGAAAAAAAATATTTTACGGAAAATGAAATTAAACAAATTTCATGTGTATTTTTGGTGCCCAATTCTAATTATTGTTGAATATGTTTAAATGTCACAATAGATAATATGCGTTTCAAACAAGTAAGGGAACGTGGGGCAAAGTGGAATCGTGAAGCTTATAGCAATAGTACTGTGTACTTTGTTTTAAAAATATTGTGTACTGTGCTTTGTTTTAATTACATTGATACTTCAAAAATGATTAGATACCTTCTGCTATAACATATAAAAAGTCTCTGCTGCTTTCAGTAAAATTAGTTCTTTTTTTCTTCTTTTTTAAAAATTTTCTGCGAGTCTGCATTTTTCCACTTTGCCCAGGGGTGGGGCAAAGTGAATCAAAACTAATTAGACAATGTTTACTTCTTAAACTAATATTGGTTAATAATGTAAATCATAATTTTAAAAAAATATAGAAATGTGATAAAGATTCATTTTATCTCTACGTAGCTGTTTTTACCGTCTTATGTTTTTTGAAGTAGGCAGAATCTATAAGACATGTCAAATAAGGTGATGTTATGATGGCAGTTTTTCCACTTCTGCGGGTGAACTTACTAGAATTTGATCCTGATGTTGGTACGGGAAGAATTTCTTCAAAAGAAATAATCAGGGACTGACATTCTGCCTCCACCAGTGACGTAGTGGGTGTAGCTTACAATGTTGCTTTTAAATATTCTGCAGACAGTTCATAATTTATTGCTTCCGTTGGAGTGAAATCATCGTCAGAAAATATTTGTGGGTATATCCCTGTGTTTCTAAATCCAGAAAATGCTTTTGTGTTGTGGCTGCCCTTGCAAATATTTCTCCAAAGAGAGAATCGACTTGGTGGAGTCACCACTTAGCCTGGGTGATTTCGAAGCTAGTTCTTAACAGTTTGTGAGTAAAAGGTACTGAGGGGTAACATAAAGCTCATCTACTCGTAAAACGAACAATTATAGTAGTAATAATAAGCAGTCAAAAATGTCGGGGGGAAAGTAGAATACCAACGCTCCATTACAAAATGGTTCAAAAATAATCTCATTAGCCTTGCTTTTGTTTGAGAAATCCAAATGCACTCAATTCTAAAATTAAAAGGGCATTAAAACATTCTTTCGTAACTCTGCATTGTTATGCCAAAGTCAGTGGTTTACATAATTACGTTTTTGTTAGGCCTAGAGGAAAATCAGGAAAAAAACCAGCAATAATTAGCTCTTATAAAATGCTAGCCCCATGACTCTTCCACACAGTCGTGCCAACACTGTCCTCGACAAACTACGTGGCCTTTGGGTGTGTTGGTATAGAACTGGTTTGGCTTCTTTCAAGCACATAAGTAAATTCTCTTAAAATATAGTGCTTTATTTCTCTTGTGAACACTGTCGATAGATGTATATATTCAATAAATGGTTTATGTAATAATTATTGTTATTATTGATACAACTCTTTACCTCGTAGAGTATATTCTGCACAAAACAGGATTATCAAATAAAAGAGTTTACAAACATTTCAAATATTTTGATACATTTGACTTCCCAGTAACCAGTGGACAATAAATTATAGCTCATATTACCATAGCACTTTACATCATGGAAGAAATTCTGCACAACAGAGGATTATCCAATAAGTTAGTCATAGTTATCTTGGAAACCCTTTCTTTAAAAATAAGCTGTATTCAAATCGTAGATCATTGAACGTACAATGGAACATGAACCATCATTATCTAGAACAATTGTGTCTATAATTTGGGTACTTTGTAAATTCTCGACCAACAAATTCCTAGTCTTTTCAATTCATCGTATCTAGAGATGGTATTAGATTGTTTTTGCTGAACAGAACCATTGCAAGGGGAATCGTTTTTATGCTTGGGTTTTTATTTCTTGGCACGTGGGGTCTTGTCTTCACGATGGAATATCTCACGGTATTTCGTGTCGTTCTCGATCGTGCCGCTAGAAGTAGCATGATCGCCAGCACTGCTCGATACAGGCGCGGCCATGCGACTCCTGGCGGCACGACGCGAAATAACGTGAGATAATTCATCCTGAAGACAAGACCCCACGCGCCAAGAATTAAAACCCAAGTATACCACATGATTTTGTAAATAAAGTAAACATTTTTATTAATAATTGTACCCATCTCAGATAATTAAAAGGCTGAATTGAACACCGGTGCTTCAAAGCATCATCATTCGTTCGCCTGTTGTTTGGTACTCAGCTATTTGCGCTTTATAAAAAACTACAAAATAATTTCCTCCCCCATGTACAGTTTTTACTGTTTTTTGACAAATAAATTTGAGCAGGAGAAGAATAAATTGGCACTATTAAAACAAACTTTTTTCTGTTTCGTATTCATAAAATGTATTCTGAAAACAATCTTACAAGATCATTGAGATGCAATACAGCTACAGAAGAATAATCTGGTGTTGTAGGCACCATCAAATTACTATTTAAGTAGCTCTGACATACAAATCTAGTATCTGTGCTAATAAAATTATAATTGTATATCCACTACCTTTTCATGTTATAACAAACAAATCAATTTTATAAGTGGTAAAATTGGCAGAAATGGTTTTATATCACATAATAAAATTATTTACATCTTGGATCAGATGTAGTTTGTCTTAAGTAACAATTTATGTCATGACTACTAATACACCACATAATCATACTAAAAATAAATTGCCACAAAGAGCAAATATTTGGTACCTCGTGGATCCGAGTTCAGGACTTCTGTTATGCAGACATCTCTATCAACTGAGCTAAAGAATCAAACACTGCATTCATGACACTTTTCTTGCAAGGAAAATACAATCCACTTGTATATTTCCGTGTATTACCTGTATTTTTTTTATGATTCATGTTCAATAGTTTAAAATATTATAATTTAATGAGACCTAACATTTACATAAGAACCATAAAACAAATACATTTGGAATTCATATAAATTTTATAACAGCAACATTTAACAAATTTATACATTTTATTAATCCTGATTAAATGGTAGTTTTTAAATGTGTAATTATTGAATTACATACACAGTCAATTATTTTGACAACACCATGAAAAATTATTATAAACCTACAGAAATTCCTTCCATTAGATTGTAGATTGGAGCAGATATTCTAATATATTTATTTATACATCCAGAAACATGTCGTTCAGACCTTATGATCTTTTAACCTCTTCCAGATCTGCAGTATACTTTGAAGAAGCTACATATCTCAATACGAATATTATTAGTTTAAAACACATGTTCTAATTAATCGTTTTCATTCAGTATATTACCCTCCGGGCGCAAATTGGAGTGTAATATACTGGGAAGATTTAAAAGCTTAAATTCAACAAAAAGGACTGCAAAGATGTACACATTTGTTGTGGGAAGCTAATGACAAATTTTGTATTGTTTATATAAAATAAAAACCTATTTATTGAGGTTAGAATACTACCGTTGCTTTGCCTATTCATGAATCAGTGGTATTCCTCCAAAGTCGTTTACTCAAGGATATTTTCATGTAATTCAGATCTCTTCTCCCGCTGAACGGATTCTGTGCTTCAGGTTACGAATCGGAGTCTGAGGCACCTGCAATGAAAATATATATTTAATAATCTAATCGAATTATAATCTAATGCAGAAACACCACACCCGAAATTCTCAAGCATCAAGGCGTTACACTACTACACTTTAGGTCTATAAAACAATGACATAAAACTCTTAAGGTATCTGAAATGCAACTGTACATGTCTGTACGAAACGATACATGAAGTGACAATACTAGACGGAAATCCCATTCAATTACAGTAACTCATAACTCAAAATATTTAACTCACCTTCTCGCCTTGGAGGAAAACCTGAAGAAACTTTATTCCCTTTATCCTTTCGAACATTGGCACATCCTTGGGCCCAATATTTAGTCATCGTGATCTGCAACACTTGTCGTACACCTCCAAACAACGCTCGCAACGAAATGTGGGGCCGGGAGAGGTGGCTCAGTGAATCAGCTGATGTCACTGCAGTGCCTCTGAGCGGGAGGTCCTAGGTTCGGGTCCCAACGGTAGCAAGATATTTGACACTAGCTTGTCAGCTAGGTCGAATCTCAACTGTTATCTGAAGGAGAATTCTAGCGGCCGGTTGCTGTGATCAGTAGTTTTCAGTGGTTATGCCGGGGTAGTACCCTAAGAAACGGGCCACGGAGCGTGCGCAATCTTCCCTTCCTCTTCCTTGTCCTATTCTTACCCCTTGCTCACACACCGAGACATGTGGGAGATCGGTCGGTAGCATTGAGCTTGTCCCGGCTGGGGCGGTGCCCCACTGGTGGGAGATAACCTAGATACCTGGTTGGGGAATCTCCGCAACTAACGATAGGTCGGCGCCGGATCACGCCATCCAGTGGGGAAAGGCAACCGCCACCGCGAGGAAAACACAAGCACTACACTTACGGGACTAATGACCTCCGTAGTTGACACGCCCGGAATCACTGGTGGGCCTAATTGAAGCATCACCGGATCTCTCATCATTTATCACTGAAGCGTTTCTATTCCACACCTTAAATACATTTTATTCCACTTTTAAAAGAAGGGTTAACTGTAGTGCAAGCTTTACGACAAGAAATTGCATTAAAATCCGATCACACTTAAGACCAGTTGCAAACATCTGCATAGTTATTCAATTGAACCAACACTAGCACTTAAAAATATTTTAAATTATTTTTATTATTAAAATTAATTAAAATTCTATACTAGCCGATCCGATAGCCGAGATCGCTAAAGCAGTAATGCCGTGGCCGTCTTGGGCCGGAGGATCGTAGGTTCGAATCCCGACTCGGGCATCGTTGTGTTTGTAATGTGGTTGGCGTCAGGAAGGGCATCCGGCCATAAAACGTTCGCCAAATCTATATAAAAATGAAGTGTGTGAAATTTAATAAAAATGGCCCAACACCCATTAGCGGCGACCCCATAGTAACAGGAAAAGGCAAAAGAAGGAGAATTAAAATTCTATACTAAATTATTTTCTTCTTTGTAAAAGAGAGCGTAGTACTTATCACAAGGGAAACATCAAAACTACCAGCAAACTGCAAAGAACATGCTTTGCTGATACACAGGTGTATATTCGTTTTATGTTTTCTACTTCACGTTCCTTTTTTGGCCACTTTCTGGAAAACAGGGGAAACTGCAAAAAATCATTGCTCTGAAAAAAATCAAGAAATTTGTAGAATCATTAGCAGGAAGTGAACATTTTGAGACGTAATTGTTATTTGTTGAGAATTTTGTAGGGTACTTTATCTCTGAAATCAAAGGGCTAATAAATTGACATCAGACTTGTTTTAATATTTGTTTCAAAAAATGGTTTGAAATTCTCTTCAAATCTTATCAACGAAAAAAAATGCACTGGGAACCGGGAAAAGTCAGGGAAATTAGATCCAAGAAATGAGTGGCCACCCGTTGTAATACGTAGGGCCTAGATGTGTATGACATATTTTTTCTTTGCATTACATCAATGGAAATTTAAGATAAGCATGATTTTATCTACATTGCCTAAAGATATGCAATTTTCACGTGATATATACAGTCACATTTTGGTATTTTCAACTAATTTTTCAGATTATGGTCATATTTTTCCATGCATTTTTGTATTTTTTGTCACGTTATCGTTTTGTTCCATTTTCGCATTCTTGCTTGCAGTCGTCTCAAAGAGATTTTTCACATCTAATTGTTATCTAATTTTTTACAACTTTTTGTTGTATATAATTTTTGTCTGTCGTTCCTGTGTGTGTGTGAATTAGGAGAGTAATCAGAAAAAGAAAGCATAGGAAGCACCAGATACGAAGGGAGTGTTAGTTTAGTTTTATCTGTTTTGTGCCACTGGCAACCGCTTCTATACAATTTATTTTATAACTTTATCAAGTAGAATTGTCTTCACGGGGGAGGGGGCAAAGAAGGGGTGAATTGTGAATGTGGTAGATTTTAAAAGTTCATTTTCAATATAGTGGTTGATTAAATAGCGGAACGATTTTGAAGGTTTCGAAAATGCAACCAAACATTTTTAAGTCATATTTTTATATTTTTGGGTCATAAATGCTTGCATATTTCTAACATTTTTAGGTCACGAACATCCTAGCCCTACTAATAGGTGATCAATTCCAACTCTCCTGCATGCCCTATTAGTACGAAGTACTCCTAGACATACTGTACACTCCGTATATGAAAGAAGTAAAAATGAGAGAACAATTTGATTTCCTTTTGCCGATGCAAATTTTCAGGCGGACGTCACCATTACAATGGGATGGACGACAGCATCGGAGGCTTCGCCGGGTGTAGAAGAAATGAAAGAACACGTGCTCCTGCTGGAAGACTTCTTCGAGCAGGCTCTGGAGTTGCTGCTGCCTGAGGTGGATGCAATCCTCTCGCAACTGGAGAGTCGGCTCCCGCCAGAAGCCTTGTCATCCCCTCCTCCTACAGGAGCTGCGCTGCCCTCTCAGCAGAACACTCACCTTCCGGCGTTCTCCGTTAAGAAGGAGAAATCGAAGAAGACGCGGTTCTCGGTTTCGGCCAGCAACTCACACCCTCATTCAAGGAAACGGGCGGAACCGAACCCGACACCCGTTGCTTTATCTGATCGCAACAGTGCGTCATCTACTCATCCATCCGTTACACCCTGTCGTGTACCTTCAGTGTCACCTTATCTAACACCTGCTCTAAGTGGTGTGTCACCAACCACTTCTCATAACTCCTCCGCTGGCGTGTCAACGAGTACAAAAAGTTCCAGCACGTCATCGCGTAGTAGTTCTGAGAATTCGTATACCGAGAACCATACACTCAAGCTAAGTCGAGAAACTAAGTCATCAGTTTCTCACAATTCATCAGCTAGCACTGCTGCGAGTAAAATACGTACCAATCCTGATGAAACCCAATCCTCGACACAGCCGTCCAAAAGTTCACCGGGATGCTTATCTGCTACAGTATACTCCGTTCCTCCGATTTCCTCTTCAAACGAGTTTCTTGGCGACTCTCAGATACTTTCGCCTTCCCCTGCAATGTCCAGATCCGTTGCAGAATCTCCTTTATCCGTACGTCGTGATGCTGAACACGCATCTGCTCACAGTTCAGTTTCGTTCGGGGTGTCGACCCGAATATCTGTTGGCATCACTGCTGCTCTCAGATCTAATGCAAATGAGAACTCCGCAGCCTCCATGGTGACATCGCACAGCTATATTCCGACGTCATCATCAATAGTGACGGGCACGTCTTCTGCAACAGGTATGGCTAAATGTTCTGTGGTCGTAGTAGCGATTTCAGCACTGAGCCACCTGGGCTCACCTCGAGTGGTGCATCGTGAGAAAATGAAAAAGGGTACTCAGCATCATCAAGACAGGATTTATTTATTTATTGAGCTTGCAAAATTCCTTTAAGAGCAAAGGTCTCCTGCTTCAGCTGGGTGAAAACTAGGATTTCACATTTACATAATATGAAATTCCTTTAAGACAAAATTACACAAAATCATACGAGAATACAGGTTTATACAGGAATTACACGAGGTGGTAATTACTAAATGCAGTTATCTCCTGGTGTCTTCATAGTTAAATAAAACACCCTGCTCGTTTTAGAAAATAATCCAATCTGCGTTTAATCCTACTCTGTTTCTAAGAAATTTTTAGTTTCTCTGAATTATTTTATAAACTTCTTGGTTTGGTCATTATATAAAATAGTGTATATTTTCAAAATGTAGGCCTATTTCAACTTTCGAACTGGTATTGTACATTCTCCTTCAATTAAGCCATATGCAAATATGTCAAACTATAACTTGTTTTAATTCAATAGATTTTGAAAGACGATTTAAAAAATAAAACAGCCTTAGAGAAATTCACATTATTATAAAAGAATTTTTTAGTAATTTTAGCAAATATAGAAAAAAGGTTCGTGTTTTCGTTACATGTTATTGCAAGCAATCTTTTGGCCGAAATTTAAGAGGTTTCGGCGTCAGATCTCTCCATCCAGCAAGAGAAGGTCACCGTCACATACCGGGGAAAATATGCACTACACTTACGCGACTAATGACCTTAGCAGTTGACGCGCCCTGAATCACTAATCAACTAATAATAAGATTGTAACGTGTTGATGGGCAAGTCTGGCTTTACGATTTATTTTAGAATTTGTCGATGTAGAGAACAGTTGTGTATTTGGAGCACGGTAGTGAATGTAAAATTAGTTTTTTAACCAAATGGTTATTGACAAACGTATCCCCGGAGAAACGACCGCAAATTCAGAAACTGTCCGAAGTATACAGGCTGTCCAGGGAGCAAACAACGAAACTTTTAAAGTAAGCCCGTTAGTCAATTTTAAACATATTTTACCTAATAAACTCATTTGAGATTTCGAATAGCAGAGCCGCAATAAACACTATATGTTGGTTTGAAAAAATACTTTCTAGGCAGAATGTGCATTTCAGAAACCACTCCAGATACATGTAAATTGTTTATTATTTACAAAAGAAATGGGTATATTTGTTTACAAAGAAAAATTAACATAGAACCAAAAAACATCCTATTTACATAATTCTATTGCCTTTTCTATTTCTGTGTAAATTTTTCTTTGTAAACAAATATATCCATTTGTAAATAATAAACGATTTACATGTTTTTGGAGTGTTTGTTTCTGAAATGCAAATTTTTGCACAAAAAGTATTATTTCACACAAACGTTTGAATGTTTTTTTCGGCTCACCCATTCGAATATCGAAAAGGAAAGAATATGCATTATATTGACTGAAGAGCTTATTTTCAAAGTTTTGTTGGTTCTTTCCCACACATCCTGTATAAGTTCTTACCACATACACCACACACTAAACCATACTATTTTTTTAAACAAACTTGCAAAATAAAGTCATTGCTTTATTTTGCACAGCCTTTCACTGCTGGATTCGCAATTCGAATTACCTTCCGGGCTAGACGGCCGTGGTCTATAAGAAATTATGTTTGTAGACTATTCGCAACTGAGGATGTCTACCGCAGAAGCAGACGTCTTGTAAGAAAGGTCTGGACGCAATTTCCTCTCTACTACGGCCGTCCAGCCCGGAAGGGAATTCGAAATTTGCAGAATATTATTGTGGTTTGTCACTAAATGCATGTACAATTAGTGCTTACATAAATATTTTTTAGACAAATACTAGTAAAAGCGTTTCTTTCAGGGCATGCTAGAGGGATAAAAGTAGAATTTTAAACCTAGGGATAAAATGAAGACGAAGCTCAAGATAAATTGTGAAAGCGACAAAGGAAACACAATAATTTCGTCTCACCGCATTAGCTACTACTAACCTTAATGATTCATTAAGTGACTTTGGCTCGACAGCCCGCTGCAGGCCTTGGCCGACCAGCGGGGACCCAGCCTCTAAGCGGGTGTGTCAAGCTGGCAAAACCACTATAGCACAATTACATCACACCAAATGGAATATTTAGTACTCATTTATTACTAATTTATTACTCCAAAATTAAACGTATTACTCTTGCTGCGTATGAAATAAATGTGGTTTTGCACAACCACATTTTAGAAAATGGGCACAGTCAATTCAAACTAATACGAACATTATTCATTACACCATTTACAGACTGCATTCTCATGTCTGGGTTACCGCGTTTTAGTTGTTAATTTTGCATCAATTGAGGTTGTGCTAGTGTCTCGGATAATTTGTATTACAACGTAGAATGTGTAACGCACTGTGTAACAGCATTATTCATTTATCTAGTGCTATATAAATTTTCTATTCTAAATTAAACATTAAAAGATACAGCGTAGCAGATGTTAGTCATGCGATAAAGTAAATGACAACGAATGTTTAAAATTTACTAAAAGGAGGACATTTAAAATACAAAGAAAGACGAGAGGACAATTGACAACAATGGAGGACTGTCCTCCCAAAAGGGGGACGGTTGGCAACCCTGAATGTGACAAAGTCGTTTCACGTGTTGCACTCTGCCCAAGTGCGCGTGCGAGCCCTTTTCCAGGTCAGTGCGCACCGCCTCGTCCCAGGCCGCTGCCGCCGCGGCCACCTCGTCCCACGCCTCCGCCTCGTCCCGCTCCGCCGTCTCGTCCCGTGACGTCACGACTCGCGGCGCTGAGCCGACCCGCGTCGCCGTCGTCATTAATGGCACACGTCGTTTGCAGTATGTTATGGATGATCTTAAAGTTTCTTCTGTTTACAAACCATGTGGAACATCGGTGTCACGAATGATCGAGTTTTCAAATATTTTGAGATTCGTTCAAATGACCGTACTTAAGCGAAAGGAAAGTAACTGAGAATAAACGAAACCGATTGATAGAATCTATAAATTATAAATGAAATCAATGGAAATAGATTTATTGAAATTCGAGCTATCGAGGTTCCTTTGTTAAATTTATTAGATTTGTTTAATTATTTAGGTTCAGGAACTCTCAATTGGTATGCTCATTGAGACCCATGCGTGACAATCTAATAAGTAGGTGATTGAGCGCTGCATGAAAGCAGGTGGGTTCGCCTTGCCTGGAGCGAATACATGGGCCACTGGGGCTTTACCACCCTATCAGGAGATCTCGCTTTCTCCACCACAAATTCCGCAGGGATTGGCCAGGGGTCGAACCTGAGCCCGGCGGTAAAAGGCATGTGTTGCTACACACGAGCCCCTCTTAATTGTTACTTCAATAATTTTCATTTAATTTCTTCGAGTCAATTGTTACGTAGTTCAGTATCGGCCCTAGGCGTATCGGACGGTCGTCGAAGCACTGAAAAAGTGAAGACGCGGAAACGATAAACACGAAAAAATTAGTTTTCTAAATAATACTGTGATTTAAGTCGGTGTTTATTGCATATAGCTTGCAATTAATTTGAAGCCGATAACAAATTCGCTTGGTTCTATATTCAAGAATGTCAGCATGTACTTGTATTTACCAAAAAAACATCAGGGCTAACAGGAAGAAATTTATTAGAATAACTGCATACTTCGAAAGGTTGTAGCTAGTGGTATGGGTCCAGGTTTTTCCGGCCCGTGGCCCCAAAATTGCACACCTCCGGCACTGACCTAGTCTATTTATTTGTTCCAATCCTGTAATTTCTCTCAGGAAGAACGTCTTGAAGATTTTCGGAATATTTCAGGTGCTTCTGTATATGAACTAAATGCGTATTAAGTTTGATTAAAAAACACATTACTTTCAGGAAACACGTTATCGTAAATATTTTATATGCTGTCTCATTACTTTTGCTTGGAACAGGCCAGCCCAATGACAAGGATTCAGGGCACCGTGGCCTGAAAAAAACACCTGTCGTCAGGGCCACTAACTCCCTTTCCCCTCAGCAGGTGTCTCTCTGCACCGCACGCTAGCACGGCGCGCAGATGCTGCACGCTCTCTGCACGCTATTAGTGTTGCGATTCGTAGAGCGTCCGCGATGTGTTACCGGGGCTAAGTAAAAAAAATCCAGTAAACGAAACCGACAGGAAGAAGGTAAGTTATTGTTGTGCACGTGAATAACTATTCGCAGGGTGGCCAATTTCTGGAAAACCGGAAAAAATCAGGGAGTTTCATTGGTCTCGAAAAATATAGGAATTTATAGAAGAATCATCAGAAATCTTTTGAAAATGCTACCAAACTAGATATCGTTCCTTAAAACCATTAATACAGGGTCATTTTTTGCTAACATTTTATTTGTTGAGAAAATCTTGTTAATTTGTACTTTGTCATAGTGAAATCAGAGAGTTGGTCAATAAGTTATAGTTATAGTTAATGCCTTATTTTACGTGGCGAGACTCGGGCCATCAGGCCCGCTCTTCCGTCTGACCACGCAAATTTCGCTACGCTCCTTTTACCTAGCGGAGAAAGAAGGTATTATCTCGGGCGACGAAACAGGCGATTTGAATTTAGCTCAGAGGCGTCATTTAGGCTTGAGGATCTTTTACATGCAAGTAAATCTACTAACATGGGCCAGCCGGCTTTACTTCCCCTCCGCGGAAGGCGTACGAAGGATTTTTTCGCCAGTGTTAGCTTTTAATGTTTTTAGTGTGAGATTACAAATTTTATCAGGGAAAAGTATAAACAAAAACGTTCTGAAAAATCGGGAATTTGTTGCAGGCTATGAGTGGCAACTTGTAATGCTCTCGTTTACGTTTCCCTTAGTAGTGCGAAAGAGCAGAAGCATTCTTTGCGAGGAAGGTTAAGAAAATAGTTCGTGACGATCGCGTCATGTTGGCCGGACTGTGTTGGCACCCGCACCTACCAACCCCACCTTGTCAGAACTGAGTTTGGATTGATTATTTCGTGTTTACGGACGCGTCAACGGCTAAGGTCTTAAGTCCCGTAAGTATAATGCATGTTTCCCCTCGGGACATAGCTGTAATATCCATCTGGATTGTGAGATCAGGCGCCGACCTACACGTCGGCTAGCGGATTTTTTTTTCCCCAACCAGGTTTCTTCCAACACCGGGGCCCCGCCCCAGTAGGGACAAACTCTTGGCTCCCAACTGGTCTCCTGATCATGTGTGGAGTGTAGTGCGTGCAAGTAGTGAGGATAGGACAAGGAAGAGGAAGGAAAGATCGCGCGCGATCCATGGCCCGTTTGTTAGGGCGCTCTACTGGCATTCACCTGGTATTGATAGGAGATAACACAGAACACTACCGATAAGATCTGCCGGCCTCTACAATTCTTCCCGGTAGCCGCTGAATACGACCTAGCTATGAAGCTGAAATGAGCGTGAATTATTGCCCGTGGTTCCGGAGTCAGTCCATGTGCCCGTGGACAGTAATGATTCGACATTTCCGACGAAACATCGATGTTCAAAATTAAAATATCGATGTTAACAGTATATCGACGAACAACTATCGATGTCTGAAAGCTGGTTTAGTAAGCTCTAACAATAAATTCCGGAGCAACAGAACTTAATTTGACAGTGGCAATAATTTATTAATTTATAATGAAGATTTAGTTGAAAACAAAGTTAAAAAATAACAACAGTGGGCAAATCCTAACTCCATGTGTGAAATGCGAGGAACAAGCAAATATTAGGAGAGCATCAGGATAATTTCGGGCGAGAGTCTTCTCGATCAGGGTGGTGCAAACAGCGTTCGTTTGATTCGAACACAAAACGGACAGTGGTACTGTTATGTCCATAAATGAAAGTCGCACGCTAACTCAACAACAATTTATTGATTCACTAAATAAAAAAGTAGCTAGCCATATTGCCAGCCCTTGGCAATCTCCAATGCCCTGCTTCTCTACACGTTCGGCTCCTGGACGTTTCCCTCTGACGCAGGCTGAGATCGTCGCCCCACGACGATAGACTACTGACTGCTGGTTCTCTGGACTAGACTCGTGACTCCACTCGTGACTCTCTCGGGACTGCCTCGTGACTGCCCTCGGGGTGCCGGCCGGCTCCCTTTAAAGGGCCAATGTTAGGCGGCGACTCGCTCTCACGGCTCGAGCCTGCTAGACCGTGCCCAAGGCTTGCCGCTGCCGCCGCCGATTCCCGCCAGAGCGCGCTGTCTTGCTGCTCGCGCGCCAAATCCAAAAGCCATGCGCGACGTGATTAGCGCGACATAACAGGTACCGCAAATTATTAATTCATATTTTAACTTTTGGTAAATTTCTTGATAGGAATTTTTCATTTACAAAGAAAATGTTAAAACATCGAGCTCAAAATATCGTTATAACATCAGATTTAATACATAGATGGTTAAACATTGATACTTTTGTAAAAGCATCGATGTTTTGAAAACCGACTGCGATATCGCTTATCTACTGGATAGTAATCCTAGGTTAGGGAGGCCTGGCTTTGGAAGAATCCAAACATGAGCGACACGCGTAAAACACAATCGTAAAATTATTCACATGAAAGTTATTTACGACCAGAATGTTTCAAAGATGAGAAATTTCAATGGTGTATTATTTGCACTGCGGTATTTCAGTGGCGCACTTAAATTGTTTTGTAAGTTTCATTACATTTGTGCTTAATGAATTTATTGCTCCGAACCATTATTTGTGTAAGATTTTTCTTTGGAAAAGGTTATTTGAAGCGAACGAATAACATTTCTGTCTTCGAATATACCACGTAAAATAGAAAACGAATTTTCTTTGAGACTAACCTACAACAAATAGAAATAATATTTTCATTGTCAGTACTTTTTATTTATTTCTCGTGCCAACTGTGTTCAAGTACTGTAAATGCTTGTCCACAAACATCGTCGGACTTTTTTGATAGAAGTAATGATTCCTGCTAAAACACATCTTGCTGATTGAATTGTTTGATTTGAAGGTTTTAAAATCCAAAACTAATTAACAATCTGTTTCAGAAATTTCAAAATTATTCCAACGATAGGAACACAGTTCATTTTATTACACTGTGTGAAGATAAATAATATATTAAATAATATTGTAATAAATATAAATATGTAGTATAATATATAGTAAATATTAAGTAATAGTTGAAGTTTTAAACATACACGATAAAATTTTGGCCAATAAAACACAAAGACAGAAAGGAATCGGGAAAATATTTAGCCTACGTCGCTATACTACTTGTACTCCGATTTATTTATAATGGCACCTCAAGGTCAAGGTCGAAAAGAGAGGAAAGGCAGTCTCCAATAGGGAGCTTCAAAGCCACTAGTGTTGAACGTTCGCGAACGTCCTCCGCAACGGGACTGGTAGCCGCAGCCATGTGTTTACCACTTGCTAGCCGCACGAGTGTGTGGCAATACAGCGTAACTTGACCTTGAGGTGCCATTACAATATCAATAGAATTATAGTAAGAGAATGAATAACTGACATTTGGAAGGATAACCAAAGTTGGAGGAAGGTATCCTTTTATGTCTAGGGCACAGATTCACTTTTTTTTTTAATTCTGGGCCTCAAGAAAATATGCGCAAATAATATCTTCCCCCAAACGTCATATACAGTTTTTACTGTTTTTTTGACCAAATAAATAACGTGCAAATAACATTTAACTAAAGGTAATTATACCTTTTTTACTTAATTTTCTTTTCGAAACTCTCCTGAATTTCTCCAAGACGTTACAGGGGATGGACATATTCGGATTTGAATTTGTCGAGTGGACCTTTAGATGATGCCCATGCTATGTTTTTTTTAATTTCCTGGCCCTGAAGAAGGCGCCAGACAATGGGTCGAAAAGGGTTTTAACTCAATTTTAGACTTAACATTTTAACTGTGTGTATAGTTGCTTTTGATGTGTACGTTGTAACTAGTGAATGATGAGTATCAGAAAATACAGCTTTAAACTGATTTTATATTCTCAGATTTAACAGAATGCAGTGCAAATTGAATCGAGGCTTCTCATCAACAGATCCGTCTTCCGAAGACGACCGAACGGCCGCCCTGCTCCTCCGGGCAGCCAAGGGCGGCAAAGTGGAAGACGTGTTGGCAGCCCTGGAGACCGGGACAGACATTAACAGCCGGGACGACTCGGGCAAAACGGCGCTGCACTTGGCTGCTTGGAACGGCCACGCTGACATTGTCGCCCTGTTGCTCACCAACGGCGCCGACGCGAACAACTCCAGCAACACGGGGGCCTACACGCCGCTGCACGTGGCGAGTTTCGCCGGTCACGCCCAGTGCGTGGCCTTTCTGCTGGATTCCGGGGTCGAAGTCGATTGCAGGAGCAAGAACGGGAGCACGGCTCTTCATATGGCCGCGCTGAACGGGTACGAGACGATAGTTCAGCTACTCGTCGCGGCTGGCGCTAGTCGTGAGATAACAGATGACAGTGGAAAAACCGCTTTCGAAATGGCGCAAACGGTTGCAATTCGCGAATTGTTGCTTCTTTGAAATTTTGTTTTAATTTCTGAATTGTATGTGTAGGAACAGTGACAGTACAAAATATCCCCAATTCATTCAACTGAAATGTCAATAACTTCTCGTCAGCACATGCAAACTGTTAAATGCGATTTTTCAATTCCGGGGTCGAAGTCGACTGCAGGAACAAGAACGGTTGGTAAGAAAGGTAGTAAATGTAGGTAATACAAAGAAAGAAAAATGTCGAGTGAGTGGTGAGACACTTTTCTCTAGGTTATGGAGGACGGAACTGATCTTTTGGGAGACGGGATTTTATTCGTGTTGGAGCATCGGCTGGTTTTTCCGAGGTTAAAGTGGCTGGTGCAAGGGGCAGTTTGAAGATTAGAAAATAATTTGGATGACTGTGAGGAAATGTAACTTACAATGGGTTCTATGTCTAGTTCTCTATGCAATTGTCTATTTGATATATACCGTGGGGCATTGGTAACTGTACGCAAGGTCCGTATATGGACCTTGGACTGTACGAAGCGTTTTATTCTGGAAGATTTGTAAGGGTTTTATATTGGAACAAGCGGCGCCTCCCCAGATTGGGGCTGCGTAAGTTAGGGAGGGTCTTAGTATTGATTTGTAAAAAAACAGAGAATTTTCAATTTTTAAAGATGACTTTTTATTAATAATGGGATATAATTTGAGTAGGACTCCATACGTTTTTATTTAGTCTATGAATAATATGAGGTTTCCGTGTAAGACGAGTATCCAGGAGAACGCCTAGGTATTTGACTGATTTATTTGTAGAAGCCCATGTTATCGGATAATTATTTAATTTTAAAGGGGGAGGGATAATTATTCTTCGCAATGTAAACATTTTGGTTTCACACTTTGAGGTGTTCAATTGTAATACCCATTTTTTTGTCCATTCAGAAAAGGTATTTAAGTCTTTGTTGCATGTCATTTATGGCTTCTGAGATTAAGTCATTGGACGTGAAGATAGCTGTGTCGTCAGCGTGTAGAGCTGTAGCACAGTTTGATAATTGAGGAAAATCTGCCGTGAAAAGTTTGATATGCGGTCTAACAAGCGGCGATAATCTAGAGCTGTTTCTCGGGCTGGCAACAATGCGTCGAAAATGCGGTGGTTGGTGCCAGTCTCAGTCTCTCTACTACATTGTTGCGACAGATTCGCGCTCATGAATCGGTTTTTTGTAATCCGAGGTAATTGGGGCTGATGGTGCCTCGGATTTGTTTTAAAAAATCACGGTTTTAACGAAAAAAAGGAAAATATTTTAAGAAATTTTAAACTACAATGTGCAACATAGTCAAATTTAATGTGCAGATAGTTTTAAAATTACAACTTTGGATACTAGACCGTGTGTACGTGATATCGATGTAGTCCGAGATACCATTAGCCTAAGTTACCTCGGATTATCGCCACACTACTATAAAGAAAGAATGGCGGTACAAATTCATTAAACTTAAATCACAAAGAGTTCTCGTCAACAAATGCATTCTTTTTGGATTCCGGGTTTGAAGTCGATTGCAGGAACAAGTTAAATGACAGACTAGCAATGCAGGAATAAGAATGGAAGCATGCCTCTTCATATGGCTGCGCTGAATGGTTGGGAATTGATAGTTCAGCTTTTCGTGACGCTAGTCGTGAAATAAAAGATGAAAGTGGAAAAACACAGTTTAAAATATCAGGAACATTTGCAATTCAGAAATTGAATAGTTACCCCGAATAGAGATCTAACCCGCAAAAGGAAAAGTTTTCAGGAAATGGAAAATACCTCTAATCAGTGCAAGTTCGATTATTTCTGTAAAAAAATTACAAACCATCAATATATTATGAACTGTGAATCACTCTGAAGTCAAATTTTAGTCAAGGCATTACCGCTCATACCATACTGGCATCGATCCGACATTTTGCTGCAAATAGATCACTAATCGCCAACAGGAAAGCTTTACCTAAAGAATAGTATACTTTGGAATGGCCGGTGCGCCCTCAGAATCGAGGGGGCTGTGTATTACGTCCAATAGGTCACTATTCCACTGAAAACTCAACTTTCGACTTTTTGTGGGTTAGATCTGTATTCGGGGTAACTATTCAATTGTTGCTTCATTAAATTTTTTTAAATTTCTGATTTAACGGGAATGTGTTTGTACATTCATATTAAATTTACGTATTTACAGTTTATACTACTTTGATGAAAGACTGTAAAACCTGGCTTGTAACTAATGCACCCTTTTACTCTGCGTGCTATTTGAAATGATCTGGCACGTTTTTTTCTCTCAAGAGTGTGTTTGAAGAAGATATTGATCAATTTGATATTCTAGCTAGGGTTTTTGAAGACACTTCTGTTTTATACTAAGGTACAACTGCAACGTGTGATATAATATATGCCAACACTATTACAATCGTTGTATGGTGCATTTGGAAAATTCTTAAGGGAGGATTGCTTCACGAATTTATGAGATTATAGCGGGGATGACAACTTACATTCAAAGTCATTATTAGAACCCGCAGGTTTGGTAAAATGCTTTTTTATTATCTTTAAGATTTTATGACTTGACATCAACCGGAAACAATTGTTCTTCTGGAGATTTTTAGATTTTAATTTTGAGTTTTATTTTTTGCTAATTTCAGATTTCTAATGCCTGTTTTTGATAGTCGCCTTTTCCTTTCTTTTTTCGTAATTTTCCTTTTTTCATTCGTACCTGCAAGCCTGGACAACATGAAGGCACGGTCTTGTTTTGTCTTTCTGTGGGAGCGGAAGGTCCATGGCCAAGTAGTGTTAAAATGAAAATGAAAAAGGATGATACCAGACAAAATTTAAAAGTTTTTTTCATGTATGCCGACAGGCTTCGTTCGCTCACGAGGGATTTCATCCAGCCTTTAAGTGTGGCCTCCGAACACTTTTGAGGACAAAGCACTCTGAATTCGATATATCCTGCTCAGTTCTGGTGATTACACAAGAACAAAAAAACAAAAATATAATTCCGTTTTCACTGATGCCGTTTCAAGATTCAAAAGAGTTCACAATACCATTTCGAACAGACAGCGTGTCGCGAAACAAACAAATGCGTAGTCATCATACCAGGTGGTCATGTGGAAACATATTACAAAGAAAATATCGTTTCCGTACACGTAAGTGCTAATGTACATTTTAGAGTTTACAATAATTTCTATTATATGATTTTTTTTCATTGTGTACATGCCTTTTTGCAGCCCCACTTTAGCCAGAACAAGTGCCTAAGCCTATAAGTGCGTGCCTATTTAAGTAAACATAAATGCCTTTTTGCCTACCTATTTTAGGTAAAGTAATGCCTGAACTCCGGGCTATAGACATTACACAAAATTAGCACAATGTGTATGATGTGTCTATTTGTGATATATGTTCACCTGTACTTTTTTGTAAATATTGATTTTTAAAACCTGGAAGGCATGATCGAATACATTAGATTTTTTATTGTAATTGTTAATGTGTTTTGATGTTAGTTTTAAATGTATGTTAGAAAATAAAGAATGATTTTAAACTTTCTGAATTTGGTTTTTCATTACATTCTTCCCCAAGTTACCTATGTAATTCAGCATTCGAGGCAACATTATTTAACTCCCAATTCTTACGTATCAGAATTTATTATTCAACATAGGATGCTGAGTACGGTTTTCATTGTAAATTCACTCTAGTGGGGAATTCGTTATAGTAGTACGTTAATAAAAATTATATATATATATGTATATATATATATATATATATATATATTGTTGTAAACCACACACGACACGTATGTTCGCCGTCACACATGGAGTGCGCCGGTGATTTTAGATAGCAGAGCACACACTCTAAATTTGTTTATGTGGGCGCCAAGCATGCGTCTTACCAGCTATGCAGCGCCGGCATTGAGAATCTCAAGACGTGGGCGCTCTGGATCGAGTGAAGCATTTGTAACTAACTACTAAATGACACACAGGTATGGTCTTCTATTTAAGTGACACCCGTCAAAGTGGCGAGAATACTTTTATTAAATCTGGTAGAAGTGTCTTTTTAAACAGTTAATAAAAAAACTGCTCTCTCCCTTGGTTGTTTCCACTTTGGTTACGGACAATCAAACAAACAAACGAACAAAAATGTGGTGCTGTCTTTGTTACCTCCCTTCGTCTGAATTGCACGCTCGCGGGGAGTTTACTGGTAGTCTCCGGTGAGGAGGTCCGATGAGGGCTCGGCTGACCGCTGCTGGTAAAGTCTCGGCTCCGGTGGAGATGGCGGGGGCGTCAAACAGCTGCTGCACGCGACCTTCGTGGTGATGAGTAGTGACGTCGATGTGCAAAGTGAGGCCGTCACACGTCACCTCCTTGCGTTTTTTTTACACTTAACGCAAACTGCGCACCCCTTTTCTTTGCGAGGTGGGCGCTAGTTCGGTTGATCCGTCACTTGGAATAAATTCCGGTGACATAAATAATGGAAATTCGGATCAGCGAAGCGTGCAGGTATTGGCCGTGTCACGCGATAACTTTCTCAAAATAAATATTTATATTTCGCCTGACTTCTAAAACGCGTGCTTAAGTTCACTTCCGAACACCGGGTATAAGTTTCTTTCCAAAGCTTACTGGCAGAGTGTCTGCTTCTCAAGAAGAATACATTTTTATGTCTTTTTACTAGTCTGACGAAAAATTGAGTGCCCTTGCTTCTCTCTGCTCGCTCGTGGCTCGCTACCTCTATTTTTGTAAATTCAGAGTTGTCACGTGATCGATTTTGGCGTTTTGATTGGCTCAAGTGTGCGTTTTCTGGAAGTTTCCATCAACGTTTATTGACAATTGGTCGGAGCTTATCCCTTCCCTTTTTGACCTTCTTAACTGCGTTTCTAATTGGTTGTCTTTGTAGTTACAGCGGAGTGCTTCTGCGCGCCATTGTAATCGTAAATGATGTGTTTATGATGCTCTTGAGATGCGAGGGTCGGCCGCTACTGGATTTCGCTAATACGGTTGTTCTAATCATAAATCTGGCAATTGCCGCGACAATAGATTAGTCGCGGCCCGTTCTCGTATGAGGGGGGGGGGAGGGAAGACGGCCCGGGATCTCCCATCTCTTGAGAGATGTCATCGATATTTCCCATAGCTTTCATTTCGCTCTAACGCGTGCTTTCCTCTTAAAAAAGAAAATTAAATATTTCGTGGGAAAGCAATACTTTGATAACACGAACCACTAGAGTAGCATTCAAAAACATTGTTTAGAAATAAACAAAATAATATATTACCTAGTGTCCATCTCTACTTCCGAAAATACAAAAACCTTTTAAGGCAAAGACAAAATAATGAAAAATGATATATTTTGATCGCTGATGACAAAACCAAAGTATAGTGCGATTTTTCTAATTTCGCCTCTCAAAGTCCCTACGGCCACGATGGAATATCACACAGCATTTCGCATCTTACCGATCGTGACGCTAGACGTCGCATGATTGCAAGCTCTGCTTGATACTGCGCGATCATGCGATATCCAGCGGCCCGACCTAGAAATATGCGAAATACCGTGGCATATCGTGAAGACGGGCAAAGAGGCAAAATTAAAAAAATTGCAGTATAATTGGAAAATTGCAAAAAATAGGACCACATCATCTCCAAACTAGGTCACGACAGAACTGCGTTGACCCGCAGGGCAACCTTTCTATACAATGCCTGGGCCGAGCCGCCAGCCCAGAGCTACTGGCTTTCGAGACCAATACCGGAGTCTAATCAATGCGTCAGTCTCTCCTCTACCTACCAAAGATGGGAATTACAACTCAATCGAATGACGAAAATATAATTGAAATAAATGTATTATGAAATGTTCTGCATTACTGGGAGCTACTAGTAACACTAATTGAAAACTATTTTCTATGTGGGCTCCAGAAGCTCCATGTTTCTTCCGTCTTTAGGTCTGTTGGTTCCGTCTTTAGATTTGAATTCTTTGAACCACATAAAAAAAAGTTCGTCATGCTATGAAGCCTTTTTTCCTCCATGTATCGTCACTTCTAAATAATGTAACGGAAAAGCAAAACAGATTTGTCTTCGAATCATACACACATAACCTGCAATTACTATAAAAATTACACTTGAATTTTCGGTTAAATGCTGTTTTTGATTTTACGTTTTGAATAACATTTTGAGAACTGGGTAGACATCTTCCAGGTCTCTATTTCCAGTTCAGGAGGTGAAATTAATGGCAGAATTCTCTTCTGTGCGATGAACACAGTGGAAACTTGGCGGAAAGCGTGCCATGAAGTCGAAACGCCCGAGAATGATCACAGATGGCATCATTCCGTTGCAGAATTGAACGCTGCTCACACGCTGTTAAGGTTGTTTCAACTACGCTGCACAAGTTCAGCTGGGAAGCTCACACATTCTCCATTTAATCCTGATCTATTACAATGCTACTTTCAAATTTGTGGAGCCCTGCAGATATTCATGGACGTCTATTTGCTTCACTTCTGGGCACAATCACTGTTCCATATGCAACTGCCAATTTGTTGCCATAAAGGTATTCACCATCTTGTCTCACAGTGGGATGCATTTATAAATAGTTATGGCAATTACATTTGAAATAATAAACAGCTTATCCTTTTCCCACATCTGTCTCATTTTCGTTTGACTTATTATTATTTATTTATTTATTTATTTATTTGTCAAAAAACAGTAAAAACTGTATATGACGTGTGGGGAAAGAAATTTATCTGCGCACATTTTCTTGAGGGCCAGAAATTTTATTATATTAAAAAAAAACAACGAAAAAATGAATTTAGAAAATAATTATTTTAGAAAAAAAAAGATATTTGAAAAATGTTTTTTCCCGAGTTATAGAAAATCAATTTCAACTGTAAATGAACTACAAGCAAAAGGAGTGCTCAACAAAACGTGCGCACAGTGAAGCTACATTTACGTCCAGAAGCAAAACAAGGGGCCATCTCAGCATTTGCTCAATGGATCAGGGAAACTGGACAAAAACCTGATCGAGATGGGGACTGACTGACACTCATTTACAGTACGTCTTATTGAACACAATTGTTGAGTTTGGTTTCCTGTAATATTTATATTGAGGAAATTGAGTTATGAAAAGTAAACGTAACATTTTTCACACTTTCTTAGTTTTTCGGTCATCTAATAGCTTATAATGAAATTTTGAGAATATCTTCCTGGTAGCGACGCCCGTGAGTTCGTGAAGTAATATCTAAGATAAAATTAATATTAATTGTTCCGAGTACTTACAAATTTAGCAAGCCTCGTACTTACTGAACTCCTTTCCGCTTGTCTGGAGGTACACACGTTAGGCCTCTGTATGAATGTTGTGAAGAAAATGCCAAATATCATATACATCACAAAAACCGTAGATTCGTTCCTGAATCGAAGTTTTAATTCAGATGTTGAATCTCTCGTCAGGACAATGTTAAAACTCTCATTGAGATTTTTTAAAATTTTGAATCTTAAACACTAATGGACCTGAAAATATTTTTAACGCAAAGGACGACTGTACAACCACAAGGTTGGGAACTGCTTTGCTAGTTCATTTTACCCTAGGAAGCAAATTAGGTCTGAGGCAATACACAATTTCACATTTTTGAAATAGCACTCCTGGAATGGAATAATTACGTTCACGGCTCAAAACATTCATTATTACGAGGTATACTGCAATTGTTATGATTAAGGCCGCGTATTTTTAGACCTAAAACATCACCAAAAATAATCAATAAAATGCTCTTAAAATGTTTTTAAATGTCCCCAAAACAATGAAAATGTAAAAAATTTGATCAAAACCAGTTCAGATGAACAACTCAAGCTGTTGGATGTGTTGCTAATGTAATCTACGCTTCCTCCTTTCCTTCGAATGAATTCAGCTTCCAAAATTGTTTGGACTGGACCAATTGATTCATTAGTGTTACCGGGTCAACTACTCAGGTCATTAGTCCCGTAAGTGTAGTGCGCGTTTTTTCTCGGGAGGTGGCGATGATATTTTTCCCCGCTGGATGGCGAGATTTGGCGCCGACCTACCGTCGACTAGCGGGGTTTTCCCCTCAACCAGGTATCTCCCACAAGCGGGGCACCGCCCCAGCCGAGACAAGCTGTAAGCTCCCGACCGGTCCCCCAGCATGTGTGGTAGTGTAATGTATGTTAGTGTAAGAGGAGTGGATAGGACAGGGAAGTGTGTGTGTAAGAGGAGAGGATAAGACAGGGAAGAGGAAGGAAAGATCGCGCGCGGTCCGTGGCCCGTTTGTTAGGGTACTGCTCCGGCATTCGCCTGGTGTTTATTGAAAAAAAAAAAACACGGAAAACTACCGATTAGAGCAGCAGGTCGCTAGAATTGTCCTCCGGACAGCGATTGAATTCGACCTAGCTGGCAAGCTAGTGTCGAAAATCCTGCCGCCGCACATTGATGCCAAATCCCGATTTCGTGGCCAAAATTCCCAGAATCGAAGTTTCAATTTCCGGAATTTTATGTGTCTGAATAGTTAGGTTGGTACGTTGAGCGATAGGAATGAGCTATATAAGGACCGAGTCACAAACGTTTCCTGCGTCAGTTGGAGTAGAACGTAACCATCAAGGAGTCGTTTATGGTTGTACGAACACAGCTCTTTTTTCAACAAGTTTAAGTCGTGTGTAGTTTTTTTGTTTCTGAAGATATTTTGGTGATTCAAAATGGACAAAAAAGATGAAAGTAAGTACATTCAGAGCTTTTAATATCATATAATAACGTTTGATTGCTTTTGATTTATCGCATATCTTACAATATCGTTTTTAATATATTTTAATTTAAAAAAACAATCTTCAAATACGTAGAAGTAAAATCCTCCACGATCCTCCGGTCTGAAACGAGTTTTATACTGTTCTTCCATCATTTGTAAACAAGTTTTTTTAAAAAAAGTTGCCCCGAGTTGCACAATTTTTCTAAATTACACAAAGTGTTCATTATATCGTTCGCCAAAGATTTGGGCCGCGTGGGCCGGGCAGTCGAAGGCTCATTCGCCCAGCGAATCGCTGACGCCGCGCCGTGCTGACACACGGGAACTATTGCTGCGCTTATCTTACCTTAACGAAGATGCTGAAAGCGATGTCTTTCGGCTCGAATACAGTCATGTCACCTCTGGAACATATTCTGATTTACTCTTTGAAGGAAGTCTCGAGGAATTACGATTTTCTCCTCAATACAGCCGCGGAACTTTCCCTGCGAATGCGGGTGTTTTGCATACACATGATCTTTCAAGTACTCCCAAAGGAAAAAGTCAAGGGTCAGATCAGGTGATCTAGGAGGCCATAGCCCACGACTATGTATTCAATTGTCACTATGAACATTATTTAAAAAGTTCTTGGATCAGAACAGAAGTGTGAGCATTTGCCAAATCCTATTGAAAGCATAAATGCCTCAAAGATTTTCTTGGAGATTGTTGTAATCTAGCAGAGATTTTGTTCACCATCTCTTGTGTCGGGGCATTCGACACTTTTGTTTGTCAATCAAAAGTCCATGTCCAAAGTTTCTTTACAAACTTCAAAATTGTCGACCGATGAGGAATATTGCTTAAAAAGAAAATTTTATGATGCACAAATGAACGCTCTCCGGAAACTGGTGTATCGGCCGGTCGCGTCGAACGACGAACGCGCCGGATGAACGGGGCCCTTGTTGACATATCCTCAGGGAACGGAAGGCTCGATCGCTGAGGCAAGCGGCAGGTCATCTTCGGCGAAAGATAGAATAAACACTTGGTACTTTGTCTCAAGCAGTGCACAACTTCGTTCAAAGGCACGTATTGTGCGCTTTGCTTTTGGTTGTTGTTTTGTAAATAAAGACCGGATTTTCGTGCAGTAAAAACACAGAAACGTGCAAAATCATGTTATATTATATATTTTATAATATACTAGATTTTTGGCAAAATAAAATTTTATTTATATTTCAGTCAATTCTGTTCTATGGTTTATCGCTAATTATTTATTTTACAGAAAAAAAGAAAAAAACCCTAATGACGAGAAAGGAAATTTTCGGTATAATCAAACATTGCATAAATGAAGAAAACAAAGTTTTGTGCCAAATAATTGAAGAATATTTGACACAAATAAATGAAGAACCATGCAATTTGTCACATGAGGTAAAAGAAAAGTTAAAACTGTTGATTAGTAAATTGAGAACTAAATATCAAGAAAGCAATAGAACATACTCACGTTTTTGTTCGAAAAATGAATCCTGGCTGAGTGTTGATTTTGATTATTACAAGACGTGTGATGAACTACCGGGACCCATTACCCCATCGACTAGTGGAACATCCAAAAGGGGACGTCCATCTCTCTCTTTTGATGAATGTAGTGAGCGGACTAAACGCAGGCGAGCAAAGGACATCAGAGAACAACACAGCGTGGAAGAATTGGCCTATGCAACTAAAATGAGTATGCGTGTTAGAGGAAACATTGATGCGGCGAAAGTTGTGCAGGATGTTTCTGAAGGGAGTCCATCAAAGGCTAAGACATACAGAACGTCATTATGCACTACCCGCGAGAGACAGATGACCAAAGAAGAGGCTCTTTCACTTCTTGTTGAAAATAAAATGTCTCAGAGTATGTATAACAATATCAGAGCCAACAGCATTTCACATAAGTGTACATTGTATCCTTCTTATAAATGCGTTTTACAAGCAAAAAAAGAATGTTACCCTCCCGCTTCAGATATGTTAATAACAGAATCTAGCGCCGAAGTAAAATTACAAAGTTTGCTGGACCACACTACACAGAGAATATTACTTTTCCAAAAAGAAGTTTTACCTAGCCTCACCAAGAATGATACTGTTAATCTTACCTTAATGTGTAAGTGGGGGTTGGATGGAACTTCCGGACAAAGTAGTTTTAAACAAAAATTTGAAAATGATACTGACAAAAGTGACTCGAGTATTTTTTTTACTTCATTTGTGCCGCTTCAAATTCTATATTTCAATGATATTACAAGCGTGCAAAAAATTGTTTGGAAAAATCCTCGACCTTCATCCCCACGATTTTGTCGCCCAATCAAAATTGAATTCTTACAAGAGACTGCTGAAAATACAAAATACCAAGCTGATCATATACATGAACAAGAGCGAAATCTTACTCCCTACCATACGATTGTTGACGGAAAGAAAGTTACAGTAATTTACAAATTGGCTTTAACCATGGTTGATAGCAAAGTGTGCAATTCTTTGACAGACACATCTTCCGGTCAAAGATGCTACCTTTGCGACTCTACCTCAAAACAATTCAACAATATAGATGCAGTGCTTGAAAAACCAATTAAGGAAGAACATTTGCAGTTCGGGATATCCTCTTTACATGCTTGGATTCGTTTTTTCGAATGCCTTTTGCACATTTCGTATAAATTAGAAGTCAAGAAATGGCAAAACCGTGGTGAAGACAAAGGAAAGATTGAAAATCGAAGAAAACATATTCAGAAACAATTCCGTCAACAATTAGAACTATTGGTAGATATGCCAAAACAAGGTTACGGAAGTACGAACGATGGCAACACTGCGCGTCGTTTCTTTGAAAATTCTAAAATTTCTGCCACCATTACGGGAATAAACGAGAATTTGTTGAAACGGTTTCACACAATTTTACAAGTAATTTCTTCGGGTTTTGAAATTGATGTACCGAAGTATCAAGAATATTGTGTAGAAACTGCTCGTATGTTCGTTCAATTGTATCCGTGGTTTTACATGCCCACAACTGTCCATAAATTATTGATCCACAGTGCACAGATTATTGACTCATCCCTTTTGCCAATTGGACAAATGTCCGAGGAAGCCCAAGAGTCTTGCAACAAATTAATAAAAAAATATAGGCAAGTCTTCGCGCGCAAAACAAGTCGCACCGAAAATATGCAAGATGATTTTGCGACTTTTGTTATCGTCAGATCCGCTAATATCTAGCGTGCGCAAATTGCCCACAAGGAAATTCAAATCATTAGAACCCCAAGCAATTGAATTGTTGAAACCACCAAGCTTTAATTCACAAATCGAAACACCAATAAATGAAAGCAGTGAGGATGAAGCCGAACGATCTGATGATGAACATTGAGCTGTTTTTGGAATGCCACGTATTTGTGCTGCATTTCTTTGTACTTACACAAAAACTGATAATAAAGTTTACCTTCTCTAGACTTTTATTGTTATTCAGTATGTCCATCTATATTTCCGAAATATAATAACAAGTTTGAAATTACCGACCTCGAATAAACACCCCCACAATTTTTTGCTACAATGATTTTTTCCACATTTGGTCCGTCATAATGGATCCGCCATTTTGTTTTTCGTCAAAATTATATCAAATTTGAAATAACTGACCTCCAAAACCTAAATGGACTCATTTTGAAAACCTTTTCAACATGGTTTATAATTTTGACCAAGAAATCGAGAATCGGCATCAGTGTGCGCCGTCGGGACTCGAACCTAGGATCTCCCGGTCAGAGACACTGCAGTGACATCAGGTTGATGCACTGAGCCATCTCTCCCGGTGGACTGGACCAAGAAATCTTTGTCTTTACTTATTGTGAACTCCATCGAACAGACAACGGTGCTGAAGGCGTCACAGAAATCTTAGATTACATACAAATACTGACATTACAACTTCTGAGTGAAGAAATTGAATAGGCTACTCAGGAATTCTGTGGAGTATATTTGTTGCATGTTGTAAATATTACTTGAAGCAAACACCATTACAATATTAAAATCGATGAAATCCGCAAAAAATGCTCCAAAAATGACGGAAAAGGTAAAAAAATGGCTTACTAATCGAAATAGAAGAAACCTGCAAAAAATGACGTAAAATGGGTCACTTCCTTTTGTCATAACATAAAATTAATTTCTATACTTAAAGGCATCGTTCTAAAGTGAAAAAATGACATTTCATTAAAATCCCACCCCTAGTCATGATATTTTGTTTTACAGGTTTGTGCGGTTCAGGCAAGAAATATTCACAGGTTCATATTTACTGGATGGTAACTTTGTATGTTTATGTTTAATATATCTATTATGAACCACTCAGAGATCGGTATTTAGTTACAAAAACGAAAAACTCCCAACAATATTTGTTCATTTCAAATGTGTTTATTTCTCTTATAGTATTTAACTCGGACACACTCGTTTGACCGTACCAATTTCCTTAATGAGTTTGTACTCACTGGTGGTTATGTTCTGCTGACAAAACCACTTCTGACTCAACCTTTAAAAATTCATCCTTCTCTCTTTCTCCAAGTCTCTGTTATTATGCAAACTTCTAGCAACAAAATGTTCAAAAACATGAACCCTATTTTACAACACATTGCCATTAAACACTTCAACCCATACACAATGTGAAATACTAAGTACAATCTTTTCCACTATATAACTATCTCTATACAACAGATTCTACATAAAATTAATATCAATTGCTCCAAGTACTTACAAAATTAGCACGCCTCGTACATATTAAAATCCTTTCCGCATGCCTGGAGGAGCACCCACACACACACACACTAGGCTACTGTATGAATGTTGTGAAGAAAAAAAGTCAAACATCATCTATACATCACAAAAAAATAGATTCGTTCCTGAATCGAAGTTGGACAATCGGTTAGCAGCGAGTCAACTTCAAATGAACGACACATGAAAGGGGTAGACTACCTCAGGAGTTTTATATAGTGTATCATCTTAGGCACGCAAAAGACGACACCGAGGAATGCGTTGCTAGAAATGTGCGACGAGAAATGTGGAAAATCGAAACAAGGGACACTTATCGACCCCCACACACTTGAAAGAGTTTTCTCGTTCGCCTCTGCGATGCGATAGTGCACGGTGTAAGAGATTTTGGTGAGTTCACTCCCGGTCTAAAACTGAAGCTAATGTGAGGCTAGTTCTCACAGTTCTCGCTATGTAAGCGCTGCGAACGACTTGGGCATTTTTGGGGCAAGATGGTGATCCATTTAATAGCTTTGTAACTTCTGGTGGAAGCCAGTAAATCGCGAGACGCCATCATGAATGCCCAACTCGATCGTGCGCACCGTACGGATAAGCGAGGAACTAGCCTCAAACTGGCTTCAAAAATTTTGTCCAAAAGGCGGCTAGTTGACACACCTATATATCTTACACCGTGGATAGTGTTCCTCGGTCGAGTCGGTCAGTGAGCGAGTGTTCTCGGACACATTTCTACTCCTCTTGTTATATGAAATTTAGGCGTTCGCTGCCGCAGGAAGACAATAAACAGAGCGTAGAACTGAGTGAGGTTATTATGTTTAGGAGTAAAAATACGATAAATAACCAGTTTTTAAATTGTTTACTTGAATTTTCTCTTTAAACGGAAATGAACAAGAAAAAACTTGTGTGAAAGATATTCTTATTTGTATGAAACCCGTTCATGAGCAAAATAAAAATAAAAATTTGAAGCAAGAAACTTGAAGGGGTATTTTGAAAGAATTGAATTATTCATAATTTTTCTGAATTAGGGAAGAGGAAATTATTATTTATGAATGAATTTATTTATTGTACATTTTATTATGAATTATTTGATGATTCACCATTTATTTATAATTCAACCAACAAATGTAGTAAACCATAGAGGGGTAGAGATTAGGAAACTCAAGAACATTTGCAGATTGTACTTCTCCTAAATGTCACATAAGTACCTGTTTTTTACATTAAATAATGATTTGTACGCAATGCAATAGTGTATTTCTCTTTAGACAATTCGAACTCGTTACAAAACTGGTTTACAATTATGGTAACAAAAGAAGGATTTCACAGGTTAAAATTACACAAGAGCATTTAATAAAACAAGAAATGGGATTCGCAGCTGATCTCATAGCTAACTGCTTCCACCACTCTCAGCTTGTGACACACAAAGGCATGTCGAGTAAGACATGCCTTTGAAAAAATGAAAAAAAGTCTGCAAAGATGAATACCACATTTCATATTTTTCATTAAAGGTATTGGAACTTCCATAAAAATATAAAGGAACTCAATCAATGACATGAAGTATATTTGTTGCCATTATTTATTTGCCATTATTTATTTGCCATTTTTTATATTACATAACTTTACATAATTTCTTTCCTGCAAATAATAAACCACTAACAAATCTCACTCTGAGAAAAGTTTTAAACATCAGGTATGCGGAATATTTATGTAATTTACTTAATTTTTTTCATCTCGCCAGGGTAGGTTATCAACCTACATCTGAGCAAGGCAAAAAATCTGTTAAATCAGGAAACTTACATGTCATACAACTGATGTAAATCATCTTGCAACACCCTAGGCAAATCTTTTATATCCAAGTTATGTTGCTTTATCACCAACATGGACAAGGAACGTAGACTAGGTAGAAAATCATAAACATACATCACCTTGTATCTATAAAAATCAAAGAAGAAAATTTTGCTTCCGACCAGAATTGTCATGCAGAACATCAAGACCTCGCGTCCCTGTAGATTAGCCTTATCCCACCTCCCGTTCTGGATATCGTACTTCCTCATTGGCTTTTGTGCCGGAAATGCAAAATCTGGAGAACACACTGTCATATAAATGTGTCCGCTGTGAAAGAATGCAGACTTTATGTAGCCAGTACGTGGAATGGTTCCTCCACGTTGAAGACGCTCCCATGTCTCAGTGACAGTGTCGAAACAAATCAGATAAAAGTGCTGGTAGGTGAGAAAGTTTTGCAGCATGATGTACACTTTCGTGCCGACAGCCACCAGCGAGTCTGGTTGGTACCCCGCGGGCCATATGTTTGTGAATTCCTGTTTCCATGCCATTGTTTTCACATCCAGCGAGTACATGCTCATATCCAAGTCATAAACGTAATAGTTTATGTAATGTGGGCACATGTATATTTTGTCATTGACTGAACATATGGCTTTCCATTTAGCGCAGACCGGGTGAATTCCAGTGCAGGGCAGGTGACCCCATTGCAAAGTTTGGGTGTTGAAGCACCAAACGTTTTTCCCAAACGGGGGATGAACCCCATCTCCGCCGCATATGTATACCATGTGTTGAATAGCAACAGCTGCAAATGGAATTGGGTCCTCCAAGCCTTCTTCTGGTTGGATCCTGTTCCCAGTGGCAAGGACTTTGGTGCAAGAGAAGTCTCGAGTGTCCATTATGACGACGTCGAGTTCTTGGGTGCCCATAACGTATTTGAAAAAGTAGATTTTCTCATCCACAGTGACAGCTCGCGGAGCTTCGCCAAAGACGGGCATCAACTCTGGTGGCATGGGAATGGGGGTGTTCCAATGAATCCAAGCCATTTTGATTGTCGTGTGCTACCTGAAACAGAAGTCCTCCACTTAATCACAATTGAATTGAATTGATGCCTTATTTTACGTGGCGAGACTCAGGCCATGAGGCCTGCTCTTCCGTCTGACCACGCAAATTTCGCTACACTCCTTTCACCAACTAGCGGAAAGAAGGTATTACTGAGGTGACGAAACAGGCGATTTGAATTTAGCACAGAAGCGTCATTTAGGTTTGAGGATCTTTTACATGCATGTAAATCTACTAACATGGGACAGCCGGCTTTACTTCTCCTCCGAAGGAAAGCGTTCGAAGGATTTTTTCGCCCCTAAAAGTCCACGGCTTCGATCGGGTTTTAACCCGCCAACTTGGGTATAACATCCCGTTACGCTAACCGCTACACCATCGCCGCCGCTATTAATAGATGTTTATTGTGAATCGACGATGTAACGATGGGTATTATTACACGAGAATAAAGTGATATTCCAGAATGAGGAACGAGTGAATGTCGTAAATTTTATACGAGTTACATACCCATTACAAAGAGTTTCGTAGGAATTTTTCTAGGACTAAGTCAACGTTTTGGATTGATTCTAGTTCTAATATCTGCATTTTAACGTAATTTATCGGTATTAATTCTATGTCTGATTCATTTCTGTTCAACATTTTAACTTTTTGGTCTGACGGCGCGTTTTACTGAGACCTTGGCCCTAGGTTGCTTCAATAAAGGCGATATGTACTAGAATCATGATAATAAATAATTACCTCTCATTGCTTTGAAAAGGTATCTGTGATTGGTGAAACGTCTATATTTCAATGAAACTATATCATGACTATCATTATACAACGAGATGCAGCCATCTAATTAGAGAAATATACAAACAGAGTTGTAAATGCTTTTACTTAACTTGCTAGACATGTAGTCAAACCTCGTAATATATAATTACTTTTCCGTATACATATGGATATACAGAGTAATACACGAAGTACAGGGAAAGGTATCTAATGCTGCGCGAAAAAATGGCCAATTTTTGGCAGAAAAAAATTCATTGCCGGACCCTGATAACGGAAAAGTGGATAAAACCAATTACTAAATTAAGAAAAAAAATCCCATAACACGTAGTGTAGCCAGAATGCCCGTTTTGTGGGTCCTTGATAATGAAAAACCAATTGAAAGCAAAACGTTCGTCTGTCCGTCCGTCTGTAAACACCGCTAGCGCCGAAAACACGTGTAGGATTTTTTCCAAATTGAAGAAATATCTATCTATCTGAAACTAGTCAAAGCTTTGAGATTTTGAAAAACGTTCTTCAAAATTTGGGGGTACTTTTCATGGAGCCGGACATTTTCAAAATTTTCTCAAACAATTTCTCCAAATTCTTTCTTTAAATTTCGTGTAAGAATAGAGTAAAACGTAGAGTAAGATAGAGTTCACGGTTAACTTTGAAATTTCCAAAATTGAAAAAGTTTGAATTTTTTCGGCATCTTCCTCCAACTACAAAATTGAAGATAGAGATATTTCTTTCAAATGAAATTTTTTTCCATAGTGAGTTCTTTCATTAAGGTCTTGTACATTTTTTGAACGTTTTAGAAGTTTTCGCCCAATATTGCGTGCAATATGTGCAATTTAAAAAGTTACAATAACAATATTTTCTCAAAAACCGCCCCAAATTTATTGTTGTAACTATTGGTAGGGATAATGATAAATGTTCTCTATGAGATGGCATAAATGCCATATTGTCTATTCTTTTGTTTTTTCAAAAATTATAAAAATGTAATTTTTTTGACTTGTCTCCCATGTCGTTAATACTGACATTAGTTGCGATTTGTTTACATTATTATATTTATGAGTACATTGGTTTAAATAATATCATTTACAGCTTCTCGAGAACTCAACCGTTTTCTATGAAAACTAGTTCAAAATTCCGCATTTTCAGAAACACTCAAACGCCATTTTCTCATAAATGGCTCCAATTTTTTTCTTCAAACTTTTCGAACGGATAGTGCTAACTGCACTCTTTAATATGACGTAAAAGTCATGAGTATTTTTTTTCAAAAATTATATAAATGTATTTTTTTGGAAACATCTCTCACATCATTAATATGCAAATTTTTGGCAATTTGTGAACACTATTGAATTTGTGAGTCAATGCGCTGCATGACTTCCAATGAAGTTTTGAGTTTGGAATTTTTGAGTCTGAAAACTGTGATTTCCTGTGAAAATGAGCTTCAAAAATTCCAATTTACAGTGGCGCTTATACGCCATTTTCTTACAAACGGTTCCAAATTTTTCAACGAAAATTGCCATTTAGGATTGTTCTTTAATATTTGTAACATAATATTTCCGTTCTATTATTAGGATACCAAAACTCTAAGAAAATATAAAAAAAAAAGTTCTTTGAGTGGCGATAGATGGCAGCTGGCTAAAGTACGTGGCAAGTCCGGGTAGCTAGCTGAGACCAAAGGAAATAGAAAACTAATACGGGAAAGTCTGTGCCATTCTGTAACACCACTAGTTTTTATAAAGTGCAAAAAAGAAATCTTTCAGAAATGACATAAAACTGGGAGTACGGAAACCTTTATATATTCTACCAGAAATAAAATACCCGAAAAGAAAATAAATACGCCATATAAGTGCACAGTCGCTTTGTAAGGATCCAACCCTGTTTATCAAAACCTGTTGCAACGATTTTGCTTTAAAATCTGCCTTTGTTATAAATTACTACCTTATTTCCCGAAGAAATTCATTTGCAATAAAGTTAGATTTTGAAGCTTGAAGACATATGTAAATATAAGATTACAATACATAATTATGTGGTATTCAGGAGAGTTGTTCGTACATCTCCCTTGCAAAAGTATTTTTGTAAAAACAATCCAAAATTCAGTGGCGTGTGGTGAAATTTATTTCGACGGAAGCAATTACATTTGAGATGAAAGATTTTTAATTTTTCACAGGGATCTGACGGCAAATGGATAATTTAAACTACTTGTAAAAACAATACTGGTAATTGTAATAACTTGTTATTAAAACTCTCTTTTCAGTAACTCTAAAATTCCTCTTGATGGCGTGAGAGTTTCTGTACTTTCACCTCCGACAATATTTTCAAACAAACGAGGTTCTCGACACTCATACACAGTTTAAACTAATCCACTATTGTAATTCCATCTGGTGGGAGCTACTTTTGGAAGCCTTTTTTAACCTCATTGTCTAGTGAATGGCAACGTTTAGGAGACTGCGAGAAAAATGTTGATAAATCAGTTAAAGTTTTGAAAAATATTTTACATTTAATTTTGGAAACTGACTAAGATAATACCAGACTTAATTTATGAGCAAAACAGTGTATTAAGGTATGCTTGTTTCACTTTAACCTGTAGCCCATTTAAATGACGAGCCATCACCGCAGCACCATCACAACTTTGTGCAATACGTTTTGATTCACATTTTTAATCTTCAAGAATACCTCTTACAATTCTATATAAAGCTTCTGCCGTTCTGCCTGAAGAGACGTTTTGGAATCCTAGGAATCTCTCTTCAGCATTTCCTTCCGCATTTAAATAATGGACTACTTTAGGCAACTGACTTCGATTTCCAACATCTCTTATAATACAATGGCAACGAAATGACTATTATTTGTTTCTTGTTGAATGTTTTGGAAATAAACATTTATAACTGATGATATATGTCATTTTGAATCAGCAATTACAGATGAATTCTCGACATGTTGCACCAAAAGTGGATCGTGTTTTGCTTTTAAGTGTACCAAATCTTTAAAGTTCCCTTTATTTTAGAGTCAAATGACTGATCATGTACTTGAAAACTGAGTTCGTGTTGAATTAAAAGTTTTTAACTTCAAAATGCTGGTCATATGGTTTTTACAACTTGAATATCTTTTCAATACCTTGTGAAAATCATTTAAATCAGTAAGTAATTATTTAAAGTTTCAAGGAAGCCTTGACAGATTTGCAGCACAATAAAAGAAGAACTCGAGGAAAATATAAATGAATGCCACTGAACCGATAAGCACATGCGGAGCCCACCACACGCCCGCTGTGAGTCACGCCGCACATTGGGAAAAAAGCCCGAAAAGCTGGCCAAAATCCAAAACATTAATTTCAACATACATACTTGTGTCATACACCATTTATAAGAGGACAAAATTCTGCATTAAATGTCGTAAATTTTGAAAACGTATGTTCACTGACTGCGTTTGTACATTGTTTCAAAGTTAGACGAAATTTACTTCTCTTGGCTCTGATCTCGAAGGCTATGTGCAAGCGCGCATTCTATGACGCATAACTTTGTTCAATGATCATGTAATGACATTTGGGGAAATCTATGTTATTCTTGTAGGTGTAATCTATATGGTGAGTAATTGTCATTTCATTTGTTTGCTTCGGTTACGAGAAATTTATATTAAAAAATTGCGATTTTTCGTTTATTTTTTATATTTTTTTTATTTTACAGGATAAAAGTTAGAAGTTCCACGCACTACCACCGTCTTTTATATTTTAAACTATCAAGTATTATGTCCTTTATTGATATTCATAACAATTAGCTGCTAATATCTGCTAATGAAGTTGTAGGGCAAAAAAAAAATATTTCAAAGCAGATGCTCGGTGGAATATACATTGGCGTATCAAAACATGACGCGCATCGTAACTTTGTTCAATGAGTCTGTAATTATATCTGGAAGCTCTATATTATTCTTAAAGATCTGATCGATAATTAGTGAATATTACTCAATTTGTATAAATTGTTAATGTGCTAATTGGTATTACAATTGCTTTCATTCTATTTACATTACAATTTTATGTTCTAACAGGATAAAAATTAAGGCTACCGCCTTCTATCACGTTTTTCACTGTTTAAAACATTAATTATTATATTTTTTAAATAACATCCGTAACAATTACCTGACAATATGTGCTAATACACTTGTAGAACAACAAATAATATCACAAATTTGACGTTCATCGGAGAATGAGCTACTAGAAATTTCGAAAAAATTGCAAAACATTAATATGATTAATACACATTTGTTATAATTGTTTATTTTACTAATTTAATGTAAACAAATAATATAATATAAATAATATTTACAAATAATGTAAACAAACAAAATATATATCTTAAATATTATGTTTTTCAAACTATTAGATTTTATTGAAGAACTACACTTGAAAGGATATTCTTTTCAAGAGTATTTGAAACAAAAGGGTAAGTGTAACAGTTTCAAACATCATCAGTTTCCCTATATAAGAAATATAAACAAATTAAAACATGTCAAAACAAAAAACATTGGGATTAATAGATGAACTCGGCAGTAGGCGCGCAGGGTGCCTACTTTTGTATTAAGACTGGAAAGTTGTATGTGGAAAAATACTCTTGGTATTACATGCCAACAACACTCCACAAACTTTTAATTCATGGCTCCCAAATAATAAATTCTGCTTTGCTGCCAATCGGTTAATATTCGGAGCAAGCGCAAGAGGCAAGAAACAAAGATTTTAAAGCACATTACACTGGATTTTCCAGGAAATGCTCCAGACAAAAAACTTGGAAGATATTTTTCATTGGCTTCTTGTGTCGTCTGATCCACTGATCACTAGTCTAAGAAAGACCCCTCAAAGAAAAATGAAACAATTCTCTCCCGACGCGATATCCCTTCTCATCTGCCTGGACATCACTTTTGGCGATGAAGAATCTTTTTCGGAGGACGAATAAGTTCACTCATCCTTTAGGGGAGCTTCAAGTTATAATTCTTTTAACTTTAAAAATGTATTTCATTTGAAATGATAAAATAATTATTCAACTCCAGTTTAACCACTATTACTTTCTTCTTATTAACAAATAAATTGAGGGATAATGTTTGATAGATCAAATACTCTAAAATATTGCAAAAATACATTCTGATCTATCAATTGTTGGCTTTTACCATCATCCGAATGAGATTAGTAGTCAGACAAATAATATTTTGTAGAATACATCTGTCAAATGATTTATAAATTAATTTTCTGATGCATTATTGTCTCTATGCATTCCAATTTTTAAAAAAATACAAATATGGCTTCAGATTCGGATTCAGCGACCTCAAAACCCCCTAGATAAAATATTTTATATGCGATTGGCATCTTATTTGACTTTTGGCCAGCTTTTCGGGCTTTTTTCCCAGTGTGCGCCGTAAGCAACTGGCCGATTGCTTCGAAAGGCGACCTCGACTGACTGACAGAGCCCACGCGCGCCCACCACACGCGCCAGTATATCTGCCGATCATAGCATTCCATATGAGACGCTGAACGCAGCCAGCCGAGTGCTTCCACAGAGCTTTACAGGCGATCTCTACCCCATCTATTGGTGACAATAACAATTACATGCTCAGTTTGGGAAGATAAGGTTGTCGCGCCCAATTTAAACTGTTTTTACTTGGAATCAAGTAAATGATTCTAAATTACTAGTCAAGTGGTACTTAAAGGAAACGATATGGGGAAGCAATGCTTCCCTTGCTTCCATGGAATAAACGCCCCTGCCAAAATTATATAATTCCTGAGTTAGTTTTATAAAATTTCGGTTTCGTGTGCAACATTGATAAAAATAAACTATTATTTTGGGGTGTGGCATATGCAATCCTTACGTATTTTATTTAACTTACATTGAAACTTACTGTCAAATTAGGTTTCAGCAATACCGAAATGATAGTCTACAATAAAGTCATTAGAAAACTAACTAATGCCTGAAAGAGTGTGACATGCTGTAGAATCACTAATTTTAACATCAAAAACTGCAAAACAAAATTGTGCCGTTTCGGGGAAGTAAAGCTACATGTAGTGCCTGGGAGGAAAGCAAAAGACCATTTCAAAATTTGCCCATTGGATCAAAGGAAATGGAGGGGACACTTGATTACAAGTAACGTCAGTATATAAAAATACAAATCAATATATTTTGATTAATTTAAATAGTTTACACCTCCTTGCACAAAATCGCAAACGTTAATCATGCTTAAAATGTAGGTTTATAATCCACGATTGATAGATTGTTTAATGATTCCCGGCGCGCCAACTGATGAGATCATTAGTCCCGTTAGTGGAGTGCATTTTTCCCGCCTGACAATATGTCATGACTCGTGACGTTCTGTTTTAAACAATCGTGCGGTTCAGGCAAGAAATGTTCATAGGATATTGTTCATATTTACAGGACGGTACCGTTATGTTTATGTTGAATATATCTATAATGAACCACCCAGAGATCGGCATGAAGTTACAAACTATTGATAAAACAGCACGTACTTTGTCGGCCGTGTTTTCGCGCAAAAATGTGCGAAAAGCACTCAAATTTTCGACAAATTGTACACGACCTTACTTCGAAATATATCTTTAAGGAACAGATTTCATTAAAGAAAAATCTCTACCTTTAACATTTTAGTTGTAAGAAGACTCAAAAAAAATTTGAACTTTGAACTTTGATTTTCGAAAATCCAGGGTGTTCAACCAACATGAGACTTTTACCATTCTCATAAACGCTCTTCTCGCTATTCAACAACAAAATATAATCAACAACGATGAAGCCTTTTTTTTGTGAAAATTTTGAAAATGTTCCAGAAGCGTTACGTTAAGTACTCCCCAGAATTAAAATATCGGTTTCAAATTCAAAGGACAGCGACGTCAGACAGATCGATTGGAGAATATCAATTTTGGAGAAAATCGGCTTAACGGTTTAGCCCCTAGGGTGGTTCACGGAGGGACAGACGTTTTGCTGTCAATCGATTTTTCGGTATCAAGGACCCACAAAACATGGATTCTGGCTACACCAAGTGATAAAGGACTCCCCCTCCCTAAATTTAGCAACTGGATTTATCCACTTTTTCCTTACCAAGGCCCTGTAATAAGAGTTTGTCTGCCGAAATTTCGCCGTTTTTTGTCAAGCATTATGTAACTTTCTCTCTACTCCGTAGAGAGAAAGTAAAATGACAAAACCCAACAATATTGTTCATTTAAAATGCATTTATTTCTCTAATAATATTTAACTTGCGTACGCTCGTAAGATCGTAACGGTTTCCTTCATGAGTTTGTGCTTTTTCGCGGTAGTGTTCTGCTGACAAAACAACATGTAATTCATCCTTTAAACATTTATCCTTATTACTTCAAATCTCTGATACCATAACAACCTACAACTACAAAATTTACAAAAACATCATTAATGTACACCATTTTACAAAACATTGCAATTAAACACTTAATTCGATACACAAGATGAAATTCCAAGTAAAATATTTTCTGCTAACATAACTGTTTGGATTCAACAGGTACTACACTGAGCACTAAAAACGAAAATAATTATTTTAAAACAATGCTAATGCATTGGTTACCATTTGTACTGTATAACTTCAACCTTTTTAAAAATAAATAAACCTATAACAAGTGTATTTCAGCTGCTTCTTGGCCAATGGCCCTATTCTCTACCAGGTTCTTCGTCATTGTTCTCTTTATTCATTGTGCAAAAGATGAGATGCTCTCTTGTTTTGCTTCCGGGTATAACTGTAGCTTCTCTATTTGCGCACCTTTTTTGTGGATTTGTGAGGGGTTCATGAGGAATTTAGTTATTTCGTCAATAGTATCATCAAATAATCGTTCTCCATGTTTTTGCGAAAGTGAGCCGATAACTTCATGTATGCACCATACGAGGTACGAAGCCCAATCGTAGCTGTTTGTCGTTGAAAATAGTTTCTATTTCATGGAGGTGAATATTTATTATTTACAAATCTTTCCAGAAGCGCTGGATACTAAGTTTTTTCATAATTCACCTTCATATATGAGTATAAGTATATATAAAAGTAATATATGAGTAATATCGTAGAATAAGAGCAAGGGCATGGAACAGGCTGTAGAAAAAAAAAAGTGTACAAATTTTTCTTTATCCCTATAAGTCTCAAATAGTTTTATCTATTTTTGCCGTTGAGTAAATAAAAATCAATAAATAAAATATGAATCTCTCACAAAGAGCAAATACAAACGTGATTCTTTGAACAAATTTTAAAGACGTTTTAAGTGAAAACCTCTCTTGTGTAACGGGGAAATGCGTACCGAACTACGTCATTTCTGTTGAAATCGGAGATAATTTTTCATACTTTAGTTTTTCATTTACTAAAATTGCAGCGCATTGCCCTAACTCATTGTATTACTTTTCTAAATTTCAATAATATATGTTTCTGTGGCAGGATTGTCCATAATGAAACAGAAAACCACTGTGACGAAAAAAGAAAACGAATACCAAACGTCTGCGCTGCTGATATCTGAGACCACATTTTATATCGTCAAATTTTTTCCTTTAGCATGAAATATAAGAATATTACGGTGACGTTACCACCAGAAGAGCCGGATCTGGTGTCGCAAGGGCTTGGAGTGAGTTTTACGCGTTTTCCAGCACGTCGTCTACAGACCGAATAATATTTCTGTCTACTTGACGGCCAGGATGGCGGTAAAGCGATTGCCCCTTTCTCACGCTGCAGACACGTGTTCGTCTGGTCGTTCTCGCACCAGATCACAACAGTAGTAAGAAACAAATTGCAATAAGAACTCACAACAATAGACGACACAAAACCGCACACGCGATGCGTAACAAAGAAATATCGGCGCTCTTCAGTTAACAGTTGCTTCGTGCTGTAAGATTTCATTTTTTTCTTACACTTAAATGTCGGTCTTATGTGTCGGTAACTCTGCAGTGACGTCAACAGAATTTGAAGACTCTGATTGGATAACGGAACCCCAACTCCTCAGTCAGCCCGCTAGCTGTCAAGTACACAAATATTAATCGAACAATACATTCCTTATTAGTTCCATGAGGGTAGAACATGCTATACCCGAAATATTGTAGTTTTTCTCCCCTATTGTAACGGGAAATTCCGCGAAGACTTGCAAGTCAGGTTGATAAGTTTTCCCCCTCGTGGGATCTCCGAGAGCGGGTCACAATCCCAACCAGACAAGCTCTATGCTCCCGACAAATGCTGCATCATGTGTGTGTGTGTGTGTGTGTGTGAAGGGAGAAGTGGGAACAATAATAACGCGAATAACGCGATTCGTGGCCCATTTGTAAGTGTACTTCTCAGGCATTCGCCATGTACTGATCGGGGATCGATATTTCTCCTCTAGAGAGCGGCTGAATTCGACAGGCCTCTAGCTAATTTACAAAATTCGCCACCCATTGGATTGATTGATTGTGATTCCGGGCGCGTCAACTACAAAGGTCCTTAGTCCCGTAAATGTAATGCGTGCTTTTTCATCGGGAGGTGATGGGGACGGTGATCTTTTCCCCGCTGGATGGCGAGATGTGGCGCCGACCTACCGTCGACTAGCGAGGTTTTCCCTCAACCAGGTATCTCCAACCAGCGGGGCATCGCCCCAGTCGGGACAAGCTGTAAGTTCCCGACCAGTCTCCCGGCATGTGTGGTAGTGTAGTGCATGTTAGTGTAAGTGTGTTTGTGTAAGAGTAAAGGATAGGACAAGGAAGAGGAAGGGTTTTACCCACCACTAGGTATCTCCCACCAGCGGGGCACCGCTCCTGCCGGGACAAGCTCTAAGCTCCCGGCATGTGTGGTAGTGTAGTGCATGTTAGTGTAAGGGTGTGTGAAAGAGAAGAGGATAGGACAAGGAAGAGGAAGGAAAGATCACCCGCGGTCCGTGGACCGTGTGTTAGGGTACTGCTCCGGCATTCGCCTGGTGTTGATCGGAGAAACCAGGGAAAACTACCGATCAGAGCAGCCGACCGCTAGAATTCCCCTCCAGACCGCGACTGAATTCGACTTCGCTGACAAGTCAGTGTCGAAAAAGAGCCCCGTCGTCGGGGCTCGAACCTAGAACCTCCTGGTCAGAGGAACTGCAGTGACATCAGGTTGATGCACTGAGCCGTCTCTCCCGGTCCCACCCGTCGGGACTCGGTCCCTAGGACCTGCCGGTCAGAAACGCTGCAACGCCATTTGTTGTCGCAGAGCCATCTCAGCTGATCAGGGACTTATAGTAGCGTTCCAGCACGTGGAAGGGAAGGGATACGTTCTGGAGCCCTGAAGTAAACATGGGTGTTACCACTTCGTTGTGGTGTAGGTTTCCTATCATGGCATCCTCATATGCCAACTGCACATTATCGCATATGTAACAATCGTCGTAATCTCTCATCACGTTTCACCTCTCCGCAATTTTGTACTTATTTATGGCCGCTTTTCAACTACTGAGATCATATAGCTAGCATATCACTGTAAGTAACATTGACGGTAACGGTAACGGTATATGAATATCCATGCCCCGGGCGGGATTCGAACCAGCGGCCCTTCAGGTAAATACGGCTCTTCAGCCTCAGCGGTCTTGGCTCTCCTGGCCAGCCACCTACACCATCATTCAAAACAATTAATTAAGGCAAAACATCACCTTCAAAGCGCCGGAGAAGCTTTATTTTATCTACCTTTAGCAACCTCTAATATGAAATTTCAAATTTGGTGTCTGCCTCCTACTGGTATATGTAATTGAATTTTTATTTATAACCACGTACATATACATATTTTGATTTTGAGGGTAACTTTACATGAAGCCCAAATGACATTTTCAAAATTTTCTCAATAAGGGCTCCATTTTTTTAAAAATATTCTATATATCTGCCCATTCTGGGTTCCGTTCATCCATCTATCCATTCTTCTCTCTGTCCAGTCATCATCCAGTCAGAAATCAAGCCAAACATTTAACCATTCAGGCAACAATCTATCCAGCCGGTTAGCCAGCAATCAGTTCATACATTTATTCACCTCTCCATCTACTCCCTCAGTCTGAATCAGTGAAAAACTACTGATTGACAGTGACTATCTACTGATGGTGACAGTTATAACCCTGCCACTGACAATCAGTGAATTGAACTGAACAAATCAGTGAAAATCGGGTCCACTTTTTGAATCAGTGAAACTCTCTGTTTGAATCAGTGAAACAATGACAACAGCAGCACGTGAACAACTGAACGATCAGTGAGCGATGGTGGCGCGTTACTTTTACCACTGACGACCAGTGAAATGCTGGCGGTCGTTATGAAAAGGTTCGCACATTTTCTGATTGTCAGCGAAACTACACATTTCGACTGACGATATCAGTGACTTCGGCTTTCACTGGTTGAATCAGCGACAATTTCACTGATTCAGATTCAGAGAGTACCCTTCTGACGTAATCTACGTAGAAAATACGTCTACCGGTAAAAATGGCATATCAATGGTACAGCAAGCAAGCGGTAAAGAGTAAAACGCGCTTTCTGTAGCTACAAAGAAAACGGCTGTGCTAAAGATAACTCTTCAGCAAAATAGAAAAGATCTTGGGCATCGAAGTTACGAAGGTGAGGAATTAATTAATCGCCTAGCACTCAGAACGCGAATGGAGAAACAACGGGAAGGAAAGGTCGCGAACCATTCATGCCCCGTTGTTGCAGGGAGTGCTCCGGAATCCGTCTGGAAATTGTGAAAGGAAACGACTGATTACAGTAGCTCAATCCATAGGATGCAGAGTGGTCAAAAATACGTATCTCCCTTCAAAATGATCCAATCCAACAAAATACAATACTTACTAATGTAACTAGAACCTAAAGTGAGTCTTTGATACACGAACAAAATTGCGAACAAGGCGACGATATTGGTTTAGTGCTGAAATGTCGTTGGCATTTAAAATTAAATGATCACAGGTGTTGTCATTGCCAACACTGTTATTTATTTCAACAAGAGCAGCTTTCGATGGCTTAGCCATCGTCAGTTTTCTGCTGTCTGGAAGCCACGAAAAGACGTCGTTTCGTGTCGAAACTTAGTTCGAAACGTAGTCGTTTTTTGAAATAAATAACATTGTTGGTAATGACAACACCTGCGATCATTCAAGGCGACGATACTAGACGAACCCGGAATTTTGAAATCAAAATGCCAAAGGTACTTTCATGAGTTGCGGACATTATTTTAAAGCGAACTCATGGAAACCTGCAAAGGTATAGTCTTGGAAACTTCCATAAGTGTGGCCGGCTAAGGTCGCTCAGGGCATCAATTGATGTCACTCCAGTGCCTCTGACCGGGAGGGTCAGAGGTCTTAGGGTTCGGGTCTTCACGGTCGCGGTGGCAGGATTTTCGACACTATCTACATAGCTAGGTTGAATTTCGCCGCTGTCTGAAGACGAATTCTATCGATCGGGTGCTCTTGTTGGTAGTTATCCCTGGTTTCTAAGTGAATCAACACTACACTAGATGAATGCCGGTGCAGTACCCAAACAAACGGGCCGCGGACCGCGCGCGATCTTTCCATTCTCTTCATTGTCCTATCATTATTCCTCACCAAGCTACTACCTACGACGGGAGCTTAAAGCGCGTCCACACGATGCATCTTTTCTGTGCGTCACGGGAATAAAACGGCATGCGCAAAGTTGAACGACAAACGTTCAACACAGCGCACGTGCGCTACCTTGTCCACATGGTGCAACACTGTGCGGTGCTTGTTCTATTCTGTACAATGGATCCAGCTATTTACACGGCAATTTCGACAGCTTATTTTATAATCAGTCGAAAGAACAGAAGAGAAAGACTTCCTATTCCGTATAATCTTGAATGAACTGAAGAGTGAGTTCTTTGTTTTCAAGATACATTCTGAAAATACATAAGCTTAATTGAAAACTATTGCATTTAATTGTTTCAGCTATAGAACTTCTTACATACATTTCGAAAATTGACATTATCGTAAAAATAAAATAAGAATTAAGGAGAACTAAACATTCTTCTCTTGTCAGTTTAACACACCGAATAGAAATGGAAATAAATCACATGTTCATTTTTACTAATATCCACTATTTATCGTAATAAATGTATGTATTGAAAATTGATATTGCCGTAAATGTATAATAAAATAATAATTTGCAACAAATTCGCAATAAAAACACTGGGCAACAAAAAAACAATTTTTGAATGCTTCGAGCACTTCATGAGTCAATTCCTACTAATTTTGGGTTGAGAAAAACAAATATGACAATGAAAAATTTTTCTTAGCTCTAGTTTCTATGATATACACTAGGTGGAAGTATTACATATTAACGGATTGAGAGAAAAAGATGCATTTTAATTACAATATATGCTACCAACAATGAAAGTGCATTCGATTTTTTTAACTTGTAATTACATGCTAAGAGTTCAAAATTGCTGGAATAATACTTCGCAGATGGTCGTGTCTGAAGAGAATCATGTGGTGGCTTCTTGAGATCGTCGTCTTTTAGCTTTCCTCTTGTAATGGAGTTCCGCAGAATCCCTACACAAAGACCAACAGTAATCCGCAAGCATTACTTCATTCCAACGGCCCTGATATCTTTGTTCTATAACAGAAATGTCCTGATGGAATCTTTCGCCATGTTCATCACTAACAGCTCCACAACTAGGAGGGAAAAATTCTAGGTGGGAGTGGAGAAAATGGATCTTAAGGGACATGTTGCATCCAAGGTTACGGTATTTTTGCAGGAGCACTGTCACCAAATGCTTGTAGTTATCATCTCTTTTGTTGCCTAAAAATCCATGAACAACTCCCTTGAAGGCTTCCCAAGCTTCCTTTTCTTTCCCCTCCAAAACTTGGTCAAATGCAGGATCCCTTACAAGTTCTCTAATTTGTGGTCCGACAAAAATGCCTTCTTTAACTTTTGCATCACTTAATTTCGAAAATTTCTCTCTTATGTACTTAAAGGCCTGCCCCTCTCGGTTCATAGCTTTGACAAAGTTTTTCATCAAACCCAGCTTGATATGCAGGGGTGGAAGAAGAACGTCTTTTGGGTCCACAAGAGGCTTGGCAACGACATTTTTCTCGCTAGGGTTAAGATTTCTTGCAGGCCAGTCTCCTTTAATATAATGCAATTTCCTATCTCTACTGTCCCACATACATAAGAAGCAGCAATGCTTTGTGTACCCCAGTTGCATTCCTAAGAGTATGGCAATGACTTTTAGATCACCACAGATTTTCCATTTGTGTTCATGGTATTTAATTGAGTCCAAGAGAGCTGTCATATTTGCATATGTCTCCTTCATGTGAACAGCATGACCAACAGGAATAGATGAAAGAAGGTTGCCGTTGTGAAGTAATACAGCTTTCAAACTAAGCTTGGAGGAGTCTATGAATAGCCTCCATTCAGTTGGATCATAGTTCAAATTCAAAGATTTCATCAAGCCATTAATGTCGCAGCAAACAACAAGATTGTTTTTCTTCTCAAAAAAGGGAAGCAGTTCCATGTGACGTTTTCTATACTGTGAGATTCTGACATCACTTTCGAGAAGATTCCATTGCTGTAGTCGAGACCCAAGAATTTCTGCCTTCTCCTTTGACAGGCCGAGGTCTCTAATGAGATCACTCAATTCCGCTTGACTCAGTCTGTGCGGTTTATCATCTTTTCCCTCAAAATCAGGGTCATGGGATGTGGAAGGCTTTTTTGGTTCTTCTTGTTCCACACTGTCTTCATTTTCTACTTCAAACACACAATTTTCGGGTGGAGTAGGAACTGGTAAACTATCCGAATGTGGAATGGGTCGAATAGCAGATGGAAGATTCGGGTACTGAACTGTTCTTATTTTCTTCATAGACAATCCTGCCTTTATAGGTGGAGTCAAGCAGAAATAGCAGTCATCTGTATGGTTTGTAGGCTCCCGCCAAACCATAGGCGCAGCGAAAGCCATAGATCGTTTCTTCTTTTTCAGCCATTGTCGCAGTGTAACTGAACATGCGTTGCAACATATATGTGGAGCCCAAGACTTATCCTGGTCCCCTACTTTCATACCGAAATAATGCTGATAGGCAGTCTTTACAAGAGGCGTCAGATTGCGTTTCTGTGAGCAAAATGTTATTTCACCACAAATATAACAAAAGTTATTCACCATATTTACACATTTTCGTGGCATTTTTACAAATTTTACACTCAAAAAGCACTCCCAAACCAGAAATTTTGCATTAGTTTGAGCAGAAACTATATGTAATTCACAGTCACAGCAACAATATCTATGTTTATGACTTACAAACAGCTGAAGAGCATTGGTGTTTTGTTATTTGACAGGTGTGCCAACTCCCCCAAAAAAATTCCCCCAAATTTAAAATCTTAACTCTAAAAAATGAAATGTCACTTTATCTTCAAAATAAGAGCTAATCTGTCATTTTTATGGCGATTTTTGAATTCAGCAGATGGAAATACATGTAAATTGACTATTTTTAAGCCCGAAGCATTTTCATTGTTGCCCAGTGAAATAGACGGACGGTACAAAAGAACTCAGGTGACTACCAAAGAACTCTTCCGGCTCGGTATTTCGGATGACTTCGCTATGAAATACACGTTCTTTGGAGAAAGCGCACGAGAAAGACGAACGAGATTCCCGTCAGCTCTGGGAAGCTTGCGCTATTGCATTTGTCCATCGTTTTGACGAGACGACGCATGCCCCAAACGCATGCGCTACGTGCGCTAGACGCATGCGTTGGACGCAGGCGCAAAATTGAACGAAAAGACGCATCGTGTGGACGCGCCTTTAGAGCTTGTCCGGACTGGGGCAGCACCCCGCTGGAGGGAGATACCTGGTTGCGGACAACCCCGCAAGCCGATATGTAGATCGGCACAGGATCTCGCCATGAGCGTGTGAAGATCACTCTCACCTCCCGCGATAAAAACATGCATTCCACTTACGGGTTTTAGCAGACCCAGAAACATCAATCAATTCGTCATCACATCAAATCATTCACGAGTGCGTGATAATAGCCTTGTTGATGTATGTCACCCCAATGTTTTATTTACTCTGCGAATCGCGTCTCGTAAAATACTTGCCGTAGGCGACTCGCAAGTATCATTTTCCTATCAAAAAACTGTCAAACTTTTTCATTCATGCTGAAAAAGGATTTCTTACATGCTATTATTTGACAGTCTTCATACTCAAGCGAATGCGCCAAAGAAGTTTTCACCAAAAGTCAATTGCTTCCCACTATTATAACTTTTGAACCAATAAATACATTTTTATGATCGAAAATCAAAACTATCTTTTTTAGCGGGGAATTGAAATAGGCACAATAAAGTTGCATAAATCAATAGGTTGGCTATAATCAAGTAATGTATCCAAAAGTCCAATGCCAATCGATTTATTCGCTCTCGTTTAAATAGTAACGGATGCAATAATGCAAGCACTGCAAAGTGATTTTACCTATTCTAAAAATTGTTCTAGACGTTTATACCAAATGTCGTCTAGAGTGCTAAATTCAAACACAAGTGCATTACATTTCAGTTACTCTCCGCTACCACAATACTATCAGAACTGTCGAAATTTTTCTTCAAAAAATCACGTTAATCTTGCATAATTGATATTTTGCTTATACAACTGGATTAAATGAAAATTAAGAAAAAATAGAATAGTGCATTTTGACTTTCGTGGAAATTCTTGTCGAATTCTTCATGTCACAAAGTGACGTCATATTACCTGTGAATGTACATTGTGGTGTAATATTATTTCGTTTACGGAATGTATTTCCTTTTTTAACTTATAAAGACTCAGTATTATATTTTTAAAACGCATGAAATTGCGAAAGACACTTTGTATTATAAAAAGTATGTTCTGAGGACCCCAATTTCTGAGTTGTAAAAATTAGCAGTAAGTCGGAGTAAGATTGTTCATTCAGTAGTCTGGAAAATTTAAGAACGACATATCCAAAGAAGAAAGAAATGTATGAGGAAGGAAATTATTACAATAAATTCAAAATGTTACAGTGATATATCAAATGTCACTATGACATCGCCCATTTCGATGTTCATAAAAGTGTAACTTTACTTTTAATCATTCAAACAGTTGTGGAAAAATATATGTAACAGGTCAGAAGAAAATTTTATAATAAAACATTAATTTGTTTTGAGAGCGTTTGGGAAACGTGAACATTATCAGTGCAAAAAGACGTAATATTCCTACAATAAAATCACACGTAAACTTCCTACAATAAATGTATAATAATATAATAATTAACTTACCTTTCCTTTCGGATCGAGCAGCGATGTGAAGACGCCAGAAATGTTCGCCTTTATCACAAGCCCGCCACAATTTTTACCAGCACAGTAAATTAGTCTCAAGCTTTACCACTTTCGGTCTGCCTACACGTTCCAAAGCCTCAAAGAGAATGGGGATATTTCAGCTTGATCAACGACAAGTTGAATACTTTCGAAGTATCGACTGATTCGTTCGCTAACCAGCGAAATCATATCGGTGTCGAATCGATTTTTCGAATCAAGTTCGTGCGAAGCGGATGTTTCAAATGTCAGTCTCAGTCAGTCAACATTACAGTTGTCTAAAACTCAACATGTGAATCTTAAAAATATGCTTTCATATTAAATGGGTAAAATGAGTTGTTTTTTTGTGGGGACCGTAGATCGAAGGAAGGAAATCAATCGACTTCATTAAAAAGACAATAGTTTGGGAGGCAGTGATACAAACTTTGAAGTGATCTAATTTCACAATACGTGTAAAGGCAAATGAAATACATTTTCCAGAATCACAATCTTGTTTAACACATTTAACTCGAGTTTAGATTCCTAATAATTATAATATTTATAACAAAAATGTTTATTATAAAAGTAGTTCATTGTAAATGAAAATGTTAGGAAAACTCCTATTGAGTCCTGATATCGAAAAAGTGGAAAATGTTGAATACAGTAATGTGTGGTAAATTATATGTAAGTAATTTTCTATATAATGTGTAGTAAATTACTTTCTCTAATATGTTGTGTAGTCAAAATCCACGTTTTGTCAGTCCTTAATACCGAACTACTTGTGCATACAACACATACTTTCGCGCCCGTGTTTTCACGCAAAATTATATAAAATGTACTCACATTTTTGAACATTTGTACATAACTTTATTTCAAAATCCATCTCTAAGGAACAGATTCAATTAAAGAAAAAATCTCTACCTTTAACATTTTGGATGTAGAACAATTTTGAACTTTTGCAATTTTTGAAAAATCACGGTTTTTAACTAACATGTGGCCTTAAACGTCCTTCACAATATCCAATAACAAAGTTTAATCAAAATTGAAGGATTTGTTTTGAAAATTTGTAACTGACTCACGGGTTCATGTAAAACTCTCCGAAATTAAAATATGTTTCAAATTCAAGGGGCGGCGACATCAGCTTGATCGATTGTGGCAATATCAAGTTTGGAGAAAATTGGCTGAACGGTTTAGCCGCAAGCGTTGTTTAAAGACGGAAAGACACAGATAGGCAGACGGACAGACGGATGTGACGGACGGACTGAAAGACACGTTTTGCCGTCATTCGATTTTTTATTATCAAAGACACACAAAACATGGATGTCTTTGTCTACACTACCTGTCAGAGGATTTTTTTTCTAAGTATCCAGTTTAGCAACTGGATTTATCTACTTTTTCGTTACCAGGGCCCTACAATTGAATTGAATTGCCTTATTTTACGTGGCGAGACTCAGGCCATGAGGCCCGCTCTTCCGTCTGACCACGCAAATTTCGCTACGCTCCTTTCACCTAGCGGAGAAAGAAGGTATTATCTCGGGCGACGAAACAGGCGATTTGAATTTAGCTCAGAGGCGTCATTTAGGCTTGAGGATCTTTTACATGCTTATAAGCAAATGCTTATAAGTAAATCTACTACTAACATGGGCCAGCCGGCTTTACTTCCCCTCCGCGGAAGGCGTACGAAGGATTTTTTCGCCCTTAAAAACCCACGGCTTCGATCGGGTTTGAACCCGCGAACTTGGGTATGACAGTCCGGCACGCTAACCGTCACACCATCGAATCCGCAAATACAATACAATAAGTTTTCTGCAGAAAATTCGCCGTTTTTTCGCGCAGCATTACATAACTTTCTCTGTGCTCCGTAAAAAGAAAGTATTTTTTTTTTTAAATTTATTATCCAATAAGATCAGCAGCTGGTTGCTGCTTTACATTATTTAGTTGATATGTTTACATATTACACACTCTTTTACAAAGAACTTAACTAATTACATAACAAGGGATACAACATGGATTACAAGTTAATACACTTTAATAGATTACAATTAATTTATAATACTGAAGAGGTATAAATGCTTCTCACAATGGGCTGTGAAACACTAGTTCTTACAATTACTTATATTAACTACATGGGGATTGGTCTTGTGGATGGGAGGTGTGTATTTCCTCATACCAGCTAATCTATAATCAGTCTTTTTATCAGGGGGGAAGGAAAACATCTTTGGGAAATTTAGATTTAATTCTAGGGTTTGTTGGACCATTTCTATTGAGATTGAAAATGTTTGTGCTTGGGCATTGGCTTAGTTTGCTTAAAAAATTATTGGAGAGTTTTGATAGAAATTCGGATAGTAGGGGTATTTTTAATTCATGATGAATTTGCTCATTTGTAATGTACCAAGGCGCTTTAATAGCCAGACGGAGGAATTTGTTCTGAATTGTTTGTAATTTTGTAAGTGATGACTTGGAGGCTCCTCCACAGATTACACATGCATATGACATAGAAGGTCTTACAATTGACTTAAATATTGACAGGGCAGTTTCTGTTTTCAGATGAGACTTCTTGTTGATGAGTGGATATAGTTTGCCAATTTTTTGTTTAGTAGATTTTTCTATTTTCATTATGTGTTCTTTCCAGGTTAACTTGGTATCAAAATGTAAGCCAAGATATTTGATTGCTTTAGATTTGTCAGTCCAGGGCATTGGAGTATTTTGAATATTTAGTGGTGGTAAAACAGGTATCTTCCTTAGTGTAAAGATTTTGCAAACTGTTTTAGATGCGTTTAGAAAGTAAAAATTGTTTCGCCTGTTTCTCCGTCCGTCCATACATCTGCCCATCGGTGATAAACATTAGAGCCTAAACGTTCACACGATTTTCTCACAAATTATTACTCCCCGATCGATGTGGTGGAACTCCAGGCACTGCACATTTAAAACTGATATTTTGATTTCGGAGCTTTCTTTATACGAAACTTCATTTTAAAAATGTTCTCAATAATAGCTCGAAACGTTTTGATTATTTTTTCTCAGATGGAGTAAAAAACTCTTTAAAATGGCGTAGATCTCGTTTTCCTTGAACTCTCCAAATGTTACGAATCTGCCAAAGTTCAGCATTTTTAAATTTATTTCTACAATGACAGCTGTGATGAGGTTGGGGCATTCTGCAAAGACAGTTCAGACTAAAAAGACAAGGAAACTAATTAGAACGAGAAAGTCATTCTACAGTACCACTATTCAGTATTGTAATTGTAGGAAGACGACGAAAAAAATTAACGATAACGTTTTCCTATTTCGAAAATTCTCAGCTCCAGTGATAAGCGGACCAATGCTACCCTCATAAATATATTTCACTCTATTCTTACAAGAAATTTAAAGAAAAAAAATTTGAGCCATTTTTGAAAATATTTGAAAATGTGCCATTCTCAGCTATCAGTGATAATCGGACCTATGCTGCCCTCATAAATATATTTCACTCTATTCTTACAAGAAATTTAAAGAAAAAAAATTTGAGCCATTTCTGAAAATATTTGAAAATGTGCCAAGTGCTCCTTATCAAATACCCTCCAAGTTCAACGAATTCTTTTCAAAATATCAGGGCTCTGAGTTGAGCCAAATCGATTGGGGAATATACCAGATTCCAGTCCCGTAAGTATTGTGTATATTTATTCCTTGGGAGGTGTCGTTGATCGTCCCTCGCTGGATGATGAGGTCCGGCGCCGACCTTTCTGACGGGGTTTCCCCAACGAGGTATCTCCCACCAACGGGGCACCGCCCCAGCCAGGAGAAGCTCAAAGCTCCCGACCGGTCTCCCGGCATGTGTAGTGTGTAGTGTGTGTAAGTGTAAGGGGTGAGAATAGGGCAAGGAAGAGGAAGGAAAGATCGCGCGTGGTCCGTAGCCCGTTTGTTAGGGTACTGCTCCAGAATTCACCTGATGTTGATCGGAGAAACCACGGAAAACTACCGATGAGAGCAGCCGGCCGCTGGAATTCTCCTTCAGACAGCGACTGAATCCGACCTAGCTATGAAGCTAGTGCTAAATCCTGCTGAACTCGATCCTAGGACCTCCTGGTCAGAGGCACTGCAGTGGCACCAATCGATGCCCTGAACCACCTCTCTCTCGGTCTTCTTCTATCTTCGTGTAGGATTTTAAATCTTCGAATTCCTCTTCTGTGACTATTCCCGTCATTCGTTGTCCAGACGCAGGACGATCTATAACTAGAGACCGGAAAATTATGTAGTATTAAACGTCAAAATATGTAATGAAAACAGTAACAATATGTAATAAATATGTAAAATCCGATATAATATGTAATATTAAAATTCTGTAATTAAAAACATTTACTTAACAAGAAATTACATTTAGAAAAACCGCTTACTTTGCATCATACAACTTTCTCGTCAGTAGTAAAAGCTATTGTAATCCAGGACTGTAGTTTATCAGCCGGACTAATCGCAATAGAGGCCATTGCACAAACTGGTGAGATCTACGACCACTAAACATTTACCGTAGCATCTTCATCGAAGAGTTAGACGTCGGCGATCGCAAATTTTTCTGGGAAATTAAGGTTACAGATCACAAAACGCGGACACATTGATATTTTGGACACCTAGATTTCCCCAATAATGTAGGGAAAATGCTGATTAAAAATAATTCATCTTTTAAAAAAAATTGAATTGAATTGAAAAAATTGATAAAATAAGAAAATATATTGCGAAAACAGCAATATATGTAAAATATGTAATAAAGTACTAAATATGTAAAAATATGAAACGAAAAAAATTGATATTGTGTTAGGAGCGCTATAATTCGCCAAGATTACAACTTTAAGAACGGTAAGTAGAAAGACAAAAATATGTAATTACATAAAAATCCGGTCTCTATATATAACACTTTCTGCTATGCTGTTCTCAATACTTTGCTCACTTACTCTTTATGAACTCTTGTGTACGGGTGTGTTTTCTTGTCTGGATTACAGATCTGAATCGTCCATTTGCCCAGCTACTAAAGATAGTGATTTTGGATTCTGTCAGCTTATCGGAAGAATTAATTTCGCAGAAAAGTTCCGGTTTCATGATGATGGTAAATAGTAGAACCTGAAACCAAACGCAAAAAATTATGTTACAGGTATTTTTGAGCAATACATCAGAGTTGCAGTCAGAATACGTGTTGGTCTTGTTGACGTTTATCAGAGTACAACATTTCAGCCCAGGAGTGCTCTTACCAGAGATCATTAAAAGGAGCTTTACAGAAATTAGTAGAAACATTCTTACTAATGTTATTAACGTGTCACGGAGCTAAATGTAATTAACACCGACATTTCTTTACACATAATTCTAATTTTATGCATCAGCCTGGGGTGACATAACCATACACATTTCCAAAAATAATATAATAGGAATTTCCGACGAAAGTATTTTCGTATTGTTCTAAGAAGTCGGAAATTTCACAAGTTGGCTGTTAGTGGACAAATTTCGAATTGTCAAGGTGTTTATTTATCAGGACTTTATGATGTTGAAAGAATCGACATAACTAGAGAACTATAATTCAAATGTTGGTTGTTTAATAGAAAACATCCGGCAAGTATGATTTCATTTGAAACAATCATTCTTCCTGACATTTCGGTTACGGTTTGCGCTTCCATTCCCCATTTCTCCTTCCGCCTGCCTACACAACACTTTCTGGATTAGGAGGGGAAATGCAAGCACCACTTTCTGGATTAGGAGGGGAAATGCAAGCACCACTTTCTGGATTAGGAGGGGAAATGCAAGCACCACTTTCTGGATTAGGGGGGGGAATGCAAGCACCACTTTCTGGATTAGGAGGGGAAATGCAAGCACCACTTTCTGGATTAGGAGGGGAAATGCAAGCACCACTTTCTGGATTAGGAGGGGAAATGCAAGCACCACTTTCTGGATTAGGAGGGGAAATGCAAGCATCACTTTCTGGATTAGGGGGGGGAATGCAAGCACCACTTTCTGGATTAGGAGGGGAAATGCAAGTACCACTTTCTGGATTAGGAGGGGAAATGCAAGCACCACTTTCTGGATTAGGGGGGGGGAATTCAAGCACCACTTTCTGGATTAGGAGGGAAAATACAAGCACCACTTTCTGGATTAGGAGGGGAAATGCAAGTGGAGCGAGGGAAAGGTGCAGTGGCGTAGCTTCAGTTGGTGTCACCTGGAGCGAAGCTAATGGTGTCACCCCCCCCATAAATTAAGTATAAAAATATCTATTGCTGCATTGATTGCACATTATTTTATTAAAAATACAAACATATTTGCACGTGATAGTTATTTATAATATATTGAAGAATTATATGTAATTAAGAATAATTGCAATACAAATGCAACTAAATCATAATCTATGCTTATGATTTAAATGTATACTTATTAAATTAATATAAATAATTTTTAACTAAACCATAAAAATTATATAATTTCAACAATAAAATTTTCAAACTACTAAAACTAAGAAAACTAACTAACAATATATACAATTTTTAAGTAAATGTTTTAAATTATATAATTCCAATCATAAAATAATTCAATTGGTGTCACCCGTAAATTGGTGTTACCCGGGACGCGCCGCCCCCTGCCCCCCCCCCCCAGCTACGCCACTGGAAAGGTGCACGTGTTCACGGGAGCGCTGGGCATCCCGGGCGGGCAAGTCATTTTGTCACGTCCGCCTTAATGAGTGAAAGTACTTACAGTTGGTGTACGACGTCCTTTCTCGAACAAGTTATTATCCTGTCTGTAACAGAGTTTCTTCGTAATCGCTAATTCCTTCATGCTTCAGTGGTTTTCTTCCGAACTGATAAGGGAAAGATACAGGAAGGTGGAGTCGCGGCCCGGGTGAGTCACTACCTGAGATAATCCATTGTTCTGAACCAACTACTTTAAGAGCGTCTCCAGTCCCGTACTCACAGGTAGTTTGTGGTAAATTTAAACTTGCTGCGGTAATGTCGTGTTTTTCGCATTTCCTGAGCACTTGCGTATTCCCTTTACGCCGTTACAGATGTTTTTGGTATTCTTCTGATTTATACACGGCTATATCAATAATGTATTATATTATTGATTTCGATTATACGCGTACACTGATAGAAAACTAAGCAGTTTTTCGACTTATGAGAGGTGTCAATGGCTTTGCAGAAAGGCTGGAAAAGTCCTAAAGCAATAAATAGTTTTGACTTTAATTGAGAAATGTAAACATTTGATTGTTCTATTCCCATTATTCTCATTCTGCGCGAACCGTCTGCATTCTCACAATCTGTGGGTCTCTGCTTACCACACATCTGACGTCATGCGACAAGGAACAAAGAAGCTTCATTATTCGTTTCAGAACACACAACTTTTGCTGCTCAAGAACCCCATTTTCCACAAGCTTGACAGCAACATTTTTATTGCCGCAGGTCATCTGTTTCGTACCAAATTTTTAAAATTTAACTCAGATTGTCAACAGCATTGATTTCAAATGCATGGCCACCCACATCTTTCCTATGTCAAAATTTTCTTTTACACGTTTGAATACCCCTACAAATTCTTTGTAACTATTACATTTAAATGTTAAATAACCTTATCTAAAGATTTCAGTAGTTCTTATTTCCGCGTTTAGCCTTGATTTCGTACCTATCAGGATATCTGCATTATGAGATCCAACAGTATTCTGGAAATCAACACTGTTATTGTTAATGCATCAATTAACCTGCAGAAAATTCTTCCCTTCTGCATAATTCTAAACTTTAATGTCATTATTTGTTCCGCCGTACCTTGTTGTATTTAAGGGAAATACACTTCAAGAAAATATATTCACGCAAAACATTGATATGCTAAAAATACGTAAATATGTGTAAATGAAAACTAGTGGTGCTACAGAATGGCACAGACTTTCCCGTATTAGTTTTCTATTTTCTTGGGTCTTCGCTAGCTATTCGGAATTGTCACATACTCTTTCTTGCCAGCTACCATCTATCACCGCCAAAAGTACATTTTTTTGTCATTTTCTTAATTTTTCGGTTTCCTATAGGTAGAACGAAAATATTAATTGTAGAATATTAAAGAACACAAAAACCTAGCCGTAAATGGCAATTTTCTTTTAAAAATATTATTTGCCGTTTAAGAGAAAATGGCGTTTAGCACTACTAAAAATGCGAAATTTGAAGCTCATTTTCACAGAAATTTTTTTGAGTTTTTAAAATACTTTATTTGAAGGTATTTAAAGCACTTAAACTCACAAATATAATAATGTTTACAAATTGCTGGTAATGTGCCTATTAAAGATGTGAGAGATCTTTAAAAAAAAAATACATTTATGTAATTTTTGAAAAAACAAAAAAATTACTCAAAATAAACTTTACGCTATACTAAAGACTGTAATTAGCACTATCCGTTATAAAAGTATCAAGAAAAAATTTGCAGCCATATATGAGAAAATGGCGTTTGAGCGTTTCTGAAAATGCGAAATTTTGAGCTAGTTTTCACAGAAAACGGTTGTGTTTTCAAGAAACTTTGCTTGACATTATTTAAAGCACATGTACTCATAAATATAATAATGTGAAAAAATTGCCGCTAATGTGAATATTATCGACGTGAGAAACATGTGAAAAAATTTACATTTTTGTAATTTTTGTAAAAACCAACCTATACAGCAATATGTCTTTTATGGCATCTGATAGAGTACATTTACCACTATGCCTACCAAAAGTTTAAAGAAAAAATTTGGAGCCGTTTTTGAGAAAATCTTGCTTTTATAATTTTTTAAAATTGCACATGTTGCACGCAATATTGCACGAAAACTACTAAAATTTTGAAAAACATTTACACGGCCTTTATGAAAGAACTCAATATGCAGAACAAACTTTATTTGAAGAAAAAATCTCTATCTTCAATTTTGTAGTCGGAGAAAGACGCCGAAAAAAATTCAAACTTTCAAAATTTTCGAAAATTAAGAGTTATCCGTGAAAATCGGACCTATGCCATGTTAATAAGTGTATTTTACTCTATTCATACAAGAAATTTAAAGAAAAAATTTGGAGCCGTTTTTGAGAAAATGTTGAAAATCCCCGGGGGGCTTCATATAAAGTACCCCCAAATTTTGAAGAATCTTTTTCAAAATCTCAAAGCTTCGACTAGAATCAGATCTACTTGGGAATATCCATTTTGGAAGAAATCGTACCTATGGTTTGGGCGCTAGCAGTATTCACAGACGGACAGACGGACGTTTTCCTTTCAATTGGGTTTTCGGTATCAAGGACCTAGAAAACAGGGTTTCTGGCTACACCACATGTTAGGGGATTTTTTTCTTAATTTAGCAACTGGTTTGATCCACTTATTCGTTTTCACGTCCCGGCAATTAATTTTTTTCCGCCGAAAATCGGCCATTTTTCGCGCAGCATTACATAACTTTCCTTATACTACGTATATCACTCCGTGTATACGTACGTATACGGGAAAGTAAAAAATGATATTCCGTTGGTATTGCCCTGATTTGCCAAGATCACGATTGAGAACTGATCATAGGAAGACAAAATTTTATGATTACCTAGGAATCCGGAAATAGTGCTACTAGTACACACTAGTGTCTCCAACTTTGGTAGTTTTTAGAGGTGTCTGAAAATGCTCAATAATTAAATCCGGTAAACAGAATCACGTTGATATTTAAATTCTTTTCACAAATCTAATGTAATTATCATAGGCTATTCCGCTTATGAAATTTAAAAAATAGTATAACTATGCATATAATATTCCAAAACCGGGGCGGTGAATTTAAAAAACCTTATCGCTCCTGACTGTCCCTTATACGTGCGTGTATACGGAATAATATACTTAGAATTGGGAAAGTTATATAATGATGCGGAAAATCGATTTCGAAATTTCTACGGAAATACATAATTTCTGGTCCCCTCATACCAAAAAAGTGTTGTTTTTTTTCTAAACGTCCGTCCGTCCGTCCATCCGTCTGTCTGTCCGTCTGTGAACACGACTCCCGCCTAAAACATACGCAGGATTTTTTCCAAAATGGACATTCCCCCGTCGATCTGGCTCGACTCGAGGCGCTATGATTTTGTAAAACGTTCTTCACAATTTGGGAGTACTTTACATAAAGGCTCCCGGACATGTTCAACATTTTCTTAAAAACGCCTCCAATTTTTTTTCTTTTAAGAATAGAGTAAAATATCCTTATAATGGTGGTACAGGTCCGATTGACTCTGTTGACTCTGAATTTAAGAAAATTGCAAAATTTTTAATTTTTTAGGCGTCTTCCTACAACTACAAAATTGAAGATAAAGATTTCGTTCAAATAAAATTTATTCTCCGTAGTGAGTTCTTTCATTAACGTCATGTACATGGTTTTGAAAATTTTAGTAGTTTTCGAACAATATTGCGTGCAGTATCTGGAATTTTAAAAAATAAAACAAGATTTTCTCAAAACTAGCTCCAAATTTTTTCTTTCAACTTTTGGTAAGGATAGTGCTCAATGGACTTTAAGAACTGACATAAACATCACTTTCGTCTATTCCTTTGTTTTTGTTTTGCAAAATTACAAAAATGTATTCTTTTACTTGTCTCTCACGTCGTTAGTATTTACATTGGTGGCGATTTGTTCACATTATTATATTTACGAGTACATTTGCTTTAAATTATGTCAAATAAAGTTTCTCGGAAACTCAACCGTTTTCTGTGAGAACTAGCTCAAAATTCTGCATTTTCAGAAACGCTCAAACGCCATTTACTCATAAACGGCTCCAAATGTTTTCTTCAAACATTTCGAACCGATAGTGATAATTGCACACTTTATTATGACGCAATGATCATCTTGCGGTATATCTTGTTTTTTAAAAAATTATAGAAATGTAATTCTTTTAAAAGATCTCTAACACCGTTAATATGCACATTTCCAGCAATTTGTAAACACAATAGTTTTTGTTAGTTAATGTGATTCAATTGTCTTCTAATGAAGTTTTTCAAAAACTTAAAAGATTTCTATGAAAGAGAACTTAAAATTAGCAATTCACAGTAGCGCTTAAATGCCATTTTCTTAAAAAGTTTCCAATTTTTCAAAGAAAATAGCCATTTAGGACGATGTTTTACTGTTCTTTAATATTATTAAAATAATATTTTCGTTCTACAATTAGGAAAGGGAAAAACTAAATAAAGGTAAAAAAAATGTACTTTGGCCGGCGATAGATGGCAATTGGCAAGAGTAGGCGGAAGTCCAAATAGCTAGCCGAGACGAAAGGAAATAGAAAACTAATATGCGATAGTTAGTGCCATTCTGTGGCATCACTAGTTCTATCCAACTTTTATTCCCTACTGGCCAATAATAAACTGTGATATCATCTATCTTAGGAGGCGATGTATATCAATTACTGTGTAGATGTTCAATAAACCGCGTGTGTACAACACAAACTCTTTGATTTTAGCGTGCTGTCAGTTATTTTCAATTTGGCGCAATTTGTAATTCTGATGTAATTTCATTCGTGGAATAGTCCTATTGAATACCGCTCGTGCTTTAAAAATTCTCAGATAAATCCTCTTGTCGGGAAGTCGGGGATTGATCGACAATTTCCAAAGTTCTCGTGAAATTACCCATGATAATACCAAGGATGAACAAATAAAGATGCAATTCTCAATTCTCCATTAAATTCTATTTTACCGTGGGGAAAAATTATTAAATTTCTATGTGTTCAAATTTAGAAAAATCTACTATTTAACATTTTCTTTCTTTTAAAAGAAATTTCAATGCTTGAAATATTAAATGTATTTATTTTTGAATGTTTAAATTGTTACATGACAATGATATGAAAAGTAATGAAATATAAATATTATTATAATGTAGAGTTATAAAAAAGATTTTGATTGCTTCTGACCATGCAGTTGCACAGATATCTAAAATAAATGAAATAAATAAAAAGGATGCAATATAAAAATAATCTTTAAACTTATTAAGTCAGTTTTAAATTAATATGAACATCTTAAACGCATGTGAAAAAGTGCTTATTGGACACTTCCAACACTGATGATTCATTATCATATTTGTCGACTAAAACCAAGCACTTTGCAAGCACCTCATTTTTGGAACAACAAAAACCAATCCCTTGTCCCTTAATCCCTTTCTCTTTTCCCCCTCACCAACACAACCGACGCACCACTTCGCTTCAGCATACTCTACCCTTCGGCAGCCATGGCGTACCTGCCTCCCCCCACCTGTGGATCCCCGTCGTCACCAGCATCCTGTCCCTTGCAAGAGCCCTAGCCAGTCCCGTGGGTCGCTACGTCACCGCCCGCCAGCCCTGCCGAATAGATAAAAGGGGTAAGACAGGCAAATTCGGGGCAGTTTGTTTGGGTAGCTTGCGCAGCAAATACACCCTGTGCGAGTTGTCTTAGAGCGTGTTCGAGCATCTTCGGAAACTAACACTATGGTAAGAAACCCGCCTTTATTTATTTTCAATTTGATTATTTTAGCATCGATAATTGGTGCATGCTTTTCATATTTCAGTGTGTTTTTTCTTTTACGGATTGAAATCTACTTTAAGTGTTCTGTAAGATTAATTGAACTGTAAAGTGATACAAGATTTCTTGGATATTTGAAATACAACCTTGATGCTCGGACTTTACGTTGAAATACTGATAAAAAGCACATAGTATAGTTAACCGAAAAATGTGTAATTATTAAAAAAATGAACTTGTCGTGCAGTTTAATTACGTGTTGATGATAGCCTATATTATGAGAGAATGTCGCACAATTTAATTGGTATTAACATTAGATTTCAAGTTCTACTTCACCGAGACGATATATGAAAGAAGTAAAAAATCGATTTGTGTTTCAGTCCGAACTGCTGTGCTGCTTTCGCGGATACCGGAGTCTTTACAACGACTTCCGCCGCTTTGTCCACGATTGCAGGGATGCTCTTACAATTGCAATATCGAGAGAGGTAAGCACAACTCATCGCTTTGATAATGGTAATTTTTCTTCTACTTCTTAGAAATCAAGAATTATTTTCCACTTTTTTGCCAACATTTTAAAGCTTTTTGTCTAAGTTGTTGAGGTACACTTTTTGATATATGTATTTGAGGATCTTTTTGGTTAGCATTGTCCGCCGTGTATGAAGATGCAAAAACGAATATATTTAATTTCTCAAAGATATTTTTTTAAATATTTTTCTAAGAGTAATTTCACAGTATAGTTTATAATTCACAGTATAGTTTATAATTAACTGTTACTTTACAAGAATCATTTTTTTAAACACAATATGAAGGGAAAATGCGGTCCTTTCAAAAAAAATTGAGAAGTGATATAATATTTTACTTTGTAACTTACTTTTCCTAAAATATTATTTCTAGATTTATTAAAAAATAATGTTAATACTCTATTTGATAATAAGTGTTTTCGAACTTATTAATTTATATAATAATACGAACAATATTGTAATACAAATATCTAGCTAAAATAGAGACTTTGATTTAATGTTCATTGCCTGCTGATAAACTGAGAAGTCTTGATTTTCCACCAAAAATTAGTGCATGAATCATTACTGTATGAAGTGTGGCTAATGTGGTTAATATGTAGGTAATGTTGCCGATGTGTGCGTAATATGTGTGTAATGCGTGTCTAATGCATGCCTAGTGTGTAGGTAATATGTCGGAAAAGTGTCTAAATTGTGCCTCGTGTCTGTCTAATGTGTCTTTGATGTGTTGCTAACGTGTTGCATAAGGGCCGACCATAAATTACGTAACGCAAATTTCGAGTATTTTCTATACCCCCCCTCCCCCTTGTAACACACGTCCCTATCTCTACGTAACGCAGCGTAACGCTGCCTCAGACAACCCTCCTTCCCCCTTTAGCGTTACGTAATCTATAGATGTCCCCTAATGTGGGGCTAGGGAGTACCTCGTTTGTGTTTTGCTCTTTTTTTTCGATTTTCCCCCCTCCAGTCGCCCTGGAGGGGCGGGAATTTATTCATGAACGGGCTACATCTTTCTCCAGCCGATTAGGCTTGTGGAGATCGGGGAGAGCTATATCTTAAATAGTAATAAGTTAGTTTTAAGTTAGTCTAACTTAAAACTATTATATGGCTAGCCTCTTTGGGCCTAGCCTAGTTTTATTTACAGGTTTTTATGGATTGTCCTTAATAAGTTCTGCTCTAATGTGTGCGCGTGTTGTGCGCAGAACCGGCCGGGGCTGCTGCGCGAGGCGGCCGCGTCGGGGAACGTGCTGCGCCTGCAGCTGCTGCTGCGCGCGCGCGCCTGGAGCGACGAGGAGGTGGCGCATGCGCTGTACGTGCTGCCCCCGCGCCGCGCCGCCCGCGCAGTCGCCCGCGCCATCGCACGCGCGCGCCCCGACGTCTTCCAGGTATTAAGGCAAACTTAAACGTAAATGTAACGTAGCCGCAAAACCTAGAAATTAGTTACTAAGCGAGACCGTTCACAACGGCTTGACGTAACCGTAGACGTAAGTCCGTAAACTTGAGAGTTCACAAGCTCCCAGCTTTCACGTTAAGTTTACGTCGGATTTCTACCGAAAACCAATCAGAGACCAGCATGGAAGTTCGATATCAGATAGTGTTCAGGTAGTTTGTGGTTATGTCATTGTTATTGTAATGTAGAGAATTAGTTTACGAACGCTTTTGATGCGTGTAGTGAATTCAATGTAAGAATTTGGACAATTTTTATTGCGACTTTAACCTGAAATGGCGAATAAACTAAATATGTCCGACGAATTACTCATGAATTTGGTTCATGAGAATCCTTGTTTATAAGATGAAGGAAATGTGAACAGCTACTCGCATGTATATAAACACAAATCTATAGGAATCTCGAAGAAAAAGCTAGAAACCATGGTGGAAAGATCTTTTCACCGTGATAGACACGAATCGATCAAGTTTCAGTACATTGAATTCTGATTGGTTCAGGCGAAACTTACGTTCGTCATTGTGAACGCTTGTTTTTACGTGTAAATTTTACGGTTAAGTTTACAGCATTACGTTACGTTTAAGTTTGCATTGTGAATGAGGACTTACTCCACACTACGTACTTCTAAACGTAGCAATCTTGATACGAAAACTTGATTTAACACTAGAAAGACCGAGTGTGTCAAAATGACACATTTGGGATACATAATACAACGTAGTACCTGAGTTTTAAAAGTTAGAAAACTGGTACTTTGTAAGTGCTTTCTTTAATGCATGAACTTCATGTGCTGTAGAGCTCAATCTTGTGAATTTCATAGAATTGGAAAAAAATCTTAGATATATCTAGAAGGACCGCCATGTGTCATATTGACAGAGTATACAGTCTAATACTTTCGTCTCCCATAAGCTGTATTTCTCTGGCTTTCAGATTGATAAGACCATTGTTGCCTTCTTGAAATTCGATGCATGGTAACGATCTGTTAGATATCGTCGGATTCACCCCGTTCTTTTCGAATTAAATTATACGAAATCTTGTCACGAATCTTGATACGAAAAGTATTTGAACAGAGAATGAGAGTATCAATTTTTGAGGTCATTAGTCCTGTAAAAACAGTGCATGTATGTTTCTGAATGTAGCAGTTTTGTTTGCACACTGGAATGTGAGATCCGATGTCCTCCACGTCAGCTGCAGTGTTTCTCTCTCCAGGTATCTCCCCTAGGTAACTCCTTCCCTGCTTGAACAAGCTCTCAACTCCAGACGGATCTCTGGTCGTGTGTAGTAATGTAGTGCATAGATGTGTGTGTGTGTGTGTGTGTGTGTGTGAGAGAGAGAAAGAGAGAGAGAGAGAGAGAGAGAGAGGGGGAGAAAAGATGAGGTAGGACGCCCAGAATCCATGGTTCTTTTGTTAGAAGAGTTGTCCTCCTTCCTTCATCTGCTATTGATCGGAGATACTCCGGAAAATAAGCGATAATGGCAACTGGCAGCTAGATTTTTCTCCTTAGACGGATAATTTAATTTGACCCTGTTAAGTAGCTGTAAAAATACGTAATCGGCGGATCTCGATCCCTAGGATGTTTCAGTCCACGATGCTGTCGTGGCAGCGGTTTTGCCTGTAAACTTTAGCTACTCTTTTTTAAATATTTTATCATTTTCATAGATACTGTTTCACTATTACGACAAACAGCTGCGTTTTACATGAAAAATAGAAAATGTACATATCGAAAAATTATCGTGAAAATGTAAAATAGTATTATATAAAACATACAGGATATTAAAAAAATTATGTAATATTTCCTCTAAAAGTGGTTTGAGAATTAAATATTTATGTCAGTCATTATTTTAAAGTCGACAATAAACATTGGAGCACATTTAATATGGGTAAAATTATTTCCTTTAGTAAACAATCTGATCTGTTCGAACGTTAAAATAATGCCTTTTTTCCCCACTAGTTTTCGCCTGAAATAATAGTTTTCATGAAAAATGTTCCTAGACTCATAAATCATCTAAAAAGTATTTTAACATCATTTTTATTTAGCAGATGTATATTTAACTCTCACTTAAGGTTCCAATGTATTCCAACATGTTGGGCAAAGCAATGTTGAGTCGGTATGTATGTTGAATCGAGGTGATCAGTTGGTATGTGAAATCGGTTTGTTCGGTCGATATGTTGAGTTGCTGTACGGGTGTTGGGCACGGTGATAGCGGAAGGTTTCTTTCGAGTCCAAAATGTGTGTCAAACAATATTGAGTCGGTACGAATTATGTGAAGGGTCCATGAGTCGAGTGTGCTTGTGTGCTACTCAGGCGTCGGCGTCGTGGGCGGTGCTGTGGGCGGGGCTGGCCGCGGTGATATGTGTGCCAAAGCAATGTTGAGTTTGTTTCTTGCTAAGAGTGTGCTTGTGTGCTGTGCAGGTGTCGGCGCCATGGGCAGTGATACGTTTCCCAAAGCAATGTTGATTGTGTATCTTGTTAAGAGTGCGCTTGTGTGCTGTGCAGGTGTCGGCGGAGCTGTGGGCGGAGCTGGGCGCGGTGATGTATGTGCCAAAGCAATGTTGAGTGTGTATTTTGCTAAGAGAGTGTTTGTGTGCTGCGCAGGTGTCGGTGCTGTGGGCGGTGGTGGGTGCGGTGATACGTGTGCCAAAGCAATGTTGAGTTTGTATCTTCCTAAGAGTTTGTATCTTCCTAAGAGGTTGCTTACAGTTGTCGGCGCCGTGGGCAGTGATATGTTTGCCAAAGCAATGTTGAGTGTGTATCTTGCTAAGAGTGCTTGTGTGCTGCGCAGGTGGCGGCGCTGTGTGCGGTGGTGGGTGCGGTGATATGTGTGCCGACGCAATGTTGAGTTTATATCTTGCTAAGAGGGTGCTTGTGTGCTGCGCAGGTGTCGGCGCCGTGGGCGGTGATATGTTTGCCAAAGCAATGTTGAGTGTGTATCTTGCTAAGAGTGCTTGTGTGGTGTTTAGGAGTCGGCGCCGTAGGCAGTGGAGCGCGCGGTGATGTGTGCCAAAGCAATGCTGAGTGTGTATCTTGCTAAGAGAGTGCTTGTGTGCTGCGCAGATGTCGGCGCCGTAGGCAGTGGAGCGCGCGGTGATGTGTGCCAAAGCAATGTTGAGTGTACATCTTGCTAAGAGTGCTTGTGTGGTGTTTAGGAGTCGGCGCCGTGGGCGGTGATATATGCCAAAGCATTGTTGAGCATGTGTTTAGCTAAGAGAGTGCTTGTGTGCTGCGGAGGTGTCGGCGCCGTGGGCGGTGATGTGTATGCCAAAGCATTGTTGAGCACGTATTTAGCTAAGAGAGTGCTTGTGTGGTATTTAGGAGTCGGCGCCGTGGGCGGTGGTGGGCGCGGTGGTATGTGTGCCAAAGCATTGTTGGGTGTGTATCTTGCTAAGAGTGCTTGTGTGTGTTTAGGAGTCGGCGCCGTGGGCGTGGTGATGTGTGCCAAAGCAATGCTGAGTGTGTATCTTGCTAAGAGTGCTTGTGTGGTGTTTAGGAGTCGGCGCCGTTGGCGGTGGTGGGCGCGGTGATGTGTGGCAAAGCAATGTTGAGTGTACATCTTGCTAAGAGTGCTTGTGTGGTGTTTAGGAGTCGGCGCCGTAGGCAGTGGAGCGCGCGGTGATGTGTGCCAAAGCAATGCTGAGTGTGTATCTTGCTAAGAGAGTGCTTGTGTGCTGCGCAGATGTCGGCGCCGTAGGCAGTGGAGCGCGCGGTGATGTGTGCCAAAGCAATGTTGAGTGTACATCTTGCTAAGAGTGCTTGTGTGGTGTTTAGGAGTCGGCGCCGTGGGCGGTGATATATGCCAAAGCATTGTTGAGCATGTGTTTAGCTAAGAGAGTGCTTGTGTGCTGCGGAGGTGTCGGCGCCGTGGGCGGTGATGTGTATGCCAAAGCATTGTTGAGCACGTATTTAGCTAAGAGAGTGCTTGTGTGGTATTTAGGAGTCGGCGCCGTGGGCGGTGGTGGGCGCGGTGGTATGTGTGCCAAAGCATTGTTGAGTGTGTGTCTTGCTAAGAGTGCTTGCGTGTGTTTAGGAGTCGGCGCCGTGGGCGGTGGTGGGCGCGGTGCTGTGTGTGCCGAAGCATTGTTGAGTGTGTATCTTGTTAAGAGTGTTTAGGAGTCGGCGCCGTGGGCGCGGTGATGTGTGCCAAAGCAATGTTGAGTGTACATCTTGCTAAGAGTGCTTGTGTGTGTTTAGGAGTCGGCGCCGTGGGCGGTGGTGGGCGCGGTGCTGTGTGTGCCGAAGCATTGTTGAGTGTGTATCTTGCCATGGCCAACGAAAGAGACAGGCCATGGCGCGTGAGAATCACGTGACTGTAGTAGTCCCAGTGGACCTCGCGACCGCGCCAGCCGCCGTTGTGTATGCCATTCTTCTTGCTAGCTTTTTGTGACGTGCAAGGTTGTTTCTGTGGCATTTTGTGCGATAATTAATTGAATTATTCTTTTTGTATTTACATTTCATTCGGAAAATATAACGTTCAGTATTACCAGTACATGAATGTATTTAGTTCACGGGTGTTGGCGTGGGTATTTGTAGGTTAGAACAGGTATTAAGGATATTTTATTTCTTTTCGAGTGCAGTTTGTAATTATTTCCGAGTTGGTGCACGTGTCAACGTTGGAAAGCACGAACAGATATTGTTGGTGAGTTATGTTTCTCTAGCAGGTGTGGTATTTTGTATTTTGCACTTGTTAAAATTTAGATTATTTTCGTAGGAAAGTATTTTCTCCTCTGGTGTGCGACTTTGGAAAGGTGAACAATAAAAACATTGTTGGAGAATTAGAAGTGTTATTTATCTTCGTGCATTTGTACGTGTTCTGTTCGGCAAGGATAGTATTTGCTACTAATGGTAAGTGTTAATATAATTCATTTCATGCTATGTAGGCATAACGCCGTGTACTTTCTTAGGTTAGAACAAATGGCTGACTATATTTTGTTTTCTTTCAGATACAGTTTTCTATTACTCCGGAATAGGTACTGTAGTGTACATTGTAAAGCACAGTAAATTGTTGTTGGTAGGTTTTGTTTATTAGTAGTGTATTAGTGTGAGTGTGGGTTTTGGATTTTCCACATGTCTAAGACTTGATATATTTTGCAGAACAGATTTCTCTCTAGTGTATTATGCAAGGGTGGACAAGCAGAAATAATCGCCATGATCAATCAAAATTAATGGCAAGGAAAATGAAGAAATTGAAAACTTGACTTCAGTAAGGTTCTTCATTGCAAATTTTTATCGTAAATAGTTGTTGTTTGTATTTTTGTGAAATGTAAGAACACTACAACTTCAAGATGATGTCTTTGTACTTATGTCAATAAATATTGTGTGTTTATTGTATTGCTATGTTATGTGCCGTTTGAATGGCACACAGGAATGGAGGGAGTGTCATGTTATTCATGTATTGAGATAATAGTTTTAAAACCTGCATACCTTTAGTTGTATTCACAATAATGCAAATAAATATTTTTGTACAATTTTTAGTAATTTATACCGTTATAACAAAAATATAAAATATGTGTAATTGTTTGGAACCATGAAACAAATAAAAATATAATTACTGATGGATATGTTTGTAATTATTTTAGTGAAAGTATTTTGTCTCCAGTTAGCAAAAAGTGGAGGTTTATTCTCCAAAAGTTAAAATAATTTCTTCTCAAAATTATATTTCATGTCAATTCATATATTTGCTTCAAAGGCTTATATTCTATTAAGGATATTTTGTCTAGCCAGTTTAATTATCGATGAGCTTTATGTTAAACTAGTGCATAGAACCTATGGCATTTCAAATATAATTCAAGACTTAAAAGTACATTTTTTGCCTCGTGACGAAGCTATCCTGATAAACAATGCAATGAAATTATTTTTGTACGAACGTATTTTCAATAGAACCAGAAATGCATAAGGATGGCGCCGCAGAACGAGTCCGCGCATGCGAGCTGACACTGAGAGCTGGGACTACTAGAACCACGTGACCTCTTTCTGTGACGTATGCGCCATGGCCTGTCTCTTTCGTTGGCCACGATCTTGCTAAGAGTGCTTGTGTGGTGTTTAGGAGTCGGCGCCGTGGGCGGTGGTGGGCTCGGTGATGTGTGCCAAAGCAATGTTGAGTGTGTATCTTGCTAAGAGTGCCTGTGTGCTGCGCAGGTGTCGGCACCGTGGGCGGTGATGTGTATGCCAAAGCAATGTTGAGTGTATATCTTGCTAAGAGTGCTTGTGCGGTGTTTAGGAGTCGGCGCCGTGGGCGGTGGTGGGCGCGGTGATGTGTGGCAAAGCAATGCTGAGTGTGTATCTTGCTAAGAGAGTGCTTGTGTGCTGCGCAGATGTCGGCGCCGTAGGCAGTGGAGCGCGCGGTGATGTGTGCCAAAGCAATGCTGAGTGTACATCTTGCTAAGAGTGCTTGTGTGTGTTTAGGAGTCGGCGCCGTGGGCGGTGGTGGGCGCGGTGCTGTGTGTGCCAAAGTAATGTTGAATGTGTATCTCGCTAAGAGAATGCTTGTGTGGTGTTTAGGAGTCGGCGCCGTGGGCGGCGATATATGCCAAAGCATTGTTGAGCATGTATTTAGCTAAGAGAGTGCTTGTGTGCTGCGGAGGTGTCGGCGCCGTGGGCGGTGATGTGTATACCAAAGCATTGTTGAGCACGTATTTAGCTAAGAGAGTGCTTGTGTGGTGTTTAGGAGTCGGCGCCGTGGGCGGTGGTGGGCGCGGTGGTATGTGTGCCAAAGCATTGTTGAGTGTGTGTCTTGCTAAGAGTGCTTGTGTGTCTTTAGGAGTCGGCGCCGTGGGCGGTGGTGGGCGCGGTGCTGTGTGTGCCAAAGTAATGTTGAATGTGTATCTCGCTAAGAGAATGCTTGTGTGGTGTTTAGGAGTCGGCGCCGTGGGCGGCGATATATGCCAAAGCATTGTTGAGCATGTATTTAGCTAAGAGAGTGCTTGTGTGCTGCGGAGGTGTCGGCGCCGTGGGCGGTGATGTGTATACCAAAGCATTGTTGAGCACGTATTTAGCTAAGAGAGTGCTTGTGTGGTGTTTAGGAGTCGGCGCCGTGGGCGGTGGTGGGCGCGGTGCTGGCGGAGGACGTGGCGGCGCTGCGCGCGCTGCTGGACGCCGGCGCCGCCGCCGACGGCGCCTGCGGGCCCGCGGGCGAGACGCCGCTGCACGTGGCGGCCGCCTCCTGCAGGCGCGACTGCGCGCTCGAGCTGCTGCTGCGCGGCGCGCGCCCCAGCCCCTGCGACGCCCACGGGGAGACGCCGCTGCACAGGTGCGCCCTCTTCAACGCTCACTCTTAGCATTTTTTTTAAAAACAAAAGATAGAATTAAATATTCTATTAACTTATCTTCCTAAAGTGTCTCAATAAACCATGTTACCAACTCAAAATGAAAAACAACAACAAAATAATTTAAAGAAACAGGTAAATATACCCTTCAAGCCAAATATATCAAGATTTATACAGGATGTCCGGGGAGGAAACGTCGTTTTTTTGAGGTCTTCGGCCTCACATTTTTAGTTTTTAAGACCCTAGAACGCCTCGTTTAGGAGTTATTTAACGACATAGATTCAAAATGCTGCCGTGTGTTGCAAGTTGCATTTGACGTGAATATGTAGTGGATGTGTAGTGAATATGTAGCGCCATGTAGGAGAGTTCCAACAGAATGAACAACACATAAACCTTCTCGGTGAAAAACACGTAGAAGTGCCAACTTTTATTGAGAGTCTGTCCTACGTTGTTGGAGTTTTGCTCTTATATACATACCAAGACCCTGTCTTATATAGAGTGTCTGTGGAGGAATCGTCGAAACTTCGAAAATAAGCTCTTAAGACAAATTCTAAGCATATTTTGTCTAATAAACTACGTGGATATTCCGAATGGTTGAGCCGCAATGAGCACTCAAAAGTTGGTTTGAAAAAAATGATTGATAGGCAAAAATTTGCACGATGGAAGCATAGAAACATGTAAATTCTTTGTTATTTACAAAAGAAATCAATATATTTGCTCAGACAGAAAAATTAAGCGAGAAATAAAAAAGCAGTCGAATCATGGGTGCTTTTATATTATTTTATTATTATTTATATTATAAATTTTTGCCTATAAATCAAATTTTCAAACCAACTTTTGTGTGCTTATGGCGGCTCTACCATTCGGAATACATCCTCTGGGCGAAGTCGTGCAAATGATGATACTCTACTGCAACTAATAATTGGAAATAGTTGTTTGCTTGTGAAATAGTTTCTTCAAATTAGATCTTTGAGTACACAAATACATCGAATTAACTCTTTTGAAGTTTTTTAAAACCGCAAACGTTTTCTTGTACAAAAATTCACTTAAAATTTCATCTTTTTAGAAACGGTCTATTGAAATTTGTTTGAAACGTCTGCGAATGCTGCCTCTAAATATTTCATATGAAAACTCTTTGGCTTCTTGATATTCTGAAAGTCTTGCAATCATTAAATTATTGGAAATCCTAAAAAATAATACTGTTTTACGATACAACACATATTCAGTATTCACTTTACATAAAAAAGACTAAATGAATATGTTAATTGAATCTGTCAATTTATTTCATTTTGTTACATTTTTTGACAAAATTGTTCGTTGACAAGTGCAAATTTGAAAGTTCTTGAAGCTTGAGAAACACCTAAATATTGTTTTTATTGCAACGAATGTCTTATAGACATCTGGATTCAGTATTGTGAAGCTTATTATTCGGACAATATACATAAAAAACATAAATTTTACTTAAAAAGCAATGTACGGAAATCACGAAGTGGTGTGTTTCATTCATTTTAATGAAGAGAGATTTGCACACGAAAGCTGAAATATTAGGGGTACATAATTTGCAATTAGTTCAGAATAATTTTACAAATTCTTTGAATTAATGTGAATTCTTCAAAATTAAATCTTTGTTAACACAAATGCTTCAAATGTTCTTTTGTAAATTTTCTGGAAATTTCAAATATTTTCATGTGTAAATGTTGCCAAATCTGCGTGATTTCAAGAAACGCTCTAATGAATGTTGTTTAAGTCTTTAAGTGTTGCCCATAAAATTTCCTTACAAAAATAGGTTTCGCTCTATCTTATTTTGAATATTTCGTTTTCATTAATTAAATCGTAAAAATGTGAAAATGTGTAGGTAATTCTGATTTTTGATATAACACGCATTTAGTATGTATTTTACATCAAAGAAAATTAAACCATTGTGTTAACTGAATGTATAAATTTGTTAACATACAACATTTTCCGCCAAGTTAATTTTGAGAAAAGTGTTCGTTAACAAGTGCGAATTTTAATGATTTGTAAGAGAAAGAAACTTCTTAATATTCTTTCTATTGCAACTATTTTATTAAATATCATTTAGCCATACCGTAGATTCAGTGTTGAGAAGTATGTCATCGGGATGATATACATTAAAAAAGTGAATTTTACTTATAAACAAAAATCTGGAAGTAACGATGTAGCGTATTTCAAGGAGTTTAATCAAAAGATATTTAAGGACGTTACCTAAAATAGTAGGGGTATATAATTTGCAATATCTTCATAATACGTTTACATAACGGTTACAAATTGTACAAGAAAGAACGTGCCATGTTGTTGTACCACTAGTGTATGGTTTGAAATCGCCCGGCAAGCAGCGGTATTGCGATGACAAGAGCTAACATGGGCTGTGAGAACTGGTGAACCACAAAGCTGCGGCTGATACCTGTGCACTCTCAATGTAGCAAGTTCTACTGCTCGTTGTACAGAAATATATAAACGCAAGAAAATGGAAAAGACATATTTCGAACAATTGGCACGTTAGCCCATCAACTCCAAATGTTGTTCAGAAAGAGCACGTTCCTTTCTCCTTCATTCGCTTGCAACGGGATTGTCAAGAGATTTTCAACTCTGCAGCTGGAAGCCGTGTACTGCCCGAAGGGTTGCCGAAGAGATAGCATTAAGCCGACTACCTGTCGCCGCGGTGACTACTAGTCCCCTTTTCCATCACCCGGCGTTGAAATACTACCGCACCCAACTTGGGCTTCAACTTGCATGGATAAAAGTATTTTAAACACGTTTCAAACCATATTGCTGACGTATTTCTTTGAATGGAAATAAATGAATAGAAATTGGGTTGTTTTTGCAATAACAGTCAGCAATACTGAGTGCTGACTGTTACCATAGCAACGCTCAAAAAATCCATTAAAACTTTTTACTTGAAGAAATTCAACCCTATATTAATTACCTCAATCGAAAATGCAAAAAAGGACTGTTTTATCCATTTTTCGTTCTACAAATAATATATTTTAAATTCGACTTTCAGAATATCACACGAAAGCATCTAGCGTCTCTCTGGCAATTGCATTAAATTCACAGGAATTCCGTTTTAGAAAGACTTTTTCCTCTGCAGGACACGAAAAAACCTTCCGTTTCCGCGTTGGAGAGCTTCTGTTTTATGCTGTGTAAAATGCCATTCTTCACTGGCAGGAAAACATTTCCGGTTGAGGCAGTTTACTGTAAAGATTCCTTCTTGTACAGGTTCCGGTTTAGGCAGATTTTACTGTATGTCTTTTCCAATGTTGGAAGTAGAGCGGTCACTCCTTGGCGCGTGGGCATGCTGTGGTTGCTAGTGAACTACGCTTACTCCCATTTCTCTTTGTTTTTTTAAAATTTATTTATTGCATGTTGGGTTGTACATAGATCAGTAAAACACTCTTTCGTATGTATTGATGACTTACCACTAACTTAAACTATGCTTAACCTAGTTCTACTATTACTACTACAATGGGGTAGATTACTCATAAGAGTATCTACAGATCACAATTGTCTGAGAATGTTTTTAGGAAGGAATCGAACGGGTATCTATTGTTTATTCTGGCCTGTGTGTTGTTTGTTGAGGCTAAATTGTATTGTTTGAGTTGATCTATTGAGTTTATGTTAGAGTAGAAATTATTGGATAGACGTGCTATTTGATGGATGATTGAGTTTATGTTTAATTCACTATGGAGTTGATGGTTTGAAATGAACCATGGGGCGTTGGTGATTATTCTGAGGAATCTATTCTGTAATATTTGTATTTTATTTACATTGGATGGTGCAACATTTGTCCAGATGGAGCAAGCGTATAGCATTATGGGTCTTATGATAGTTTTATATAGTGTTATTGCATTTGTTAGTGAAAGTTTGGAGTATTTCTCTTTGTCTTCTCTCAAAGCGGCGTTGCCCAGGCGCGTGGGCGTGCTGTGGCAGCTGGAAGACTTGACTTATTTGTATTTTTCTTTGTCTTTTCCAACGCTGAAAGTAGAGCGGCGACGCACCGCCTCGTGGGCGTGTTCTGGGTGCTGCTGGACTTGGTTTATTATTTCTCTTTTCTTGTCTCAAAGAGGCGACGTGCAGGGGGCGCGAGAGCGTGCCATGGCTGCTGGTGAACTTGGCTTATTCTCATTTCTCTTTGTCTTGTCTCAGAGCGGCCTTGCACAGGCGCGTGGGCGTACTGTGACAGCTGGAGGACGTGACTACTTATTTGTATTTCTCTTTGTCTTTTCCAAATCTGAAAATAGAACGGCGACGCACCGGTGCGTAGACGTGTTTTGACTGGTGGTGGACTTAACTTATTCTGTATTTACTTTTGTCTTAACTCAGAGCGAGAGCGTTGTCGCACGGATGCGTGGGCGTGCTGTGTCTGATGATGAACTTGGCTTATTCCGAATTTGTCTTTGTCTCTTCTCAGAGCGGCGATGCACGGACGCGTGACCATGACGTCGCTGCTGGTGGACTTGGTTTATTCCGAATTTCTCCGTGTCTCTTCTGAGAGGTGAAGTTGCACAGGCGCGGGGGCGTGCTATGGCAGATGGAAGACTTGACTTATTTGTATTTTTCTTTGTCTTTTCCAATAGAGTGGCGACGCACCGGTGCGTAGAGGTGCTCTGGCTGGTTTAGGATTAAACCTATTCTGTATTGCCTTTTGTCTTAACTCAGAGGGTCGTCTCACGGATGCGTGGGCGTGCTGTGTCTGATGGTGAACTTGGCTTATTCCGAATTTGTCTTTGTCTCTTCTCAGAGCGTGCGATGAGACAGAGCGGCGATGTACGGACGAAAACATTAACATATAACGTATTTATGGAAGAAATCACTATTAAATTAATATTAAACACACTTCACTAACAGCTTCTGAGTTGAAAAATTCACTTCTTACTTGCTGTATTCGGACTGCTTGCTAACTCTTTCACAATGCGTCACACCCCAGTACTATGGCTTTTGATACACTCGCATGGCCTTGAGCAATGCGTATGTGGTCGAGGGGTTATGATTTTTAATGCGGGGTAAGGAGACACGTAAATACAAGTCATGCCCGTACACCTTCCCACGCTTAGAGAGTCGAGAGAGAGAGAGAGAGAGAGAGAGAGAGAGAGAATTCCAATAAAGCCTACGCCTTGAGAGACAAGCGATCTAAAAGGTCGAATACTACGCTGACAGCTGAAGCCCTTCTCCTTCAATGTGCGGCTGCCACGACTAAATCGCGTGTCACAGGGGTAGATAATTTCAAACAAGCTTGCAGATGCATTCATTTCATTAAGAACATCTTGCGTCTCTCTGGCAATTGCATTAAATTCACAGGAATTCCGTTTTAAAAAGACTTTACCCCCTGCAGAACAGGAAAAAACGTTCCGTTTCCCCCGTTGGAGAGCTTCTGTTTTATGCTGTGTAAAATGCCATTCTTCACTGGCACGTGCTGTGGCTGCTGGTGGTCTTGGTTTATTCCTAATTTCTCTTTCTTTTCGTCCTGTCGCAGAGCGGCGATGCACGGGCGCGCGAGCGTGCTGTGGCTGCTGGCGGACTTCGGCGCGGCGAGCGTGGACGCGCGCTGCCGCCGCCTGCAGACGCCGCTGCACCGCGCCGCGGCCCGCGCGCACGCGCCCTGCGCCGAGGCGCTGCTGAACGCCGGGGCCGCCGTCGCCGCCAGGGACCGCGAGGGCGCCACGCCGCTGCACCTCGCCGCTGCCGCCCCCCGCGCCGCCGCCCTCGTGCGCACGCTGCTGCAGCGCGGCGCCGACCCACACGCCCGCGACTACAGCGGTGAGTACCCCCCCCTTCGCCCAGTGGCGTATCTACGGTATGGCAGACACGGCACGTGCCATGGGCGCCACACAGAGTATAACCGTTAAAACAAAAAACAACATCCCTAATTTGAAGTATCCTGACTGGGGCGCAAATTCTATGCTTGCCATGGGCACTTGCAAACCTAGATACGCCTCTGCCTTCACCCCATTGACACTCTCTCATTCTGAATCAGTGAAAAACTACTGATTGACAGTGACTATTCACTGATTGTGTCAGTTATAACCCTACCACTGACAATCAGTGAATTGAACTGAACAAATCAGTAAAATTGGGTTCACTTTTTGAATCCGAGAAACTTTGATTGAATCAGTGACAGTTTCACTAATTCAGATTCAGAGAGCACGCTTCCTCTTCCCCAAAGCCTTCCGGCGTTTTCGCCACGAAAATCACTTGGCCATTCATTCCAAATGATGGCAAGTAATTAGCAATAAATCAGTTGAGAGTTTTCGTCGAGCTACTTTCCGAATGTAACTTATGTGTGCGCGTGACAATTAATTCGAAATTCTGACAATTAATTAGCAATAAATTATTTGACATGGTTCATTCCGGTCAGCCGATATGGCAGTTTCGCCGACTTCCAATTAAGTTTTTCGCAAACTCAAAAGATTTCTGTGAAAAAGAATGCGAAAATCAAATTTCGCATTTACGATAACATATAAACGGCACTTTCTTACAAGGCCCTAAATTTTTCAATTAAATTTTCCTTACAGGACTTATTTATCTCACAGCGGCGTTGCACAGGAGCGTGAGCTTTTATAATATTCTTAAAGTAATATTTCGGTTCTACTATCAGGAAACAGAAAAAATGAGGCAAGAGTATGTGCCAAGTCCGAATAACCAACACAGGCCAAGTAAATTAGAAAACTAACTCGTACGAGAAAGTCTGTGCCATTCTGTAGCTCCACTAGTTTAAAAATAATAATAATGTCATATGTGGGCACTTTTTAATAAATATTAGTTCATAATAAGAATGAACTGTTTTAAACTGAAATGTGTAACAAACTATTCTGAAAGTATTTTCGCAATATAATTTTTCAGTAACTATATTCGTAATGCACAAAGAGTTGATGTGACCTTAAATAACAAACAAAAAAAGACATATCGGGTGTTTCCTTTTTTATTTTATTCTTTTACAAAGTTGAGGGCGTCATAAATGAATAAATATTTCTTAAGAAGGTAATAAAAATCCACTCACTAGAAATCATTGTCAGACGAGCAAACAATGAATGGTGTGTATTGTAGGACGGCGACCTTTGCACTACGCTGCGGAAAGTGGCAAGTGCAAGACCATTCGGCTGTTGGTGGAAGAGCATTCGGCTGACCTCAACGCTCGCACCAGAGACGGCAGGACACCGCTGCACATCGCCGCTGCGGGCAACAGGTGAGCTCACGCCGCCAATTTCGCCGTTCGCAAAGAGACATAGAGACACTGACACAGTCTACGCACGTAAAGTGTTTTGCCAGTGAAGTAAACCGAGAAATAGTTATTGGGTTATTCTTAATTTCAGTTGAGAATAAAATTGTTCACTGTGTTGTCAAGAACCTCAAAATACTCTTCGGAATACGAACACGAAAACTCATTTAAAGCATGGAGATTAAAATTTAGTAATAATCTCATTTCTATTTTAATACAGGTATTCTTAATCGTTTAGTGTTTCGTATACGTGCGATATTTTCAATGCGCCTCACATTTTGGTTGAGCACGTTGATTAATATGCGTAACATTTTTGTTTGTATATCCAACGTCTATAGCACATCACGCAGTTTGTTTACTGCGTCACACTTTTTGATTAGGACGAAAACACTTGTTTATTACACCAACACTGTTATTAGTTCATCAAATGCTTTGTTTACTATGTCAATCGTTTTGTTTAGTATGTGGAAAGCTTTGTTTAGTTTACGCAACGTCGTCGTTGTTTACTATGTCAAACACTTCGTTCAGTACGTTACGCATTTTGTTTAATTTTTTAGATTTTTACGACAATCATGAAACACTTTGTTTAGTACGTCAAACACTGTGTAGAACGTGAAACACTTCGTTTAGTTCGTCAAACATTGTGTTTAGTACGACCAATATTATGGCTATTTCATCAAATATTTGGTTAGTACGTGAAACCCACTTTTTGTACATCAAACATTTTCTTTACATTGTCAAACGCATTGCCCAGAAGGTGAATCACTTTGTTTAGTATGACCAATGTTTTCTTTAGTTCATCAAACATTTTGGTTAGTGCATCACACGCGCTGTTTTGTACATCAAACAATTGCTTACTACGTCGAACGCATTTTCTAGTACATCAAACACTTTGTTTAGTACATTAAACACTTTTTAGCGTCAACACTTAGCTTATTACGTCAACGATTTTGTTTAGTATGTCAAACACGTTGTTTAGTACGTCAAAAACTTCGTTTAGAATATCGAACATTTTGTTCTGTATGTCAAAATCATCCTTCAGAATATGAAACATTCCGCTCAATATATCTAACACTCCGTTTAGTAGGTAAAAATTGTTCGTTTAGTAGGTAAAATGCTCCGTTTAGTAGATGAAGTCGGAAGCTTCCGCGGCCGGAGCCATGTGAATGATCTTGATTGTTCGGGTGATGCCGCGTCGAAGGCTGTGTTGCTTTCGTGGTGCCACAGCCTTCGACGTGGCGTCACCCGGGCAGCCCAGATCATTCACACGATTCGTTTAGTAGGTAAAACACTTGGGTTAGTGAGTAAAACACTTGGTTTAGTATAGGTAAAACATTTGGTTTAGTAGGCAAAACACTTGGTTTAGTAGGTAAAACACTTGGTTTAGTAGGTAAAACACTTGGTTTAGTAGGTCAAAAACTTCTCAGTGAGACTTACACTTTGTTTAGAGTCAAACACTTGGATATCCCCAAACGCTTCTTTCTTGTCTGACTTGGAATGCCTTCCATTTTGTGCGGCAGCGCGGCGTGCGTGAAGGAGCTGGCGCGGCTCGGGGCGGACGTGCACGCGCGCGACCGCCGCCGCCTGACGCCGCTGCACGTGGCGGCTGCGCACGGACGCCTGGAGGCGCTGCGCGCGCTGCTGCGCCTGGGCGCGCGCACCGACCTCAAGGCGCAGCACGACGTCACGCCGCTCATGATCGCCGTGGCGCGCCGCGACAAGGCTTCCGGGCGGGCGCTCATCAAGGTAAGCTCAGCACCAGGGTCCTGGAGGACAACCGGTAACGGATTTATCTGATTTGCGGCCCTAGACAAATGTTCTTGGTGCCCCGTGTTTAATTAAATTAGTTTAGTTTTGATATTAATGTTACTCGGCACACACACACACACACACACACGCACACGCACACGCACACGCACACGCACACACACACACACACACACACACACATATATATATATATATATATATATATATATATATATATATATATATATATATAACAGTTCTCTGAATCTTGAATCTCTGAACATTACAGTTAGAATTTTACACACACACACATTATAATGTAATTAAGGTAAAAATAAACTGTAAAAATTGCAATTTAAACATTGCAATTACAAATTTTCTCTTGTTCAAGCAATTTAAGCTTTTCGCTAGGTTTTATGGTTTTCTCTCCTCAGAAGCTCTAATCTCTGGGCTGTTCTAAGTAAAAAAGAAGATGCATGTGTTGGGGAGAAAAGATGAGCATAAGAGAGAAAATACCTCACGCGGTTTGTTGCCCGTAATTGCTGTACAGGCGTGCGCTTAGTAAAACCACAGAAACTTACTGATAAGAGCAGCCAACCGCAAGATTTTTCCTCCAGACACTGGCTGAATTAAAACCATCTACACTGCGATTTTCCTTACTTGACCTCTCAAAACCCGTCTTCACGATGGAATATGCCATGGCATTTCGCGTCTTTCTCAGTCTTGCCGCTAGATATCGCATGATAGCGACCGTATCAAGCAGTGCTCGCGATAATGCGACTTGAAGCAGCACGGCCGAGAAAGACGCGAAATGCCATGTGATATTCCATCGTGGCCATAGGGGCTTGAGAGGTAGAGTTAGAACGATAGTGCCGAGGGAAAAATGTTGTCGCTGAGCTTTTGCAGCTAGTCTTTGCAATTTAGGTCTCGCGGCTAGCTCTCGATCAGCGTGCTGGCTTTCCACTACGCGGCCCCGGATTCGATTCCCAGTCAAGTGAAGACTATAGTGTGCATTTTCCTTGCAATGTCCGAATATATGTTGCTATGTGACAATGAGAAAACTCGATTCTCAGGTTGAGAAGAACGGAATACGGAACGGTCTATGTGCTAACCACACGTACCCCCTTAACCCATGCCGCGAGGCAGGGACGTCGCCGGTAGGCCTGAGCCCGTTCATGGGCTGTCGCGCCAAGTATATAGATACTTTGCAATTTAAAAATTAAGGTTAAAATATTTTTCATACTTACGAGCTAACAGAAAGTTTCTTAGACGTATTTGTATACATCTAAATCAGGAAGGCACCAATGCAATATGCACAACACGACGTGCCTATGTGAACGGTCTGTTTCCTGACCATTCGGTTGCGCATTGCACGAAAACTACGCATCGTGTCCATAGAGTTTGGCTTCCGGGAACCTCGGAATCTGTGAGTTCTGTTTGCTTCTGAATAAATTGAAGTCTTTTTGAAACTTTCATTACATTTTTGGAAACCCTAATCCTTAGAACGAGAGGTCGCTGATATGAAGAATTAGAAATTCATTGACGAATTAAATAGATTAATTTACATTACGTGCCACTTAATCGCAATTAAGTAATTTGGTTTTTCTCTCTTGAAAGGCTTTTGAAACCCATTACGATTCTCAATCGTATTTTTAGTAAGAAAAGCGTAAATATGTTTCTCTCTCTCTCTTTGTCAAAAGGTCCAAATGTTATTGCTGGTATGTATGATTACGTCTGATTTGGATTATTTAGGAACAAACACTAAGTAAAATGTTTATTGTTCACAGGCAGGAGCATACGCGGACGCTTGCACGCAACTGGGCTATTTAGCTCTGCAAGGGCCTAAACATTACATTTCAGACTCCGAGCCAGAGGAGCGAATTGAATTTTGAAGACATTCCTGCAGTTCACACATTGTTTCATTCTCTTCTCGGTTTGCATGGATTTACATTTTACTATTATATTATTATTATTATTGTTTTTATTATTATTATTATTATTATTATTATTAAAATATCAACTACATGTCATTTGATCAGTATTGAAATATCACTGTTGATGAAAAATATGCAAACCTTGTAAAAATTTGCTTTTGACAAGAGTAATAATTGTGATTTATTATTACTGCTCTCCGTCATTACTATATATTTTTTATGTTTCTCAACATTTCACTCCTAGTAGTGAAATATGTATATAGTGAACATTTTTTATTATTTTGTGATTATTTTATTAAATAAATATGTTACGTTTCGTTGCTTCGAAAATAAAACCTGGTAAAATTGTAAAATGTTCTTTTGACAAGAGCAATGTTTTTATTACTTATTTTATTCATTAATATAACGTTCTGTTTTTCAACATTTTATTTTAGTATTATTTATTTCTTTTTAATATAATAAGTGGATATTGCCGTTATTCTTAAAACGTTGTGACTACTTTGTAAATAAATATTTTACATGAAGTTTGAATTTGTGAATTAGTACTATATGGTAGCTTTGTTGATCAATATTAAATTCCTTTCCGAAGAAATGAGTTTTGAATTTTTGTTTGAGTTTTGAATACCTTACTGAGGAAAATCTCCACAAGCATATGAAGGTCGGCGGCGCCAAAACTCACCACATCACAGCAGCCTCCCGCTATTAAAACATGCACTACACTTAGGAGACATGTTACCTTAGCAGTTGACGCTCTTGGAATCCCTAATTAACCATTCAGAAGGGTTGGAACGTATGGAGAATGACGCCCGTGCCTCTCATGTTTCTAACCGCTGACTCAATCTCCAATGTGAATCTTATCTTGTTTTGTTATTACTAATGCCGACATAACATGCAATAAAGTTAGAGAAATTTGCGTGCCGTTGCTAATATAACAAACGAATATTTTTAACAAGGCAGCTACATGCAATATTAAAACATTTTAAAAATATTTTTTCACAATATTGCTTTTACAATATTAACAAATGAAATATCAGTATATTAATCCTTTTTATGATTTATCTGTTGGAGTCCAAAAAATAGGTAAAATTAAAAAATCAAATATCATTAAGGTTCTCCAAAACAAAAAGTTTTTATCAACAATATTTCTAGGACACATTATGTGTTTCATGATTTAGTATTGCTAATTGAAAACTCCATTTCGTTATCGTGAACCATTTACAAGTTAAGGAGGGTTGCCAACATCTCAACAAAGTGAAGTCTAACTATTTGTTATTACTTCCGTGTTTATTTGCACTTCATTCGTTCAATAAATCAATGAACTTATTTTTTCAGTTCGTATATCTCGACCAAGTTGAGAATGATGTTTAAAGGAGCGCGCCACCGTCCGTGTTTACAGCCGAAACGACAGAGACGGAGATATAGGGATACTCAATTCAAAATAAAAATGGGACCGTGCCAAACTATAGCGGAAAAAAAGCGCGATTTATTTCGTCGCAAATCTAGTATCATCCCAATGAATATTTTCACTGTAATGTCTGCACCTCACATTGGAAGAAATAAAAGTTTATTTTTCTCTGCAAAACAATTGAAAATTTTTGAAACTAATTCTTTCGATGAGCAGTAACATTCATATAAATCGTTTAATTAGACTTAAGTAGTTTCTCAGAATACTAAATACCATTCTTGTTTATGTAGGAAGTAACTGTCATCATAATGAAGAATATTGTAGATTCTTATGACAATAAAGTTAATGTTTTGGTACTTTCTTGCATACCTAACAAACCGCCTAAAGCCCATGTAAAAAAAGATTAAAGAAAGAGGGTACAAAAAGGTTTAAATTCAAGGAATAAGTATTAAAAATTCAATATAAATAGATTTTTTTACATTCTTGTACTAGAATGGTGAAAAGTAAAAAAAAGTAACTTAAAGGGACAAAAATAAAACAGTCAGTGCAAATCTTTCATAATGTGTTTCTGAAGTTATATTTCATCAGCCTCTATGAAGGAGGCCATGGCTGATTCCGTAGAAGCAGTCTCTGAACTCGCTTCATGCTTCTGGAGACTTTTGTTTGCGAAACTGACTGTACAGACCCGTGTTGACACTGTTCTATGATGCGTCGCAATCGCCTCCTTCATTCTTAGCTTGGTCGAGCTATACTGTTCACGCTGGATATTGAATATTAAAGCCAACGAAATTTCATAAGCCACGCAATTTTACAACCAACGCATTTTGACTCCATGAAACGCGCGTTGCTACCTGTCGGATCCAAAGTGCTGCGTTCGTGCATATTGGGTTTGTTAAGGTGAATTGGTTCGAAACAAAGACTGCTGATGTGAGAGTCGATAGGGGTATGTCGGTTACTGGAAACTGAACAAAAAAGATATTGAGGAATGGGTAAAAAGTATCCTCCCATTTTTTCACCCTAGGGTTATCTTTTTCATGATGGTAAAACTGAGTTTCTTTTTTACTACCTACCATCGTCTGACTAGATTAATATTCTTGTATGACGTACGTTTACATTAGCCTTGAAAGGGTGGATGTCACGGGCTTTATAAAGTACCTGAAATTTAATATGACGGACAGTGCTACTATTTTCGTAATTTCTTTTGCTGAAAGGTTTCACAAATTTCCTTATGTGAGGTGTGTATAAATTCGCCTTGATAACCTACATTCTATTTCCCAAATAAAGTTACTAAACGAGTGGTGCAACATAATTACACACATTTTCTTGTACTAGTAAGTTCCCTTATCAGCTTAGTCTGTCGTTTCGGTTGTGCTCCACCCTTTTCTCAGCTGTCTTTTTTTGGCGCCTAAAAGACACGTTTTCATATTTTCTCAATTTTTTGGATCCCTAATAGTAGAATTGAAACACGACTACAACAACATTATAAACATGGTACTATAATCACTCCGCTAAAAACGTTTTTAAGGAAATATCTTTAGAGCTTTTATAAAATATGTATATTAAACTTCGTTTTCACCCCAAATTTTCGAGTTTTCGATGAACTTCTTCAGAATTTTTTTGAAGAAATTATTTTAAAAAACGTGGTAATATTTTAGAAATGTCAATAATAAAATATTAACGACGTGAGAAATATTTCAAAAAAATTGCAAATATGTATTTTTTAAAATAAATTAATACACTGAAGTACCCTTATTTTCATGGTATTCAATCCATTTAGTCCTCAACTTTCCTATTGTACACGACATTTCTTGTTTTAACCTCTTACTGTTTGATATCAAGTACGCAGAAATTCAGAAATATTTTTTCTAGACATGTTTTTGATTAGGTATAGATGCTAAATATATCAAAAACGAAATCTCCGCGTGATTCATTTTTTCATTCATAAATCTAATAAACTTTGCAGATTTTTCGACATCATTTTCTTAAACCAATAGACGATCTGTTTAATTTGTTCGTGGCCAAGGACAATATAAATGCGGCAAAGATATCGGTAAAGTTCCTTAAGTATTTTCAGTGTGTAGAATAGAGAATGCCCCATTGCCTACTTTTCAAAATGAAATTTTCACATTTTGAATGATTTCTTTAGATGACGTACGATGTGTACAACGGTGCACATAAAAATACATTATGTGTAATTTGGTTGTAATATGCTTCATCCTGTTTTTGTCTGATAAACATTCATACATAACATCTAGGTGCCTTAAACTTACATTTATTTCGCACTACTGGGGTAACTGGAGTTGCACACGTTTTTATTTTAGGAAATCCTTCGATTCGAAACCCATCGGTGGCAGAATTTCGACATTAGCTGGTAAGTTGAATTCAGTGTTATCTGGACAATTCCAGCAGCCAGACACCCTCGTGACTCGTTTTCCAAGGTCTTTCCAACCAATACCGTGCGAATATCCGAGCAATACTCTATTAAATGCACCACGGAACAAACAAGACTTTCCCTTCCCTATTATTGTTCATTTCTCATTATAAACATACTCGCAGAACATTTAACACACTTCAACAATTTTGTTGAACACAACTCATTTAAAATAATTGAGGTCAATAGACGGTTAGCTATTTTAATGCAACTCTTCTATGAAAATCCATTCCTCTTTTACTATTTACATATCTATTTTTCGTCCGATATTAACCTACGTATGACCTGTACGGATTTCAGCTGCCTCAGCCACAGTAAATAAGCTACAAATCTTTCAAAACAAAATCTTAAGAATAACAGTAAATGCCCCTTGGTTGGTCAGCAATAAAACACTTCACAACGATCTTCCAATCTCTTACTTTCTTTATTACGAAACTGATACATAATTTCTTTCATAATTTAAATCATGTACAAGGAGCAATCACTCACAAAATGGAAACTGATCAACCCCCACTCTCCCGCCTAAGAAACAGTCTCCCATTGCACATTTTCCTTTAGCTCCTCTCCAACATTAGATAAGGTAAGAACTCCAAGATAAAGTAAGAACATTTCTTATATTTACTTACCTCTCCCATCGCATTCCTTTCTAAACCCTGTCCTCGCCCTCTAATGCATGTTTAATGAATTTTTCTCGCAATAATCTTGGCTGAAGTCATAATCCAAGAAATCACTATCAGGGAGGTGACAAGTTCCCCCTTCACACTTCGCTGATACGAAGTTACTCGGTCAATCAGCTGATGAGCCTCACGGCTGAACGTAGTACTATCTGTCAATGTAAAATAAAAATGTAATAAAAAACCCTGCCATTCCATTCGTTTGCGACGAAAACTTTTAGGGGTTAAGACCAAGACTAGTTTCATTTGAGACAACATACATCACAAACACATGATCGATTCACAGACAACAGATTCGGTCCAGTGTTAGCCGGGTGCGCGAACTGTATGACGATAATCACGTATCCCACCATGGTAGCCATCAGACTCAGCAAGAACTTCAGATCCAGAAGGAACAACCCACCAACAGTAAACTGCACACGGCTCGACCTCATCTGAAGGAGCAACAACTGCACCTGCCTCTCAAGGCAAGGCATGCCCCGAACGCTGGCCAGAAGCACGGCGGCAGCCCTTGTGGACGATCCGTTACCAGCCAACGTTGCCGCCCCGCTCGCCGCCGCCACCGCCGCCCCCACAGTCACATTCAAAATGATCCAGCCTCCTAGAGAGGTGATGTGGTGATCCCAAACGCCAGCGGACTGATAATCCAGGAGATAGTACAGGATCTCAACCATAGAGAGGAGTAGGTTGCAGTACAAAAGCATGAGCAACATTCGGAAAATATCGTCTATTGCCGAGCAAGCTTCAACTACAGACGAATGGGATTGCTGTAGTTCTTGAATTTGCTGTGTTGCACGGAGTTCATCTGGAGCCAATATACGTTTCGGTATGATGTTTCTTACCGTCAAATTGTATTTATTTTTTTGAAGTGTACTATCCGTATTGTCAATTTTTAAAAAATCTTGCGAATTTTCTAGATTTTCGGACAATTCTCGTATCTTGAAATTAATTTCATCAAACGCAGTTTTAACTGTGAAGACAAATACACAAAATACATGGCACACAATGTGTCCGACTAACGGTTGCCAGACATAGAATGTGGTTTGCAAAATATTGTAATCCCATATAGTGCACTCCAAAATATTCAAAATTATATTGGCTATTCCGAGAATTAACATGCCACCCAGCACGCATTTTCGTCTGGCCAGAATATTAGTACGTTTGCTGCAAATATGTTCTATGTTGGATAAACATCGCAACAATTTATTGCAAAAAGGATAGTTGATTGTTGCTGCGGTCATGACAGCGTACATGGGAAAAATCATGCACACAAATAAGTTACCGTATTGGAAGAACAAGTAGAGTGGTAAAGGTGGTCCGTTTAATAAGAACCCCGCATCAAAAAATAAACAGGAGAAAATTAACACTATCTGAGAACAGATAATCACAATTGATTGAAGTATAAATGGTTTACTTCGACGAAGCTGCAACGGCGAACTAACAGTATACGGTGCAATTCCGATGATTTTTGCTGTCATCAATAATGGTGCAAGTGAAATTAGCGTGGGAGGAATTTTCGATGTGCTTATGGATATTCTTTCTGTCATAGTGGAAACAATACTTATCTTTGCTTCTACTCGTATTGAATTCGACTTGAAATGTTGGATACGCCTATACTTATCTGGAGCTAGTACAATTAGTGCTCTATTGTCTTCATTCGCAAACCACGTTGTTTTAGACCATTGTGTCTTTGTCAGATGCAGGTGAATCCTATAAGTGAGGCAGAAATTCAGGTTTGCGAGCTTGTTTAGGAAGGAGGAAGCCTGTAAATTCCATAATATATTTTCGATGTGTTTTCTCTTAAACACTAATCGAAATTAATCAATAACGATAACATCAATAATTCACCAGGTGTTTATTCTTCAGTTTCTATGACGTACTGCATTGCATTACCTCTTCTGGAAATCAATAATTTTTCAAGTGCATTGTGTAAATTTTTCCCTTCACGTTCAAGCAAAGTAATTAATTGAAAATGTGTATTTTCCAACCGACGTTTTGACGCAAAAATCAATTAGTCCTTGGCAGTTTCTACTGCAATTAAGATAATTTGATACATTGTTTTTCAACCCATGTGTTTGTTTGGGAATTTTTAACATTCGTAACATTTCCACGCAAATTTCGCTGCACTCCTTTCACCCTTCGGCGGAGAAAGAAGGTATTATTTCGGAGGACGAAACAGGCGATTTGAATATAGCTCAGAGGCTTCTTTTAGGTTTGAGGATCCTTTACATGCAGTAAATCTACTATACTGCGATTTTTCTGAGAGCGACCCTCAAGGCCACTCAAATCCCATCTTCGCGATGGAATATGTCACGGCATTTCGCGTCTTTTCTCGGTCTTGCCGGTAGAAGTCGCATGATCGCAAGCACTGCTTCATACGGTCGCGATCGTGCGAAATTTATAATAATAATAATAATAATAATAATAATAATAATAATAATAATAATAATAATAATAATAATAATAATAATAATAATAGTGACTTTATTTATGTGGCGAGACTCGGGCCATCAGGCCCGCTCTTCCGCCTAACCACGTAATACATACATCATACATCATCGTAATACATAAATCTAGCGGAACGACTGAGAAAGACGCGAAATGCCGTGACATATTCCATCGCGAAGATGGGATTTGAGTGGCCTTGAGGGTCGCTCTTAGAAAAATCGCAGTATAAATGGAAGTGTTAAATTACTTCCACTAACACACTGTGTAGTCAGGATCCATGTTTTGTGGGTCCTTGATACCGAAAACACAATTGATGGCAAAACGTCTGTGTCTATCCACGTGAGGTCAACGCTAGCGCCTAAACATTTCAGTCGATTTTCTCCAAAATTAATACCCCCCAATCGATCAGGCTACTGTCGCGGCCGTGGATTTCGAAAATACTCTAACACGTGCTGTAGCCAGAACTCATGTTTTGTGGGTCCTTGATGCTGAAAAATCGGATGACTGGAAAACATGCGACTGTAAACAACGCTAGCGGCTAAACCGTTCTGCCTATTTTCTCCAAAACTGATACTCCTCGATCGATCTGACTGATGTCGCGGCCCCTTGAATTTGAAACCGATATTTTAATTTTTTGGGGTACTTAACATAAAGACACTCCGACATTTTCAAAAAAGTCACCAAATTTTTGATTAAATTTTGTTGTCGAATTGACGTTGAAGAGAATGGTGCAGGATTAATTTTCATTGAACTTACTGATTATTCGAAAATTGCAAAAATTCGAACTTTTTTCGTCGTCTTTCTACAATTATAATATTGAATATATACATTTTTTCTTAATGAAATCTGTTCCTAAAGACAGTTCTTGAATAGAAATTATGGTCAATTTTTTAAAAATATGAGTAGTTTTAGCGTAATTTTGAGCGCATACAACAAGTCCTTCGCAAACTTTTGACAATTTATTTTTTAGAAATCTCTCCAATTTTTAAAAAAAATTATTCTCATATATAAAAAGAATCTGTTAAAAATATGACGCTTTTCCTATTTTTGGCTATATCGCCTTTTTTTTCGAAAATTCGTAAAATGTTAATATTTCAAACCTTCAAAATTGATAATAGAGATTTTTGCTTTAGACAAAGCCTGTTTTAAAAATCAGCTCTTTTAAAAAGATCATGTTCAATATTTTGAAAAAATGAGTATTTTTCGTGTTATTTGCGCTTGAAATTTATGCAATTTATAAAAAAAATGTTTTCTCAAACACCGGTCAAATTTTTTTCTTTAAACTTTTTCCACGGACAGAAGAAGAAACTTAAAAGCCTTAAATGCAAGTCTCATTGTAGTTTAACTTTCCGTATTTTCGAAAACTGCAAAAATCTAACATTCGGAGACTACAAAATGGATAATAAGAAATTTTTGTTCTGAACAAAATCTGTTCTAAAAAATCAGCTCATTCAAATTCATGTAGATTTGTTCAAAAAACTAATAGTTTTCGCGAAATTTCTGCTCGAAATTATTGAATCTGCCTGAATATTGTGGACATTGGGGGGAAATTTCGTTGTACTGGGAATAGACAATAGGTAGCTGAACCTGTAATAATGAGTATCTAGGGGGACGCAGGCGAGGTGAAATATACAAAATAGGGAGTTTTTGCCACCTCGAACGTTACGTACTATCGATCTTCTGCGCATGCGCAGATGCACTAAAGTGATGCGAAACTTGAACTGCACATGAGCAGAAGATCGATAGTGCTTACCGTTCGAGGTGGCAAAAACTCTCTAATGACACGAGATCCAATGGAGGTCGCCGAGCAAGGCCTGATGGAGATATTGGTGGCAGATAGTTTCGGTCGAATTATTAGCTGCGCGTATAATAAGGAAATATACGAATATTACTAGCAACGGACATGATATCAAAGAATTGTATAGGACAGTTTTCGGGAGCAGGGGCCCGTCTGTGGTGACAAAGCGGAGAAGTCGAATTAATTTTCGGAACTTCGCAATTAAATGTTGAACTAGGTCATTGGAGCTAAAACAAGATACGAAGAAAGAAGATCTTCGTGGCGATTTCCGTCCGAGAAGGACGAAGAGTGCGCGAAAATTGGTGACGTAAGAAAATAAGAACTATTTAAACTTCTTCTTCTTCTAAATATATAGAACAGGATGTTGGTATGTATATAAGAGCAAAACTCCAACACTATTGGACAGACTCTCCATGAAAGTTGGCACTTCTACATGTTTTTTCACCGAGAAGGTTTATGTGTTGTTCATTCTGTTGGAACTCCACTACATGGCGCTACATATTCACTAAATATCCACTACATTTTAACGTCAAATGCAACCTGCAATACACGGCAGCATTTTGAATCTGTATCGTTAAATAACTCCTAAGCGAGGCGTTCTACGGCCTTAAAAACTAAAAACTTGAGGCCTCAAAGAAACAGTTCTCACACCGTAATCTATAGAATGAACTCTTCCTGAACATTCTATTACATTTTTGCTGCTACGGCGCTTCCCGATATTACCTCACCTGCTCAGAGACGTCAAGAATCTGCAAGTAAATGTGAATGAGAGGGACAGAGAGCGGCAGACAAAGAGGCACACAGAGACACAGGGTGAGGGAGGGAGAGACAGTGAGAAACGGTGATGGGAGGGGTAAGAGGGAGATGAAGGGCAGAACAACGTCTTCCGGGTTTTCCTAGTAATTGTATAAAGTTAGTTAATAATGAGTCTTGACGACGGAAATTTATGAGCTCAATGTCATTACAATATATAATAATTGATGAACAAATACTAAGTTATTGATTGAACAAAGCTGATTATTTAATACTTACGTGCAATCTAAATTAGTACAATAAAAAAAAGAATTTCCAGAAAACTTGCCTATTCGTATAAATGGCACGTCAACCTGCTGTAGTAGCAGGTGTAAGTAAAGTGCGTATCGAACCCGAATGAATTAAATTAATGGAGCAAGCAGGGCAAATGTGGATTGACAATCTATATGAAATTAATTATAAAGAGAACTTTATTACACAAAAGGATATAAGAAATAGTTAATTTAATTTTAATTGTAATATACTATTGAAAATCTCTTTTTATTTATTTACGTCAAAAACAGTTAAAAAGTGTGTGTGACGAGCTATGGGGAGAAGTGAATTCAGTGCACGTATTCATAATTCTGTGATCTCTATCTTAAGCCATATTCTATTCGAATTTTGAATACAGAAAAAAAGAACGTTTTTTCAAGTTTTGTTGACAAAATATTCGCTTCTACATAATAAAATCTATTTTCAAAAGTAAATTAGCTATAAATCCGTGCCCTTAACCCTCATCATGTTCTTCATGAAAGAATAATACTTTTTGCCGCGACAATATAGAGAACGATAATTTGAATAATTATATTTCCCACTGAAATTTAGAGAACGTGCACAAAATAATGAAGTTACATTTATGTCCAGAAGCAAAACAAGGGGCCATCTCAGCATTTGCTCAAAGGATCAGGGAAACTGGACGAAAAACCTGATCGAGATGGGTCAATGGATCTCCAATATTAATTTCATTTTACTCTATTGTACAATGTGTATTCTCATGTATTGATATATTTTCTTTCAAGCAATCCGCAAACCTTAATGGAAATTAGCCTTATTAGGTATTCTCTCTTAAGAAATTGATTTAAACGTAATATCAAGAAAAATTGAAAAATATTACTGCCATAATGTTGTACGTACTTTTATTACTATAATTTTATATTAACACCATTGGATGCATTGGGCAACAATGCAGCGATGGATATTTGAGAGGTTAATTTTTGAACACGATGGGAAAATTAGATAAGGCGGTTTTATTTTCGTTAACGTTAACGTTAATGTTACAATATTCCGTACATTTAATAAAATGGGAAATTGAGTTCTAAAATCGGAAAGAATGTATGTACAGATACGTATAAGGTAATGATGTCGTTTCGAATGCATTCAAAATACAATATATTGGATGGACTTTAATTCTGGATATTTAATTTATATGAGAAATTATCCTTGCTTCCTTATATGATGCTCCGAGCTGTAAAAGCTCGCATTATTTTGCAGGTGTTGCAGCCACTAGTTTAGAATTGGAATGGCGAACTGTATGGTTTTGAAGGTGTCGCTTATTCAATTTCTCATGAAAATGAGAAAAAACGCTTTACACAGAAGCATTGTATAAATATAATTGTTAATTAAATTTATACTATTGATTCATATTTCTTTAAGGACACCACTGTTCTACATAAAATTCATTAAAGGGCAGACGCTACAAATATATTAATAAAGAATTTGAAAGAGTCCATCAATCTTTAGTGTATCGTTTAGAGAATCATCTTTTAATGCAGTCGGACTTCTTGTTTATCAATTAGCCGATAAGCTTGTCTATTCCATTTCATTCCCTTGTTTGTGAGCGTTCATTTCTGTGACATTTGCCAAGTAAACATTTGTTATCGTGTTATTTTAAATAGGGGATTTAATTGATTTTACCCTCTTACATTAATGCACTTGAAAGTATTGGTTTATTGAATGCTTTGCTATGGATGCCTACAACACACACACGCTCGTCCTTTTATTGGCGCTACTGGGAGAACTCAATCTATGTGGGGAAAGTCGTGTGCATTAAATTTTACTTAATTCCAATATTCAGAAACTGTTGTCGTCTTCTTGGTACAGATACACCTCACTAACAAGTCAAGAATTATTCGAATAGTCAAGAGGAACAATTTTTACCACAATGCCTCAAAGATACATCAAGTCAACGCCGAAACTTCCTTCCATTCTAATCTCACTGGCACCGTTATTGATTACGATGAAAATCATTGGAACTGCACCATATACCGTTTCATCGTCGTTGCACATTCACCGAAGCAAACCATTCATACTGCTATCAATTTTACTCATATGTGCTCAGATAGTGATTATTTTCTACTGCTTATGTTCCGGCGAATGGTATTTAGTGGATGAACCATCTATACCACTCTACTTGTTTTTTCAATACAGTTTCTTATTCGTGTGTGTTATATTCCCCAGTTATGCTGTTGTGTCCGCGGCAACAAGCCATTTTCCTTCTTACAATAAATTGTTGCGATGTTTATCAAAAATTGAACATATTTGCAAAAACAGAGTTATTTTTCTTGGCAGAAGAAAATGCGTGTTAAGTGGTATGCTATTGTTTGTGGTGATCAATGTATCATTGCTAATTCTGGAGCACGCGATTTGGAATTATAATCTGTTGCAGACCATATACTTCACCTGGCAATCATTTGTTGCCCTTATTAAATGTTATCTTTTCTGTATTTTAGTCCTCACAACAAAAAACGCATTTGATGAAATAAATAAAAAGATACAAGAATTATCCGAAAATATAGACAATTTACCCGCGAACCTAAAACATGTGGAATGTACACACCAAATGAATAAAGGCAACGTGACAGTAATTGGCGTTGTAACTAAAGATATCGTGTCCTCAGATGAACTTAGTACAATACAGCGAATTCAAGAGCTACAAAAATCCCATTCGGCTGTGGTGGACGTCTGCTCAGTTATCGACGATATTTTTCGGGGATTCCTCTTGATTTGGCACTACAGCCTATTCCTCTCTCTAGTGATAACCTTGTTCTACTACTTGGTTTCTCTGACCGGTTCCGAAACGTTTCTTGACTACATTGCTCTCAGTGTTTCGCTGGTCAAGGAGATGGCTTTGGTAACGGCAGTAGCAACGGCAAGCGGTGCGGCAACGTTGGCTGGTAACGGATCGTCCACAAGGGCTGCCGCGGTGCTTCTGGCCAGCGTTCGGGGCATGCCTTGCCTTGAGAGGCAGGTGCAGTTGTTGCTCCTTCAGATGAGGTCCAGTCCTGTGCAGTTTACTGTTGGTGGGTTGTTCCTTCTGGATCTGAAGTTCTTGCTGAGTCTGATGGCTACCACCGTGGGATACGTGATAATTGTCATACAGTTCACACAACCATCTGGAGATAAATCACAATTGTCTGCTAATATGTCACGTGTGTAATGTGGTTGTACAAATGCCATTTCTGATGCCAAAAAAAACAACAAAAAACAAAAACAAACAGTCTACTGCCTATACTTCGGTTTTTCATTCTTGGCACTCGGGGGGGGGGTGTCAATAAAATGGAATATTTCACGTCGTTCTCGGTTGGGCCGCTAGGAGTTTGCATGATGGCGACTGTATCGAGCAGTGCTTGCGATCTTGCGATTCCTGGTGGCATAAAAGAGAACGACGCGAAATACCGTGAGATATTTCATTTTATTGACACACTCCCGTGCGCCAAGAAAGAAAAACCGAAGTATAATACAGCGAAGGCTCTGATCAGTAATTTGAGTGATCGCTTACACACGAATACCGTAGCAGCACTGTATGGATCACATGGATCACGGACCGCGCGCGATCCTTCCTTTTTTCTTTCCTGTTTCCATTTTCCATCCTTAGGGCCAAGCGATTGATACTCTCTCAGTCTGAATCAGTGAAAAACTACAGATTGACAGTGACTATTCACTGAAAATTGGGTCCACTTTTTCAATCAGTGAAACTTCACTGTTTGAATCAGTGAAATGTGTGACACTAATTGAACGTGACGACTGAACGATCAGTGAGATGATCAGTGCAATGCTGGCGGTCATTATGAAAAGGTTCGCATATTCGCTGATTGTCAGCGAAACTACCCATTGCGACTGAAGATATCAGTGACCACGAAGACTATACGTAGACTTAGTGTCAGTGACTTCGGCTCTCACTGACTGAATCAGTGACAATTTCACTGATTCAGATTGAGAGAGTAGATTAATTATTTCGTGGTCCCGGGCGCGTCAACTACTAAGGTCATTAGTTACGTAAGTGTAGAGCATGTTTTATCGCCGGAGGAGGCAATGAACTTCCCCCGCTGAGTGATGAGAACCGGCGCAGACCCACACGTCGGCTCGCGGAGTTTTACTATAAACGGATTCGATGGTGTAACGGATAGCGTACCGGACTGTCATACCCAAGTTCGCGGGTTCAAACCCGATCGAAGCCGTACCCGATTTGTAAGGGCGAAAAAAACCTTCGTACGCCTTCCTTCGGAGGGGAAGTAAAGCCGGCTGTCCCATGTTAGTAGATTTACTTGCATGTAAAAGATCCTGCAGCCTAAATGAAGCCTCTGAGCTAAATTCAAATCGCCTGTTTCGTCACCCGAGATAATACCTTCTTTCTCCGCTAGGTGGTGAAAGAAGCGTAGTAGAAATTTGCGTGGTCAGGAGGAAGAGCTGGCCTGATGTCCCGAGTCTCGCCATGTAAAATAAGGCATTAACTAACTAACATAAACAACCGTCGTAGTGGTGAATTATATCCACCTTACAATAAATCAGTTTACAAGAAGTTATAGTAGGTCGTATGCATTTTTTTATGTGGGACCCAGGGACATGGATTCTCTACACTCCAGGGTCACCAATGTCATTCAGATTAACCCTTCGTTTGGCGCGCATGTGTCTAGTAGACCCATGGCATTTTAAGAACTCAGTATCTCGCTGAACCGTAGGTGTATGATTATGAGATCCAGTGACATCCTATGTTGAACGATTCTGCATCCGGTGGCGAGGTTACCGCAATACAGAGTGTAAGATATATAGGTGTGTCAACTAGCCGCCTTTTGGACAAATGTTTTGAAGCCAGTTTGAGGCTAGTTTCTCGCTTATCCGTACGGTGCGCACGATCGAGCTGGGCATTTATGATGGCGTCTCGCGATTTAGTGGCTTCCACCAGAGGTTACAAAGCTATTAAATGGATCACCATCTTGTCCCAAAAATGCCCAAGTCTTTGGCAGCGCTTACATAGCGAGATCTGTGAGAACTAGCCTCACATTAGCTTCAGTTTTAGACCGGGAGTGAACCCACCTATATCTCTTACACCATGCGCAATATAAACCGGAGGATGATAGGTCACATAGCTCGTCTTTCTGACCGCATGCGACACGTGGGATTGCCAGACCCCACGTGCCCAAAGGCGTCCACTCGCAGTTCGCAGAGCATCTTGCTGCTGTTGCGTTGTAATCCTCTCACGCCGAATCTTTTGCGCATATTTCTTGTGTTCATCGGTGGCGTAGCGTCAGAGGACGCTGAGATGCTGAGCATCCTCGTATATAAGAACCTTAAATACTGTATTGATAATCTTACAAGTGGTCTGTTGAGCGAAACACGTTTTGTATTAATTTTAAATTGATTTCCTATGATTGAATTTGGCGGGTTGCTGAAGCTGGCCTATGATTGCTTGGAAGCTAAAATGCCGCCAGATTGCGACGAGCAATGACGGATGCGCAGATGGTGAGGTTTCCCTCTCCCCTCTTCACCCCTGGCCCAGAGAAACCCGATTGTTTACGCTAGCATCTACTGCGGAAAGAAGCTCGTCTGTGCACGAGAGCGCAGCACACTTCAGGCGGTCAGTAAATTATCTCTCACTCGGGAGTTCCCGCGTGGTATGGGTACAAACTTTAGAAATAGTGCCTGTCTACTATTTCTTAATTAATATCCAAGAAATTGTATTATCTCTTAAATAGATTACATATTACTTAAGTGTGAACTGTATAAATTAACAAATGGTTTTAGTGCCATTCGCGTATAAGAATTAAAGCTGAGCCATTGTATAATTTGCTTTCAAGACATCGGCAGCCCTGACTGCTGTGAGGATTTTGTGGGAAGCGCCTACACCGTCGTAAGCAATCGAGATCGTGGAAGTAGTTCCAGTGTATCTGCCTTGTGTTGCGTTCGCCTGTTAGATGAAGTAGTTGATAGTGACATTGTGTGTGATTGTTGAGCATCCCCAAACGTGCGAGTCACGCTACGCCACTGATGCTCATGTCTGTTACAGTAACGTAATATTCTCAGTGGTTCTAGTATGAGTATATAGTTCTCAATATGAGTGAACATTTTGATCTCAAAAATGATAATGTCTGCATGGTTTGTTACTCCCAAAAATTGCAAAGAAGATCAACAATTACTAGTCTTCCTGAAGAAATTCTACAAATGCTAACCAAATACAGCAAAAAAAGAAAATAAAAATACGATTTCTATGAAACCACAAAGTACAAAAAGGAAAATTTGTCAGTCTGCTTCAAGGCAAAAATTGTCGCACAAAATATTCTTATGTAAAACGTGATCATTTTTTATGTTTACACAAACATGCAATTTTTTGTGAAAACTGCCTTAATGTAAATACCATTGCCAGTATTAGTGATTAAGACTTAAAAAATAATTATGATATATTGTGTAGTATTGATTTACACAATATTCTGTTTTCTTCTTTCACAGCATTAAGTAAAATGAATCATTCAGGATATTCACAATAAAAATGAAATTGATTTCTCATTAAATATCATTCTAAGACTTCTGCAGACAACGTAGATAATAAATTTTCTCCAAAAAACCCACAGAATGTTCTAGAAAACAAAAAAAATAGAATGGGTTTACCGGACCCTGCGCGCCTAACCGCGTTCCAAAGAATGGCGTGAATAAAAATATATGCTATAATCTCAATAAACTCTTCTGCAATTCACAAGAAATATATACAAAACACACACACACAACGAAACCTTTCCTATAAAGCAGTGGCGTGCATTCCATGGAATGAAGGGAATGTGTCTTTCCCCTAAGCAAAGCACAGAAAAATCCTTTCTATATTTAAAATATTCGTTGCTTATGGCCTGAGCAAAACTGTTTACTGAACTCAGATTCTGAACGAAGTACTAGTGACTGAATCGTAACAATCGATGTTTTCAAAACGGTGTGTAAATTTGTCTCGTGACGTCAGCGAAGCTTCGTTCTTCGAAGGTACAAGCGCTCGACTTCGTCATGTCTCGTGAAAAGTCGGGTCGGTCCGGGAGTGCGCGAGGATAATGAGTATGAGAATCCGTTCCGTCATGATCGACTGGTAGCAATTTCAAGTTCGAAAGAATTTATTATTTTGGCTTTTTGAGAGTGTTTTACGTAGGCGCTAACTACCTTATAATACAATGAAAGTATAAAGACCCTAATAATAGAGAGAACGTTTATATTATGTTAAAGAAAGTATTCTGAACAAACTAATTCTTTGCGTACCGTTCTGCAGTTCTCCCTTGCGGGAAGAGAATGCATCGGGGAACTCATTCCGCGCAGTAGTCATGGCATCTAGCGAGGAAAGTGGGAACAACCCGCGTTGACAGAGCATCAACTCGGCGCGGCGCAACGCTCTTACGATAATCTCAGTTACCGGTGATACATTCTAAGTAGGCACGATCGATTTTCAGAAGAATAAAACATTACTGATATTTCGAGGAATCACCACTCATAAGAATTGCAGACGAAAGTTTGGATCGTATTCGCCCTTGGTCTATTATGAGATAAATTCTACCACGATTGTCGCGAGAGTTGATACCAAAAATAATACAATATTTGCATTCAGAACAATAACAAGAAACACAAGATGCAAGAAAGAGAACTAACAGGACGTGAAATTTGTCCGAAGAATTTAAACGCAGAGCATCCAGAGAATGTGAAAAGTGTAAGAAAACAGTAGGACGGACATCACTTCCATTGTTTGTATAGGTCGTGAAAAATATTATTACTGAACTCTGTAGATACATTTTCAAATCAACATTCACCATATATTAAAGTTTACGGATTTATTTTTCATTTTATGGAAGAAGAAATGCTTTAATGCATTAATGGATTTTAAAAATTTGTTAATAATTTTAAATAACTAAGTACTCGATAAATAGGATTAAGTTGTAAGTCACATAAATGCCGAATAATATTTGTTCATAATGTTAGAAGGCATTTAGACAACGAAATTTTCCTTGGGGTCTGTTTACTCCCGGGCGACGTGTTATGTTCGTATGCAAGACGCCCGGGTTAATATTCACACTTTGTGAAAATTCATATCACCTTTAACTGTTTTACGTTTTTTATGCCTTGGAATTCAAACGTGCTTCCCACTGCTGTAAAGAAACACATAACTTCTTAAATCTAACATATGCACTTTCAATTACTGTAGTAGTATGCATTTAATATATTGTACCTCTACGATTACAATGTTTAAATGAAGTTACAAATTCTTGTACATTTTGAAAAATCCTTCAAGATAATTCCTATTTTTGAAATTTGATTTTCAAATACAAAGAAGGCAAGTTACTGGTGGATAACGTTTAAATAAGAAAAACCTCTCATTAATCTGGTTCGCTTTCTGTAGTACCGTCTACTGTTACTATTTAATATTCATATCTTTGATTGAAAAGCATTTAATATATTGTACCTCTACGATTACAATGTTTAAATGAAGTTACAAATTCTTGTACATTTTGAAAAATCCTTCAAGATAATTCCTATTTTTGAAATTTGATTTTCAAATACAAAGAAGGCAAGTTACTGGTGGATAGCTTTTAAATAAGAAAAACCTCTCATTAATCTGGTTCGCTTTCTGTAGTACCGTCTACTGTTACTATTTAATATTCATATCTTTGATTGAAAAGCAAAGCGTTTTACTGAATATAACACATCATATTTCCACATTCTTGAGTCAACAGTATTAATTTACAATTAATTTCAATAACTTAACACAGTTTCGTCAAGAAATATTTATTGCTATCCGTGAATAATTCCGGAAATTGTAATCAATGCTATGTCGTACTCGACGTTCTTGATAACGTTACGTGGCTTTGAAAAAGAGTTCAAATAATGAAGTTCTTATGGCGATTCTCTTACTTTAATACAACTACAACTTGAAGAGAAGTCGGATGTTTTTAAAGATCACGCTGAAGTACGTTGCAGTCCTCGCGTCTGCTCCGTGACTATACTGCGATTTTTGTAGGAAGAGCTCTCAAGATAACTCAAATCCCATCTTCGCGATGGAATATGTCACGGCATTTCGTGTCATTCAGAGTCGTTCCGCTAGATTTCGCACGATCGCGACCGTATGAAGCAGTGCTTGCGATCATGCGACTTCTACCGGCAAGACCGAGAAAAGACGCGAAATGCCGTGACATATTCCATCGCGAAGATGGGATTTGAGTTATCTTGAGAGCTCTTCCTAGAAAAATCGCAGTATAACTTGCTTCGATGTCGGTTGCTCGTTTCCCCGCACAAGAAAATGCGCAGCCGTGTAGCTCCACTGCTTCGCGTTTGCTCTCGTTCCAAATATTTCCTTATAGTATTCCCTTTAATTACATCGTAGATAAGGGAAAAAAAGAAACTGATATAATGAAAAAAATATTTTAAAAACTGAAAGAAAAGAGAACATCCCACTATGAGTTAACTACTTCATTACAAGCACATGCCCCTGTTTTTAAACTACACTCATCGTCATAAGAAAAGCAGCACCCGGAAGGACCCTACTGATCCGCTACAAACTCGGTAGGTATTTTGCAGATCATTCGCTAAGCCAGTGATTTCATTTTCACGGTCGACCGCGCGCGGGGGTGGGGTCGGTTATAGGTTTTTTTATTTTTATTTTTTTATTTATTTATTTTCTTTTGGATAGACAAATACAAAGATCAGTGTTTTTTGGTACACTATACATTTGTTATAATTGTTTACATCTACTTACAATTAACTTACACTATTCTTAAAATACAACTTATATCACTAATAGGGTGGTAGAGATATCTTTATATAAATATCTCTTCTTTGGGTCGAGATCTGAGAATTTTTCAAGAAATATGTGGAAAGGAAATTTATTCTTTATGCGGGTTCTGTGTACTGGATTTTGGCAGAGTCTTAGAGGGGTTAGATTGGGTATGTTTGGGATGTTTTGGAAGAAGTGGGTGGATAAAAATATGATGTGGTCGGTTATTGGTTCTAGCTGGAATTCTTTATGGAGTTGTGCGTTGGAGATGTACCAGGGGGCATTCGTGATGGTGCGGAGGAACTGATTTTGGATTACTTGGAATTTTTTGGTATTAGATTTGGCTGCGCTGATCCATACTGGGTATGCATTTAGTAGTAGTGGTTGTATGAACATTTTGTATAGCAGTATGGCAGTATTGTACGGTAGCTTCGCAGATCTATTTATTATTGGTTTTAGTTGGTGTAATTTAATTTTTGCTTGTATAACTTTATTGTCAATATAGTTTTTCCAGTTGAGGCGGGTGTCTAAAAAAAGGCCTAGGTATTTTATAGGTTTGTTATGAGGATGCCATGGTACCGATTCTTGATTTAATTGTAAGGGGGGCTGTTGTAGGTAAGTGACATCGCGCTAACCGGTCTAGATAGGAGGGTTTCAAACGGCCGCGCCAGCCATTGCGACATCGGGTAGCCAGAGCATCACGTCGCTGCACGTACACTACGAGGTCTAGACGACGCGTTCGACAGCCAGTGGTCCAGTTAGACGCTTTTGAGAGGGGCCGCATCGTGGGTGTGCGGGAGGCTGGTTGGTCCTGTCGCCGTATGGCGCGCTACAGCGGTCGTACGGACACCACCATCGCCTGCTGTTGGCAGCAATGAATTGAGGACGGCACGCACATATGAAATGGAGGATCTGGACGTCCAACCTGCACCACGAAGAGGGAGGACCGACGGATTGTCCGCCACGCGCGAACAGGTCCAATGGCAACGACAGGTGCTATTCAGTGGGTTGTGAAGCCTGCACTGTCACATCCTGTATACTGCGATTTCTCTAACTGCGTCCCTCAAGGCCACTCAAATCCCATCTTCGCGATGGAATATGTCACGGCATTTCGTGTCTTTTCTCGGTCTTGCCGGTAGAAGTCGCATGATCGCAAGCACTACTTCACGCGGTCGCGATCATGCGAAATCTAGCGGAACGACTGAGAAAGACGCGAAATGCCGTGACATATTCCATCGCGAAGATGGGATTTGAGTGGCCTTGACGGACGCAGTTAGAAAAATCGCAGTATAAGAGCCAATACCATTGGCCGGCGGTTGCACAACGCAGGGCTCGCCGCACGCCCACCGTTACGACGCCTGCCACTCACACTCCAGCTACGTCGTTACAGACTCGCCTGGTGTTGGGAACGATGGACCTGGGGCGATGCACACTGGCAGCGAATCATCTTCAGCGACAAATGCCGCTTCTGCCTTGATGCCGACGGCTACCGAGTTCGTGTCTGGAGGCGTAGTGGGGGAGCGCCACGACATAGTGGGGGAGTGGTTTGTCCTATCCCATCTCACGTCCCGCCAGCCTGGTGATGGTGTGGGGAACGATATCCCATGGTGCCCGTTCATCATTAGTGTTTCTCAGTGGCACCGTGACAGACGCGCGGTACGTTCAGGAGATCATACAACCAGTGGCTCTGCCGTTCGTGAACGCCCACGCCCATGCCCTATTTCAACAGGGCAACGCGCGTCTGCATACCGCAGCCATCTCCCGAACATGCAGCCGTGGATACTCTGCCATGGAGATCCGCATCGCCAGACCTCTCTCCGATCGAGAATGTTTGAGATGCTTTGGCGTGTGCGATCAGGATCTCACTCCTACCCACCAATCTATAAGAACAGCGCGTTCATGTGCAAGCTGCATGGGATGGACTAGCACAGGACTCCATTCGAGACCTCTTATAACTCCATGCCGCGACGTCTGGACACGTGTGTTTGCCATCATGACGTCCCCACGCCATACTGATATGTACCGTCTGTGGCCGTGAAGCACAATAAATGTTGGTCCTACAAACGTGAAAGTGTAATCATCTGTATGCGTGATACCCTCTACCTGCCTGTTACAATGATCGCAATCCGCCGTGTCCTTCTGGGTGCAGCTTTTTTGATGACGATGAATGTATTTCGAGAAATTCACTCTATGCCGATTTCTTTTAAAATTCTTCACATTCATAATGAAATGATTACCTCTTCTGTGTTTCTGTGAAGAGTTTTATCTCGCTTCTGGAAATGTTCAGCCCAGGTGGTACTGTTCATTACCATGTTACTACTCTGTTCCATACGACTTTACCGGTCGCTGGCATCTTCGGAAAGAACGAGATTTTCGGATGCCAGAGACAGCTTTGCCTGTTCTCGAATCTAGCGGACTCTATCGTTAAATTCTAACGTTTCTCATTTCTTGGGGCGCGCGTCTTTCTATCTTCGGCTTTGCTCTCGTGCCCTGGTGACATACTATGCTCGCACTTTTTATTGATCCTCCAGCTCCCTAGTTCTCGCTCAGCACGGCACAGCACGGCTCGGCAGAAAACATGAGCTCCACTCGGAACGTCACGGCTCAGTTTGCAGTGCTACTCACCTTCTTCCTTTTCAAATCGGACTTCTCAGTTTTCGTCCTCTCTTTATAACGACCTCTGCGTACCGCGCACCTTTTCGTTACTCAATAATTTCTACAATTATTAATACAATTATTAATTAACACTGCCCTGCCGTGACGTAAACAGAACCTGCCTCCCCTCGCACCCCCCCCCCTGTGGAGTATCAAGAAAAAGTGCGCGTATAGTATGTGCCACCTTTTCTCTAGCCTTTAGGGAAAACTGGTGGTCACCAGTGGCGTAGCGTGACTCGCACGTTGGGGGATGCTCAACAATAACACACAAAATGTCACTATCAACTACTTCATCTAACAGGCGAATGCAACACAAGGCAGATACACTGGAACTACTTCCACGATCTCGATTGCTTTTCTACTCATGCTCGTAGGCGCTTCACACAAAATCCTCACAGTAGTCAGGACTGCCGATGTCTTGAAAGCAAATCATACAATGGCTCAGCTTCATTTCTTAAACGCGAATGGCAATGAGACCACTTGTTAATTTATACATTGCAGACTAAAATAATATGTAATCTATTTAAGGGATAGTTCAAATTCTTGGATATTATTTAAGAAATAGTAGACAGGCACTATTTCTACAGTTTGTGCCCATGACCAAGCGGGGACTTCCGAGAGAGAGAGAGAGAGAGAAAGAGAGAGAGAGAAAGAGAGAGAGAGAGAGAGAGAGAATTTAATGACCGCCTAAAGTGTGCTGCGCTCGTGCACAAACGAGTTTCTTTCCGCAGTGGAAGCTAGCGTAAAGCAGTCGGGTTTCCCTGGGCCAGGGATGAAGAAGGGGGCTCGTCGCAATCTGGCGGCAGACGCTAGAAGCATTTTAGCGTCCAAGCAATCACAGGTCAGCTTCAACAACCCGCCAAATTCAATCATAGGAAATCAATTTAAAATTAATACAAAACGTTTCGCTCAACGGACCACTTGTAAGATAATCAATACAGTGATTATGGTTCTTTATTCATATTCTATACGGGGATGCTAAGCATCTCAGCGTCCCCTGACGCTACGCCACTGGTAGTCACATTACCCAACGAGGGGGTCTCTCACAAGAGGGACGCCGTCCCAGCCAAGACAAGCTCTAAGCTCTCGACTGGTATCCCGACATGTGTGGAAGTGTGGTGCGTGCAAGTATGGTTGTACGTAACGGTTGAAGATAGGACAAGGAAGAGGTAAGAATGCGTGTGCGTTGTCAGTGTCCCGTTTTTTAGGGTCCTGCACCGACATTCGCCCGGTGTTGATCGAAGAAACCGCGATCTGAACAGCCGGTAGCTATAATTCTCCTCCACACAGCGAAGGAATCTCACTTTAGCATTGTCCCCGTCTGGACATCTACTATACGCGTACTTTTTCTTGATATTCCACAGCGGGGGGTGCGAGGGGAGGCAGGTTCTGTTTACGTCACGGCAGTGCAGTACTGTCAACATCCACCGAAAAAACAGCGTAAAAGCGCGTCTTGGACTAGATAGCAATGAGAAGCAACTCAAGGTTTTTTTTTAATTCTGAAGAAATAATTAATAATTGTAGAAATTATTGAGTAACGAAAAGGTGCACGGTACGCAGAGGTGGTTAGAAAGAAAGAGCGAAAACTGAGAAGTCCGATTTGAAAAGGAAGAAGGTGAGCAGCACTGCAAACTGAGCCGTGACGTTCCGAGTGGGGCTCATGTTTTCTGCTGAGCCGTGCTGTGCCGGGCTGAGTGAGAACTAGGGAGCTGGAGGATCAAGAAAAAGTGCGAGCATAGTATATGTGGGAACCGGAGCATTCCGAAGAACGTATTTCGCTCAATCTCGTCGAAAGGTCGAGGGCCTATACTGCGATTTTCGTAACTTTGTCCCTGACAGGAATCAGCTGTTTCAGTGCCATCCAATCGGGAGCTTATATTTCGCGATAGTGACGTCACTATGGTGACGTTCAAGCTCCCTATTGGATCAAACCGTGAACAGCTGGTTCCTGTCAGGGACAAAGGAATCAGCATAGTTCGGAATAAAATGCACTGGACAGAATCAAGAAAGCTTTAAGTTAATCGCGTAGGCCGAGGACCGGAACTTCGTCATGAAACTAGACTAAAAAATAAATATTCATCTGGTTTAGATGAATTTCCGGATTGTTTATTAAAAACTTGTGCACCTGCCTTTATACATCCGTTAACTCACATTTTCAATGCTTCTTTATGTACAGGAATATTTCCAGATATTTTCAAAACAGCAAAAATTAAGCCACTTTTTAAAAAAGGGAACAAAAATAATATTCAAAATTATCGGCCAATTTCTCTTTTGTCAGTTTTCTCAAAAATATTAGAAAGGCTTTTCTACTTACGAATGGAAACTTTTCTCAGGAAAAACACAGCATTTTCAGACTCACAACACGGTTTTAGAAAATCAAAATCTACGGAAACTGCCATTTTTTCTTTTCTCAAAGATGTTGCTTCATCAATAGACCAAAATGAAGTACCCGTTGGAATATTCTTAGATCTCTCGAAAGCTTTTGACGTTATTGACCATAAGATCTTGCTCTCAAAATTACCTTCGTATGGAATTCGTGGTATTGCCCTAGATTGGATAACTTCTTACCTTAAACATCGGACTCAAAGAGTAGAAATACCATACTGGCAGGAAAGGACATTACATACTTATATTTCCAATTCCTTGCCAATTGAGCATGGGGTCCCGCAAGGTTCGATCTTAGGTCCTATTCTCTTTCTGTTATATGTAAACGATATGCCCTCGTCTATTAAAAATGGAAGAACGGTTCTGTTTGCTGATGACACGAATGTTCTTTGCAAAAAAGAAGCAGTAAATAGTACAATTTCAGAAGTTTCAAATTGGTTTAATAATAACAAATGAATTGTTAACGAAAGAAAAACTGTTTCAATGCATTTTTGCATCTCAAATCGGAAATCGCATGTTCCATTGAAAATGAACAATATGCAATTAGCTGATGTTGAGGCAACAAAATTTTTAGGTCTTTCAATCCAATCAAACCTCAAATGGAATGCACATATAACAGAATTAAACACTAAATTAAGTTCATTATGCTACGCATTCAGAATTCTTTCAAATTCTGTCAACCTTCATGCAGCTCGTTGCGTTTATTTTGCAAATGTGCATTCCCGCCTGAGATACGGCATAATATTCTGGGGAAGCTCATCCTGTAGTATTCAGACCTTCAGATTGCAAAAGAAAATTATTCGAATAATGAAAAAATGCCTTCCACGTGATTCCTGCAAGCCTCTTTTCATTGAGCTGGGAATCTTACCATTGCCTTGTCTATTTATTTACGAATCTGTAATATTTGTCAAAAATGACCTACTTAACGGAGGGAACATATTTTCATGCAATATTGAAATTTATAATTACAACGCACGCCGTAGAAATCACGTGCATCAAGTGTCAGTATCAACAGCTCAGTACAAGAAATCAATATACAATACATGTACGTTACTTTACAACGCATTGCCAGATGACATAAAACAATTAAAGTCGGTACACAAATTTAAGTTAAAAGTAAAATCTTTTCTGCTGCAAAACTGTTTCTATACAATTAGAGACTATACTGATCGTGAAAAAGAAAAATAATGTTTATTGTAACAAAACAAAGATATATAATGAATTAGTTTACGTTTGCATTGTGTACATTTAAAAAAATATTTAATACGTCTGTAACAAGTAATGTACTTCAGCTTCCGGGTCAATGACCCCCATCTCGATCAGGTTTTTGTCCAGTTTCCTTGATCCATTGAGCAAATGCTGAGATGGCCCCTTGTTTTGCTTCTGGACGTAAATGTAGCTTCACTGTGCGCACGTTTTGTTGAGCACTCCTTTTGCTTGTAGTTCATTTACAGTTGAAATTGATTTTCTATAACTCGGGAACAAACATTTTTCAAATATTTTTATCTTTTTTTCTAAAATCATTATTTTCTAAAGTTTTTTTTATTCTGGCCCTCAAGAAAATGTGCGCAGATAATTTTTTTCCCCACACGTCACATACAGTTTTTACTGTTTTTTGACAAATAAATAAATAAATAGACACGCAAAGCCAAGCGTTAATTCACATTGAAAGTTTGATGTAAAAATTAGACCCTATCCTGCTCGGGGGTCCGCATTATCGTTCGTTGTTATGTTCGTTATTATGTTCTTGCGGAAGTGCGCGTATTACTTTACGTGCTTTATAATAAAGGAGAAGAATCTGTATTATTTATGAGTATATCCTGCAGAACACAATGGGATCTTGACCTTCTCTCTTAGTTACAGACATGAAACTTACAGATAATTTTCAGGCTCCTTTTAGAAATTGGTTACCTCCCTAAAGTTTCCCCAGTAAGTTGTAAACATCTTTCAAACGCCTTTCTTGCATTATCACCATTCTTACCATATAATTAAATCATAAAATTACTCTCCGATCCGCTTCTCTCTGATCCGCACATTCATATTTTCCACCACGTTACTGATCCCGTGCCACAGAGGGCAGCAGCAGTTAGCAGAAGGTGAATATCAGAGGTTTCCTACGTTATACTATGACCTTCCGATGTAAACTGACTGATGCAAACGTGGTGTAAACAGTGGATTCTGCATCGCATTTAAAATTTGAAAACGAACTTCCTCAGGGTGATATTTGATACAAATTGTCGTCTATTACTGAATATTTGTGTCATTTCATAAGGTGGTAAAATTTACACGGTTGGAAAGTGTTGTGCATCTTACCTTCCCAAAGTTTAAAGTATACAACCTCGTCTACTGGTTATTTTATTTACAGCGACTTTTTGAGCAAGGTAACTAAACATTAGTGTTGTTGTTTGAGTATTGTTGCTGTCATTTTCTAGTTTGTAGTGAAAAGGTACATATGTGTCATATGACTTAGAAAAACTTAGTAAAGATAAACAATGAAGCATTCTTGTTTGCATTATATTTCAGATTCTTAAAATGCCTATGTTATGTCTCAAAGGAGATGATCATTCGAATACAGTGTTGAAAACCCTAGAGAATCTTTTGGAAAACAATGTTTTGGTAGACTGTACTCTGGCAGCGGAAGGACAATTTCTTAAGGCTCACCGAATCATTTTGTCATCATGTAGTCCTTACTTTCAGGTACTTAATTATACAATTTTCTAGCTAGTATTAATAAGGAAAGCACAATCTAATAATTAATTGAGTGATGTTTTCTTGGCATCAAAGTAAACTTGCCAAAATTTACTGCCATTACATCTAAAAAGGTGCAGGGAATAATAGTATTTTATTGTACTTGAACTTGTACACTTGCAAGTTACTAGTAGTATTTACTATTTGAAAATATCCATTTGTTAATGCTAGAATACTAAACGTTTTCTGCACTCTTGCATACAAATCATTACTTGTGTATTTACCGCACTTTATTCATTAAATGTGAATAAAGAAATGTAAGATTTACTTCTTTTCTTTATTCACAGTTAAATCAATGGCAAATACTTTGTGATTATCCCATTTGATTTAATGGAATTTTTGTGATAAGGTATATTAGCATGCAATATTGTGAAAAATAAAAATTAATTATGATTTTATGCAGTGGTTACATTTCCTACACATGTTTTTATCTAGATTACAAAATATCTTTTTTAAAGAAGACAAAACAGTAATTTATGATACTCTATGAAGAAGTAGGATTTGTAATCACCTCAAATTAGCTTTGTTCAAAAAGATGAAAGTGACCTTTTTACAAAATATCATGACAGAATATTATAATGGTTCACAAATACCATTCACATGTTCCCTACTGTGTTAATTATAATAAGTCATGTTTTCACTAGTGCTTGGCACAAAAAAAAATTGTGCTTGCCATACGCAATTAAAGATATTCAATTTATCTTGCAATGCCTAAAAATCATCTGCATCATTAAGCTGGAGTGTATTGATGCTACTGGATCTGGGACGGACGTTACATCTCTCTAAGCCCCAACTGTCATGATCATGAGAACTTGGTGTTTCAAAGTTTTGTTGACTGGTGAGACTGTGATTGCATAGACTGGCGCACAACGACTGTGAGGGTTTCAGGAAGGGTAGTAGTTGCATAGTACACCGTTAGATTGCATTTTCACCCCAATCATTGATTACAGGATCTGTATGTTTTGAATTCAAAGTACACAGGGCTGTGTCAGTAAACTTGTGCTTTTATTTGATTTCTTTTTTTCAAGTGTGTCACAAAATGTAATAAATTAGTTACATTAAGTTTTATAATTAGTGCATGAAAGAAGTGTTTTATGTTAAATTTTTGTTTTTAGAATTAATTTTTAGTAATATAGGATAGTCTGTGTCAACCATCATGATAGTGACGGTTTGGCATCAAGTGCTAAAGGAATTCTATGAAGTACATCAGTTTGAATATTTTTAATAGTTGTTGGTAAATATTATAAATGTTCTTTTCTTCGCTTGATATTGAAACATTTACGTTACTTTAGATGTCCAAGCATCCTGGCAACACATATTCTCAATTTCTTGAGTATATTTTAAATAATGATTTGGATTTGAGTTGTCTTTCAGATGAGAATGATGATGAATTCTGTAGGGAGCGGGATGTAGGAAATTCTTTATCAAATGTCAGTGAAACTGAGTCCTTAAATATTCTCTCAGCATGTACAAACACGAGACTTAACCCCTCAGAACAATTATTATATACACCATCCACTCCAGAGAGTAAAGGAGACAATACACAGAGTTGATGAACCTATTGCTTCAACATCAATGTCCACAGGTCCACTCAATGAAAAAAAAATGTTTCAAAAAGCAAAGGAAAAGAAAACGAAATGGTTCTGGTGGCGTAAAACTACTTTTCACGTGATATTTCAAGTATTCATCTTGAGGCAGAAGTTCAAAGGCTGCTTGAGTACTTTTCATAGTATTTTTTTTAAACCTTTTTTTACCAGGCTGTGAATTTCACAAATAAATAATCTTTTAAAAATAGGAAATTTGATGAAGACCCATTGCAGATAACAATAATTGCAATAGCCTTTCCAAAATGCTCTGTGGTGGTGGTGGGGGGGAGATTTGAGGTTTCATGTAGAAGCAAAATACATTGTTCTGAATTTATTTCAGTTATTATTTTCTCAAGATACAAATCAACAACCCATTATCGTTTTTAAAGATATCAAATACAAATATTTGAAGATGGTTTTAGAATATGTGTACCATGGTAGTGTGCAGATACCACAAGCACAGCTCAATACTTTCTTGGAAGTAGCAAATTCACTGCAAATCTTAGGTTTGGACAGTGGGGGCAGAGAACTTGTGAGTATTAAATCATATCAAAAGGAAACGTGTGCATTTATTACAATAACCCTAGAATAAATAACTAACAATTTTTTGCTTTTTAGCTTTCAGAAGAAAGTGGTTCTCAAATTTTTGATTGTAATATGAAAGGAAGAATAACTCCAATATTACAGCAAGGCTCTGAAGATGAATCCAACTCCAAATTTATGAATACAATTAATTCTGGTTATATTACCAATTTGGGTCCAACACCTGCTCCAGTACAAGCAGATGCAAATACTCTTGATAGTACTTCTACAATTCACATCCAGTCAGTGTATTCCTTGACATCTGTGTCAACGTCAATAGCCCATAATTTAGTGCCAGAAGATTCTATGAAATCTTGTTCCGAGATCGCAAATTCTAAGTGTGATATTAAAGTAGAACCTCCATCTCCGAATAAAAATCATAATGTAGGTGTGACTGACACCACAGAAGAAGCAACTGTTTCTGATGGCTCTGTGCTGAGTATGTGGAACAATTATTCTTGTGAGTAAATATCCTATGTGAGTAATAATCCTTGAGTTAGGATTTGTAAAGACAATTTTCACAGAGGGTGTCAAGGATCTAAAGGAGGTGTAAGGGTTCATCCCTTCCCTTCCCCGAGCACGCGTTTGCTGGTGGAGCACTGCGTGACCTTGAGTGGTGAACTGTTAGATTCAAGATATCAGTTAAACAATAGTCGCAAAAAAGTCAAAATTTCTCAAAAAAAACTTATCTAATATATAGCACTATGTATATCATTGGATTCATCTTTTTACACTCATCATGATGGACTGAAAAAATATGTATAGTTCCAATTAAAAAACCAAAGTAACTTCAAATATCTCGTAAACTACAAGTGATCAAATAGAAATGAATACACATATGAATTAGCCCCATTCCCTCAGGCACTTCTGTGAAAACTGCATTGCAATAACGTCAACCATTCAAAAATTATAGGAGGTGCTAAAGTTATGTGACTCATCCTGTACATTTGGTATACTTGTCTATTTGGAGAGGTCCCAGAGATTGAATAAATTATGACCTTGCGATAATAACTACCACTCTAATACATATGTGATGCAGTCTATGTGTAATTTTGTGCATTTCAGCTTCTGAAGTTAGAACTCAAGTTGGGCAGATAAATTCAAGTGAAAATCTGGACACCGCAAATGTGCCTGTCTCTAATGGGAGCTCAAAAAATAAACATCCTCGTGAGTACATATCATGGTTGGCTGGTATGCATATCAATTGCATTACAATTAATCTTTCCAAAGTTGCATCTTTCAGACACTGATAGTCTCACTCATGCTAAGCAAATAAATTCAGAGGAAAATAGTGCAATAGAACCAATAATAGGCCAAGGTGTCAGGATCAAGCGTGTGAGAAAGAATCCCTTTTCATCAGGTAAATGTTGCAGCTACTAAATTTGAATTATAGCTCTATATAAATAAATAGATTTTACTGTGGTCAATGATCTCCCTATGTTGAAATATTTCAGATTTGGAAACTCGAATAACAAATGCAAGCAATAAATCGTTGGTTGAAAATGCAAGTGCTACAACTGAGCAAGTGAATAACACAGAGGCACAACATTGTAAGTTGCAGTCAGAATGCATTTTTTAATAATATCCCATATTATTATTAGTAGTAGTATTAGTATTGAATTACAGTGAAACTGTTTATAGGTTGTTTTTTGTAAGTCCCTGATAAATTCCTATACTTCCCATGTTAAATTATTTCAGATATGCATTTTACATTTATACACTTATAATAATGAAAGTCTCCAGGTCAGTAGTGGAGCGTGCCAATGTTAAAATGTTGAGTTTTTGTTTCGCTCATATTACAACATTTCAGTTATGCATTTTTCTCACTTATACACTTTTTCCATCCCCTGAAAAACATATAAGTGAAGTTTTATTGTATATTATCATCTTCATTCTGTCATTGGAACAATATCAACAGTCATGATGAGGAAACCCAATATAGTAATTGCTTTTATCAGTTATGAACTATGATGTGTGACATTTTTCCAGTTCCTGAAAGCATTTCTCTACCAACAAAAGTCAATACAAATGAAATGAGAGTAATGAATGTGATTGACGCATCTGAATTGCCAAGCTCTGTCAGTGGGGTGAAGAGCTCTAAAAGGAAAACAAATTGTAAGTAACTAGTATTATATTTGCTTTGTATAAGTATAACTCTTATTAGATTAATGCATTTGCTTATTTCTAAGTGAATAATATTTATGGCAATGTTACAGTGCCTGAATGTGTTGTTCAAGCAGAGCGAATAGTCATTGATAAATATTTGGAGGGAAATTCATCTAATTCAGCTCAACAGCGAATGGTGGCAAAATTCAGAGTAATACATCCAAGAAAACATTCTGGTAAGAAATTAATATTAATAAAGATTAAAATGCAAAGCAGACTACTTTAGAATAACTCGCACATAAGTGGATACAAACGGCATTACAATTTCTATTTTTCAAAGTAAATCTAGCACAGAAATCACACATCTACCATATAACAGGTTACTCACGGAATGGGGTTGTAAGGTATTGTCTTCAGAGTAATGTTGGTGTTATTGATGGAATAATTACTCCAATACTTCTCATTGAGGCAATACTGAAGATCTAATCAACAACAGTCCTATACTTCAGTTTTAATAAAGTGGGACTTCACGATGGAATACGTCAAGCATTTCATGACTTTCTCAGTTGTGCCCCTCAATGTTGCAAGATTGCAATCGTAGTGCTTGATATGGTTGTGATCATGCAACATGTAGCGACACAATCGAGAAAGACGCGAAATTTCATGACATATTCCGTTGTGATGAAGGGCCTTGACGCGCCATGTTATAAAATCCGAAGTATAGAGCTCTATACAACATTTATGTTTTGATTTAGTGAAATTGGGTGAAAATATGCATGATGTTAAAATTTACAAACCCTGAAGATGACACGGAACACTTGTCGAAACATTGGTGCAAATTAATGTGAATTTTTATAATTGTTTTTATATTTCATGACAATAAATTTTCTTAATTAAAAAAGGGACTATTTCCTCAATACAATATTTCATTTTCTTCAATATTTGTAGGAACAAATGAGTCAACTGGCGATTTAGACTTCGCTAATTATATTTATCTTCGTCATTGTGGAAAGAGATGGGTGGGCTCTTGCGCTTTGTATCTGATTTCAACCAATGAGCTTCAGGCGCCAGTGTGCGTCACAATATTAGCGGGAATTTTAAATGCCAAAATATTCAGTCATTGAAACAGATGTATGAAGTACTTTTTATAAATATTGCGAGCTTTATTTCAATTACACCTTCATCATGTTATTTTTGGTTGGTCACCGTTGAAAATTGTCACTTTATACCACCGAAAATGGTTACTCAACACTTCTCGCTCTCCATGCAACGTCTGGTCTGGCATTTCGAAGTCTCCATGTTGTGGTCACGTGGTTCGTGAAGCAAACTGACGTTGCGCAGAACGAGCAAAAAATCGGAGTCCACCCATGGTAGAAATATTTTGGGGTTATTTCCACCCTGTTTCCAGCATAGTTCTCGCGAAAATTGTGGCTACACTATCACTCACGTTGGGAGCTTAGGCCTCATTCACAATGCAAACTTAAAAGTAACGTAATCCCGTAAACTTAGCCGTAAAATTTACTCGTAAAAATAAACATTCACAATGACGAACGTAAGACGGAACGTAAGTTTCGCTTGAACCAATCAGAATTCAATGTACTGAAACTGAATCGATTCGTCTCTAGCATGGTGAAAAGATGTTTCCACCATAGTTTCTAGCTTGTTCTTCGACATTCCTATACATTTGTCTTTATACTATATAAGCGAGTAGCTGTTGTAGTAGTGATCACATTTCCTTCATCTTATAAACAAGGATTCTCTTGTACCAATTTCACGAGTAATTCGTCGAACATCAGTAGTTTATTCGCCATGTTATGTTAAAGTTACAAAACAAATCGTCCAAATTCTTACATTGAATTCACTACATGCATCAAAACCGTTTGCAAACTAATTCTCTACATTACAATAACACTTATATACCCACAAACTACCTGAACACAATCTGATATCGAACTTCCATGCTGCTCTCTGATTGGTCTTCGGTAGAAATCCGACGTAAACTTATCGTGAAAGCTGGGAGCTTGTGAACTCTCAAGTTTACGGACTTGCGTCTACGGTTACGTCAAGCCGTTGTGAATGGTCTCGCTGAGTAACTCATTTCTAGGTTTTGCGGCTACGTTACGTTTACGTTTAAGTTTGCATTGTGAATGAGGCCTTGGAGCTTTTTCGCCCGGAGTGGTGGCCAGCTGAGAGAGATACATGGGGAGGAGAACCTCAAGCCGACGTGTGTATCGGAACCGCATCTCACGTTCCGGCAAGAATAACGCCACCTCCCGAGATGGCACGCTCTACAATTAAGGCGTCTACATTGCGATTTTTCTAACTTTGCCCCTGAAGGCCAAGCAAATCCCATCTTTGCGATGGGATATGTCACGGTATTTCGCATCTTTCTCAGTCGTTCCGCTAGATTTCGTATGATCGCGACCGTATCAAGCAGTGCTTGCGATCATGCGACTTCTACCGGCAAGACCGAGAAAGGCGTGAAACGTCGTGTGATATTCCAATGCGAAGATGGGCCTTAGTGGCGCAAAGTTATACTGCGATTTCTCTAATGACCATAGTAGATAACACTACCGGAAACAAACGAATCAGGCAATATCTCAACAACATTCTCCACCATTCGCTGTGACTGTCGAAAAAGCTCTAAAATCTTTTTAGATTTTAGATATTTTTCTCAAAAACGGTTCCAGTTTTTCCTAACTTTTTGCAGGGATATTGCTAAGTGCACTGTAACAATGACATAAACATCTCTTTGTCGTTTTATTTCTTTTTTTCCTTTCTTCAAAATTACACAAATGCAGTGGCGGCTGGTGCCCAAACAAATTGGAGGTTGCAGCTCCATCGAATGACGAAAATATAATTTCCAAAATTCAGAACACTAATATGTAATAAAATGTAAGCAATGCATGTAAATTAACTAAAACTAAGTTTAATACTAATTGCATTGAAATATGCATAGTGTACGTGACAGATTTCTTCATCTCCCGCGCACGTAGTTCTGGCTTTGATTTCCAGTATTGCACAAGCACCATTGTTTGGACACGTTTTATACAAATAAAATTATTTTATTTCGAAAACTTCACTATCCTGGTATATATTGCAATGATGAAAGATCTACACTCGTATTCACAACATCGCTCGCAGACTGGCTGCCGCGAGACCGCGAAGAAACGCCCGTGAGAGACAGGAAGGGACTTCCTTCCAGAGCGGCCAACTTTACAAAAACTCAAAAAAAATGTACGTTTTGAATCAACAAACCTAATATCAAATGGAAACAAATTCTCCAAATATCATAAACAATGTATTGAGTGCCGTCAATAATTGTTTTTTTTATTTTTTTTATTTATTTACGTCAAAAACAGTTAAAAACTGCGTATGACGAGCTATGGGGAGAAGTTGCTTTCAATAACACGCGAAATTCATAACATTAAGTTGCAGAGAGAGTCAAACGATGACAGATTAATGGTCATCGTCCTGGGACGCCGTACAGTGCCGTACAGTTACAGTCCTGGGACGCCGTACAGTTAAAAACTGCGTATGACGAGCTATGGGGAGAGTTTGCTTTCAATAACACGCGAAATTCATAACATTAAGTTGCAGAGAGAGTCAAACGATGACAGATTAATGGTCATCGTCCTGGGACGCCGTACAGTGCTCCACAGCTCTCGGAGACAATGCCCCCCGCCAATTTGGTTGTGCCACCAACGACCGCTTGTTCCCCCGTGTTAAAGCAATTCCACTTAAGACATACATGAATCTGCACTTCGGTTTTTCTTTCTTGGCGCACGGGGGTGTGTCAGTAAAATGGAATATCTCACGGTATTTCGCGTCGTTCTCCGTTGCGCTGCCAGGAATCTCATGATCGCCAGTACTGCTCGATACAGTCGCGATCATGCGACTCCTAGCGGCACAACCGAGAATGACGCGAAATACCGTGAGATATTCAATTTTATTGACACCCTCCCGTGCGCCAAGAAAGAAAAACCGAAGTATAGATGGTGTTGATTAAAGCAAAGGGCCAAAGGTTAAATGCAGTAAACCAACACCATCTGGATACGTCTACGTGGTATTGAGTAAGCCCGGTAATAGATCCTAGAACGTGGTGCAATACCTAGGAGTCACCAGACGCCGGACAGTGCGCAAGTTGGACGATCTTTGGTTTCAAGATTTCATATGCATCGATATTGTTGCAATGTTTTGATTATTGCAAGCCATTAAAAGGAAAATGTATATTCCTAAGATATCATAAGATCTTTTTCGATTACCTGGGGGATGTGCAACCTAAACAAGAGCCGCCACTGCAAAATATAATTTACATTACGGTAATTATCTTAGCCTTATTGCATTTGTGAACACATGCGATTTAGATGATTTCTGATTAAGATTCTCGAAAACTCATAAGTTTTCTTTGAAAATGAGTTCAATATTGCGCATTTTCAGAAAGACTCAGAAATTTTCTCAAGAAAGGTTCCATATTTTTCATTGAAAATTTTCATATAGGACTATTTTACTCTTCTTTAATATTCTTAAATGCTTATTTCAGTTCACTATTAGAGGACAGAACGATTGAAAATATATGAAAGAAAGTTTGGCGCCAATACATAACAGCTGGGAAGAGAGTGGGGCAATACCAAAAAACTAGCCTAAAGAGATTAGAAAACTAACTAGTGCGTGAAAGCCTGAGCCATTCTGTAGCCCCACTAGTTTGTATCTGAAGTAGTCTCAGATAACAGTCTCAATATTCAAAAGTAGTCTCTGAAGTAGTCTCAATATCTCAGATATTCGTAGGTCTACTCTAATTAAATCCTGTGAAATAATTTGTTACAGAGAAGAGCCACACTATCAAGGAGGAAAAGAGCGTAAGTGTGCCTGTGAAGGAAGACAAAGAAGAAAAGAAAGTCAAACAGGACGACCGAGAAGAAAAGATCACAAAGTTTGCTCCTGTGCGTGGCCTCAATCTTCCTCTCTCCACAAAAGTTACCATAATACCTGCTGGCTCTGGGAGCCAAAAACCTGAAGGTGAGCAAAAATCAGCTTCAACGGTCGAAAAGCGTAGCATAGGGAAAATAGAAGGCGGTTGAAATCTTGTAAAGCATAGTACTAAAAATATTAATATGTTATACATATAGTGACACGTTTGCTCGTTTACACGTTTTGCACTCACACGTTTTTCACGTTGATGTTTTATCTTGGAAGTCCTGAATAAATTCCTTAACTTCCCATGCTAAATTATTTCAGATATGCGATTTGTTTATTCGTTTTTCACGCTTGTACGTTCATAATGAAAGTCCTTTAAGACGGTATAACGTTCATGTGATAACGACATAGGTGACCAATAAATGATAACGTTTATTTCATCGTAGAGGAGCCCGAAGAATTTTTGGGTTGAATTCTACTGAACGGCCCCGTTGAGGTTTTTGTCTGTCGTTAGTTGCTTAATATCGACGCGTTTCAGCTGGTTTGAACACTCCGTTTTGGAATTTTGGAAAAAACTACTGAATGAAAGGGTAGGGGCGCTAGCGTCGCATAATATTCATCAAACTTGCACGACACAAATTCGGCGCATTTAGGCTTGTGCCACACGAGCGTTGCGTCGACGCGGGTCACCTAACACTGGTGGGGTCAGCTGCGTCGATGCCTGCGCACAAGAACCACTTCACACGCGTCGTAGATTAACCCTGTATCGTGTGCGAAACGTCACACTAGTGCTCTTGGCGACGTGCGTTGAGCCCACAATCAAGCTACAACGTCAGTTCAAGATAACGCGCTTTCAACGCACGACATCCGCTATACTTGGGTTTTTATTTTTTGGCACTTGGGGAGCGTGTCTTCACAATGGAATATCTCACGGTATTTCGCGTCGTTCTCGATCGTGCCGCTAGGAGTCGCATTCGTCAGCACTGCTCGGTACAGTCGCGACCATGCGACTCCCAGCGCCACGACTGAGAAAGACGCGAAATACCATGAGATATTCCATCGTGAAGACACGCCCGCACGTGTCAAGAAATACAAATCTAAGTATAGACGACGGGCATTGGCAAGAACGCACGTCGCCAAGTGCGCTCGTTTCCCGTTTCGCATTAGATAGTGTTAAACTACGACACGCGTTAAGTGACTCGTGTGCGCAGACACCGACGCGCGTTAAGTGACTCGTGTGCGCAGAAACCGACGCGCGTTAAGTGACTCGTGTGCGCAGACACCGACGCGCATTAAGTGACTCGTGTGCGCAGACACCAACGCGCGTTAAATGACTCGTGTGCGCAGACACCGACGCGCGTTAAGTGACTCGTGTGCGCAGACACCGACGCGTGTTAAGTGACTCGTGTGTGTGTAGACACCGACGCGCGTCGACGCACCTGACGTCGTTACCGTCAGGTGACGCGCGTCAACGCGTCGCTCATGTGATAACAGGCCTTAAAGGATATTCTGAAATCCTAGGGAATTAAAGATTTATAATGACATTAAAGGAATGGCTTCGTAAAGTGTGAATAGCAGCGCTATCTTTTCCACCAGTCGTGCTTATGCCTGGCCGACGTGACCATGACCCCACCGTGTAACAAGTAATGTACTTCAGCTTCATGTCTCGATCTGGTTTTTGACTAGTTTCCCTGATCCATCGAGCAAATACTGAAATGGCTCTGTGTTTATGAGATTGGCCAATGTACGTGTGTTGACACATTCAGTCTAGCCAAATTAATGGTTGTTTTCTGCAGGGAAACGGAGCAGAAGTAACAGCAGCCTTGATGAGAAATCAGACGATAACGGAGAAGAAAAGGCTGTGAAGTTTGCTTCCACACATGGCATCAATCTTCCTCTCTCCACAAAAGTTACCATAATACCTGCTACCTCTGGGAGCCAGAAGTCTGAAGGTGAGCAAAAATAATGAACTTCTTATGGTAAAGAGGGGAGCATAGCAAGTGTTTAAGGTGTTGAAATCTTGTGAAAAATTAACATATTTTTGCTGTTTCATTCATTTAATGGGATAAATCTAGTATTATTTTATTTGTAGAAAATATTTCAAACTTTAAAACTGAAAATTATTCCTTAAAAATGTACAGCAGTATTTTTTGCTCAGTTTCTGTTTGTTGAGTTCTTTTAATTTCTACGTTATCACAGTGAAATAGAGGTAACAAATGGGATTCAGGCTTGCCTTATTATTTTCTCTAAATAGTGAAATGCTCTACAAATATTATCAATGAAACATTTTTAAATTGCTTTGGAAAACCTGGAAAAGAGTGGCCACTCTAAGACTATTGTCCAATAAGTGTGTAGAGTGGTTACATAAATACAGTAAAATCTGTCTAAGCCAGAAATCGATTGGGACACAAAAAATTTCCGGTTTAGGAAGGTTTCCATTTTATGCAATGTTGTCCGTTTCTACAAGACGTGATATTGACGTTTCGGCCCTGAAAGTAGTAAATTACATGACTTAATCATAATTATAAAAATACATTAACATATAAGGTATTTATGGAAGAAATCACCCATAAATGGATATTAAATATTCTTCATTGACAGCTTCTGAATTGAAAAATGCACACCCTGCTGGCTGTATTCGAACTGCTTGCTGACTCTTTCAATGCACAATGCGTCACAACCTAGCACAATGACTTTCTCCTATCCTCGCTTGTCCCTAAGCAATGCATATCTGCTTGAGGGGTTATGATTTTCAACGTGGGGCAGGGGGATGCATGAATAGAAGCCATGTTTGTACTCCTTCCCATGTTTAGAGAGTTGTGAGAGAGGGAATTGGCCTACACCTTGAGAGACAAGCACCCCGAAGGTCGAATTCTATACGGACAGCTGAAGCTCCTCTCTTTCAATGTCCAGCTGCCACAACTAAATCGCGTGTCACAAAGATGGACTATTTAAAACAAGCTTGCAGATGCTTTCATTTCATTAAGAACATCTCACTTCTCTCTGCCAATTGCATTGAACTCTCAGGAATTCCGTTGTATAAAGATTTTTTCCCCTGTAGGACATGAAAAATCATTCCATTTCCACGTTGGAGAGGTTCCGTTTTACGCTGTGTAAAATGCCATTTAACTTCATGGGCAGATGACATTTTCCGGTTGAGGCAGATTTTCAGCTTGTACAGGTTCTTGTTTAGGCAGATTTTACTGTGTTTAAAAAGTTACGCATATTAATGCACTCTTTTATAGTCTTGCCAAGTTATTGATTTTTGTGTACAGGCAAGCAGAGTAAAAGCAGCAGCAGCAGCAGCCAAGATGACAAATCAGCTGTGGACAAATCAACAGTGCTGAGTCAAGACCTTAATCATCCTTCTAGCGGTTCTGAAAAAATGTGGCCCTGCAATACGTGTGACAAACAATTCAATAACAAGATTTCTCTTATTCATCACATGCAATTGCATACAGGAGAAAAACCTTATTCTTGTAGTAAATGTGATAAAGTGTTTGCTCACAAAAATTCCCTCGATTGCCATGAGCGAACACACTTAGGTGAAAGACCATACAAATGTGATAAATGCAACAGACGTTTCTTTGAGGAAACAACTCTGACTCGACACATGCTGACACATTCAGGCAAGAGACCCTTCAAGTGTAAATTTTGCAATATGAGTTTCATTCAGCATACTAATCTTGTTCGCCACCTTCAGACACATACAATGGAGAAACCATTCATATGCAATATATGTGAACAGAGATTTGCTCTGAAAGAAAATCTAGTTTCCCATATTAGAATCCACACAGGAGAGAAACCACATGAGTGTTCGGTTTGCAAGAAGAAGTTTACCCAACACTCAGCTCTAAGTCGTCATCTGCAAACTCATAGTGAACAAAAACTCTCCTTATAGAAGTTAATAACTTACTGGTTGTCGGGACCTGCATAAGTGTGAAGGAAGACACAGGGTGTGAATTGGCAATTCTCTCAGAGACATTCAAAATTTCGGGGGGGGGGGGGTAATCAAAGAATGAGTTGTATGGAAATTGTAAATATGGCACCTAATGTGGATTAATTGTATCTGTGACAAGGAGAAATTAAAACATTTCCAGCGGGTGACATCCCAGTCTTTAGGGAGGAAGGGGGGCAGTTGCCGGCGACCCTCCCTGTCAATTCACATCCTGGGATGAAGCCTTGCTCTTTTTCTAGGCAAGTGATCATGGTGGTTCATGGTTGTCTTCCGCTGGTTGGATGATGGTAGGAATTAATGGATGATTGAAGAGTGAGTGTTTGTGGATGGGATGGTGGTTCAGATAAGATTCTTTACGAAAAGTCAACCATGCTACAAAAACTCTCATACCTTGATAGTTGATGAAATTATGGGAACACAAGGGTCTCGAAATTGTAGCCTTTGGCTTTGTGTTTTGGACCCTGCTCTTTCTCTGCCATTTTTAAAGATAGCAGCTTTACTACATTCCACGTGAGTGAAGATGTGAGGAAATGGTGTTTTGCAATAATGTAAAAATAACGGGTGTGTTTTTACCTCAAGAAAATGCTCCAACAAGCTACTTGTTTTTACATACATTATTAATTGAAGACTTGAGATAAAAAAAAGATGTAAGTGCCATTTCTGTTAAATTTACATTTTTTCTAGAATAACTGAATGCATAAAGCCCTAAAACTTAAATAAGAACCAAATTCCAGATGCATTTCTTGATAGTCTTACAGGATGCTTATAAATGGTAGGAGTTGTGAGGTTTAACGGGTGTATAAACTCATTTTTCTCAAATGTATAAAAATGGCAATTATATCCTTTTTTTATTTAAAGTCTTTTATTTATCACGTTTTCATGAGAAACAGGTAAGTGAGCTGGCATTGCATTTCTGTAAAGATGTTCCTTACTTCTTGTATATATAAAAAAATTATTTCAATGAAGAAATAGCGAATGAAAAAACATGAAGCAGAGAAAATCTGATAGAAGAAAGTGATAAAAAATATGAATTGGGATAAATTGTGATTTTCTGAAATGAATAATTGAGTATCTGAAGGTGAATTAGATATTACGAGACGTAAGTTTAAGTAAGAGAATAGTCTTAACACGAATAAAAATGCTGAATGCTGATGATATTATGTGAAAAATTTTCTAAAAGCTAAACAAAACTTGAAGAGATGATGAAATGTTCATTGACAATGCACTTTTTTTTTTTTAAGGGATGTTAATACCGTTAGTAGTTACGAGGAAGTGTGTAGGTCTCTTGTTTCAAAAACTTCAGGATGATATGAATTATCTCAATTTATGAGGACTACCTCTTGTACTCATAAAAATTCTCGTACGTCTACACCATCTTCGATAAGAGGCGAAATGCAAAGAAAAAATTCAAATTTTTATCATGTTCATTGATTTTTTCCTACACATTTGTTTTGTAGATGTTACAAACAGAGATCTAAGAGTAATAACATACGAAGTTAAATATTACTATCAGAAAAGCAGCTGAAGAAAAGTAAATTATTGTTTAAATTCTGAAGAACTAATTTCTAAATTATATAAGTGACGCGACTGTTCTGTAAATTGAATTTTATGTAGGATCCAGGTGTGTCAAATTCATTTCATCACATCAGGATCACATTACAAATAACATGAAAAATATTCTTCTGTGCAAGCTTTGTATACTTGGGTCTTTCGTTCTTGGCGCACCAAGGTCACAGACGAGAAATGGAGAGGGAAGGCTTTCTCCAATAGCGAGCTTCCACGTCCCTACTGTGTTGACAAAGTGCGTTACAAATTTCGCGAACGTTGTTCTTAACGGGCTTCGTTGCCCCAGACATGTACTCACCACATGCTAGTCGCGCGAGTGTGTGGCAACACAGCGTAACAGCTGACGAAATGTCATGCGCCAGGAAAGAATAATCTAAGTATAGCCACAAAAGTTCACATAATGTATTATCAGTTGAGTTCTCTTATTACAATGAAACACATTTATTTGATACATAGTTTTCTGTGCATTAGCCAAAAAGATCTGATTTCCCCTTTTCTCAGAGATCAGTAAATAAATTTAGTATTTGATTTCTGAGGAGTGGAAAATAAAATACAATTTCTTTGCAATTTCCACTCCATTTGCAACTTCCACTACAATGTTATTTTTTTGAATGAAGAGCTGCAATAATAAGTGTTTTGCAAATGTAAACTTTTGTTAACCTAAAATTTTTTTTTAAATGTTTCAGGCCATATGACTTGTAATCAGACGAGTTTAATCTTGATTTACTATGATAATTGTGAATACTGTAATACTTTTTTTAATATTTACTCTTGATTATTTTTTTAAGAAAATTGTATTTTTAAGTTTTTATGTGAATAAAATATTTATTTATCATTACTCAACTCTTTTGGATTTCCTTTGAAGTTTGTTTATGTGAAGATAATTCTGGTTCTTTATTTAATCTCACATCTCGCATCTGGAAACACTTGCTCTTGTTTTGGCAATTCGGCAACGACATATCTTTGCCTCCATTCAAGACAGTCACGGCTGGCACACATTTTCATTGAGACAGCAGAGTTGTGTATCAGGTAATAAGCTATTACAACTTTCCTGTTTGTGTTTTTGCCATTCAAGCTGAACCAGCAGGTACACAGCTCACATGCCAAAATCCTTTCGGGGTGAGCAAGATAGGGAAAGGTGGGATGGGGTGGGGTGGGCAGGGGCATGAGTGGGAAAAAAAACACCTCTCTATGCAATTCTGCCCAGTACACTCCAGTACACTGCCCAGTACACTCAAGAAACAAGTGAACTGGGAGATTTGAAGGGAAGTATTAACTGATTTATCAATTTATTAACTGCAACATAATAATTATTATTATTTAATGAAAGCCAGCTCAGAGAGAAATCAGAAAGACATCTTGGTAAAATTGCTGCTAAACTATTCATTATTTAAAACAAAAATATTACTATTATTATTTCTTTTATGGAACCTGGAAATTAAACTAGTAAGAAAATCTTCATAAAATTAATTTTTATTGGAATTAATGAACAAAATCTAATTGAAGACCTCATATTATAATGATAAGAACATTTTTTTAAGCATACTCTGTTGTATTTGATAAAAAACTGGAAGTGCTACAACAGCACATATGTTTTTGCATTATTGGAAAAAGTTACATAATACTGAAATACATAATCGTTTGTATTGTACTTACTATATTAAAAACTTTGCTATAACATGAAAAAGTCCAATTCAAATGAAGCGCCTACGGTACTGCATTTATTTTGATAGCCAGAAACAGAAATCATTTCTAACTTTTACAAAAGAAACAAACATTAATAAATTTAACCATTACAGTATTTGCAGCACATAACACAAAAAAAAATATTTCACAGAAGCTTGCATGGAAGTGATCTAACAATTCCTAAATACCATAATCAGCAATAAAAACATCTTCAATAAAAGAAATGTATTTGTTAGTTCTACATTAAATATATTACCTCCCTTAAATCTACTTCCTTTTGTAAGAATTTTATCTGTATCTTACGATCATGACTGGCAACAATGAGAAGCATTCAAAGAAAATTTAAATCTGCCATGGTGCAATTTTGAGAACTGACAATGTGTCAAACAATGAGCGAAAAATTCGAATTTACCATTTCAATTTTTTTTTTCAATTTTCGAAAATTCAGAGTGCGCTGAAAATGGGACCAGCGTTTCTTTCTTTACCATTCTTGGCTACATACGCGAAAAAAAGTAAAGAAAAACGGAGCCGTTTCTCAAAAAATTAAAAATTGCCTGTTTTACACAAAATTACACAAAAAATTCTCATATTTTCGAAAAATTGGGCATGACCGTATTTGAAGATTTGTTTCTTACGACATTTATTTCATTAGGGGAAAAAAGTTTCCATAATTATAGTTTTAGGAAGATGCCGAAATAATTTTGAATTTTTGAAAAATCGGGGATTTTAACGAAAATGAGACCCCCATCATATTAAATTTAATCAAAAAATTTGGTTCCTTTTTTAAAACTTCGAAAATGTCTCTATGATTTCATTTCAAATTACCGGCCAAAGCTAAAACATGGGTTTCAAATTCAAAAGGCCACATCAGCCAGATCAATAGGCAAATATCAATTTTGGTGAAATACGGTTTAGCCGCTAGCGTTGCTCACGTACAGACGTTTTGCTGTCAATCGATTTTTACTTTCTCGCTGCGGAGTGGAGAGAAAGTTACATAATGCTGGGCGAAAAAACGGCGAATTTTCGTCAGAAAAAAAAAAAAAATTGGAGCGGTTGTTGAAAAAACTTTGAACATATTATTGAGACTTCAAAAATTGAAGTATCCGTTTCAGATCCAAGGGGCGGCGACATCAGACAGTATTATCGGGGAATATCAAATTTTGTGAAAACCCTTCTTACGGTTTAGCCGCTAACGTTGCACAAACTGAGGTGAACAAAACAAAACAAAAAAGTAAAAAGGACCCCTAAAACGTGAATTTTCACCACGTCGTATAGGAATGAATTTAATACATATGATTATCTACTTTTTTTTGTTCAGGGGACCTACAATATGAATTTCTCTGCCGAAAAATCGCTGTTTTTTGCTACAGAATAACATATCATTCTCTATGCCATGTAGGCAGTAGGTTGGCAAGAAAGTAAAAAGGATAAGGCAATTTTGAACTAATACATTTATATTTAAAGTTAGTAGAAATCAATAGCGACTGATACCTCAACAGACTGGAAGCTGCACCTCCATCAGATGGAGGAAATATAATTTCCAAAATTCAAAATACAAATATTATTTAATAAAAATGCAAGCAATTCAAATTAATTAAAACTAAGTTAAATAAAAGTCTATATTGTAATACTACTTACATTATTTTATGCGTCGTGTCCGTTTCAGGTACAGTAAAATCTAAGCCGGAATCGACCGGGACACAAAAAATTCCCGCATAGGGAGGTTTCCGTTTTACGCAAGGTTGTCCATTTTATTACACTTTTGATATTGATGTTTCTACCCTGAAAGTAGTAGGCCTAAATTACATATTATTTTTTATAATTATCAAAATACAATCATCCATAATAACTTAATGTTGTTATGGAAGGAATCACCAATAAATGAATATTAAACACTCTTCGTTGACAGCTACTGAGTTGAAAAATAGACACGTTACTGGCTGTATTCGGACTGTTTGCTGACTCTTTTAATGCACAATGCGTCACAACCCAGTACTTTGACTTTCTGATACCCTCTTGTGAGTATCTGGTCGAGTGGTGATGATATTCAAAGCAGGGCAAGTAGACGCGTGAATAGAAGCTATAATATTAGAAGCTATAAGCTATAATAGAAGAAGATAATAGAAGCTAGAAGCTATAATAGAAGCTATATATATATATATATATATATATATATATATATATATATATATATATATTCCTGTATTCCTTCCCACGCTCAGTCGGGAGAGAGGGAATTCCCCTACGGCCTACATTTCGAGACACAAGCGAAGGTCGAATTCTACGCTGAGAGCTAAAAGCCCATCTCCTTCGATGCCCGGCTTCTATGACCGACCAAATCGCATGCCACGAAGATAGAGAATGGAAAACAGGATCGCGTATGCGTTTATTCCATTAACAACATTTCGTCTCTCTCTGCCAATTGCATTAAATTCCCAGGAATTCCGTTTTATAAAGATTTTTCCTCCTTTAGGACATGAAAAGCCATTCCGTTTCCGCGTTGGAGAGGTTCCATTTTATGCTGGGTAAAATACCATTTAACTTCACGGGCAGGGGAATTTTTTCGGTTAAGGCAGATATCCGGCTTGTAGAGGTTCCAGTTTAGACAGATTTTACTGTATATACTCCTCCCGCGCACGTGGTTCTGTATTTGATTTCCACTGGCTACTTAAGTTTGGCTCCAGCACATTGCAACAAGCACTATTGCTTCGTCACGTTTAACACAAAATTATTTTATTTCGAAAATTTCACTACCCTGGTATATTTTGTAATGATCCTTTCACGCACACGCTCGTATTTTCATCACCTCTCACCAATGGACTGTAAGTGCAAGTGGAAATGTACAATATGCTCCCAATATGAGAGGCAGAAAGACTTCCTTCCAAGACGGCCAACTATACACGAAGAATTCATCAAGTGTACATTTTGCATCAATAAATTTAATATTAAATGAAAACAAATTATCTAAATGTCATAAATAATTCATTAAATGCCGTCAATAATTGACTGAACTTGTGTACTTTCAATAACAAGCGAAGTTCATAAAATTGGGTGGTATGAACAATAAAGAAGCATTTGCTTAGAGTATTTTCTCACGAGCATGAGCATTTGTTCTGAGAAAATTCTTCCACCAATGAGCATTTGCTCAACTTCGTATGAATAAAAATATTCTCCGAGTGATGAGTATATTCTCATGGAAAATTGAGGATATTCTCATTTGTCTAAGCAGCTGGTGTGATTTTGTTCCGATTCGCGCTGTTATACAACTTGTTTTAACTATCTCGTGTACGTGCTGCCCGTGCAGTTGTTTATAAAAAACTATCGTTGTTGCATTGTGAAGAGTATATTTCGATCTTAAGCTTCAATTTCACGCGTAGTTGAGCAAATGAAATGCGGAAGCGTTATTTCAGTTGCCTAAAGCATCTCCTGAGCATCTCTATGATAACACGCTCCCGAGGAAGAGCTATATAGTTGCCATAACCCTTTCCTAATCATATAGTGCATAATTAAACACGGACAAAACCATTACCTTCATTTCAAATAAGCAAGGTATTGGAATTCTTAATTTTCTTTATTTCGTAAGTGTCTGAACTTTTTCATATTCTGGAATATTAAGCAGATTCAGGCTGGGTAAAATCTTTATTTCCCCCATGATTCACGCCAGTAGTTCTATTCACATTTATTTGCATTATTTTGCTTGAATATCTTTTGTATTAATCTATTCAGCCCCAAATATCGTAGTTTTTTATATGAAAATATCGTAGATTTTTATACGAATGTACGTACAATACAAGATGCAGAGGAACTAAACGTTTATTTGTTCTGGTTCTTAATTTTTTATTTGTTAATATTCTCTTCGAATTGTATAAATTTCATTCATTTGGATCAATTTTGATTACAAGGCCCATAACCTCATTTTTCAAAGTGTTGAATGTCTGGCAAATGCACAAATCTTTACTAACATCTTACTGAAAAGATCAAGATCTACTCACAAAAATACTTTCAATTTCGTTTCATGTGAACGAGTGCCACATCCAGTTTCCATCTTTTATTGGCTGAAAACAGGCGTTACGACGAATTTTTAATGTTTCTCTCCGAAAATCGTAACAAACTCCGCAAGTTTTATCCCGACGCCGCGCCGTGCTACTTTTAGTTAATTTTATTCACGAAAGAAGTCATTTCTTGATAGATTACTACTTACAACAAAGGTACAATAACCTCACATTTAAAAGTGAGGCATCTCAAGACCAGACTCAAAACAATCTGAGGATATGCTCACGAAAGGAGTAAATTCTCGGTTTTTATTCATATGGGTGAGAGCTTATGCTCTACCGAGCCTCGAAGAGTGAGAATTTTCTCAAGTTTGAGAATTTACTCATTCTTTAAGAATATTCTCGAAACTTTTATTCATACGCTACCGAGCATCAGCTCAGAAAACGCGAGTAAATAGCATATGCTCATTTTTATTCATACCACCCAATGTTGCAGTGAGTCAGACGAAGACAGAATATTGGGTGGTATGAATAATAAAGAAGCATTTGCTTAGAGTATCTTCTCACGAGCATGAGCATTTGTTCTGAGAAAATTCTTCCACCAATGAGCATTTGCTCAACTTCGTATGAATAAAAATATTCTCCGAGTGATGAGTATATTCTCATGAAAAATTGAGGATATTCTCACTAGTCTACGCAGCTGGTGTGATTTTGTTCCGATTCGCGCTGTTATACAACGTGTTTTAACTATCTCGTTTGCGTGCTGCCGGTGCAGTTGTTTATGAAAACTATCGTTGTTGCATTGTGAAGAGTATATTTCGATCGTAAGCTTCAATTTCACGCGTAGTGTAGCAAATGAAATGTGAAAGCGTTATTTCAGTTGCCTAAAGCATCTCATGAGCATCTCTATGATAACACGCTCCAGCACGCAGAGCTATATAGTTGCCATAACCCTTTCCTAATCATATAGTGCGTAATTAAACACTGACAAAACCATAACCTTCATTTCAAATAAGCAAGATATTGGAATTCTTAATTTTCTTTATTTCGTAAGTGTCTGAACTTTTTCATATTCTGGAGTACTAAGCAGATTCAGGCTGGGTAACATCTTTTATTTCCCCCATGATTCACGCCAGTAGTTCTATTCACATTTATTTGCATACATTTTTGTTTGAATATCTTGTATTAATCTATTCAGCCCCAAATATCGTAGTTTTTTTATATGAAATATCGTAGATTTTTATACGAATGTGCGTACAATACAAGGTGCAGAGGAACTAAACGTGTATTTGTTCTGGTTCTTAATTTTTTATTTGTTAATTTTCTCTTCGAATTGTATAAATTTCATTCATTTGCATCAATTTTGATTACAAGGCCCATAACCTCAAGGTTTTTTTCAAAGTGTTGAATGTCTGGCAAATGCACAAATCTCTACCAACATCTTACTGAAAAAATCAAGATCTACTCACAAAAATTCTTTCAATTTCGTTTCATATGAACGAGTGCCACATCCAGTTTCCATTTTTTATTGGCTTAAAACAAGCGTTACGACGAATTTTTAATGTTTCTCTCCGAAAATCGTAACAAATTCCGCAAGTTTTATCCCGACGCCGCGCCGTGCTACTTTTACTTTATTATATTCACGAAAAAAGTCATTTCTTGTTAGATTACTACTTACAACAAAGGTACAATAACCTCACATTTAAAAATGAGACACCTCGGGTGGTATGAATGAAACTGAGCATATGCTATTTACTCGCGTTTTCTGAGCAGATGCTCGGTAGCGTATGAATAAAAGTTTCGAGAATATTCTCAAAAAATGAGCAAATTCTCAAACTTGAGAAAATTCTCACTCTATGAGGCTCAATAGAGCATATGCTCTCATCCACATGAATAAAAACCGAGAATTTACTCCCTTTGTGAGCATATCCTCAGATTGTTTCGAGTCTGGTCTTGAGGTGCCTCACTTTTAAATGTGAGGTTATCGTATCTTTGTTGTAAGTAGGAATGTATCAAGAAATGACTTTGTTCGTGAATACAATAAACTAGAAGTAGCACGGCGCGACGTCGGGATGAAACTTCCGGCGTTTGTTACGATTTTCAGAGAGAAACATTAAATCCGTCGTAACACTTGTTTTCAGCCAATAAAAGATGGAAACTAGATGTGGCACTCATTCATATGAAACGAAATTGAAAGTATTTTTGTGAGTAGATCTTGATATTTTCAGTAAGATGTTGGTGGAGATTAGTGCATTTGCCAGGCATTCAACACTTTGAAAAACACATTAAGGTTATGGGCCTTGTAATCAAAATTGATCCAAATGAATGAAATTTATACAATCAGAAGAGAAAATTAACAAATAAAAAATTAAGAGCCAGAACAAATGCACGTTGAGTTACTCTATCTGCACCTTGTATTGTACGCACATTCGTAAAAAAAACTACGATACTTTCGTACAAAAAACTACGATATTTGGGCTGAATAGATTAATACAACAAGGTATTCGACCAAAAATGTATGCAAATAAATGTGAGTAGAACTACTGGTGTGAATCATGGTGAAAATAAACATGTTACTGGGACTGAATCTGCTTAAGACTCCAGAATATGAAAAAGTTCATATATTTACGAAATAAAGAAAATTAACAATTCCAATACCTTGCTTATATGAAATCAAGGTTATGGTTTTGTCCGTGTTTATTTTTGCACTACATGATTAGGAAGGGGTTATGGCAACTAATACATAACTCTTCCTCGGCAGGGTGTTTTCATGGAGATGCTTTAGGCAACTGAAATAACGCATACACATTTAATTTGCTCCACTACGCGTGGAATTGAAGCTTAAGATCGAAATATACTCTTCACAATGCTACAACGATAGTTTTCATAAACAACTGCACCGGAAGCACGCAAACGAGATAGTTATAACAAGTTGTATAACAGCGCGAATCGGAACAAAATCACACCAACTGCGTAGACAAATGAGAATATCCTCAATTTTCTATGAGAATATACTCATCACTCGGAGAAAATTTTTATTCATACGAAGTTGAGCAAGTGCTCATTGGTCGAAGAATTTTCTCAGAACAAATGCTCATGCTCGTGAGAAGATACTCTAAGCATATGCTCCTTTATTATTCATACCACCCCTCAAGACCAGACTCAAAACAATCGGAGGATATGCTCACGAAAGGAGTAAATTCTCGGTTTTTATTCATATGGATGAGAGCATATGCTCTACCGAGCCTCGGAGAGTGAGAATTTTCTCAAGTTTGAGAATTTACTCATTCTTTAAGAATATTCTCGAAACTTTTATTCATACGCTACCGAGCATCTGCTCAGAAAACGCGAGTAAATAGCATATGCTCATTTTTATTCATACCACCCATTGCTGTTGTTAGAGGCCGCGTATGTGGGAGAAGACTGCAGGTGGATGACCTGCGAACTTAGCCACCTAGTCACTGTTACCTTGTTAGCAGTTTGAAGGACCATTATCTTTGATGGGAGAGATAAAACAAGTTTTCTGAAATTGTGAGATTTCAGGATTTGTTGCCATTTCCTCACGAGCATTTGTAAACACGAACTTCAGGCGCTGCCCGCCGCGCCGATAGATAGGCGCGTCGCTACGAGGGGCGCTGGGAGCGACGCCGGTTGCCGCCGGCGACAAGCGACCCGGTTACGCCCGCCCGCACACCGCCAACGACGGGACTACCCCGGTGGGGGGCAAAGGAGGGGCCGGTGGCGCTCTCCCCTACCCAGCGGCGCTATATAAGCGGGGCGCCGCGCCACGACGACAGATTGATTCGACAGACAGGAGACCGACGGAGGACGCCGAGGGAAGCGGGCGCAGCCGAAGAGCGCTCCGCCACCGCTGGATCGTCGCCCGCCGTGGGACAACAGCCCTTTTTTAGGGCTAAAAGAGCAAACCGTAGCCGACAACAGCCCTTCTTAGGGCTAAAAAGAGCAAAAGCCTTAGCTTGCCCTTTTAGGGCTTTTAAATTAATTTAACAGCCCTTTTTAGGGCTTCTACGAGAGCGGGATGTCGGCGCCGTCATCTCCCTACCTGACCCCTTCGGGGATAGGTTCGAGGAGCGCGGCAGATCCGACGTCAGGACGCCACGGGGCACTACTAAGCGCCCCGGCTCTCTCTCAGTTGAGCGCATATGCGCTAAAAAAGCTGCTACTCCTGTTCGCAGGAAGAAGCAGAGTGCAGCAGCGGGCGCAGGGCCCTCTACGTCGGCCGCCACCCAGGGCGCCGCATCATCGGGCGCCACGACGCCGCCGCCGCCGCCGCCGCCCGCCGCAGCGGGCGCCAACTCCGACGCCGAGCGCGTCCCGACGCCCGCCTCAGCGGGCGCCACCTCCACCGCCGCCGACCCGCCCGCGCCAACCGGCGAGGGCGAGGAAGAAGAGGACGACGACGGCTTCACGGTCGTCACCCGCCGACGCCGCCCACCCCCCATCTTCGTCTACGGAGTGGCGGACATTTTTTGGCCTCCTGGAGGCTTTGCAGACGGCCTGCGGCGAACGCGAGGTCACCGCTGAGGTGGCCGGCGACGCCGTACGGCTCCGATGCGACGGCCACCGGGGGTACCAGGATGTCCTGGCCGCTCTCGACGAGCGCTCTGTGGAGTACCACACGTACTCCACAGGGAACGAGAAGTTCTTGCGTTATGTTTTGCGGGGCATACCGCTGGAACTCTCATTTGATGCGCTCCACGATAACCTGGAACATCTCGGGTTTCAGGTGCGGAAGCTGGAGCGGATATGTAGCCAGCGGCCCGGACGACGGGGCAGACCACTGCCCCTGATTATAGCAACGCTTGAAGATACGCAGCGCTACCGGGCGCTGCGTGAGGTAACCTCCATCCGTGGACTCCGCGTCCGCGTGGAGGTGTATCGACCACCGCGCGGGCCCACGCATTGCCATAACTGCCTTGACTTCGGGCACGTGGCCCGGAACTGTAAGCGCCGCACGCGCTGTAAGTTCTGTGGCAACGCGCACGGAGCAGAGCAGTGCCCGCTGGGGCAAAACCCCCCGGCGGAGGAGCGAAACTGCTCAAATTGTCAGGGCGACCACCACGGCGCTAAGTACAAGGGTTGCCCCGAGTACAAGCGCCGTTGTTTCAGGGGGAAGGCGGCCCAACAACAGCGCCACGAGCGGCAGCAGCGCGACCGCCGGCGACGCGCCGGCATCCAGGAGCGGCGAGCGGCCGACGCGCGGTCGGAGGCGTCGCGATCTCCCTCACGGGAGCGCACGCCTTCGCGCCTCCGCAGCGCGTCTCCGCCCCCCGCAGCCACCGCGGTCTCAGCGGTCGCAGAGACGCGACCGCCAACGAGCACAACGGCCGCAGCGACGCCAGGAGCACTCCTACGCGGACGCCGCGGCGCCACGCCCCCGCCAACATCGGGAGCGCCCGCCGACGGCCGCCGACGCGGCCCGCGAGGAGCGAAGGCGGACGGCGGAGGCCACTCCCGTTCCCGCCTCCCTGAGCGAGCAGGAGCGCGTGCTTAGCCACACTATTGACGAGCTCGCCCGCAACGGGCTCGACTTGGTGCGTGTGACGCAGGCGCTTATGCGCGCCGTGTCCGGCCGCGACCCAGCGGAGTGGCCTGCAGTTATCCTCAAGGTTGTAGTGACACAACTCCTTGTGCACTCGCATGAGGTGACGGCAGCCGCTGCGGCTGGCGCGACGAATGAGGCACGCTCTTCCTCATCCATGTCCCAAACCTCCCCCGCACCCTAAATAATGGCTGTTTTTCCTTCTTTTTACAGGAATAGCTGCACCGTCGCATTTTGGAACGATGCAACGGCATCAGCTCGCGAGCGAAGCAGTCAGAACTTCACAGCTGTCTCGCTCGGCATAACATTTCTGTCATGATGCTGGGTGAAACATGGCTAAGCCCGCATCTTTCTCTCTCCATTCCAGGATATATCTGCTACCGGAACGACAGAGCGGCACAAGCAGCAAATTTGACGGGCCCTCACATAGGAGGCGGAACTGCTATTCTAATCAGACGCAGCATAATTCATTATGTTACAGCTCTCCCGCAGCTGCAGCACGCCGAGGCCACTGCTGTCGTCGTACAGATGGAACGCGGGCCGCTGCGGCTCGTCTCTCTGTACGCTCGTCCCGACCGCTCCGCGGAAGCGTGCGCCCAACTAGCGGCAGATATTGCAAAACTAGTTGCGGCAAACACCACTCCAACACTCGTGGCAGGCGATTATAATGCCAAGCACACGGCCTGGAGTTCCCGCATCACTTGCCCGCGCGGCCGTAAGCTGAAAGTAGCTGCTGACGCAAACGGCTGCGAGATTTTTGCTCCTACCACACCTACCTTCTATCCTAGGACGAATGGCAAACCTGATGTGCTAGATATCGCGCTTTGCCATAAGATTCACTATCTACCTATTTTAACCACTACCTATGAATTATCCTCTGACCACTTCCCAGTAATCGCAGAGATGAGACGCGGCGGCGCGACACTGTCTACTGCACCTACGACGCAGAAGCGGCGCACAAACTGGAATCTCTTCCAGACGGAGCTGCAGCAGCGCATCCCAGACGCGTCCCGCTCTTTCAGATCCGCAGCAGATTGAAAGTGGAGCAGCAAAATTCGCCGAAGCCGTGACTGACAGCCTCAACGCAGTAGCTGAGAAGCAACGTTCCTCTAAGAGGGAGCAGCCATTAACCCCTTAATTAGAAAATTTAATTTCCAGGAAAAATAGAGCGCGCAGAGTGTGGCAGAGCACGCGACACCCCGCTGATAAGCGAGAGCTAAATCGATTGAAGCGGAAAGTTGAAATCGAACTAGCAGAGTTTCGCAATCAGAAGTGGGAAAAATTTCTTTCAGGTCTCAAACCGGAAGATAATTCATTATGGAAAATCACGCGCATGCTTTCCAGGAAACCTATCACAGTGCCGCCGCTGCAAATCAGCCCTGGAGAATTCGCTGAGTCGAACGAGGCGAAAGCGGAGCTCCTCGCTAATGTTTTAGAATCTCAGTTTCAGCCGGTAGAGGAGGCGCCGCCAATACCGCATGTTGTCGAAGTGCAACAAACGGTGATGGCGGCACTGCACGCGCCCGCCGATGAGCCGAGTTTCACAGATGAAACAGAAATTAAAGCGGCTATTGCAGAGCTGAAAGCTAGAAAAGCTCCCGGCCCGGACGGCATCACTAACGACGTCCTGAAGAAGCTGCCGCAACAAGCCATAGTGTTTTTAGTCGCACTGTTTAATTCAATCTTTATGTTTCAGCACTTTCCGAGTCAGTGGAAACATGCACATGTAGTAACTTTCCACAAGCAGGGAAAAAATCCAAAACTGCCCTCATTTCCGAGTCGTATAGACCTATTAGTTTATTAAATACACTCGGTAAATTGTGTGAAAAACTCATACTAAAAAGAATTCTCAAATTTGTTTCAGAAAATTCACTAATGAATAAGGAGCAGTTTGGCTTTCGCGCGGGCCACAGCACAACACATCAGCTTGTGCGAATTACAGATCGCATAAGGCGCAACTTCAACGAGAGCCGATTTACAGGTGGAGTATTCCTCGACGTCGCCAGCGCATTTGACAAGGTCTGGCACGTCGGCCTCCTTTACAAACTCCATTCATTAAACCTTCCGACCTACCTCGTGCACCTTGTTCACTCTTTCCTCGCAAACAGAACGTTTCAAGTAACGCTTCTGAATGCGAAATCTACCCGCCGCGCCATACGGGCCGGAGTGCCGCAAGGGAGCGTGCAAGCTCCTACGTTCTTCAGCCTCTATGTGCGCGGCATTCCTCGCACCCTCAAACGGAACTCGCCTTGTACGCAGACGATACGGCTGTAATAGCCACGTCTAAAAGATCGAGCTTCTCCAGAAGTATTTGGATCAGCATTTACTTCAGATCCAGGAGTGGCTGAAGCTGTGGCGGGTCAAAGTCAACGTGAGTAAGAGCGCAGCTGTGCTCTTCACACGAAGACAGATTCACGCAGCCGAGGCCGCTCGCGCTTTGTGGCGATGTAATAAACTGGGCCAAAAATGTTAAATATTTAGGAGTGACATTAGATAGCGCACTCACTTTTAACCTGCTCATAGATAACGTGCGGAAGAAAGCGCGGCAGACCAAAGGCCGCTTGCGATGCTTATTTCATAAGCGGAGCAAACTGTCAACGGCGAACTGCCTCACGCTTTATAAAGCAATTATCCAGGCTACAAATGGACTACGCATACCCTAGTTGGGCAATCGCTGCAGAAAGTTACTTAAATAAACTGCAAGTAGTTCAAAATGAATGTCTTAGGGCCGCCCTCTGCGCCCCTAGGTTTGCATTAATTAAAGATTTGCACCGCGACTTATCAATGCCACTGCTAGTAGAGCATTTCAAAAAATTAACATCTCAATTTTTCAGAAAAAGCCGCTGACTCGGAAAATACTCTCATTTCCGAGGTCGCTTCATACGAACCCGCACCGCGGGCAAAGTATAAGCGACCGAAACAATTCCTGGAGTAAGAGAAATCTGTAACAGCGAAATGAGACTTGTAACATAAACATTGTTTTCCAATTATTGCACACGCAATGCGCGCGCCAGTTGGCTAATATCTTCTGATCTGTTTTTCTTTTTCATGTTGCAGGATTGGCCATAGATGCCCGTAAGGGTAGGGATGGCTGCACCGCGGTGGAGTGAACGCGCATTGCACTTTACGTGCGTTCACGAAACTGCACAAGTATCTACTCGCGACGACAGTTTCAAGTCACAGTTCGAGTCAGAGTACGAGCCGCAGTTCGAGCCGCAGCAGCAATTGGAGTTGGAGTCAGCGCGAGCAGAAGTCAGTACGAGCAAGAGTCAGTACGAGCAGAAGTCAGTACGTGCAAGAGTCAGCACGAGTAGAAGTCAGTACGAGCCAGTACGAGCGGAAGTCAGTACGAGCAAGAGTCAGTACGGGCAGGAGTCAGTTCGAGCAGGAGTTCGAAAAGAGTACGAGGTGGAGCCTGGAGTTGGAATCATCGCCGCCGGAAGAACCCGGCCCTCGAGTATACGACGGACTTCTACGTCTATTGGAGAACGGAACCATTTGTATTCAGAATGAGATTTTGGTGTTGGGAATAATAAATTGTTGTACTAAGTAAAGTTGTGAGTTTTCTCTTTGTAGTATACAACATAAACACACTTGGATTCGATACTTATAATTACACTATGCAAACAATACAAAGAAAACTATGTTGGCAAAGAACCCCGCACAAATCTTATGGAAATGAGGTTTCGGTCAAATTGTCTGAAAATTTAGAATGCTGTTCCTTAGATTATACTGATCAAAAGTCGTTAGGCCGTTAAGAAAAAAAGTTCTTATTGTTCTAATGTACATTTTAAAACGGAGATGTCGATTTGTCGGATGATAGAAAGGCACATATGTGCACTCAAAGCATATTCAAATGAAACAACCTCACTTGTTCATAACTATCGCCAAAACCGAGCCTTATCGCCTCCACGACATCAGTCGAGTCAGATGAGTGGCAACGCTGAACCCTGACTGTGAGAAAGTAAACAAATCCTCGCAATCCGAGTCCTTCAGAGCAGGTCACATGACGTACCACAGCACGTGGCTAGAGAACTCAGTCGCTTATACGCTGCCGGTACTGTACACCAACTACATAAGACTAAAAAAAACAAAAGGTCACGAGTGAGGCCAGTATGTCAAGAACACGGTCCCGCTCTGACGAAATGCTGAAGAATACCGGAGTGGAACAAAGCCAAGAAGTGACGGAGTTTGTGGATTTTAGTGGGTGCCTGCCTCAAACTATCTGGGGAAATGGTATTTAGCTCCCCTAGGTGACTGGTAGAGATTTTCCCTATTATCTCCAGGCCACAAAAAAATTATTTTTTTCTTTTCGAATCAGCCACTATGGACTATTTCTTATTTCAATTTTCTGCCCTTTTCTTCATTTCTTTGCTTTCATAACACTTTCATTCTGGCTTGAGGCTTCTTTCTCTGGCTTCTTTCCTCCTCTCCTCAGGTCCAAATGGCCCGTGTCTTTATTTGGTTTGTCCTTAACTCCTAGAAATTTCTTAAGTTTGGTCCTCATTGAAGACCGCTCAGTAACATCTGCTGGTGTAAATTCTGATCTCCTCCAAGTCCTTTTCAACTTCTTTAAACCACTTATTGGTCATCTTTAATTTTGTGAAATAATAAGCCTGTTCGGGGTAACCATACTCTTATTAGATCATTTGTGGACTATGATTTAAGAAAATGGAGTACAGTAATCCCAAAACCCTTCAATAGCTCATGTGGGAGATTGGCGCAGGAGTTATAGGATTCACACAAAGAAAGTTGTTGCACAAACAAGATTTAATTGGCACATTTGTTAAGTTCTCACTTACAGGAGCACAGTACATAAACATAAAACTTAAAAGATTTCACTTGGAGCGCACTAGTTGACACCTTGTCCAAGTACATTGATGGAGGCCCTTGCGCACTGCAATAATTACCTTTGCGTGCCGATCGGAAGCAGCAGTGAGTTGCACAATTGAGGTAATAATGACGCGCGTAAACTTAACGCGGGAGCGACAGATGCAAATTACACGCTCACTGTCACGATTGAAACTAATTGAGTGTGCGAACTGTTTGCAGGTTCAAGTTGCACGATTAAACATTACTTTACGGGCTTTGCACGGAGCCCTTGACACGCGTCCACTCCTCACGCGGTGACTTTTACTGAACTATAGTTAGTGAACTAACTATTTAGTGAACTATAGCGTTTCAGTTGAAACAGCAAGGAGTCGTTAGGGTTGGGAGCGCTCTCGCAGCAGAGGTGGGGATGGCGATAAACCAATTACAGATTGCCATTTGATTTGGACATGGAAGATTCTGGACGGTTTTTGTCCGTTGCTCCTTTGCAGCGGACGGAAAGGGGCGGAGATAGCGAGGCGCGTAAGTGCGCTTCTGGACAGGATTTCTGAGAATGCCGTGGGCGCAGGTTTGCCGGCGGCAGCTTCCGGTGGCGTGGTTTCGCTGGCCCAACGGCCGCGCGCTATGCCGATTACAGTACAAAATTGTTCTGTCTTGCATTGTGAAATAAAAGTATTTATTTCTGCTTTGCTGTGGGCCCGAAACAAAGCCTTCCAGTTAATTTTTACGAATGTAATACGTAAAGACGTCCACGAATGTAATTCTTCTTTTTATCATCGTGGCCGTAATTTTGTCCATATTTTGTATAGTTCCTTGCTATAACGTCGCTGGTACTGATTTCCAATTTCAATTGAGCCCAAGATTTTTTTTGAGAATTTTGCGTTCGGTAGTTTCCAGTTCCTCTAACATTTTCTTACTTAGGGTTAGACATTCTACACAGAGCTCACAATGCCTCTGGTCCAACTACTGTTGAATAATGTCGAAGTTTTGCATTGATGGAAATTGATTTTTTATTACAAACATTTTTAGTTAAGTTTGCAGCTAACTTCAATTTCTTATTCTAGATTTAATGACTTCTTTCTCCGAGATACATTTCTCAATAATTTCTCCAAGATATTTGAATTTTTTAGTTCTGGATATCAGTGGCGGCTCTACCATAAGGTCACATGGTCACGTGCCCTCCCACTTGTAAAAGAAAATATTAATAGTGGACTGAAATGCGTGTCATATTATCGAGTATAATTCTAGAGAATTTACGTTAAGGTTTTCACGGGCAATATTGGTACTATTTCACAGCACAGATAACGAGGTAGTTGTGGCAACAGGCGAAGTCCGCAAGCTTCTTGTGACCAGCTCCCTCCCGTTCAGCAAAGCTTTTCCTCATAGTGCGAGGGAAAAAAGGGAGGGGGTAATGCTCCCTTAAGGCCCTTCACGGTCACAAGTTTTTTGTGACTGCCACTGCAAGCGCCACTTTACAGATGTACAAACAACGCTCGTAGTGTCTGAGAGATGAAATGCTTATTAGCTCAGGGACCGCGTAATCTTGATAATATCAGCAGCTGTGAATTCTGTGCGAGTTATTTTTCTTTGAGCTTGTGTCCTGAGAAATGAAATACCCGCGGAATCTTCATAATATCAGCAGCTGTGGAATTCTGTGCGAGTTTTTTTTTCTTTTCTTGAGTGTGAGCGTTTGTTGTTTCAATTGAATTGTTCTCTCTTCTCATTCAGCCTAGTTAATACGTGAGAACCAATGAGGAATTTCAAGTGTTTTTCAGTTTACAGCGCTTAAACTTCAAAATAAATTTTTATTAGTTATTTTCTAGCTTTTTGTTTTGTGCCCTACCTGGCCTGAAGTTTAGGAGCCGCAACTGCTGGATATTATACTATATTTGCAGGGGATGTCTTAATGCGTCATAAATTTGGTTTTGTCAAAAGAAATTTGAATTTTTGAGTGAATATGGCATGAAAGTCGGCATTCAATTTGGTGAATAGTGGTTTCTTCTCGAGTCTGACAAAACTGCTAAATTCTGCGAAAGCCAGGCAGTCCATTGTTAGATTGACTCTTTTATAGCAGAGTCGTATCCTGTCATTGATACGTTTTTCCAATGTCTTCCTCCATTCTCTATACGTTTTCCAAGACATAGTTGAAGAGAAGTGGTGAAAGACCATATCCCTGGCGAACTCCTGTTTCGATCTCAAAACTTTTAGATACTCCAAAGTGAAATTTAGAGTTGACCTAAGTTGTTCAACTTGTTAACATTTGCCTAATTAAGTTCGTTTTAGTACCTAAGCCAAATTCATTAACAATTTGAAATAAGTTTCCTCTGTCATTTGAGGATAATGCTTTCTTGAAGTCAATAAAAAAACATGATGCAACACTTAGTGTAGTGTAGATGGCGTTGAGTGGGTGGATTAATGATGACGTCCTGTCTTGGGGAATTTGTCAGAAATTCCAATGTCCTTAATAATTTATTTAGAAAGTTGTTGCTTCCATGTTTCCAAAGCTCTGATATTATGGAGTCTTCTCCAGATGTTTTATCGTTCTTGAGATGTAATTGTGTTTTTTAATTTCCTCGACAGTTAGTGGCAGTGAATCGGGTTGTTGAGGGGTTTGATGCTGAATGGAAAAGTTCAACTGGGGAAAATCACAGTTCAGCAACTTTTCAAAGTAAATAGAAAGTATTTTACAATTTTCTGCATTATTAAATGCTTGAAATGCTACTCAGCTGTTCCTGTAATATATTCTTCATGAGACATAAATTAAGAATACTATACTTATTTTATTTTGAGCTCCTGCTCCATCTGCATAGTATAAGATTTTATTCAGTTTGAAATTTTAGTTTTCAAGAATAATTAGCAGTATTTGGAAATAATACATGCTGCAGTGCTATGGTTATGACAAAATTGATTGAAACAAACTGTCTTCTTCGGTGGCTGAAAGAGCTTGTATAGCTTGAGCATTGTTCCAATGTTCTTTTGTAAAACTGCTTGAATGGTGAATTCTTAGTTCTCTGAAGAGTCGGCTTCTACAACTGCAGAAGACTAAAAATATTACAAACATATCTCTAAAGCATAATACATGCCCCATGATTCCGCTATGATGAGCAAAAACTGCTTTTCGATGTTGTGAACCGTTAAGAAGATATGAGTGTGGCTCACAATTGGTGGGTCACCCGGTATGAATAGAAATTTCTGCTTTCGAAAATATGCTTCAGATACATTTAAAATGTACGAGAATCAATCACTAGGCCTATATAAAGAAAGCAAGATTAACAAATGATAAGCGTTTATAAATGTATAGTTCTCCTAAGTCCATTAAAAGCAAAAATGAAAATGTAACTTTACCTGGTAATAACATTGGTAAATTCAAATTTACGATCGAGATTCTTTAACTACTATAAACTTCAATGTCTCCACTTCAATTTGACGACTAAAAGAAGAAAAATCCGAAATGGAGTATTTGAGAAAATGAATTTTGAAAAAAAAATTGTAATTATTTACTTTTGCGTTAATGGCCTTATTAATGCCGTTATAATCGGGTTTATCATACCAAACTTTAGGGTGGGATGTACTCATTAGTATATAAAAGCAAGTTGCAAAGTAAAATCAAATTTGAAGATGCTTTACTAGTTTTTAAATAATACCCTCTGAAACTCGTGCAAAATATCACATTTCAAAATTTTCAAAAGGAAGTAAAATTTAATGCCAACAATACAATATTCCGTGTTGTTTAATCATTCTAAAATGATTTAAAAAGTTCAGTTGAATTGGAAGGTGGTCAGGAAATTTTGGCCGATTTGACATGGAATGACCCTTATATCATTTCTAAAGCATATGATTGTATTTAATTAATCAATGTTTTGCAAATTTAATGCATGTCATGCAAATTTCATTAATTGCATTGTATTGATTGATTGATTGATTAATTAAGGTTTAGAGGGCGCTTCAACTGCCAAGGTCATTGGCGCCCATGTCGAAGTATTTTAAAAAAAGTATATGTTACAGATGGAGCCTACCCTCTAATTAAAATCATATACATAAAGAGAGACTTGAATTCTACATCGAGTATTCAAGTAGTAGGACAGAAAGAATATATAACAAACACGTAAAATTCATAGTAGAACTAAAAGTTGGCTGTAAAGGGGCCAAAAATAAAACAACAAAAAAGTAAAACACTATTCTATTCTCTCAAATAAGATTATATATTCCGCTTTCCCTCAAGAAGCAAAAAAGTTTTGAGAGCGCGGAATCGTCATCCCCGAGCACCTCCCTTAGCGAGTTGCCCAGGCCATGTCTTCGTCGGTTGCCTAAATATTTCCTGCAGTTCAGGAGGACGTGTTCCACAGACAGAACCGTCCCGCATGAGTCACATACGGGAGGAGTTTCTCCTCGGAGGAGGAAACCGTGGGAAAAATGGCAGTGTCCAATTCGAAGACGAGTTAAAATTACTTCCTCACGCCTAGAGGAGCGAGATGAGGAACGCCAGGGAATTACAGAATTCTTTATCCCACTTAGTTTAAAATTGGTATTGTGCCACTCTGTCTGCCACGCTCTAAACAGAGATCGTTTCAAGTAAGCCTTAACATCGGACAATGGCACAGCAGGAACGTCGATACGAGTATTACGAGTAGCAGACTTCGCCGCCAGGTCGGCCAGCTCATTCCCTGTGATTCCCACATGGCCTGGAACCCAACTAAGAACCAGGTCATAGTTGCGGGACATGAGACTATGAATCAGGTTTTGAACTGATTTTGTCAGGTAGTCTGACGAAGGCCGGGAGACAGCCTGAAGAGAACTGAGAGAATCAGAACAGAGAACTACTCGCTGCAGCGTCGTTGACTCGATGTACATTAGGGCTTTGAGTATTGCATACATTTCAGCAGTGAATGTACTGCACTGTGAATGAAGACGATATGATTTGGTGGCCCAGATGCAATGAAAACTACACGCCACTGCGTCATTGTGCGATGACCCGTCCGTGTACAAGAATAGATGATCCGGATAGGCTTCCCTCATACCCTGAAACTGCTTCTGGTAAACCAGAGGACTAGTATTTTGTTTGGGAAGATTGGAGAGTCTGAGGTCAATATTGGGGGGAAGGAGTTTCCAGGGGGGAATCAGGTCATTTGGGGGTTTCACAGGAGTGGGAAGATCGACATTAAGTCCCCGCAAAAGATTT